>OX638384.1:57383598-57983598 GCA_951813785.1 Criorhina ranunculi | reverse complement strand
TAGTTTCCACATGTTGGGTTAAACTTGAAATTTGTTCCTGCAGTGTGGTCTGATAATTGATGCAAAGAGTGATCATTTTGGAGAAGGGTGCTTAGGAATCCTTCAAATTTATGATGGAATTAGTATTAAAAACACGTATGGAGTTGTTGGTGTTAGGTTAGGTTAGGTAAGAGTGGCAGGCTGCAGGTGCAACCTTACTTAGACCAGATAAGGTCCTTTGTGTTATCACCAGGATCTGTATTTCACCAGAAATACTACCCGCAGAACCAACCGGAGCTTGCTATGAAGCGCTGGAGACTGCCTATGTTGATGTCAGCCAGTTCACTTAGGTTGTTAAAGAAGCTGGCTCCTAAATTTACTTTTCTTCGAGCTGAAAGGGCCGGGCATGTACAAAGAAGGTGGAGAATCGTCTCCTCCTCCTCATCCATGCAGCTTTTGCAGAAGTCGTTGTACAGGAGGCCTAGCCTATAGGCTTGCTTGTCGATGATGTAGTGTTCCGTAATGACACCCACTAAGGTGCGTATTAGGTATCTTTTCCATCTGATGAGACAGTGGGACCGCTTGAGATCCAGCTTTGCCTGGAATGTCTCTGTGCCCCGGTACCCATATAAGGTGAATTTTGAATTGCTCAGCCATCTCGTTAAGAGATAAGCGACAATTAAGGGCTGTTTTTGAGTTGAAGGCGACAGATTCAAGGGTTTTTTTGGTGTTAAAAGTTGTCGTATTAACAAAGCTTGTCGAGAGTTCTTGTGTTTGGTTCAACCAAGGAGCGAATCGTGTGCGACGTTAAACTCAACAAATTTTTAGTCTTACTTTACTCTTCTCGCTCTTTTTCTAAACTCCTGCGCTGACAGCTCAGCTCGCTCATACGCACGCAGCCGTTGTTGCTTGAGCTGAATCCTCCTCGACGCTCACACTCTTCATTCAGCTGTCATTGGTCTTAGGGGATACCTGCTTTGTTATTCCCTCAGAACGTATGGCGAAGCAAGAATAGTCGATTTGAAGAATTAAGGAACCCTCCTTTCACATTTCATATTCACAAGAGGGCAATGGACTAGAGGAGAAAAAGAAGGGGCGAAAGGTTAGGTTAGGTTGTAGGGGTGGCTGCATTTATGAACAGCCTCACTGGGATCTCAATGGATCCATTGTGTTCCCCGATGTGGTGTGGGATATCTAAACTAAATGAAAAAGATTGTAAAATTTTTATCAGTTAACCTCCCTGAACCATCCCGAGGTCCGCAGGAATTGTAGGATGGTTCTCGGTGGCTTGCTTGACAGTTCGCCCAGATCACTGAAGAAATATTCCCCGAGGGTTATCTTTCGGTTTTTGCTAAAGCTTAGGAGATGGAATGTGTCTTCCTCAGCGTCTGTGTCGCCACATCCTCTGCATAGTTCTGTTGTGTTCAAACGCATTCTCTTTAGGTGGGCCGCTAGCAGGATGTGACCTGTCATAATACCTATAAGCAGTCATAGTTGACTCCTGTTGAATGCGATGATTTCCTTTGTTTTTTTTTTTTTCTTATTTAGTTCTGTCCAGAGTGTTCTTGAGGTGCGGCATGTTGTGAGTGAAGTCCAACTCTCGTGGATTTCGTGGTGATGCTGGACTTTTGAAATTCTAATGGGGGTAGGACTGAGTCATCAGCCATTATCAGATCCTTTTCAGAGCCTGTTCTTGCGAGTTCGTCCGCCTATTCATTCCCATGGATGCCCTTATGTCCCGGGACCCAGATGAGTGCGACGTTATGATTAGCGCTGAGTGCTTTAAGCTCGTCGTTGCACCGTTTCACAGTTCTGAATCTGATTGTTGTCGATGTGATGGGCTTGATGGCTGCTTGACTGTTTACGAAAATGTCGATGTGACTTCTTGGGAGTGACCGTTGTGATAGTTCACGCGAGACCTCGGCGATTACTAGAACTTCCGCCTGAAACACGCTGCTGTGATTCGGAAGCCTTACTGACCTGGCAATGCTTGGGCGAAATGTGATGAGGGAGTGAAGCGAAGGGATGGAGAACCAAAATATTATCATTGTCCTGAATGAACTGATCGAAGAGAACACATCGCTTCGAGGACCTAGGAAACCTCATTTGACCTCTTCCGACAGTCGAAATTTATATGGTGCCCATAGCACCTGATCTGAATCCTCCCCTTTACTGTTTTGACATTTAAAATATCCATTCCTTCGTTTAATTTTTTACACTTCGGGGCGAATAAATTTAATTGTTTTTATTGTAAATCCTTAAATATTTAAATATCAACGAATACACGCGCACGCCTCTGCATATTTATACACCGCGACACTGCTTTTTAATCGCCCTCGGAGTTGTGTTTCCTATTTAACTTAACCAACACGCGTATATTTATTAATCGGACCGTTCGGCAGAATATAGCAATTTTAATTAAAAAGTTGAAACCATGAACCACACATTATGACCGACCAGTCCGAGGACGATCCACTCAAACCACTTATAACCTCAGAAAATCTGTGCCGCATTAAATATATTTATTGCGTGTTTCTATTTTATGCTTCTCACATATGCAACATTAATTAGTAACGCATCATAATATTCAGAAATTTTTCGGATCGATTCACTTTTTCACTCGTAATATTCCCTGCAGCCTGTTTGCAGGATGCGTTTATCCATAACCCAATGGGTGGTCCGGTCCAGTATCAATGAGAGATAGAAAGGGAAAGAGAAAGTTGGGAAAAGTTCAAAACGGAAATAATGGAATATAAAATCAACTCTTCAATTAATAATGTGATCGAAGGTAAAAAGTGATTTTCACATGAAACCTCGTGAACTCTCTGAAAGCAGAAACAGCGGCAACACCAGAACCACCAACAGATGTGAATTTTCATCGACAAATAAAGGATAACAATCAACGTACACTGTGTGTGCCCATAGCCAGCAGCAGCAGCAACAGCAGTAATCAGATGGGAAGGGAAGAAATTGGAACAGGCCAGTCGTGATTCATTGGATGGAACCTGCTGCTTCTCTACTGCTGTTGATACCTGTGATGATGATACTGTTAATGAATGTCAAGCGCATTCAAAAAAACAAAAACAAAAAAGAAAGTCCATTGAAAAGCTATTGTTTTCAATTCCAAAGGACAATGGGGTAATTTTGATCATCATTGAGCGTTGTTGGCTGATGGGGGAGGTTGATGGGCACCCATTCTATCGAACCCTCAGCCCGTATCAAATTAACTGGAGCAGATGAATGTATTTATATACAAAATGAGAGAAATTGCTTAACTTTCATGTTTGCATTGAATAACGGAATGGAATGGTGGCGGTTCAGTGCGCTGACGGTGTTTTTATCCGAGTTTGACATCTTCTGAAAAAATTGCTTGTTTTTAAAGCATAGGATCCAAAAGCCTTAATTTTACAAGCGTCGTTGGTGGTTGTTTACTTTTTTTTTCTCTCTTTAAACCGGAGGTTTGGTCTCCCTTTTCTTCCGGAATCAGGTGGCTGAGATTCTAAGACTGGAGCGTTCTTATCCATTCACTAGATGTGGTCGAGCCAGTGCAGTTGGTGGATTTTTACTTACCGGACGACATCCTCCACATCTTTCGTTCAAATGATCCTAACATCTGCTCCGCTGTCTTACTTTTCGTCCAGCATTCAGTATCATAAAGCAAGACTGGCAAGATTCGAGTTTTGTTGGGCATGATTTTGGACCTTCGAGTTTGGACTCTAGCTGTTTAAGATTATCCTTCGTCGAATCTCCACCAGGATGTCGCTGGTGGAGTTTATATTCATAAGACCAACTCGTTTAGCTTGATCTTCAATCACTCGAAAAGCTTCAATAATGCCACACTAGAACGAGCGATAATGTCAATATCGTCTGCGATATTCTCCGATAATTATTCCCAGTCATTCTGGACACAACCCTCGGAGGAAAAAGACTGAAACCTAATTCTACCTGAGTTTCAAAATCACTACACCAACACTAGCGCTGTGTGAATAGCATCTTAAGGGTATTCATAACCTCTTTAGCGCTAGTGAATTATAAAAAAAAAAGATATCTACCGCAGCGGCTGGATGGATCCGTTTGCCTTTCGCATTATCTCCTCCAACACAAGATTGAAGAAATTACACGACAGAGCGTCTACTTGTCAAAATCGGGTACCTATTTGAAAGAATAAGGAGGTTCTGTTTCCAAGCTGCACGGTGTATTTCAAATCCTCTAGCGTGGCGCGACACAATCGGATTAGTTTTCTCATATCTCGGTCCGATGAATGCTGTCGAATGCGGCTTTGAAGTCGATAAAGAGATGAAGAGGTGAGTATCAGATTTGTCACGATGTGTTGGTCTATCGTCGATTTGCCAGGCCGAAAGCCACACATGTAGGTACCGATGAGGGTGGTGAAAAACGGCTAAAGTCGTTCACACAGTACACAGGATAGGATCTTGTAGGCTACATTAAGCAGGTATATGTCTCGGTAGTTCTTGCAAGAGATAGGATCGCTTTTCTCGAAAATGGGACAGATAGAGCTGATATTACAGTCGTTGGACATGCTTTCGTCCTCCCAAATCTTGCAGATGATCTGGTGCATGCCCCTTACTAAAACAACGCCACCAGCTTTGAAAAGCTCTGACGGTAATCTGTCCGTCTTGTTGTTCTTCAGTCTTTTAGTACTTCATCGACGGAAGCTGAGTTTTTTCATACACCATCATTCTGTCCTGGTCAAGCTTAAAATGCTGCTTAAATGCATCTACAAGTTCCTGTGGGTCGGTGAAAAGATTACTCTCATTGTTTTGAAGGGCCTGAGTTCCCGATCTGTAGCCTGCGGCCAGGTTTGAAGCTTCTTTTAAAAAAAGATTCGCATTTTGTGTTTTCTTCTGGGATCTTCGGTATCCTTGAGCTGGCTGGGTGCTGGCTGGCTGGCAGTAAATTTTTCTCCTTCTTCTACCACGCACAGATGGTATGCTTCATCTATTTCCTTCTTCTGCTGGACGAAGCCTAGCCTAGAGTTGCTTTTTTTCGTCGTCGAAAATCCAATACTTAAATTTGAAGACTTCAGTTTTCGACGCGGAAGCTTCAGCTTCTAAACTGTTCACGTCCAAGACCAATGTAATGAGTTTTTTAATTTCCTTTTGTTTTAGCTTGGGGACATTTAACAACAATCGTCATGTGGTATTTTTACGAGTATCCAACCAAAAAAACTAACAAATTTCAATACATCTTCTCCTCCCATTTTGACAGCTCTCTTCCCAACTTGTTTGTCATTTTATTTTTCTACTGAAAATGGTCATTTTCCATTGCGTTTTCAAACAATCTCTGAATTGGAAGAATAATAAAAAGAGGAAATACATTCAATACGTTTACCCCGTTAAACTCAACTTCTTTCTGGTCGCAATTGTAAAAACCTGAAGGAATATCAATACCTACGTATACGTACATATTTATGTTTGTTTAAGTCCACAGCATAAAAGATTGCTCTCCAATTTTCAAGAAATTCTGTCGAACCATTCAAGTTTGATGCGCGCTAATAAACAGACACAGACAAATAGTCTCTGAAGCAGTAAAACTTAAACAGAAATCACATAATAAAAGGCAAGCCAGAGGAAGAGATGACAAAAAGAGAAAGGAAGACATTCAAAGGACTTACGTTTGTGGGTGTTTTTGTCGCGTATATCCCCATGAGAATTCTTCAAATCTACTTCCCTATTTGTTTTGCATTTTTTAATAACAAATGTCAATTTCATTTTCTAACACACAGGACACGTAGCAGGTTGTGGTATTACTGACGAAGTCTCTCAATGGATGGAGAATATACAAAACTCGGCTGTCGAAGAAGAACCCGACGAAGTAGTAGTGCCTCCATCACATAAGGATAACAACAACAACAAAAACAAGAAGAAGAAAGAGAACAACAGGAAGAAGCAATCGGATGACAGCAGCAGCAGCAGTAGCAGTAGTAGTAGTAGTAGTAGTCCACCACCACCATCATCTTCCGGACTCCATGAAAAACAACATCCACCGAAAAAATATTCAAATGGCGAAGACTTCAAGTATCCTTATCAAAAATACTCGAAGGAGGCGAATTGGAAATTTATGCCGAATGGCGAGGATGATATCCTCCTGTCGGCGGATGGTGCCGCCGTACCATCAGAAGATGATTGGCACGAGCGTATACACGAGAGGGTGCGTCGAGCGTCATCATCTTCCACATCAGGTGCTGCACGCTCGCGAGAAGATAAAAAGAATACCTGTTCGTTGTATATACAAACGGATCCATTAATATGGCGACATATCCGGGAGGGGATAGCCGATGTAAGATGAGTGGATGCTGGAGGGAGTTGTTTGAATTTCGTTTTATTTGTTTTTGAAATCATTTTTGTTTGCAGCATGACAGAGGGCGGAAGTACGAGGTCGATGAGAAGACGAGGGAGGAGATTTTGTCGTTGATTGCGCATCATGTTACTGCCGTTAATTACATCTATCGTAACACGAAGTTTGATGGAAGGGTCGAGCACCGAAACATTCGATTTGAGGTGAGTAACTAGACATGGACACTAATTGTGACACTAAAATTGGATTCATCTATTCAAGGTGCAACGAATTAAAATTGATGATGACACGGCGTGCAAGCCATCGTACAATGGCCCACACAATGCATTTTGCAATGAGCACATGGATGTGTCGAACTTTCTTAATTTACACTCACTGGAGGATCATTCAGACTTTTGTCTGGCCTATGTGTTCACTTACAGGTGAGTGTGGCTGGTTGCAAAGATTGTACGACTGTTTTATACGTTTTTTTTATTTTTAAACAGAGATTTCACGGGCGGTACCCTTGGTCTAGCTTGGGTGGCGTCTGCTTCAGGTGCTTCCGGTGGCATTTGTGAAAAATATAAGACTTACACCGAAACCGTTGGTGGCCAATATCAAAGCACAAAACGATCCCTTAACACAGGGATCATTACATTTGTTAACTACAATAGTCGCGTACCGCCAAAAGTGTCACAATTGACGCTGGCCCATGAGATTGGCCATAATTTTGGATCACCAGTAAGTTACAAATTTTAATTTTCCCCTGAGGAGCCCTAAATAATTGTGAAACTCTTCTTTTTTTTTTTTTTTTTTCTTAGCACGACTATCCTCAAGAGTGCCGTCCTGGTGGGCTGAATGGAAACTTTATAATGTTTGCCAGTGCAACTAGCGGTGATCGACCGAACAATAGCAAATTCTCTTCATGCTCCATTAGAAATATATCGAATGTCTTGGACGTCCTGGTGGGGAACACGAAAAGGGACTGTTTCAAGGCTTCCGAAGGCGCTTTCTGTGGTAATAAAATTGTCGAGAGCGGCGAAGAATGCGACTGTGGTTTTAACGAAGAGGAATGCAAGGATATTTGCTGCTATCCCAGGCTGATTAGTGAGTATGACCTCTCGTTGAATTCGTCAGCGACAGGGTGTACACGTCGTGCCAAGACACAATGCAGTCCCAGCCAGGGACCATGCTGTTTAAGTGATTCCTGTACATTCGTTCCATCACACTATCATATGAAATGTAAAGAGGAGACAGAGTGTTCTTGGTCCAGTACATGTAATGGGACAACGCCGGAATGTCCAGATCCAAAGCCTCGAGATGATAAGACGAAATGTAACAACGGAACTGCGTTGTGCATCAGAGGCGACTGTTCAGGATCGATTTGTCTATTGTGGAATATGTCTGAGTGCTTCTTGACATCGAACTTAATTCCACAGGTAGATAAAAGAAGACTGTGTGAATTAGCGTGTCAAAATGGAAATGATACTAACACATGCCGGAGTACAAGTGAGTTTGCACACTTGTTCGGTCTACCCGAAGGTGGTATAAGTCTTCGGCCGGGTTCACCGTGTGACAACTTTCAAGGCTACTGTGATGTGTTTTTGAAGTGTAGGGCTGTAGACGCCGATGGACCGTTGGTTCGGCTTAAGAATCTCCTGCTTAACAAGGAAACACTGCTGACAGTGGCCCAATGGGTCACCGAGAATTGGTATGTTGTTGTGCTAATGGGAATTGGTTTCATCATTGTGATGGGGGCGTTTATAAAATGCTGTGCTGTACATACGCCCAGTTCGAATCCGAAAAAGAGACCAGCGCGGAGAATAAGTGAAACTTTACGTGGTCCCATGAATACTCTGCGAAGAATGGTAAGAAAGTGTACAATAACGACTTTTTTTGACGTGAGATGTTGATTAAAATCTTTTTTTTTTTAGCGACATCCCCATCGTAGTGCCGGACCACGAAGCATACCACCGCCAGCTCACGAACGTTCACGAGGACATCCGCCCGATTGGGATCGTCGTCAAAATCCTGATCGCGCTGCAGCAGCTGGTGTGCCTGTTACCCATCACCCTAGTCGGCCGGGTGGACGAAGTGAGGCCAGACGAGGTGGAGCGCCCAGTGCGGGCGGTCGTCATAATGGAAGACCAACAAGTAATTCAAGATCCGCGGGACCACAACACGGGTATGCAGATCTGGGTGGTGGTGGTGGTGGTGGTGGAGGGCGAGGGCCAACCCAACAGCCACAACAATATTATCCGCCGAAAGGTGTGTTCTATAAGCCTGTACGAAAGTCGTAATAATGTTTTACCATGTTTCTCATATGTTTTCATTTTGTTTTCGTCTTCTTTTCTTGAATTTTTATTATAAATGATTTGTTTTACACGAAAGCACAGCACAGATTTTAGAGAAACTTTTAATTTCGTCAAGAACTTTGTTTTTTTTTTTTTATATATACTGAACTCAAGACTGTGAAAACTCTTAACGGCGGGATATTGTTTTGCCAGAATTTTTGTCTGCAGTTTCCACTTGTATGATTTTTATGATTTTTTTAAACGACACAATTATTGTTGATTAATTTTGGCTTTTAGAACCAACTTTTGTGCAGTAATTATTGTTTATTTCTAAGTTTTGTAAATTCGTTTTTTCCTTACTAACAAATTGCTTAATACATGCTAACATGTAATTTGACAAATACAACTAACATTATAGTTTTGCATGCCTTAATTATTGAATTTAAATGCTCAATTCTCTTTCTTTTCATTTTCCTTTTTTTAAAACACGTTTAACCAATTACTTCATCTACACACAATCTTCATCATCATCGCCGTATGTACGAGTAGTTCGCAATTCAATTTGTAGTGTGAAAAGTTTTATTTAAGTCAGAAGGTCTGGTGCGAAGCGAACTTTGTTTTAACTTAATTTGTTTACATAGTACAATGTGCATTCAGCATGCAGCATCCTTGATGCAATCCGAACTCTTGCTGTGTATTGCGTAAATAGTAACTTTTCATTTTTCGGTCTTCAGCCAGGCCTTTGTAAATGTTGCCTAGAAGGCGTTTATTTGCAATTCAAACATTGTTGAACATTTGCAATGGTCAATCAGAATGATGGTCAAACTTGCTTGTTTTTATGCGGTGTGAAAGGCGGTTTTAGTACCTGAATCGGGTAAACTGATTACATTAAGATCAATTGACGTTCCAAGATCATACGTATAGTTCGCATAAGATTGCGTTATTTAAGCTCCAAATTATCGTGGATTCGCATTAAAATAAATTGATAGTCTTTTGTGCAAAGAGACTTGAAAGCGAACGTTGTCTCTTTTTCTTTTTTAAGGGAAATTTCCAAATCCCAGGAGTACTTTATACTCATTTTTGGTACATTGTACTTCCAAGTAGAAACCCCTTTTTGGTGAAATGGTTGAAGAAACTCAGATTTTATTCGTCTTTCTTGAAACTGCACAGGTCGGGTCACAAGCGAACACACACTACCCATTATACCATTGCCACCTATAGTGCTAATACTGCATAATACAATCTTAAGCTGTCTTAACGCACATACTCGTACACATTTCCCTCCGCTTAATTTAACCTCTTCTCTCATTTAATTGCTGTCTGTCTCCTTATCTTTTGATTTTATCTTGTAATGTTAAAAAATTTTAGTAAAATTTCCACAAAAAAATATAGCCGTCGGTCCGCAACCAGTAAATTATAACCGACCGCCATCGTTACACAATCCTGAACTATATGCGGAGGCATACACGGGACGAGGGGCGTATGAGGCACCCTCACGTGCCCCAAATAGTAAAGTTTGACAACCAAATGGACAACAGAAGCATATACTACCAGCAACAACTGTAACTGCAACAAAAATAACAGTAAAAACTGCAACAAATCATCAAAATGTAATTACTATTATTATTAATGCTATTATTACTATAATTAATGTTAAATTTAAATTAAAAAACCTAAAATACTTATCATCATCATCATCATCAGCAATGCTACAAATAAAACTGATATCAGCGTAAATATATGTAACACTCAAAAATTAAGTCACAAAAATAGTAACCCTGGAGACGAACGATAATGAATCATGATGATGATGATGATGATGATGAATACAACAAAAGAAAAATGAGAATAATCAAATTTCAATTGAATTCCTTTTTGATAAATCCAAGCAAAGAAAAAACAAATAAGTACCTACTACATACTATTATTTTGTTTTTTTTGTATTTTTTTCTTATTTTTTCTTTATGTTTAGACATTATTTCATTGCGTGTGTGTGTTCTATTACTTAACTGAGATTTATTTGTCCTTTGTCTCATATTCGTATGTTGAATTACGTTTTTTTTTTTTGTGTTTATGTTACCTTATCCAGTATAAATTTTATATAAAGTTTATGTTTAGTTTAATGTTTAGACATCTAAAGGTGTTTTGAAGTAAATTTTTATTATATACTCGTAGCGAAACGAATTTGTGTTAGATTATCCTTTTTGGCTGATTGTTGGATTACTATCGAAAGTATTTTTTTTATTTTTTATAATTGGATAAACAATTTAGCAAAAAGAACGGTTGTTAAGTAGGAGTATTACTAATATTTAAACAAATTTTTAGAGTTTTTGAATGAAAACTAACTCGAATAATCCATTACTCAAGCCAGTTAAGATCGAAAAATGTTAACGAATTTTACCTAAGTCATAAGACACACAGTAGGACGTTTCAACAAACTAGCTGATCAAAATTAATTGAAGATTGATAATGATTCCTTAAACATTGTGTACCTGTACACTATAGAGAAAGAGTAGTAGAGTTAGAAAATAATCTCGCTATGGAAGTGTTACCACCATGTAAAGCTATACAGTGACTCTACACTAGAGTTTTTTGGCGATATTTTGGTAGTGGAAACGATTTTCGGTTGGGCGTTCTATGTCTCTATACTCTATTCAACAGTTCTTCTAGATTCTGAAAAAAGTGTCTTCCTAAGACTTTAAATCTTGTTTGACAGAATGCTGGACAGTGAAAAAAAAAGTGTGGAGTGAGCGCGTTCCGATTGATAGACAAAAATACGGAACGCTGAAGCTTGACTGAAAAACAACCCCAAATATTGCATTTTTTCTTTCTGTTCTTGTTCTACTGAGAGTTTCTTTGTGAATCTGATCACAATAATGAAAGACGGCTAACTCTGAAGATTAAATTGAATGAAAGTAATACACTTTGCGCTTTGTCTAAAGCAGTTTAGTTAAATCGCAGGTTGATTGGCATCATATGCGGTAACCTTCTGTTGAATACTACAACAGAACAATGAAACTATAGCGTTCCGCGTATGAATGTAAGATTTGTGCATGTCCTTACAGAGTGGGTGTCCAGTTTGGGGTTTTTTGCTGAAGATACTTGCACGAGTTAATCAAGGGGGAGTAGATTGAGGATTGTCTCAAGCCCCGCAGTGGGGGCTAGTTCTTACTGTCCCAGTGGTGACAATGCAGGCCATTGTCTTAAGAATCAGTGGTTTAATGAGTAACAAATGGAAGAGCTTTAACTTAAATAAAGGCGTTTCAACTTTTGGAATATGATCAGCTAGATTGTCCTAAACGACCCACAGTGCGACAATGTAAAGTTCTAAGTGTCTAAAACATCACTGCAGTAGCATTAAAATTTCGAAAAATTTTGATTTAAGATGAGCTTTCTTTGATGTTTCGCATCTCGTTAACATTACGAGGTGGATACTATTATAACTTATCCAATTCTGATCGAGAAGTTCTTGTCAGTGACTCTTCAGAACAAGATATATATTATATACTTCAAGGTATAACTGAAATAGACTCTTTAATGTTTTTCGACAACTGGCTAAAAAATACTCTTCAAATGCCTGTTAACCCCAAGTCACCAGTTGAGATATTTGAGATTTCTTTCAATTAAATTCCACGTAAGTTAAAGAATTCTCATGCAAACAAAAACCCTACTTTATAACGTTTTCTTTTCAATTAAATTTGTATTCGAAACAAAATCATCACAAGAAATGCAATTAAAAACTAGTTTCATTAATTTTGTTAATTTTAATGCATGCAATATGGAAATAACGTCCAAACATGTTCTAGTTAAGTTAATTTTTTGTGAACTCATTATATAAATCCCAACGTAATCTAGAAATAAACCAACAAAAAAACTTTAAATCTCATTTTTAAAATTACGTATGTATTTTTATTTTTTTTTTACGATTATTTTTTTCTTTGTATTATTAGTTTTATTATTAAAACAAATGAATTAAATCATAAGATTTTATGTTTAAATAATTTTAGTTAAAAATAAATTGAAAAAGAAGTCAAGTTCTGTCCTTGATTTGCATGTAAATATAAATGTACGCATAGAAAAAAAAAAGAAAAAACACAAGGAGCCGAATCCAATTAACCGTATTTAGTGAAATAAATTTTTATTTTTTAAATAAAAAGACAGAAAATGGTGCCACAAATGTTTTATTTTTTGTTTCAAATTTTATTACTTTTTGTTATATTTAATTTTGTTTCTTTTTTAGTGAAGTTGTCTTTGATAGAAAGTTATTTTTAGTTAGAAAATGTCTTGAAATGTGTACGTTGTTTTTTTAGTTTTATGTTGCGTCTGTGAATAGAATTGTTCATTGTGTCAACAACAGTGTCCCTGCTTCCCTCCTACTTCTGGCTCTTCCAACCCTCCTCCGTTATCTCATCTCTAAGAACCCACCATAAAGAACATACTCCCCCGGAGATATTCCGAGTCCATTTCCTCGAGCTCAAAAATAACTTAGCGCCTACTTCTTCATCTATACAGACGGCTCCAGAGTAGGAGATTACATCGGCTTAAGTGTCACTCCTGAAAGTGAGATAATTTCCCCTTTTTTACTGCCCACCTACACCTCTATGTTCGCCGTCTAAATAATTGCCATTTTAATTGCCTTGCAGTACACAAAAATAACTCCAACGAGGAATTTTCCATCTGCATTGACTCATTGTCATCTATTGATGCAATTCTCAACACCAATCACCAAAGCTACAACCCTTCCCTAATCCGTAATCTTTTCTACCTCCAATTCCCTTATATTAAACTAAAATTGGTGCCAGGCCACGTCAAGATCGCGGAAAAAACCGCCAAAGGCACCCTTAAAACTCCATCAGCTTTCTCCCCCAAGATCTTAACAATTTTTTAAAAAAAAACTAGTTACCTCCAATACAATAAAACATCGGAATGGTTTAGGACCATGAATAAAGACAAGTGGTCCATCAAAGACTCCTTAGCAATGTAGAACCTTCTATAATATCCCGTACCAAGGTAACCAAAATCATTAGACTCAGGCTTGGTCACAGCAAACTCACCCACGAACACAACATAAACAAAAACAAAACATCTCCAGTGCTTGTTCTGTAACCAATCCCAAGTCACTATTCACCATATCCTCTCCGAATGTCCGGCCTTTCACAACCATAGACGCCTCCCATAATTACGTTAGATTTCAAATTATTTGTTTACGAACTACTTACGTTCAATTACATTTTGCTTTAATTTACTTTCTAATTAATTTCGAGATCTTAAAGGAATTCAACAAAACAAACAAACAATTTTAATGAAAGAAAAAACAAGTTCTCAACAAAATTCAAAATTTTGTATATTTCTGTAAATACTAAAAGGAAAAACAAAAACTATTTAAAATGGTGACAAATACTAAACGATTTCACATAGACTACTCTTTTTGTAGAAAAAAAAACCAGTTAAAGAAAACAAACAGAAAAATCATAACAAATAGCTTTTACTTAACGCTTTCTTAAACATTTATTAAATAAACAAAAGAAAAATGTAAATCAAACTTCCGATGACCAAAAACAACAAATTCTGCGCAAATATTTGGTAAATACATTTTAATTGTAAAAAAAAATTCAATTTAATCAAATATCATCGTTGACCCTGCTTCTGAATGCGCGTATCTAATTTAAACCTCCCGCCATCACTCTTATATTCATCCATAATATCCTGCAATGGAAGTTAAAATTCATTTTTTAAGTGTCTAATAAAAACAAAGTAATAGTTGTTTATAACAATATGCTCATCGCATGCTAAAATTTTAATTAAAAGAGAAAAAAAAACAACAAAACAAGTTGATGTACATAGTTACTAAGATTGATTTCAATTCTTCGTTTATTAGTTCCATTTTAATTCTAAATAAATAAATAAATTATATATATACATATATATATTTATAGATATATACATACCTCTATTTTACTAAAATATTTTTTCTATTTTATAATTAATGAATAAAAACAAAGTAAATTTAGATTCTTCAAAGTTTAAAAAAAAACAAAACAACCAAACTTATTTTTAAACTAAAAAACAAACGTGGAAACAAGAAAACTAAAAGTAAATGTGTTTTAATTGTGATTTAAATTAATTAAACAAAAAATAAAAGGAACATTTGAAAACTCCTTAAACTTAAGTAAATAACAATAAACAAGAAAAAAAAAGAAAACCAACCACATAATTACTTATATATTACTTATAACATTTAAGTCCATTGATTTAAACCAGAAAGTTAAAACTTATTCAAATTACATGTAAAAAAATAAAAATATTTAAATAAGAACAAAATGCAAATTATACATATACATAATACAAACAAAAGAAAATAATTAACTTTTAAGAAGGAAATAAGAAAACTATTACTATTGATAGAAATATGAGATGCGAAATGCGAGTCAGATAAAAACAAAAAAAACAATAGGGTGCGCGAGAGAATAACAGATAATAAGTGAATTTATTGAGACATGATATATTGAAACAAAACAAAAAATACAAAAACACACTTTTTTGGAATGAAGGAATAAATGAAAACAATTTTGATTACAAAAAATACAAAAGAAAGGTCTACACATATTTCAATCGACTGTACTAGATTTCCGATCATACACCCTTATCATTCAATCCGCCGGGGGGAACGATCCACCAAAATATCAACTTCAGTATCATTCAATCCGTTCGAAGGGAATCGTCCACTTATCGGTAATGTGAATGACTTCACGTGATCATTCAAAACGAACGAATCGAATCTCTCCATACAAAGTTTGACATTTCAAGTCCGCAGGAAATTCATTGCGGATTGGTGTTGTATTGCATTTTGGGTGGAAAATTTATCTGAAAATGTATGTTCTTTCTAGGACAAATTAATTATTTAGGTGTATTAAGTTGAATATGCTTTTATTGTCCTTAATTAACACTTCCAACACATAATTAAAGGCTGCCTTATTCAAACAAAAATTGTTTATGAAACTAAAATTCAAATTGATTTCATAGAAATTATAAACTACAACGAAATCTTTTAACTTTAACTTTTAACTTGGCGTCTGATAGCTCCATAATGTCGTCACTGAATGCCCGTGAATATGCACGAGATGTTCGCCTATTTGAAGATATTTCTTCGTTTTCAAAAACAGAGCAATGCTATCCACTGTCTTTAAATTTAATTTTATTTTGTTTTTATCAGCAGCTGTTTCTAATCGCCGTCAACTATGACAGAACAGTCGGTTTTGACAAAGAAAAATCGTAGTCGGTAAAACAGTGCATCCGGCGGATTGAATGATCAGCCTCAAGGTGAACGCGGATCGAATAAGTGAAGTGAATCTCAGATCCGTCGGATTGAATGATAGGGGTGGTTGTCACTGGATGCCCGTAAATATGCACGAGATGTTCGCCTTTTTGAAGATATTTCTTCGTTTTCAAAAACAGCAATGCTATCCACTGTCTTTAAATTTTATTTTATTTTGTTTTTATCAGCAGCTGTTTCTAATCGCCGTCAACTATGACAGAACAGTCGGTTTTGAAAAAGAAAAATCGTAGTCGGTAAAACAGTGCATCCGGCGGATTGAATGATCAGCCTCAAGGTGAACGCGGATCGAATAAGTGAAGTGAATCTCAGATCCGTCGGATTGAATGATAGGGGTGATAACCTTTGTTGGGTACTGAAGCATAGAACTATTCCACGTCGTCAGATATGGAGCAATTATACTTCCAGATAAAAGCACCTTACGTGTATGCTATCGAGAGAACAAATTTCGAGTGTTCAAGTGGTATTACGTGTCTAGCGACAAAACAGGGGCCAAGTCGTCTCTTCCGTGATCGTATAACTTGTCACTTAAAAACGAGCATTATTACGTAGAAACAATCATTCTTTATGTAATAATGCGGTTTTACATGAAAAGTTATATGACGATTTGGCCAAAGCAGGGTCTGAACTGAAACACTTTACAATTTTAATTTCTCTTAACAAATTGCATTTTATTTTTAACTAGTAGGTAAGAATTTCTCCAAGATACATGATGTATCCTAATGAATTTATCATTGGCCTAAGTGTGCTGGCTTTAGTTGACAGCCACTTCAAACTAACCTAACCCAGATAAAGCTAAACTAAGCCACTTGCCATCAACCGCTCAGGTTGGTAAGGGCATCCGCATGAATAACAGTTTTGGTCGAGTAAGTCACCGATGATAAATTTTTGCATTAGTCCTAATCGAAATCACATTCGTTATCTCCTGCATAGTTTGGATTTTTTTAAAGACCATTTGAAAGGTAAGGTTCCTATTACCCCCAAATAAACTATACTAGGCCTGATTCCAATAGATCTGTAGCCAAAGGAAAAATTCGCGAAAGTGTCCTGCGTTTAAAACAATTGAACTCTTGGAAAGTTGGACAAAACTAGACACTGGCTTAGACTATCGTCTCCCTCTTAAGAGATGACTAGGCTTTCGGAAAGGCCATCAACTCAAATAAAATTTCGAACCTCACAGACGGGTCAAAAATCGAAGAAGGAGTAGGCTCCGGTCAATAAGACTTCTAAACCACAGTAGCGTGTTCCCAGCCGAAGCGGCCCGAAAATTATTGACATCTACATAGACAGTAAAGCTGCTATTAAGGCCTTTTCATCCAAATTAGTAAAACATTGCCGTGATGAAATAAAAACCATTGAGCAATTGTGTAACATTTTGGTGGGTCCGGGAACACAATTTTATCTATGAGAACGAAATGATGGTGACTTGCTATGAAGGGATCAAGATATGATCTGTCATTGGTCAATCACTCAGTACTGCCCCATTTTGTTAAATTCAACATAACACAAGACTTCCAAAGATAAGCTGACGAGTGATGGGGCGCACTCCCATGGAGCCGTATCTACAGAGAGCTTTGGATAAATAACAATGAGGCACATTTCTGGGCTAAAAGGATCAAACTTAACACTTTATAGGAATCATCACAGACCACAGCCTACTGGCGGACCCCACCTTAGAAGAAAACGTTTAAATATGCAGCGATACAAACGTAGAAGGAAGCACAGGTGAACACTATTTCGACAACGTGGCCGATAAGAAGCCATCAAAAACCATCTAAATATTCATTATGAATTCAGGCCAGTCACAACTGCAACGAAGTTGGAATTTCAAAATTATGAAAAAAAAAAACTGCTAGTAATACTAATCTTCGAAAAACATTGCAAAAATAAAAACTACTTTTATAATCACAACTTTCGCTACATCAGCAACACTTTTATGCTACGCCCAACGCAGATGCCAAAAAATGACTCATGTCACTGCCCGCCATCTGCTTCAATTTTCAATATCTGTCATCGCATCAGCGTCAGCATCGAAATCAAAGTGCTTCTTCCCTCGACATTGTAGTCTACCGTGTTGTGTTCTATCTCTGTTCCAATTTGGAAACTCTTGCTCTAAATATTTTATTATCACGCTCCGGCTACATTCATTGGGTGCGGGTTAATTTAAACAAATTAAAACGAATACTCTACCACTACCATTGAGCTGTGCTCTCCAATTCTCCCGTGGAACAGTACACCTACATTAGAAGTGGGAATAGATAAGATAACAAACGACAACGACGACATCCAAAAAAAATAAATTATAATACAACTGTGTGCCTCAAGAGGGGAAAGACTTTTTTGGGAGCGAAGTAACACCATGAGCCAATCATGTCTGCCAGTCAACGCGAAAATGTCGAAGGCGAAAAAGGTTTTGGACGAGGCCCGTGAAACTCAAAATCGGGAAATCGACTTGGTCGATAGAGGTATCGCATCCTTTGAGGAAATGCCAGGATTGTGTAAGTGTTAAGAAAACATAAAGATATTCCTTGTAAGTGGGGTGCTTAGAAAGGAATTCTGTGACCATATTTGGAAGAAATTCAATGAATTCGCAAGGCAAGTGATGGACAGTTTTAGAATAAACTGGTGTAGGATTGTTTGTTGAAGTTTTATGTGTCCTAAGTGGTGGTATTTACTGCAAATTGATAGTCCTGGTGGAAATGCATTGTTTTTCTAAATTCTATTCAGTGTGTGAAAAATTGGAAGAGTAGGAAATGAGATCATCTGTTTTCTAAATAGTTTTAGTGAGTGGGTTGTTGTTTTGCCCTACGCTGTGGAGAATTGTCAGAGTGACAGGAAGGCTTTCCAAATGTCATTGAAACGTATAACAGTTTCTTGTTTGTGTTGTTTTCATGAGCAGTTGAGGGTTAAAATGTTCTGTTTTATCGTGGATATTAGTTTGCGAAAAATATTGATGTGGCTTCACATTTAAAGTTGGTCAAGGTTCATGGTTTGACATAGTTTTGTTCTTCTATCATGCTCTGCAGTGGTGCGTGAATTTGCTCTCAGGTCAGAGAAAAATCGTTGGCTCTAGCTGATTTATGAGCTTGGTTATCAGCATGTTTACTCCATTACCTCAGAAGCAATGGCGATTATACCATCCATAGTCTCATAACATTGACAAATAGATAGTTCATACTTAACCTTTACCTTACACTCGTATCTTTCAGTGTCCATGGTCAACATGACCCGTCTTACGCTTAGTCACAATAAGCTTGTTACCGTACCAGCTGGTATTGCAAACCTCGTCAACTTGGAAATACTTAACTTTTCCAATAATAATCTTCGAGAATTGCCTGTATCCATCTCATCAATGCCGAAGCTAAGGATTCTAAACGTTTCTATCAATCGTTTGGATACACTTCCCCGAGGTTTTGGTGCATTCCCAGTTTTGGAAGTACTCGACCTTTCGTACAACAATTTGAACGAGAACAATTTACCCGGCAATTTCTTCATGATGGAGACGTTACGTGCACTTTATTTGGGTGACAATGACTTTGAATATATCCCCAAAGGATTGCGAAATCTGAAAAATCTACAGATTCTTGGCATCCGTGATAATGATCTTCTGGAAATACCAAGAGAAATTGGTGAATTGCAGCGATTACGAGAGTTGCACATTCAAAATAACCGATTAACCGTACTACCACCGGAGGTGGCGCAATTAGATTTACTCGGCAACAAGTCGGTGATGAAAATGGAGGAAAATCCATGGGTGCAACCAATAGCGGAACAGTATTTATTGGGTATCAGTCATGTAATTGAGTACTTGAAAACGGAAACTTATAAAGTGTAAAACAAAACGTGGCGAATGTTTATGAGCATAATTTAATGGTTGTTCCACTTTTAGATTGTTCAGCCGTCACATGCAAGGTGGTCGAGGTGGACCAGTACCGCCCAAGGCAGATAAGAGCAAGAAAGCCTCCAGAGTACGAGCATAATCTGTGCCATAGCCTTTGATATCATTAAGTGCCTTCAAATCAATGTTTTATTCTGTGTATTTTTCTAATAATATTTAAAGTTCGTTTTTTTTTTACTAATACATTTTGTATTTAAGTAACATATATGTACCATATTCTCTTTGTACGAATTTGTGACCTATGTGCCACAGGCTAACCACCCAAACAGTAATAGGGAAATGTGCATTGAAAAGAAGCAGGTGTTCAAGATCTACTAGAGCAATCAGCGATTAGTAAAAAACGTCGGCGAGATGACCGTAGCTGCTGCAGAACAATATGGTGAACTAGTCAAGCAACTGACAAGTATCAAAAGTAGCTTCACAACATCTACCACCAAGTTTGTACAATTGATAAACTTCTGGCGTCAACCAATTTTACAAAACAAAATTTCTTCGGTTCTCATTATTTCTTGTTTGCCATGCGTTCCAATGTAACCAATGGGCTAACCATGATATCTTAATTACTAACTAACTTCCGACTTATTCTTCAAAATGTTCGTATATTGTCAACTACAACCATGCACCAAAAACGACAAAGAATTGATCAACAAAGTGGAAGCCGGTATGGAAAACTTATCGTCGGGTAAGAATCTCGATACAAACGAAGGCGATCGTAAGAAACTGGTGGATTCATCAATGATATTCTTGCCCGGCCCCTGTTTTACCGCGGAAAGCTGCTTTACCAAGTTCGTCCCATAGAAGCGGGTAAAACCATGAAACCTTATCTCGCAAACTCCAAAGATCGACATCGCATCAAAATCGGTCAATAGCCGTACTCTAATCCATCTTCCAAGGCATTCAAGGCTTCCTTCTTCATGTGAATGTTGTAAAAAAACCTGTGTAACACATGATAGGAACTAAATAAATGTCAACGTTCGAACCTTAAAGGTCTTGACATGTCTAAGTAAACTTAGGTTACACCGAAGCTTCAGGTAAGATCATAACCGGTACAGAAGTAGGTAATTTTCTACACATTCCTCATGGCCGAAAAACCCCCAACCAAACTGGAAAAAATATTCTTCCCCAAGGACGCTTGATGTTGCTGGAACTGAGAGTTTGGTATGATATAGATGAAGTATGAAGGTATAAACAAAAATCGCGTCAGAAAAAATAACCGGAATTGTGAAATACTGGGTTTAACGGTTTGTTTGTTTGTTTGAAAAACGATTGCGCAGATCTGTACGATTTTCAGATTGAACCGTGACACTTAATATAGGTTTTTGCCTGAGCTACTCAGAGGACAAACTGAAAATCGTGACATACTCTCAGGTGCTAATTTTGCTGAATTTTTCGTTGCATATCCAGATTATTTTCTGTTGCATATCCGTAGGTGGCACTGCTGAGTCAATTTTTCGTTGCATACCCGTAGTGTAAATTTGGGATATGTACCTGCTAACATTTCTGGTGGCCTGGGGTCGAATTACGGCATCAGTGATCGAGTAACTCGTCACGTAAAAGCGAGCATTATTACGTCGGAATGATCGTTTATACGTAATAATGCTTAAGGGATTAAGGGATATGAACCAAATCTTGCAGATGTGTTCCTGATGGTGTCTGACCACCTGTTGTGTCCATGGGTGCTATGAAAGTTGCGTCGAGAATTCCAACAATCGAGTCATACTTACGAGCACAGAAGTACCAGCTCCTGCTAAAGAATAGGTAGACAAAATTATGGAATTATGGATGTTTTTGGCAATGATTGTGGGTAGTGCTTAGTTTATTTTGACTACAATCCTATGGCCTAATTAGAAGAACGTGGGAAAGCAGTTCGAAGCAGGGGCCAAATGGTCTCTTTCGTGATCGTATAACTCGTCACGAAAAACGAGCATTATTACGTCGGAATGATCGTTTATACGTTATAATGCTCATTTTTACGAGTTATACGATTACGGAAGAGACGATTTGTATCCAGGTACCATGGTACAGGGTCCTCTTGGAAATTATTCTGTTTTGGGGTAGTTGCAGCTTAATTATCAGTTGAAGCTTAGGCACACGCAAGTTGAAAAGTTATTTTCAGAGCTGAACTTGATACAGGGACCATTGATGTATAATTCTGTAGCTGTGAGCTGTGTGTACAGATGCAGAGAGGTGAGTGTAGAAGTATCATAGATTGGCTTGCTGTAAAGGGACGATGGGAGTGATGAGGGTTAAGTTTTCCTTTCAAATTTGTGGAACAGTTTGTAGTCTATTATTTTTTTGTTTATTATTACATTCAAAATCATCGCATAAATATATACTTATTTACAAACAATAAAACAATCTTATTTATCTTCAATTATACAATTAAGTATTAAATAACAAAAGAATACAAAGAAAACGAAAAGATTTGAATACTTTTTTCTTCAACACAACAAATAGGCTAATATTGAAATAAATTTCTCTTTATAAAAAGCGTTTTCTTCCGACAATTCTTTTTGTGTTTCAAAAAAGAAATATATAAATAATATAATACAATAGATTAGATAGACAGAAGGAGGATAAAAACTCCTCAAGCAGAAAGCGCAAAAGTAACTGCGACACAACTTTCCAATATGGAACAGAAAACAAATTAATAAAAAACACTAAACTCTGCATTATGAAGCCGAAACAATAATAGAAAAGAAATGTGTGTTAATGATCAGTCTTGCGGCAAATAAAATAAATTTAAACTAATTCAATTCGCTTTTGACAGCTTCTTCCCGCTTTGGATCTCGTGGACACTCTCGAAGACGCTGATTAGCTCGTCCATTCCTTTGAGAAGACCTTCTTCGC
This sequence comes from Criorhina ranunculi, assembly GCA_951813785.1. Lineage (NCBI taxonomy): Eukaryota > Metazoa > Arthropoda > Insecta > Diptera > Syrphidae > Criorhina > Criorhina ranunculi. The sequence goes on along the minus strand of OX638384.1, from coordinate 57,960,947 downwards.
GATTTCCAGGCACCCACTCAAGTCGATGGTTTACTTCGACATCGGCGGGAAGTCGTCGCGACTTGGCAAAGTCAATAAGCCATGCTCCGATTTTCTCATCGTCATAGATGATGAAAATACTGGAACCTACGATTTCGTGATGCCGAAAGAACTCTGACTTTTCCATTAATGTTCTCATTGTGCGCAGACGTTTGATGAGATCCTTGGTGACGGTCTTCTTTGAATTGAGGAACTGAAGGATTGTCTGTTCGATTTGTTCGGTAGTGCGTACAGTTTTCAAATCATTAATGGGATTGGCGCCACGCAGGCGAAGCGCTTCAATTCGAAAGCCTTTTGAGTGTGACGAAGACATTGCTTCACGGAACAGCATATAACGAAGTTTTGTGATCGCTTGCATTTCGTGTTCCTCTGATGTGGGAGCATCCTCGTCGACAGCAATCATTTTTTGATACAAGTCCGGTCGGAGAGTTTTATTGGTAACTTCAGATTCAAGGAAAGTCCGACAACCCATTTTGATATCCATAACATTGGGGTCTTTGAAGCCAGACAGGAGATCTTGAAGTTGAATGTAGGTTTCGCCATTTTGTTCAGTAACTCCAAAGTACTTGGGTACAAGTTTTATGGCGGATGGATCATTTTTAATGAATTCGTAGGCGTTTGCCTCGTGATCTGTGGCACTGGTAACGCGTTTGCGGACAATACCAGAGGACGTTGGAACAATGCTGAAATGAGAAGAAATTAAAAATCGATTAATTTATGTGAATTCAAGAAATTGAGAGGAGTTGCACATCACTTGAGATCTTTGTGAAGCATAAGTTCATTCAGAAACATACATGCATTGGATCTTCAAGCTTTAATTTCAAAAAAATAATGATGCTCACCTCTCTGGATGTCCTGATAGCTGCATCCATCCTTTAGGTTTACATGCAGCTGCTGCTACAGCTGCCGTATGTTGTTGATGCTGCTGTTGTAGTAAAACAGGCGAAGCAGGGGCACTTAATTCCAAGGCATTCTATAAGTAAAATAAACAAAAATTCATTTGTTCCATTAGTTGAACTAGAAACAACAACAACAAAAAATACAAAAGTGTATATTATCGTATTCCTTAAGCTAATAGTGAGCGCTTCTAACGTCATAATACAAACAATGTGGCTAAAGTGCAATTGTGGAAGCGATAAACACACCTAGGGGGTCTGTTTCGTATGGCATTGATATAAACAACACAAATATAGTATATTTCTCGTGCGTTGGCAATGGATTTTTTTTTTTTTTTTTGCATAATAAATCTGGCAGTGTGGTAATAGGTGACACGGTAAAGCAACAGAGATTCTTAAGTAATTAGCACAACAATGAATGGTGGTAAATCTGTGTGCACTAGTTCTGGTGCAAGCAAATTGGTGCAGTTGGCTTGTGGATTTATGTAAATCCGTACTGTAGGTATGTGGGTCATAGAAGAGATACGTTGGAAGTGAACTTTTGGAAGAAGGCCATTCAAGTTACATATAAACTACAGATGAGCTACAATTGTTGTTTCATTTCTGGCGACTGACTGAGTACCATGGGAACTAGAAAGGCTGGTTAACCAATCAACGTAAGCATTAACAGCCGGATTTTGAATGTACGTCAAATCTAACCACAAAGTAATCGGGAAATACCCCTTAGCTACTACAACGTCACAAAATCGTTACTTTTTCGTGAATTGATGGACGTAGTACTTAAGCCATTTCCGTAAAAATTCATGGAACCACAGGAATTGGTGTGCGATTTCCTTATAAGTGCATTACACAATTAGTATTCTCTAGAAGAATCCCCCCAAATCGCAACTTAAACGACACACATGCGCGTTCCAATGCGGATTTCCACTCGAATACACACAATTTCTGGGAAGTCTGTTTGGATATCTAATCAAGAATTCATAACGTAACGTTGAATTATATTGCGAATTTTAATGTTTTTGTTTTCGACTTCCGAAGAGCTTTCTCGCGTGAGCGCATACAATCAATTTTGCACAAACACGTTTCCTATTTCCTTTTTCATATTACCTCGCTCTGTCGGAGTCTGTATGTAAACAGAAATTTAAATTTCAGACATGTTAGCTGTACTTTTGATTGTTTAAAGTTTGAGTAATTAATTAATTTGAAATTATTATCAATCCCGCAAACGTATAAATGTAGACGAATGATTAGAAAAAAAGAAACATAAACAAACTAAACTGATAAGAAAATTGTCTTCTACTTTGCATATTCTTATGAAGGCGCCTGGCGTGACTATATCTTCTTGGCTTCCCAAGGGAAGTACCTACATCTGTTCTAAAAATAATCCCACTGTGAAGTACACTCTGTAAAAGACAAGTTTTCCCATGGACCTCAATCAAGGGCGATTTGATTCCTTGAATTACAAAATTCCTACAAAACATTTCTTCAAATGATACAGACATGTGTCAGGGTGATTAGGAAAACCAGAATAAGGCGGATATTTGATGATTTTTTGTTAATTGTGAACATTAATGGATCGGATCCTCTTCTTGATGTAGAACACGTGTTATCTTCTATTCGCTTCTTTGAACTGAAGCCTGCATTGCTTGTGACTGGCATTTATAATAGCCCCGGTCGCTACGCATTTTTTTAAAAATTTTTTTAGGGTTATCAGCTTTTGTTAACTCTAACATCCATTCTGACCTCTAATTCAGCTCTACAGACGTCATTGCTTTTCCACTTTATATTCATTTAAAATCAAAAATAAATGATGCGACATTTTTAGGCTTCAAAATTACTGGATTTGTGTCTTCTTAACACGCCCCTTTCTTGTATTGTGACGTTTCTCCTGATCAACTGACTTAATTCTTATCGTTTTTTTATGACATTAAATAAGTAATAAAACTTCAGACACCCGGTCAATGTCTATAGATAACTTTGGGTAATAAAATTAAAAAATCAGTTTGTTCGATTCTCAGTCAAAGATACAATAACCTTAATGCCCTATCAAAACAAAACTAAAGATTTATAAAATTTTAAAAGGTTTTATGCCCGTCAGTACTTACAATTGCTAAAAACTTCAATAGTGACATTTTACTAGGCGGCAGTATATCACGATTTGTTAAGAACTCGGCGAAATTTTCGCTGTTTACATTGTTGATTTTCTGTAAAGAAAAGAATGAGAGAACAAAACTAATTAAAATAAAATAAATAGACCATAAAAAATAAACAAACACAAACGATCGGGGAAAGCATGTCTCAAAATACCCAACAGAACCACGTTGACACAGTGAAATGAATTCTATGCTTTGGGACATTTATTGATAAGAGAAACTATCACTACACGCTGGGTCTATGATCCCACCTCCAAGTTCATGATGATTGCACACAAGTAGAATATATGTTTTTAATTTTCGAACTTGTAAAAAGGAAAAGGATCCACACTCTACTGACACGACGACTGACAAATGTCAACTGATCTTGTTAACATGGTATCAGTCTTGCGGTTTAATAATAGCTCAGGAGGCGGTTTTATTGCATTCTTTTTGATAGGCTAGTTAATTTCAAGTGGTTTTCTTTGTTCTCTGACATTTTTATCAGGTGTGTGTGGTAAGATAAAAATACCGACAATTTGGTTGACATTTTCAAAATGTATGTCAGAGATTATATGTCTTTTTTTAAGAAGGCAGTAACTGCAAATAATTGTTGTAGAGAAAATTAACTACGCAATTTACTCAAACATTAAACGATTGATATAGAATCCATTTGAATAACCCCCAGACAAGACAGCAAGGTTATTTCTTATGAGAGATAAGAATGTGTCAAAATTTCTTCTGACAGAATGTATGACCTCTCGCGTGTCACTTGTGTTCATGAGTGGAACTTCAACAGGAATGCCATCATAACAAAATAAAAATAAATATTTACAAAACATCATAAACAACAATAAAGATAAATCATTCTGTGAATAAATTAATCATCTATCATCCGCCCAATAGGTTACATTTCAGAGAAATGTCATAACTTGACACTTATCCTCTTTGGTCAAAGAGCAAACGTTACACTCCTAATTCATTAATAAATTAATTCGATAAGCTGGTTGTGGGTGTTTCCCTTTCCGTTTCATGTTATCGTGCTGGAAATGGGCGTACGTTGCATGTGTTACTAAAACGTGACGTACCCCACATTCACCTGATTGATCATACATGTACGACTGTCAACAGAAGCTTTGAATCTTAAGAATGTAGGGAAAAACTATGACGTACATGTAGTGTATAAGGTAGTCCCATTACAATTACTTTAATCGAATTCTATGCAATGATATGCAAATTACAACGATGTAGAGGTTCATTCATAAGTTGATTTTTACTGCCTTAATGCCACTTTGAGTGGGGAAGTGTGGGGTTCACCACCTTGCAGCGTAGGGTTCATTGCTTAACATCTTGAGGGAAGAGGTGTGCAGCGTTCAAGCTTAGTGAGGGATTCACCACCTTGCAGAGTAGGGTTCATTGCTTAACATCTTGAGAGAAGAGGAGTGCAACGTTCAATACCTATGTTGAGGAAGTTTCCTCATATAATAAGAGACCTGATGGATGAACGGAAAAGGTCCAGATAAAGCTGTAAAGAATTTGTCTTATTCACAAGAAGGAACAGAGAAGGTATAATTCGCAGAAGGTTGCTGTTGCTCTTTATTCCTCTCGTAGAGCTTTGGACCCTAAAATAGTACACTGGATTTATATGCAGCAATAATAAGGCCCATCTTGATCTACGGAGTACAAGTCTGGGGGACAGCACTTGACAAGAAGAGTAATACGGATCTTGTGGGAAGAATCCAAAAACTATCATGCGGGTGTTTTAGGAACAATTAGTTGTTCCTTCTGCAGAAGCTTTAGAGAAAAGGATTAAGTAATGGTTAATGACATTTTTTGCACCTGCCCTGCCCTATCAAGATTGGAGAAGGAGAATATTTCTACGAAGACCTCAGCGACCTTGTCGAGCTCGATATTTTCAAATGATAAGGATATTTGTCTGTGATAAAGGAAGGAACTCCATCGTGTAAGGCTCCTGGCGCTGGTAATCTGGTGCACTTCCGGTCTAAGTATGCTCCTGTTTAAGCGACGACAGTCACCTAACCTAACCTTGAGTGGTATTAACATTACATACAATCAAAAGGATGTAATTTCTGAAATGTACATACAGTGACATTTATTTTCTAGAGTTTCTGTTTATTTCATCGCACCGCTGGGTGGTACCCCATTAGCAGAGACATGACACTTCAAATAAACAGCCGACAATTTTGGCATGTAAAGCCAAACACAACAATTAACAACCTTCGTTCTGATGATATGTGCGAAATACTACATATCTGAAGCTCGTGCTGTTAGAAAGGAGAATTTATTTTCAAAATAACTTCTTTCAATTAACACATAATTTTTCACACTGCATTCAAAATGAGAAGTTTCAAAGTTCCTCTGTCACACAACAGGGGGAGAGATGGCGAATCAATCTGTCAAACTTGTTTTATTCTTCAATCAAACTTTGTAATTATTTTGACAGAACATTTTCTTATATGACATAATCGTATAATTTAATTCAGTGCGCACATGCAGCATTGTATTCAAAAAAAAAAAACAAATGTGATAATGAGTCGAACAAAATAAAAGTGGCTTTGGCTTTGGCTAAACCAATTAGAAATCCTTTGACAGCTGTGAATAAAAGTCGTGTAAGCACGATAATGACATTTATTTATGGAATATATTCAGATTCATCGAGTAGCGCATGTCATTTTAAGACCCGATGAGGTGTCTTCTCTATTTCAAAACTTAGAAAATGTAAACAAACAAATGTGGTTAAGTATCCTTTTGTGGCAGAGTATTGTATAAATTAATCATATATGGGCTTCGCGTGCGGAGTTCTTGTTTTTGTTTTGAATTGATGGCTGATGAAAGGAAAGTTGGGAACATTTTTGAGCTGAAAAGTTGTTTTCGTTTTGAAATGTTAACATTCTGAGGGCGCCAAACGTGTTGGCATTTGCGGGTTAGTTTGAACCTTTACTGACAAACATAGGCTGCTTAAATGGGGGGATGATAGAAGCTACAATTGCATAAGAGCATTGTTCCTGAGCCTCTAAAGAGCTGAGGAAAAACTACTAAGACATGACATAAGTGAAATGAATACTACCATCAGAAATGCTTATTGTAAGGACACTGTAGTGCATTTTTTGTGCAAGTGTCTGCAAGTGAGGATGATTGCGCTGGGAACTGGGCCTCAATCAGCAAGCGTTTTTAGCCAGCTCGATAGTTAGCTAGTTGCCTCAATTTTCGCACGCCAAGTTGGTTTAGGTCCCTTTACAGTCGCGGTCTTCCTCAACTGCATCGTCAGAGCGCTGGTGCTCATCCGCTCTACATGCCCCAGTCGTCTAAGTGGTTGTATTTGAACTCTTCTGACTAGGTCGATGTCGCTGAACAATAGCTCATACACTTCGTCGTTGGGAGTGGTCATCGTGACTTAGTGGATAGGCAATTGGACTGCTGAGCAAGTGTTTCTCTACATTCTCCGAATGCAACACAGCGTACACCATTGGAAGCACATTTTCATCCACAATTCAGGCATAAAATTTGGCTTTGATCTGTTTATAGATGTTACAGTAAGTACGACTTTTGTTCCGCAAAACCACTTATGTAGACAGTGTCTACACCGGTTTGTGCTTCTCCACTTTCTTCGAGTGTTGCAGAAAAAATCAAAGTTTTTCGTGGCATCACTACCGTGGAAAGACAGACAAAAAGGAATTCAACTTGCAACTTTCATTCGTTTGATTCCATGGCAGACGACCTATTTGCCTCCACGTGCCAACAGCAGATGCTCTATAAGGCCATAATATCAGACGTTAAGCCAGTTAATTCTTACTACATATTTACTCTGACGTTTGAAAACCCCGCCTTCTTAATCCGACCACCCATAAAGTTTTATAGGGTCACCAAACTCAGAGCCCGACCATTTTTATTACCCTAAGCGTCTTCAAACATTGCACCTGCTAACTCATTGAGTCTCAATAAAAGTTACCTCCGCGCACACGCAATTAATTGAATTGTAAAAGCAAGCACTTACATTACTTAAACCTAATTACATACGTTTGTGATCGCAAAATAATTTTCCCATTATCATTATTGTTGCTTATAGCCCTCCGGGCCACAATCTAATCACTTAAGCACTCTCTCTCTCTAGCATGGCGGAGGAAATAATTCATTTCTTTTCCCCTCTATGATTCTCGAAGACAGGGCTTCGGAGCTATTTCGGGACTCAGTATTTTGTTTGTCAAAGTGAAAAACAACGCGGACCACCAGCGCCGTTCACGAGACGTTCTGAGAAGAATATAAATCGAGTGATTATAAGACAGAATTCGGTTCCTCCGTCAAGCAACTTGTATGGAAATGTGATCCTCGCGTGTTTCAATTAAGTATTTTCAGCGAATCCAAATAGAAATGTCTCAAGGGGGGTATAATCAAAAAAAAAAAAAAAAAACATTGACGTGAAGGAATTTACGTGACAATTCCATGTAAGGATCGGCTTAAGCTGTAAAAGCATACACAACAAGACAACAAAATATGAAAACAGTGTATGGACTTGAGACGATGCCTATGACTCATTTGGGTGATTCTAATTGAATTGGGGTGGCCTCTGTCCCCACAAAGACTTGAGAGAGTAATACTGTCGAGCAATTGTCACATTAAATAGAATTTGACGTTTAAGCATTTACGATACACAATGATTAAGTGGAATATACATCGATGATTAAGTCTAAGAGCGGGCACGGTCCTTAGTGGTTTTTTAATGATTCAATTAATATTGGGTGGGAAATCGTGTAATGATTGGAAATTAGTTAATGATTAGTTTTGTTAAGAAATTTATTGAGAATTCGGAAGAAAAACTGATGGCGACGTTTAGTGTTAAGAAGAAAGTTCTTAGAAAATTGCACAAAGAACAAAGGAGGAGAACGGAAACACAAGAAAAATAAATACAAGTCATGGCGATGAAATCCTTAGGAGAGAGGTTTAGAAGTCAGATGAATCGACAAGATGGTACCACCACCTCTACGGCGGTTCAACAGAATCCAAATTGGCACTAGGATATGCCTTTTTGTTACCAGGACTCGTGTGACCTGGCTGATGATGTGTGTTGTTGAAGATGAGTGAAACAGTCGGTGCCTGGTTCCAACTTATGCAGTTTAGAAAACGGGTTAGATCACGTATCCCTTTACCGAAGATGTCGTGGGGGTTGTATGGAATACTTAGTTTGGCCGCATGGTCACCAACTGGCCAATGCTCCGTGGTTAACGCCGATATTCTGACGATATATGGGCGGGTTCTGTTTCAAAGGTTCCTTTTTCTTATCTAATCGTAGGTCGGCCATATCTTCTTTGATATTGCTCAGCTTGACAAGATATCCAACTGAGCCTTTCCTATCAAGAATGAGACCCAAATATTTAGCTTTGTCTGTGAGTATAAAACTGGTACCGCACAGGAATAACTCAGTTTTTTGGGGGGTTGACTCCAAGGGCCCATTCTTAAGTCCATTTTAAGAGCTAAGAAAGAGCATTCTGTAAGAAATCTCTAAGAATGAGAATGAGATGGAAATTGTGGGGCTTCTTTACGGGACGCGACAGAACACGAAGACATCATACACCTAAACATTTCGCCTTCGAAGGGGTAGGCCATTCGATGACTTGGTTGAGGTGAAAACGAGCATCACATCAAGTCATAAATCTCTCGCATTCTCATAGTCGGTGTTTAGACGATAGAAGATCTTTGGTTGAACCTTACGAGATCAGTGAGGAAGGGTAATTTGTAAGATTTTTATTTTTCTAAGTCCGTTTCGAGCTAAGAACATACATCTAACCGCCCAGCTATTTCTTCTTCAAAATACATCCTATCTGAGTCAATTTACATAATTGAAGCCCGTAAGAGTAAAAGAAGACAGGATTATGTTTGACTTCATCTATGATTGACATTGTTTTACAAAACGACAGCAGTGGATCACAATTCACTGACATTTAAAACCCAAGAAACATGTGTACCTCCAAATTATAAACTTCATTTGAAATTCTTCAAAGTGACGTTTGACGTCAAACAAAAAAGCGGCATTTTTACATTGAAAAACAATCAAAACTGCTTATCTACAGTACACAATCAAAAATGTACATTGTCATTCTGTCATCTATCAAGATAACATTCCACTTTTATTATCAATCAAATAAAAATAAAAAACACTTCAAGAACACACATGTTTTGAATAAGTGCATGTCTCGTGAAGGTTTTTTTCCATCTACAATTTGCCAAAAACTCTAAACATGAACTCGGTATGAAGGCAACACTTGACGTCATAGGGAATTTTTAACCGATAGAAAAAAAAAAATGATTGTCACTTTGTAGTAAAATGTTTTATTTATTTTTTATTAATGCAATAAATGTTCCAGTACTTAAGTAATTGCTCTCTGTGTTCAAAGCCAAGTTGAGTGCTGACATAAATAAGAATTATAAGTAACAAGCACACACAGAGGGAGAGAGAGAGAGGGGGTGAAAAAAAAGTTAACAAAGTGCGTGAAAAGTGGAAACGCATTCAAAGGAAGGAGCAACATACATACATATCTACAAAACATATGTGTAATTGGTTTTTTTTTTTTTTGAGTGATTTATTGATTCCAATGCGAGAATATGTTCACCATATATACAATCTTAATGAACCCCTTTAGCGATTCCATTCCAGTCTCGTAGAAGTATATTTAAGTGGAGTCAGTGTCAGTATGACAAACTGAGTTCCTTGACTTTTAATTCATTTTTTTTCCGCAAAAAAAAAGATTAACTTTGTAGAATTTTATGTTTCATGTTTGGTTTATTGCGGAAATTATGTTATTTTTCTCTCATTTAGAGAAATTTTAATGGAAGATGTTGTAAATTACTATCAAAACTTATGCCCTTGGGGTGGAATATTTCAAATTTAAAGTTTAAAAAATAAACACAAGTTCCAGACGGACTATGACTAATCGGCGATTGATTAACATTTGCTTTGGAAACGGAGAAGTCAAATGAAAACCATAGAAAATCAATTTAGGAAATTGAATGGCAAATATCATTCAAATTAGCTTTTCAAAATTCTCCATGCTTACAACGAGAGACTGCCCGCAGTGAAGTAGATACTCCCTCACCTTTCCTCCGATCTTTTGTAGTCACATCATTCAGAATAAAGAGGCTGTGGGCTATGCTAACGATATAGTTATTCGGAAGTGCAATATGGTGCATTAGCGTAGGCCTCCCTGTAAACCCTAAAAAGACAGTAATTGTCCATTCCCCTTTCACTATTTGACGAAACTATCCCATTATCTTAGGAAACCAAACACCTGGGTATCAGCAAAATATCCTAGAACCCACAGATTGACAGAATTATTATTAGCAGAACCGCCGAATCTGTGGAAAAAACTAGGGAGTACAACCCAAGATGATACACTCTGGCTATAAACATTGTCAGACCGATTAGCTCATACCAAAGGTTGATCTGGTGGACAATGACTAATGAACTTCGTGCAACTCCAACTGCTGCCCCCTAAGTCATCTTGGGTTTACCACCATTACAAAAGCTTATACGAATAAAGGCTAAATTAGCTTCACACATTAGATCACAACATGGCCCCTTCAACATCTTTCCAAACGAAATGCTACGATTGAACAAAAACTTTTCAATAGTTATCCTGTTAAGGAGGACCGACCAAGAGAAACACAAAACCCCAACGATTACCTTCTGATATGCTGAAGTCTGATGTATGGGCCTAAAATGGAAACAGGAATTGATTAGTAATATGTAACTCTAATCCCTACTTCATGGTCTTTTAGAAGACATATTCTCATCTTTGTCATCTTTGCAGCTGCTGTCTAGAGTAGCTAATCGAATCAAAAACTGGAACTCCTCAGCCGAGGTTTATATCATCAATCAGTGTGTGAGACTACTATTTTTATCTTCTCAGACAGTCAGGCTCTCTAATCAAATCCAAGCTAGTCTTAGAAAAACACGCACAAGGTGATCTCTGACCTAGCTAGGAACAACATAATCATCCTTCATTGAATTCCTGCTCTTAGCTGATTTGCGATCAATGAAAAAGCTAAAAGATGGCGCATTCAACAACATTCATTGGATCCGAACCCTTGTATGGAGTAAGCTGGTATTTGCTTGCAAGAATCGAAAGAAGCCTGGCTTAATACACCAAGACAAGCATGTTAGATGCTGCTCCTGCTATATTCCAGATTCCGTCACAAAGGAAATCTAGTTTCGTTGTGAATCTTGATAGAAGCAACCATTGGAATTTTCAACGGACACTGCAGCCTGAACAAACATCTACATTGCATGAGCCTTGCGAAGAGACTTTTCTACAGATCCCATCGGAATGTCCAGCCCTCTTTCAACTCAGAAAGAGAATCCTTGGTGACGAAGTTGTCCCAATGGAACAGCTTGCTGTCATCCACCTAGAGAAGTTCATTAACTTACTGACATCGCCTGGAGTTACATCTACATTGCATAAGCCTTGCTGTATTGAGAGCTTAGAAACTTTTCTACAGATCCTATCGGAATGCCCAACCGTCTTTCAACTCAGAAAGAGAATCCTTGGTGGTGAAGTTGTCTCATCTTGCACCATCAACTCAGCTAAGTTCCTTAACTTCTTGACATCGTCTGGAGTAACAACAACTCATCTCAAACACATAAGGGAAGTCACCATAGGATTTTGAAGAGAAACCGCAGTGCCAAGGGCTGTTAACAACTCTCTCTCTAGCTTTTCAAAAGTCAAGTTTAAGTGTCAAAGAACAAGCCGAAATCTTTGACTGGCGAGGCGGAAAGACACGAATCGAACAAACTCACTTCTACTCTAAGTTAAATGAGCATCAAAGTAGGTCAGTGGCTCTTTGCTTTCATTTATAAAGGGTTTATGATTGCCCTTAAATTAGAGTACGGGGGTTAGGAAAATTAAAGGAAAGACGAAGGAGGTACCGATGCTCGTTGGTTTTAAATGTTTTGCGAGTTCTATAGTGATGAGGAAACACAGAGCTATGTAGATTCCTTCACATTCTTGTTATATTCATTCGTGCTATGACCGAAGGTAGGCTTAAGGGTAAACCGATGAGCATCTCAAACATGTCAATAGTGTTTGAAATGTCAAGTGTTGCCAAAATGTTCGAAAATAGAATGACATAGAGAGAGAGAACCTCAAGTGCAATTTTTCATGCTCGGAAGCACCCCTGATGGGGCAAAATTAATAGAATGACAGTAGACCAACAGTGTTGCTAAGCTTATTGTTTTTCATTCAAACAACCCCATCAATTTGCACTCAAAATTTCCCGTCCACAAATGGTGAACGACCCTGAACAGAAAAAAAATGAAGAAAAAATAAAGTTCAAAACAAATATTTAGTTATCCAGTACAAATCAAGCGCAGGCTAGGCTTTGTTTTTTTTTTTCCACCACCTTAACCTACAAAAGTGTTGTTTTCATTTTGTGTGGTAACCTTTTTGATGTTCTTTTCTTTACTAAACCATTGACGTCTGTTTATCACCCCGAAAATATTTCAATCAACGTCAATCAGTTGTAGATCTGTCAACACATCACACAGAATCACACTTCATCTCGCAAATTTATTCATTTCATTTGTGATTTTTAAGTCACACTAAGTAATACGTAGCTCTAATCTCTACCTCATGGTCTTCTAGTAGACATATTCTCATCTTTGTCATCTTTGCAGCTGCTGCTGTCTAGAGTCGAATCAAAAACCTGACTGACTTATTAAGTTAGTAAGTCACAGTTTCTTGTCCATGACATTATCCATGGCGTTAATCCGGTGAATGGACAACGGACTGACTTTTCTCAATACAAAATATAACGCTCGCGCGCTCACGTCAGAGATTTTGTATTTCATTTTCTGGTTTTGCATTGACGTCAGCGCCGTAACGAGTTGATATTTGTGGTGAGAAAGGGTTATGTTAATCCGGAATAATTTATACGAGAGAAAAACGAAGAAAACAAGCGAAAAAAAACGAAGAAAGTTTTGTTTGATGTTTTAATCGGGCGGTATTTTCTCGTTACGAATTATAAGGTTAGTTACCTTAAAATTTAGTTTGTTTTTATTTATTTTTTTGTTTAAATATAAAAATATTTTATGCATATTTATGACAGGAAATACCAATAAGACGTTTACAGGTGACATTCCTAGGAAATCGACTTTGAGTCGATGATTCAGCGTGCGAAACCGCTAAAATTAAACATATTTTCAGAGAAGAGTGGACATTAATCACACGGAAAGATTCAAAGAAATCTTTTGAAACAATAAAAAAGGTAAGTGGGTGAATACTGAACAATGACGTCTTTCGGTGACAGCTAATATGGGTGAGTAAGAATGTGATACATGCGCTCGTACATCGGTGCGGAAGTGACAGTCATTCAAGACGAGATTGTAATGATCAACGTTACATGTGAGCAGTCGGATTGTATAACAATGGATGGAATACCTATAAAGACGCTGTGCAAAACAAGAAAAACAACAGTGACAAGAGTGACACACCCCTCCACCGATGAAATATGACAAAAAAGAGTATAATAAACAAATTGTTGTCATAAAAATGAATTAATAATAAAATTATGAGATATTTCGGTATAAAAATTCACCCAACCTTGTTGAAATCCAGTTTTTTTTTTATATTTTGCTGATGAACTTTGCTTTATCGAAGATTTCTAAGATAGTCACAACTAAGACGACTATTCACTATTCAGTGCGCAGTTTAGCTAGTGTTGCCCTGTGTAATCGTCTTCAATGAGTCTATCTCTGTCTTTGCGGGCGGTTTCAGAAGATAACTTAACATTCATCATTTCTTCAGTGTCCCTAGTCACTATACACTTTAACGGAATGCCCAGCCCTTTTCAATTCAAAAAGAGAATTCTTGGCAGCGAAGTTGTCCCATTGGAACAGCTTGCTGCCATCCACCCAGCGAAGTTTGACATCCTCTGGAGTGAAAAAACTCATCTAGAACACATGAGGAAAGAATCTTATTGTATTCTGAACAGAAACCGTACTACCAAGGGCTGTAACCCATTCTCCTCAACACACATAACATAAGCCGAAGTCACGGCTATTAGTCAAGTCGCCGCCGTTTGGGTTAAGATTACCCCAGTATCAAGGACAGATGTTGTGATTTATATCAACAGTCAAGCTGCGATCAGATGTCTTATATCCAACACGACGAAATCTAGAACAGTGAAGGACTGCCGCTTGTGTCTGAATGAGAACGCTATACCCAGGATAATGTCACAATCTGTTGGAATCCAGATCTCTGCGATCTCTTCCAGAAAACTGTGTAGCTAATGAATTGGGCAGACAAGGCTCTCAAACAATGTCGTTCTGTTAAACACCGATTCACACCGATTCTCTGTCGAAAACAAATCATAGATGGCAACATCTTGATCTCTGAACTGTCCTTGATCCTAAGACGCCAGCTCTCGTCATGGTTTAGTGATTCGTGCGTGGGATTGCTTAGCGAGAGCACACGGCAGTCTGCGAGTCTCCAAACGGCAATGACAAACCTTCAGGAGTATGAATTGTCATGAAAAAGCTCCTCTATCCGCCGTTCGGAGTCGGCAATAAAACTGGAGGCCCCTTCCATTCGTGCGAAAAATATAACACGCACGACATGAATGGTTGCGAGAAGCTAGGCCATGTCTTTCTATAAGCTGTCGCGCCAAATACTTGTGTTTTTGAATTTCTCGTAACTAACCAACATCCTAACAGGGTACACCGTTCTGGACATGCTTAGCGTTCAGATATTGTATGCAACGATTTCTGTAGAAGCTGAAGAGACGCGGAAGAAATCCACCCTAGGCGAATGTTTCGATCTGAACACCGCCAACACGGCTAATCTAAACTGTTATGTTAGGAGATCTAAATGGTTTCAGGAGTAACACTAGTAGGTACTCACGGTGGACCTACTTGTGCCCTCTTCTCAGAGGACCACTTCAAACCAACCGATGTTATAACAAATTAAAATTTTGAGAAATACTGGTGCAACATGGCAACCCCGTGGCATTTCCAATCTTTGTACATTGAGTGGATACTCTTGATCTTGAACACATCATTTCTCACACTTAGCATCTTCAAATTGATATTCCCGTCGCAAGTTCCGCTTTATTTCCAACTGTCTAAACAGGCGGACACTGTGCAATTGCATAATTAATCAACGGACATATGTAAATATACACATTCTTTTTCCCACACATCAGAATTGAAAGCTTAATGAGGCAAAAATTCCACCATTGAGTGATCGTTTACACCCGTCGCCATCCGTTAAGTTTACTTTTACTTCTGAGCGGATGTTTATCTTACCAATCATAGACTTGAGTTTATTTTAATTTCCACTTATACATAATTACAGTTTTTTCTATAAATAAAAAAAGAATCATTTGATTCTTTGATTCTAATCGAACGAAAGGAAGGAATCTTGTCTTGTTTTTGTTCTTTCTACTTTATCGACATTTCAATCAATTGACACTTCTATTTAAGAACTGTCAAACAATTTGTTTGCATCACTTTACAATACGGTCAACGCCAAGTGATTTTCCCTGCAATAATCAATTGAGGTCAAATATGAAAAAGTGTCTGTGGCTTATAAATAACAGAAACTAATTGTCATTTACATAAGAGAAGACTGCGGCGCACCAACTCCATGGTGGTGATCAGCTTCGAAAGTAATGGACAGACATGTGAACCGGTGGTGTACAGCATGTTTAATGGATGAATGAAATTTCTTGGGGGTCTTGACACTCTCATCGAGCTTATCGATAAAAAATTCGTTTTTTTTTTTTGTAGGTACGAGGTTTATGGCTGGCTGGGCGATAAGCTTACTGACTGCGAATGCGCCTGCCTGTCTTATCGTTGTTGTCAATTGGATGGTTAAATATTTGTTCGAAGCGCAAGAAAACATCTTTGTGTTGGGCCTGTTTGGGGGTTTCGATGTGTGGATAGAGAACACGGGTAAGATAAGATAAATGGAAAAATATTTTGTAATTTCTTTTTCAAAGGAGCTGACACACATGTTTGCTTTGGCAGAGCTGAATGGAAACTTATCGTTCTAGGAGGTAAGTGTCTGGGCTTAGACTTTGTCCTAGATTCCAATGGGATGGTTTCACGAAGTCAAGGTTTTCTCTTGCGTGGCTTAGTGACTGAGTGTACACGTGAATTGATATCGATGACATCAGTTTGGAATTTTAGGGTTGAGTGATCAAAAACACAAGTATTTGTCACGTGAGCTGGCATATCATGAGAGTGCCAGGGTCTGCATTTTCGCAACCATTCATATTGTGTGTGTGTGTGTACGAATGTAGGGGATTCCCGACTCCAAAGGGTGGATTGAGGAGCTTTTAGTGACACCACCATCTGTGACGTTTGTGCGATTGTCAGACTTTTGTGGCTGATGTGATGAGTGTTGGTAACCAAAGCTTCTATCACTGAAGATCTTACTCGACTTTCTTAAAAAGACGATGAAAACACTGTTAAAGGGTTGTAGCTGCTGGTAGAACAATAGACCTCTTTTTGTGACTAAATGCTCTAGCGCCAGTGTGGTGTTCTAACATCAACACTGGACACCGAATCCGTACGAATATGTCACAATACTAAGCAACTATCTAGGCGCTAATGTCAATTCGGATCACATTATCCCGTATTTGAACTTCGAGGGACCCATCCCATGGATCTTTCTAAGCTAAGAACAGTGGGGGAACAACGAAGTGCCTAATGAGTCTAAATCCATCTACACTGATAGCTCAAAAATGGACAAGGAATACCTAGAAGTGGGTCTTTTCACCGAAGCAGCCCCATAAGACTATCAGATCACAGCAGCGTTTTCCAAGCCCAATTAGTGTCAATCAGGATTTACATTGACAACCAGGCGACTAAAAAAGCAATAGCGGCAACGCAGATGACATTGAAGCTTGCAAAGTGTTGTCGCAAAGAGATGAGTTTTTGAAACACACCTCAAGGGGTACCAGGGTTTTCAAACCTAGACCAAAAGCAAGCAGATGACATGGTTAAACCTCCATTCTGGAATCTTTGAGCGAAAATTCCACACAAACCCTTAACGGAAGCAAATAACAGGTGGAAATCATTAACCATCTGTGTAGTATCAAGCAGATTGTGGCCAGAACATGACATAGCAAGCAAGCTGGTGGTAGGAGTGCTTACCAGCCACAACATACAAAGAAATTCCATACAAGAAATAATGATGACATACAAAGAATGTGGCGATGAAGAAGTTCATGAGGACACGGCCCATTTTCAAGCTTTCTTTCGACGAACTGTCTGATGGATCACCTTCAGACTTACAGTCCGGATGGTTGGCTTCAAGTAATAAGAAAACACACAATGGGTGTGAAAAAGATAATTAATCATCATCCTACTAACTTAACAATGTAACGATACCACAAAGTTAACTACCACCAATGTAGATGCACTCCAGACATTTTTTATGTGCGGAAAATCTAAAATCGCAATTTCAATAAATCTCACAACACAGATACCCTCATTCCGTATCACTTCACAGCCACAATAAATTAAATGATTTCGAGAGTCCAAATTTCACCAAAAACTCGCCACTCTTCACCTTCATGGCGCTTTTTATGAACTTTAAAAAACCTAGTATCGGACATTTCACCTAGTGTCAATAACATTTTTGAACTTGATAGCCTCCATCAAAATATACACAGACTTTCTCTTCTTGAGTACTGTACTGGGGTCTTGAAACAACATTCTGTAATTGCACAAGCCATCAATCGATCGATTGACCGAAATGTGTAATTAGCCGAGACAAGACAAGAACAAGAGACTATTAATAGATTAGTATTAATTAATTGATTACAGTGATTATCGGTTATGAAATAATGTACTTACATTTTTGCTATTGTTGTTGTTATTATTGCTGCTACTATCCAATACAATTAGCTTCCACAACTGTCGTAATCCAATATTATCAACACACGATAAACGAAGTTTTTCATTGGACCATGCCATTGTTGTTGCTGCTTGTGCTTGTGCTGATAGCTGGAGAATTGTTGAAGTCATAATTTTCTATCTAAACACTGTTCAGTTTCAGATTCTTTTTTTTTTTATATTTATGTTGATTCTCTCTAAATATTTATTTATTTAATTCTTTTTTCTTCACTTGAATTTTGCTTTAAGTAACATTATACATTTATCACACTTTTTAATACGAATTTTGCTCTTTTGTTATGTTAAACTTCACTTTTGACGTTTCTTCTGTTGGTTGTCACTTTGAAAATATCTTTCTTGTGTTTATTTTTTTTTTATTTTTATACCGAAACAGAGAGAGACCCGTTAAAATATAACTTTAAACGAAGACGTTCAATTATTGAATGAATGGAGGCATAAGAACAGACTGGCTCAAATCAAGTTACTGCACCAAGTTTTCATTTCGGTTTTGTACCGTATACACGTACATCAGATAGAGTGTGTGTTGTGTTTTTTTTTGATTGTGTTAGCCGCACACACACATTGAAAGTTTGTGGTTCGGAGTTTACTGTGACTGTGTGTGATTTATATTATTTTGCGACGCCTATGGCAGCGATGAGTGTGAGTTGGTTTTTTATGGGAACTTTATGGCGATGATTAGTTGCGTTTACGCTGCGAGGGATTTTGAAAAAAAAAACGTACAGCATGGTATTTCTCTATAGAAGATTGGAAGTTTGATAAACTTTTTATATTTAAATATAAAATTAATTCGTTTATTAATTTAGCTAGTGTGATAATTTTGTTTTGCAGATGAATTTGTGTGTCAGAAAAAAATTCTAATTATAGAACAATTCAAGAGATAACTTGGAGTATTGTTAGCTTTTCGATTTTTATTATTTATTTTTTACGACGGATATAATTAACGTCAGAGCAAGCAAGGTTGTGGACGATGGCAGGGTATCACTTGTTGTAGTTTATAAGCTGCAACTGATTGTGAGTTTTGCTTACTTACTGGTCCCCAAGCAAAATTTAGCCAAAGCTGGGTTACAAACGCTCAGAAAGATTGCCACCGTAGGAGGCCCAGCCATCGGTAAGCACTACAACGACTTTTGCAGAAGCTGTATGGATAGGGAGACAATTCTCCACCTTCTCTACACATTTCCAGCCCTCTCAGCTTGAAGAAGAGTATACTTAGGAGCCAGCTTCTTTCTAAACGAACTGGCTGACATCAGCTCCGGCTAATTCTGTGGGTAGTATTTCTGGTTGAAGTACAGATCCATGTGGTAACACAAAGGCCCTTATCTGGTCTAAGTGAGATTGTATATTAATAGCCTGCCATTCCAGCCTAACGTAACTTTACTTACTGGTGAGCCTGGGCCTCAATCAACAAGCTTCTCCAGTTAGCCCTGTACTTAGCTAAACGCTTTTAACAAGTTGGTTGAGATCCCTTCCACTTGTGGGCGCCACTTTCGACGGGGTCTTCATTTACTGCGGGTCAGATACGAAGTCTAATCCATAATTCATCTCAAAAGACCTATGCACAGTTGTTTTTTTTGACTAGATCGCTATACAACTCGTATAATTCGTCGTTGAATCCCCTCCTCTAGAGCCCGTCAACGCAAACGAGACGGAATATCTTATAAAGAATTATTCGCTCGAACCAACTAAGGGTATCTTTATCTTCATCCATCTTCTTGTGGTCACAAGTCAAGGCAGACATTTATGGCCCATCCGCGCGTATAGGGGCCAATTTTGGACTAAAAGATGCTCCCAAAGCTTTTGGCTTAGCTACGGTGAAATCAAAGGAAGGTGTTTCGAAAGACTTGTTTCAAAGTGCAGGCTAGAGAAACCTGCTTATTCTGCAGTGGATTCCAGTGCACAAGGCATAAATGGAAAATTAAATCGGCAGTGCTGTGAAGTGAACCCCTTTACTGGACCGCAGAGCGTTCGGTACATCGATACACTTGTGGCCCGGTGGTATTGTGTGTGTTACATTTTTGTCACGAATGGATGGGATTTACTCTCGGAGATTTGTCATTACTTGACGGAATCTTTTGCTGAGATTTTAACCTGTTTCAGCTCCTTCAGCAGTCGAACTCACTGATCACGAAGACGCTTATATCGTTCAGTAAATAATCTGTCTACACCGCCACCCTAATGAGTGATGGGAAAATGTGAAAACCTCCATTGGACTATAGAGGCTGAGAAGAGACTCACAGCTTAGATTTGCGTTCTGCATAAGCTGTGACAGAGAAGAAGAAGCAAGTATGTATATCGTATGTGTCTCAGGAAAGACAAACAGCGAAAGTACAATATTCTGAAGGCTTAAATGGTGTGGTAGCATTCCTTACCCATTCGAAACCGAATAAAATGATTTTAAACTAAAAATCAGCTTAGCTGCACAGTCACACGAACGGACATGTGTACCTTATCGATGGAACAACATTCAATTGTACACAAACCGGTCCTTATCAACAATGTCGACTCTATGTGGATCCAAAACGATTGATTTGTCATCAATTTTACAAGACACCACACTTCACTCGTGTATCAAACTTGACATTCCATTTCCAAGTCAATCATCCGATAGTTAGATAAGAAATTTCCCACATGAGTTATGGGGAAGAGATTTCACTGGAATCACCCCTTTAATAGCTACGGAAATTATAACCACAAAAGTTCATTAAACGAAACGTGCGTCGTGTGTGTCCCAGATTGACGCAACCATGATGACGTTCCAAAATAAAGTGGCGTGGAAATCATTCGATTTCATAATTACATTTGAGATGAGATAGTGTATCTACTAACTGAAACGTAAAAAGTAATCAGCGTTTGAAATTAGATTGCAATTTATTTAGATTAAACTGCGTAAAATGAATTTATACACTTGTGACAGGGCGAATGCGATAATGAGGAATAGAATGCAATGTAACTGTACACGGGAATTACCTCGACTTCGACTTCTTATAACTGAGATCGAACTTTAAAAGGCTTTTATACAACTGTCTGTTTCGATATCTCTTTGGACACGTATATCCACAACAAAGCAAGCTGAACACAATCAAGAACTTTGAGAGTATGTAGCGAGTGTCCAAAAATATTACATGCACTAGGAAGTTTAAGAAGACGTTGGATTGGTCTTTTTATTGGACATCACACTGCCAAGAGAGAAAATTAATAGAAATGGCGCGGTACCGTTCATGGACATGGGAGTCCAATAAAGGGCTTCACAGAAGTAGAAGTGGGAGATTTGTATGTATCTTTAAGACAGACGACAGGGAGAGGAAAAGTGTGTTATTAAAAGCGTCGAATCTGGCTTATAGTCATAGATGAGGTTAAGTTAGAGGAATGACAGCTTGATGTTAGGCGTCGCTTCACTCTGGATCTTTATGGATTCATTGATATTGAGAAGCGGTTAGTCATTATCGTTTTCCTGATCCTTTGGCAGTCACGTCATATCGCCACAGCCTCTAAGTTGCATTTCATGGAATATCGAGAACCGAAGAGTGATGCAACTTTGGGAAGCAAAAGCAGAAGGTAAAAATAAAAGAAGAAGACCCATGACCACAATGGAACATCACCGTCGGTAAAATCCTAATAGAAGTTGGACAAAGCCGAGTAATTAGCAAAAGACAGGACCAAGTAGGGGAATTTCCAGAGAACAAGGAAGGCGGAAGGTTCGGATGCAATCTTGACACCTTAAAGGTAATGTTAGGATAGGAGTTTAGTGGCAGACGAGGGTAGACGTGGAAAGGTCCTTTGTGATACTAAATGGATCTGTAATTTCTTCCAGAAAAACTACCCGCAGAATCAGCCGGAGCTTACTATGAAGCACTGGAGGCTGCCTATTAGCCAGTTCGTTTAGATTAAGACTGTGGAAAAGCCGCCTTCCAAGCAGACCCTTCTACGACCTGAGAAAGCTGGACACGTACAGAAAAGGTGGAGATTCATCTCATCCTCCTCCTCGTCCTCATCCATGCATGAAAAATCATTATAGAGGTGGCCCAGCCTGTTGGCCTACCTACCAGTATCCTGTAGGGTGCTGATAAGCTGCCTTTCCTATCTGATTAGGCAATAAGGGCGTTATCCAGCTTAGGTCAGATCTGTTTGGTGATGAGGCAGGTGGAACCACCCGTTCTTCTTGCGGTTGGTGGTATCGATCGAGTGTCTTTTGACAAGACACCTGCCAGTGGCAAAGCATGGTAGATTCAGAACCATCCTTCTACCTGCAATTGGTGGTATCGATCGGGTTTCCTTTGAGTAGAAGTCTGCCAGTAGCGAGAGGCACGATAGACTTGAAAGATTTGTACTCTGTCTGGCAAATTCGTCGGCCAATCAGTTACTTGGAATGTCATTATGCCCCGGTATCCAAATAAGATGCATTTTTTGAATAAATCAGCCATTTCATCAAGAGACAAGCATCAATTTAGAGCTGTTTTTGAGTTTAGGGTGACAGATTTCAGGGATTTGATCGTTGAATAACTATTAGATGTCACATTATATCTTAGCCACGGAAGGGCCTCCTCGATTCGGCTTGGAAGACACCACAATGGTCAGGCAAACGGAAGGAGATGCTTACGTTCACATCCTAAGAGAAGACAACTCGACATGTGACCATGGTAAGGAGCAACACATCTTTTCCTGCAAATGTTCCACACTACCAACAGAATTCCAGGTCATCACTGCCTGAAATATCCTTCAAACAAATGTCAACTTTGACAGAAAGAATCAAAATCTCACCTAGCTGACTGTTACTACCATTTTGAAGTGTCTCCTACATAACATTCCCAAACTGTTAAATATTACAATCTAAAAATAGTGACTGACCACAACCAAACAACGGTTTTCATTGATTCAAAATTCATAGGGCTCGTGATAGCGAAAGATTCAAATTGACGTCAACCTCTAAACATACCTGAATCGTGGAGGACGTGATCTTCCATTAAGCAGGCATTAAACCACATCCACATAACGTCATCACAATAACGAATCAAGATGACTTAATTCCCAATGCAAAGGTGAAAGTCTTCTCTGTGTGTTTTTTTTTAATCCCACACTCTTTATAAAACCCCCTGATTCATAGATTCACTCTTAAAATACTAATTGGCTTAACATTCTAAATATATAACACCGGATTGACAAACACAATAAATTTTGTTAAACGTTCTGAATAATGAGTCCCTCTGTCGGCCGCTCTGAATGTGACACTTTGACGTATGCAACGTGTTTTGACATTTTGTCTAAATGTTATTCACACACGAGTTCTGAGTTCAGCAATCATTGCCCAAAAGTGAAGATCCTTAACTTAATCGATTCGGTTTTTGTAAAAAAAAAAACAACTAAAACCGGTGTGTCGCTTAAAATTGATGACATACCTGTATACGAGTGTACTCCGGACTTTTTTCAAGAGACATTTTGGCGACTTAAGTTTAGAAATTATGCAAACAAATTAATTCAAAGTTTAAATAGAAGTTTGAGAACAAAAAAAACCAAGAAAAGTCCCCCCCAATCTAAGGACAGATTAGCTGTCATCATTCCACGCGACTGTCATCAATTGTATTTGTTCCAAATGTTTCTGAGGTCAACTGTCTTGTCAATAAATTTGAATTCTAATTCACTTTCAACAAATACGTTATCTGTCAGACAGACAGACAGGCACAGGCACTCCCCCACACTTATCAAATCATATGTGGGTCGGTTCGGTCTGGTTAGTGATAAACCGTTTTTGTTTTTGTCGGTGGGGAATACCGTTTTTTTTTTTTTTTTTTTTTTCAAGTTCAAGCAAAGTGTCAAGCTACTCATTGTTGATAGTCAAACTCGCGTGACTTAATCAAATAGAAGGGTGCTTTCGTAGACAGTAAAGGGTGTTCAGCTGTCATCGATAAGAGGTGAAGTTTCTCTTGCTGCTGGACTATTGATTCTGACAACCTTGTTCCGTTGAAATATTTGCGCACAGCACAGAACTCCTCTTCAAGGAAACATTTCTTGATCGAAAATTCGATCACAAAACACCCATGAACTCTAGGAACACATCGTTCATGGCAATTCGAAGTAAAGGATGACCAACAGATTGCATGATCAAGTGGTTTGAGTATGCCAAAGTTGAGGCAAGAAATCTGAAGGCAAACACCAGACAGGGTGACCTTCCCGTCATGTGAAGTGTAAAAGTATAAATAGAACAATTGGGTTAGCGATCTTCGTACAGCCTTGACTGGGAGAAGCTGTGTATAACCTACGTTGGCATGAAGTAATGAACTTGTGTCGAATGGTCCTTGTTCTGTAAAGTCTAAGCATGTGTGGGCTGGTATGTAGACTTTCAAATTCTGGTGATCGAAAGCAGATAGATAGAAGTAGAGAGGTCAAAGGTTTTTGCTCTGCAGACTACATCCTCATCTTTATATAGCCCGCGGTTGTATCTTCTCTTCTCTTCGCCCTCCTCGCAGACAGGACCAAGTATGTAAGATTTTTCTTTTGAAAGATTTCAAGATCTGCTTCACTATCTTACTTATTGTCCAGCATTCAGCTCTATAAAGCAAGACTGGTTAGATCAGGGTTTTGAAAAGCGTGATTTTGAACTGTTGCCTAAGGTAACCCTTAGTCAAATCCCCCCAGGGTAGCAACTCGTTCACTTCCTCAAAAATATACCTGACGATTGTCAAGTTCTGTCCAAGATGGTTATGCTAGGTTAGGTTGAAGTGGCTGCCAGCTATTGCCAGCACACTTAGACCAGTGATAGGTACATTGTGATACCATATGTATCTGAAGGGATCTCCATACCTACTCGTTAAACCAGTTGGAGCTCTTTATGAAGCGAAGGAGGTTTCTGATATCTGTGTTTATCAGATCGCCTAAGTCGTTAAAGTGGAATTTCCCTAAATGGAGTCTTCTTTTACGGGAGAGTGCTGGGCAGTTACAAAGAAGGTGGGGAATCGTTTCCTCCTCCTCTTGGTCCATGCAGCTTCTACAGAAATCGTTTGAATGGACGCCAAGCTTTGTTGCATGCTTGCCTATTAGACAGTGTCCCGTGATGATACCTATTACGGATCTGAAATGCGATCTGTTGAGAGAAATTAGATTCTTAGAGCGTTTCAGATCCAGCCATGGATGTGTCTCTAGACAGGTTATACCATTTGTCCACCTAGAATTTGTTTTCTCGAAAGCATCCAGCTTGAGTTTAAGTTCGATCGGTATTCCCAGAGTGTCTCTTTCTATGAGCACGGATACGATTGTTCCCTATCTGGCGAGTTCATGCCTTGAGTTCCCTGGAATATCTCTATGCCCCGACACCCAACAAAGGTGAATATTGAACTGCTCCGCCATCTCTATAAGAGATGATCGGCACTCTAGAGCTACTAACGAATTTGAAGACCTGATCGCTGCTTGATTGTCTGAAAAGATACGTATGTATATCTGTGTGAAGATATCTTCAGCCAAGATAAGACTTCTTTGATCGCCAATATTTCCGCCTGGAACACGCTACAATGATTTGGGAGGACGGAAAGAGAAGCTTTGGTTAAGTCT
Organism: Criorhina ranunculi; assembly: GCA_951813785.1. Lineage (NCBI taxonomy): Eukaryota > Metazoa > Arthropoda > Insecta > Diptera > Syrphidae > Criorhina > Criorhina ranunculi. Next base: position 57,935,409 of record OX638384.1, on the reverse strand, counting down.
TTCGGAGAAAACACCAACACCTACACCCTCATCGATTTCAAATCCGTCGGTCCTAGATGGTACAGCATGTACTTTGTCGTCTCCTCATTCATCATATAAGACCAATCCGTTTGGCTTCTTTTTCAATCGACGTAAAAGCTTCAGTAATGGCACACTGAGAACGGGCAATAATGTCTATGTCGCCTGCATACCCCAGCCTTCTGCCTTCTGTTCCGCCTTGAACTAGATACTTGAAAGTTTACCTTCAGATGGTATCTCTGCAACAATTATTATAACAAGTGACTGCAGTAAATATGCCGCCACAGTTTTGGTAAACATTTATGAACGCGAAACTTACTGCATTGTTGTAGCAACTTTCTGCAACAAAATGACAACTGTTGGACTCTTGCAACAGATTGACTGTCAATTGACTTTTTATGAACGCAAGTGGTGCCAAACTGTTGCATGGTTTTTATACAATTATGAACGCAACGTTTGCAAAGTTGCCGGTTTTTTGCATAAATGAACTCAGCCTTGTGCCTTCAGATGAGCAGAGAAAGGAATCACAATCTTTAAGGACCTAATTGCAACCGAAATATGTTTCAGAATAGGTACTGGCACACAGTTCGACTTTCGGATACGTATACAACAAATCACAGTCATTCTAACCTTCCTAATCCCATTCTCGCTGAACTCAACAGTAATTCACAAGGTTACACTTCACAGATAACTCTTGTAACACCATGTCGTTCCCCTCATGACGGTTTTAACAATTTTATTTTTAGAAATTAAGGTTAAAACAGTGATAAACCGCACAAAAAAAATAAAACAAAACAAAACAAATCGCATGATCAGAATTAGACAACAAAATGAAAAAAAAAAAAAAAAAAAACATTACCTACGTCAATCTCGCATTCGGTGGGGTCTCTGTGCTATTTTAGCTTAGCTAGCACCTACCTTCTCCGATTCCCCCGAAAACTGATTTTTATGATTAACAACACACTGCCATCGACGAGGAACAAGTGTAATTAAACCGAAAATAATATGTATGAAGCTCACGCTGATTAAAGCCTCCACCCTGACTTGTTGTCCCCGGCTCCTTACCATTTCATTTTTGTTTTGCTTTTGAAGTTATTTTCGACAATTTCACTTTGTTTTTGAAAGATTCTTTTTTTTAAGAGAATAAAACCAATTCAAGTGAAGATTGGGATTGGGAATGGGTGACAACGCAGCTGCAGATGGCCCGAAACAAAGGGAAACAAGAAATAGCAGTTTTTTGCATGACGAATCACAACTGACACCAACTGACGTCAATGAGATACATTTTGTGCCTTTTGTTTTGACGATGAAACTTCTTTTCGAAGTGAGTTTGGTAATATGATTCCGTTGCAAAAAAAAAAGAAAAGAAAAGAAAGAAACAACAAACAGATTGACACAACAGACTTTGGAGACATGCAACAGCCAGTGTGTGTTGTAAAACATCAGCAGTTTATCGCCAGCAGTGTGGAGTTATTTCAATGTCTCGTTTGACGTCATTAACTCGCATAGGCATATTAAGTACACCACAATCCAACAATCCCAACAATCCATTGTGTTCTGGCCGATGCAACCAATGGAGACGGGTGGTGCAGGCCGTGATACTAAATCTTGATGTCGAGCACGTCCGAAATAATTGGGAGTGGGATCGAGCAGGCGGAATGATAAATCGAGAGCATGTATTAAATAAATTATTGTAGATAATTATTTTTAAATCACTGGCGGTGATTATTTTCAGCTTGACATGCGATTCCAAAATCGATTGTCAGATGTGGTCAGGTCGAAATTATATAGAGTGGGCAGTCATTGTGAAAGTTACCTACTGTGACGGCAGCAGCGGAATCATCAGAGGAGATAATGACAAGCAGGTGGTAGATGGGTGACAGTGGGAGTCGATGATGAACCATCATAATGAGTTTTATCCATTTGTATAGGATTTCTTGAACACTTAGCACTTAATCCCTTTCAAGCTACTTCCGAACAAATCCTTGATCTTGAATCAGGAAAAATAACGTTCAGTGTCTCATGATCGCCGATCAGTGTAGATGCAAATGATCATGTACAAGGCGCTAAGTGATCGTGTAATGTTGGATGTTGGAACGCCAATTGTGGTAAAGCATCTCGTGGATTTCATTACTTTACCAAAAAGGTCATGTGAAGTTAAGTCCATTTTGACGATCAGCACACACGGAGGTTAACTAGACAAGTCATCGTCTTACATATTTTGAACGCACTTCCTTGTCTAGAAAGTCTCAGTCAGAAAACGATTGTCTTTTAAAAATCATTCCACGAATCAGGGGTAATCCAGAATATGTAGATCATCCAACAACTCGAGGATCATCCAGTTAACGATCATTGATCACAAACTGAGGATCTTCCAGGAACGATCTTTGATTACACGTCGAGGATCATCCAACATACGGTCGTTGAACACAAGACAAATGATCAATAGAATCATGCAGTAGTCGCTAAAATAGAAGTTCCTTCTTCCAATTACACCAGTTCTATGAAGCAGGGCATCACTTTGTCCTCGATCAGTGTTAAGTCTCGATCAACACCTTTTTTTTTAAGCATTCATGTGGTCAGCTAACTTGATAAGTGGAGACCTTCACACTATACCACCCTGGCGAAGGGGACGAAAGAGCATCCAACAAGGTTCTCTGTTTGGGTATCACTCTTGACACCTACATACGATATACTGCGACTGACGTTAGAGGCACTGCGACCTAAAAGATCTTTTGTGCTGGAAGCCTGTTTGACTAGGTGATCATCTATCTTTCTAATAAAGTTGAGGATGTCTCCAGTCGAGGCGACTCTAATGTCTTCAGTTGTCAGGAAAAATCACCTTCGGATGCGCACTCACAAAGTACGTGGTTCCCCTCTGATTCGTCTTCCCCTTAGGTCTAGACAAAGTCAACATTCAGTTTCCTGAACATTGTCTGGAATGGAAGCTGGCAAGACTTCTGGTTTTGTTCAGGGATCGAATGACCATTTTGATCTGTGTGACTCCCTGAATGTTGTCCATTGGGATAAGTAGTTCCGATTTTACCCGGGTTCGGGACCTATGTACCTTTCAGAAGAACCTCTCCCAGCAAGTTGGTCAGTGATTTCGTTGCTTTCAATACCTACATATGTGTCCTGGTGCCCACCAGAGGGTAACTTTGTTTCGTTTTGATAGGTCTTGAAGAACACTGAAGCCGTCAGAAATGCCTTTTGAGTTGCAAAAATGAGAACTTAGTGTCCTAAGCGCTGCTTGAATGTTGGTAAATATATTGATGGTTGTCAGCTTTATGCCAGAGTCAAGATTGATTTTGGCATCACTGACATGCAGTTCGACCTGATTTGGGCCACTAATACCGACTCAAACACCGGAGTCCATCTGTGATTCATCAATACACGAACGGATCGCCATTTTGTACCATTCGGTCTCTCAATCTCGAACTTTCTAAAAAGGAGAGCGTTTTAGACAGGTTCCTAAGAATCTGGCAGAACCTGGGCCCCAACCAAAAATCTTCTGCTGTAAGCTCAGTACTTAGATAAGCGTTTCCAGTTACGCACTCCATTTCTACATGTGCGCGCCACCATAGGCGAGGTCTTCCTCCACTGCGTTTTACCTCCGGGTGAGATTCAAAAACTTTCCAGAGTTGCTGTCCATAAGCTCTACATGTCTCATAGCTCTCGATGTCGCTATACAGCTCCTATATTCATCGTTGAATCTCCTCTTCCAGAGCCCGTCAGCACAAACGGAACGAAATATCTTATGAAGAATTTTTCCCCCGAAGCGACCAAGTTGTTGGCTCGACCAAGGTGTTGGCTTGAGAGTTTCGACCTTGATGGAGCAGCAATCAATGCACATCCATTGTCATCCTGCAACGGTGGAAGAGTTTGGCAGGGCTTCCAAAACTAGACAGCTCGCCTCTATAAATGCTGTCATCGGTGGACGGTGGCCTACGAATCGATAGCGAGATGATGTGTATCGATTTGGACTTCTTGGCTTTTCTCCAGGACTGTGGACTGTCTAACAATAAAATTTACAAATTTGAAGATCTAAAGTGTTGTTCGTGACTCCTACGAAGTACGTGATTGTTTTAAAAAAATGATACATTCCACAGGTGATCACCCATGTTTATAACAAGTTCTCAGAGTTGGAAATGTCATCGCCACAAGTTCACCAGATGTGGGTCTTTCCCAAAATTGTAATTAAATGCTTTAGCACATAATTATAAAAAAAAAACCCCCATAACGACTAGGAATTTTCACAACCCTTGGTCCCAATTACGTGTCTTCAATTTGCGTCATTACAAACATAACGTTCTCCCTAAGGCTCATTTACATTTTGTACAAGTTCTATTCTATTCTCGGGTGACCCATTTACGAGTGTAGTATGGCACGAGAGGTTACGCGGATCAATCGAATCATCTTGAATCTAAAAGAAGAAAACCAAACGATCAACGTGCGTAAGAGAGATTCCACTCACGTCACATCTCTGTGATAATCCGTTTTATTTTTTTCCAATGATACATCAAATATGGGTTATTGAGTGATGGTCGAGCATTAATTAAGCGTAATTTCGATTTCAAAATAAAAATTCATGCGATAAGATCAGAAGATGATGGAACCGAAACCGACATATCATCTCGGCACACACTTCAAGTGCGCACTTGATAAAGCGGAAACTGGTTTCGATCGGATTAAGTGATGTGAAAATAATACAGAATGCAGGTGACATCCCTATGGCATTCCATTCCAACCACACCCAAGTGACGCAGAATACTTGCTCCAGTCACTTGCTCACGTGAGAATGTGCATATTACATTGTTTCTGGTGTACTTGTCTCCGATGTCTGTGCCTCATAAGTGTATCGTATCGCTGGCTGTCATGGAAGAAGCCAACACAATTTTACAACTTTCTTGTGGAAAATGTAAGTCGCATTTGGTTTGTTGTTGAATATTAATTGTTATGGTGGACGTTTTCTTAAAATAGAAAGTAGATGAGCATTCTAATAAACATTTGACGTAAGCGTTACAATCGAGTGTGTGACTCTTGGGGAAGCAAAACAATAAGACAATCGAATGCTTTGCTCTGGTAGGTGTTGTTATCAGGTCTCCATCTAGAATGGAGCACAATAAATCATTTGCATGTCTAACGTGTTTTAGAGATGGTCACGTGCCATATGATCAGAAAATTGGTCATATGACACGCGACCATCTGTTAAACGAAGCACTATACGTAATTGGTTGGTCACTGGCGAAGTGGAAGAATGACGCTTAAACTCTACGTTGCACCTCTAACATGCTACCACACGGGACACTGAGGAACCCCCAAAGGCATCTAAATCAAGTCATAAGACGCGTCCAATTCTGGATACACGACCATGGACTAAAATTAGCAACGGAAAAGGCAGTGATAGCTCTGGTGACTAGGAAGCGTATTCCTACAATCTTCGAGATACGAGTAGATCAAGAGACAATTACCACTAAAGATGTTGTGAAATACTTGGATGTGATTCCGAAAGAGTTCCAAAGATCATCTTAGCGTTGAGCCAACTAATGGCAAACTTGAGAGGCCCCACGGCAAGCAGACATCAACTACTCATGACAGTTACGCGCTCTGCGCTTATGTATGGGTGCGTGATCTGGGCTGATGCGCTCCTGCTGGAAAAGTATAGAAGACAAATGGTCGCAGTACAGCGAAGAGGAGCTCTTTGGGTGTCGATTTCTTTTTGAACAGTTTCACATACATTCTTCGACTGCATCAGATGACTTGCAGAGAAACGAAGAATAGGAACGGAGGTAGGCGAAATGATGATTGAAGAAAACTGAAACAGAGTGTGGTCCTGCATCGGGAAAGTCCTGAAAGTATAGAGAAGAGAACAGCACATAAATCTGTTAAGACCATAGAAGAGTAAATCCTATAGAGGCTAGGCAAATACCATTAAGGAATGCAAGAAGCCGAGCTGTACAGCGACATCGACTTGGCCAGAAGAATGAAAGTCCAACGACTGAGGTGGCTGGGTCATGTAGAGCGAATGGACACCAATGCTCCGGTCCGAAAAATCTTCGAATCCGCCCCCGAGGGACAGCGCAGTTGAGGAAGACCGCGACTCAGGTGGCGCACGCAAGTTGAAGGCGACCTCAACCAACTTAGCGTGCGAAACTGGAGGAAGCTAACTTAAGATCGAGCTGGTTGGAGATGCTTGTTGGTTGAGGCCCAGGTCCTCCTCGGACTGTAACGCCAACTTATGTAAGTAATGCAAGAAGCAGTCTCGGAGCTCGTTCGTCCGTCCGAAGACGTTGAGGGTTTAGTCGGTAAGAGTCCGATACACTGGGGGAACTTGGTCACCCTTAAAGGTGCATAAAGCATTTCCTCTTAAAGAAAAATCCAATGAAAGCTGTTTCTCCCGCAAAGTTCAAAACGAAGCTTGTCCGTTGCTGACAAAAGGCGCTTGACGTTCTTAGCTCGCAGCAGAACGTAAGATTCCTAACGAGAAGGCTGAATAACTGAAAAGAAAAGGCTCAGCACCTGACACAGCTCAGGCACACCGTGCAATATCAAACCGTGGTCGCCGTGACTTAGTGGTGTGTATGTTGGACAAACCTGCAAGAGTTTGTCAAGAAAATCTGTCATGAAAACGCACAACATAAATGGTTGTAAGAAGCTAGCCAGGCTGTCTCAGGCAAGAGGTAAGTTTCTGGACGCCGTTGGACGCCCTAATGTTTACACAATATACAGTGTCAATCGGACTCAAACAGGGACTCAATTGGAGACAAAAAGGAATAAATTGTCTTCTCGTATGTCACCCAACTGATCAACTCAGCGGAACAGACTGTAGGTCTTGAAGATTTCGTTAGAACCTATGTTAGCTTGCCGATGATCACTGAAGATCGACATGGTGATCGAACTATAATGCGTCTTCTTGTAAAAATTCGTACAAGAGCCCTCTAAAGCTTCCTTTCTTCTAAAATTGTTCCAGAAATCGACATACATAGGTACACTTATCTTATCAACTAATTGCGTGCAACTGTCAAACCGGATGCATTATTACAACGGGAAATTTCTCAATTACCCCCAATCGATGATAACTTGATCGGTGACTTTGTTTCCTAAGAAACAGAACTCAATTTGCGGTCAACAAATGAAACAAGACTCCGAATAACAGATGTTTCCAATCCATACCCGGTTTATTGTGGTAAAACCTCAACGCTAAGGTTAGGTTGGGTTACTTTGCATTCACGCCTCAGTGCGTCTCACAAACACACGTCATCAGAATGGAAAATCATAACACAGTCGTGAGTCCTACTGGTGTGTCATTGACTTACCATTAGGACATTCAAAATCGGTTCGGAACAAGGTCAAACCTTCGAGCTGCGTAATTGCATTCCAAATCGGCCAGACACACCAGTGCGCATCTATTTTACATTCCCAATGAGGGGGACTCTCGCTAAAGAGTGGTCCCGCCAGTTCAATTCGCCTATTGACGTCAATTCGACAGAGGGGGCAATTTATTTGTTTTCTTTCTGTCTCTTTGGAGGTCTGGACCATCCAGAGTCGAGTTCATTGGGTCCTCTCAAATGGGACGACACGACACGGGGGGTATGAGATGCTACAGATTGGCGCCATTGTGGTGTCATTCGTGTGTTCGGGTATCAATATTTTATTTACATGAATTTGTTTGTTGTCGTTCGTTGGGATGATTATTATTGAGGCTACTCGCCAATTAGGGTTACAGACCGGCAGCAAGGTATGAGTCCGATAGAAGAGGAGAACGGACTGGGTGATTGGCGATTTCATTTCGAATGCAAGGCGAAAAAAATGTTTTGCAATTCATTTCGATTCTTGCATTCGGTTTGATGGAGTCGCATTTGCATAGTAAATCGATGTCTAGAAAGAAGGAAGAGGTTACTGTACGGTGAGAGGCATTACCCTTGAAAAAAGTCAAAATATCACCGAGGGTACAATGACTCGGTGTGGAAAATAGAGAGAGGGTACCTCTAGCAAACATTCCAAAGTGCATTGCACCTAGATTCGCCAATCGTCTCTGATATCAGATTTGTGTTCCTCTTCTGAGGAAATAACCCAATTTAAGAGAAGAGTGCTATGCTACGTAAGCAAATTTCCTGCCGTAGATGTTCACCTCGAGCAGTCTCAAGAAGCGGGTAAAACAAACCAAAATATTGGATAAGATAAAGCCATTCCGAGGAAAACCCGGAATTTTAAAGAAAACTACAACGTAGGTACACACCGAGGGGTTGATTAATTTATGCTTGCTTTAGCGGAAGCCTTAGGTAAATATTATTGGCTTACAAGCGGCTAAAGTAGTTTAACCATGGTAAACCTTGCAAATCAGTTGATTTTCTGGGAACTCAATAAGATTGTTGGCAGACTTGTGGAATTTTATCATTTTGGTGTACTCGAAGGTTGCCCCTTTGGCCCAGTAAAGTAAACTTACAATCATTTCCTTGAATGAATCACCAAAGTACCTGTTAGACTTTGGAAAATCAATTGAATCCAGTGGGGGTACCTAACACTTTGAAAGTCTGTTTTTTTTTTATGAATGAAAGTGACAAAAAACATAAACAAAGATACATTGGCTCACTTTTAGTAAATAAACACAAGATCACCCCCACAACGGGTATGTATTGAGACGTCATTCGCACCATTGAGGCTGAATTAACATCTCAATCTGAAGACAGATCTGTCTTAGATACGTCTAATCTTATATTTTTGTTTGAAGCACAAAGTCGCTTATAGCAAAGGTGTACGTCGACTAAAATGAAATGAAACATCTAATGAACTGTTAAGCAAATGTTAATTTATTTCGATTAAAAATGATTATGTTAATTTTTTATTGTGATTTCAAAATGATTCGAATGGGCTATGACGTCAATGCTAATTGGGTGACAATTGTATTATGAGTGTGTGTGTGTGTTGTGTTGTGGTCTTAAGTATAGTCATTGTGGTGTTATTCTCTTTTCTTGTGCAGCAACGATGAGTGTTGTCATAGAAGGAAATTCAAAAATTAATACGCATGAAGGTGAACGGAAGTTGGAATTCGTTAAGGGTTAAGTACAAGAAGCTTGGATTGGAACAAGACTCGTGTGCTAGTTTTTGACCTTTGATGTCAGAAATGTTATTCAGTGGCATGCGATCATTTTGTAAAGGATTGTGTAAGACTCACAGGCCAACGACGACAATGAAATAATTAGAAGAAAGCAGCGTGGTCTGGTGTAGGGAAGACCAAATGAGTCTTATGATCAAAAAGCTCAGATGGATAAACAGTTAAAACTTCGAAATAGTTAGAGACTTTGCCTGCTGAAGCTCTGAATCCATTCCGAATCGCTTTTCAATTTTGCAAGTTCTACGAGCAAGAGAGACAAGAAGAACATCGGCTTCTCTAAAAGTAGACGAAAAAGCATGAGAAGCGTGAAGATATTGAACGACTAGAGTCCAGGAACAACGTAGGGAAGTTTTACCAAAAAGTAAAAAGATCGTGTAAGGGAAACAGAATCCGTACGGAAACCTGTAGAGACACTCACAATAAGTGCTGAGAATTTAAAAAAAACATTTTTGCAGGCTGTACAAGGGCGACAAAGACCAACCTACCACTGTCAGATGGAACGAACAATTCAATTTAGACGATGATGGCTAATACCTCCGTCCATCTGTCCAAAACGAAGTGCTGACAGCAATATCCACACTGAAATCCAACAACACTGCTGGATCGGACGGCTTACCGACTTGATAACGAGCATATACCAACTTATTTCTAAGATTTCGTCAGACGTTTGCTCGATCTGCGAGAAAGGAGACCCCTTCAAGGGTGCGTAGTCTCCTGAACATCGCGTATAAGACCCTATTTCCCATAACAATCTGATTGGCCCCTATCAGGTGTAGTTTCAAGCCCGGAAAGTCCACAAACGATCAAATTTCCACACATTCGGCAGATTCTGGAGAAAGGCAAAGAAGTTCAAATCGACACACATCATCTTTTTATTGATTTTAGGGCCGCCCTTTACAGCATTTATAGGGACGAGCTATACAAAGCCGTGTCTAGTTTTGGTATCACTGCCAAACTCGTCTGGGAATCGTATAGGGTTTTCCACTATTGTAAGTCAACATTCTCCATAAAGGGGTTTCCCCCTATCGCCTCTCTTAGCCGGACATCTTCCTTAAAAGGCAAAGTTTCCAGTCCCGTTGGTGTCCGTTCAGTGCAACTGACTTCAAAATCGAAGTTGGCAGACCATCACAGTGAACATTGACTGGAGTTTTGGGTCAGGGGATCCCGATTTTGCTATGAACCGAATCCCATTTTCGCTTAGAAATGTCGTACTTAGGGGCTACGGAAATTCTAAAGCAAACATCAAGAAATCTCTCCATTCCCAACGAGATGACGAGGAGGAAATATCGTGCTACAATATAATAATGCTAACTCTAGCCTGTGGCCTTGTATGATGTTCATCTGCAGCTAATTTTGGTAAAAGCTACAGAAGCTGTCAAACTGAGGCATTAATTGGTCAGCTAAATCGTTTCCTCTGAAGCTACATGAAGGGAGAAGTCTTGAAATTCTTTGTCATTCAGATTCAACTTAGTGTGTTAGAAGTGGTCCTCCTAGATAAGGTACACTTACTCCAAAACTCGGTCCATTGTGATTCCACTGAGTGTTAGGGTCGGACCCAGTACCAATTTAGATCGACCGTGCTGGCAGATTTCAAATGGTTTTCCGGATCTTTGTGAGGACGGGGCACGTGCATAGAGAGTCTCCAATAGATCCTTCCTCTTTCTCGTCTCTACAGTTGTATACAAATACCTACACACAGAGCATGTCTAGGATGCAGTGCCCTGTAAGATTCAACCTAAGCTGACATGTGGACAAACATGCTTTCAATTTGATCTCAATTGCTTTCAAATTGAACACGGTCGTACGGTCTCTTAAGATCATGACTTCCGCTGTGGGTTTTTGAAATTCCATAACACTAAACTCTTCACCGCCGTGATTCCCCTTTAACTACACTTTCTAAGTACTTCCACATTTGGTCAGAACTAAAATTTTACATCTATCCAAATCCAGAGAGGAATGTCCAAGTGAAATCGTTAGAAAACAATGATTCACTCAAAAGCTGACTTCACAACTTCTACTGAAGATCATTCGTTCGTTACATTCTCAGAAAACTTGCATCGTTTCTCTTGAATCACTGACACATTGTATCTTTAAATCAGATTTTTACGACGTCATAAACAAGTCGCAAGATATATCTACCACCTTTCAGCTTCATAGGTAAAATTGCCTTCTGTTTTCATTCAATAGCCGCCTCATAAACACTTCAGATTTGTTTTTCGAAGATGGTACCATTAACGTAACGTTTTGCTTATACACGGTCTCTCCTTGGATTCCATATTTTAAAGTGCTCGAAAATATTTGCTCAGTAAATAAACAAACATTCTTCTCGGTTCGAACCGACCAGCCCGAGAGGCGATTTGTTTAGAACGAAGAAAAACTCTGAGCAACAGGTAAACAAATTAAATTCAATTAATCAAATAATTTTTGCAACCGAAACAACAAACATCCGCGCACCGTTAGTTGGGCAGCAAAGATTCCAAAGAAACATCAGAGAATCTGTCTAGAATCTAGATGAATCCATTGGTGGTGTAGTCACTTTGGATGACTCCCCTGCTGTTAATTGGAACTGAACGATGGCTCACGCTTGATGACGGTGTGGTCTAATATTTTTCCATTCCCATGTGTTGACAGTGCTGTGATTGAGACTCTCTCAAAACGATCATCACGGCATCAGTTGCCTCTAATAAAGACATTTTAAGATTTTTTTTTTATTTTTATTTTCCATCTACCAGGCGCCATTGAGGCTAAGTGAGGAGATGCGACGCGACGCTTTTTTATGAAATTTTTTGAATGACAATGGTCTGGTGATCGCCGTGAAGGCGCCTTGAATCTGCCACGTTTTGATTGGATGCAATTTGGTTCGATAATAGTCACAAGCATGAAGTATGTAGATGGCAAGCTTAATTGTGATTGATATCAGTTTGTTTATGGTTTTTTTTAAAGCTTATTTTGAATGTTCTGACATTGTGTCACAATGACAAGCACGTGACACATCAAAATGTTTCTATTTTTAGACGGGGAATAAAAAATCCCGTCAAACTGGTTTGCTTTGATGATTTTAATGCGACGCTATCTGTTGTTACGATCCAAGACCATGTCGATCTAATGAGACATGAGAAGGGATCCAAGTCAAATCTCATGATTGAGCTAAACTCTTAAGAACTTCTTAGGGACTACGTATACCAAGTCAAGAAATTCATTGGTTTCCCAGATGAAAAAAAAAGGCAAAGACCTTTCTCACTGAGCAGGTTCCTTATAGAGCATTGTGCTACTCTCGAAGTAGACACTCAGCTGGGAGACCGATCTTGCCCTCTTAACCCTCGAGAATGGTAACGAAGTCGACGTTATTGCAACGGATTTTATTGAGGCTTTTAACACTTTTCAAACTATCTGACATCGGTCTAGAACCCACATTGTTAAAATGGATATCTTCTTACTTGGAAAACTGTTTTTATAGCGTTCGCTTCAGGTCCACCCACTCTGCTCCTTTTTTTAACCACTGCTGGTGTTCCATAAGGCAGCCATCTTGGTCCCCTTCTTTTCATACGATCTATCACGATAGAATCATCAAGCATTCGTCTGCCTCCCTGTACGCCGACGATACTAAATTTTTTAAAATCATTTACTCACCCCAAGACTCCATTCTCCTTCAACAAATCCTCGATAGTTTTTCATTCTGGTGCCTCAAAAATTGCTTGGAACTTAACATAGCCTTTTTACATAAGCGGCACCAGTCCCTTCTACCTTTTGCACTATCAATCTGTCTCCCCTGTTGAGTCTGTTGAATCTCTTTGGGACCTCGGTATTCTGTATGATGGGGAACTTAATTTCCGCTCACACATGGATGAGATAATCCTTAAAGTCAACTCTTTACTTGGTTTTTAAAAACGGTGGTCCAAAGAATTCATCAACCCTTACGTAACCAGGTCTCTCTACATTACATTTGTCCGCCTCCTCCTAGGGTACGGTAGTCAATTATTGTGCTCGTATCATTGTGTTTTGAGAATCGAGGTCACCAAGCGTCGTTGTCTTCAATTTGCTCTTCGAGGTCCGCCCAGGAAGGACCCTTTTGTCTTGTCTCCCTATCAAAACCGCCTCAACCTCATTAACTGGAATACCCTTGAGGAACGCAGAGATGCAACCGGCATTCCCTTCATTAATTGATTACTGCTCTCAGGTCACGTTGAAAGTGCATCCCTTCACAACACTAATTTCTCCAACACTTATCCTCGTTATCTACGAACCCCTCGTCTTTTCTATATACCGACCCACCACACATCTTATGGCTCGAACGAACAAATCTCCCGTATACTCCGAAAGATTAACTCTACCCCTACGATTTTCGACTTCAACTGCTCCACGCTTTCCCTTAAATTCGATCTCCTGCACCACCCCAACTAATCTTAGTTTTTTAGTTTAAGTTAGTTCTAAGTTTGTTTATTTTGTATTAAGCCTAATAAATGGGGACTTTTCCCACCAAATTTACGATCTAATCTTTTTTAGATCAAGCTAAGCGAAGTGCAAGGTGGATTGATATAGCCACTTGAAAGCTAGAATGTGTCATTTATGTCTTATGAATCTTACCAGACATCTCCCTACCCGTCGGTGAACTAAATAAAATTCGTGGGGTGGTTCACCAAAACAAGCAACATCCCCCGGATCAAGTTTCTTTTTGTTTTTTAGTATTTCTGCTGAAAAAAATTTGAGAATCACTGAAACACAACAGAAAAAGAGCATTCACTTCAACTAAATGTAAGCATACTTTTAGGATAATTATTTGAAAAAGAAAAAAAATTACATGTCGACTTAGAAAATTTAATTTTCGTGAAATATTCGGTGGCAGAAGGGGGGGGAAACATCTGGAAGTAAGCGGAACTAAACCAAACCATAGACAAATTAATTGATTAAACAAAATTAATCCCAAATCTTTGCAGCATTGCCCCCAATTTCATTCAAATTTTTTCTCGATTTAACTACTTTTGTTGCATTTTTTTAGGTGCTAATGCCAAGTTCTGGTACCTCCACGACTAATCTTTTTTTTTTTTTTTTTTCGAATAAGTTACAACTTTGAGAAGGAAAATAGCATTTAGGACCTCTGATCTTCAATTTGACCTATGTTGAGCATGTCTGTCTGACCTTGAGATTTACGCAGAAGACATGAGAATCTCTAAGCAAATCTCTTGTACTGCTGGACTCCCTTTCACTGCAAGCTGACTTAAACCACTTCTACACTTCGTGTGAACAAAATCTTTTAGAGCTTTACGTGAAATAATGTCAAGCTATCACTTTCTCCCGCAAGATTTATCTCCTGCCACAAAGGTTATATCACGCTAACAATGAGCTGGTTCCCACTGTGATCTGGGTTTTATTTGCGACACTCAACTCAACTTTCGTCCTCAAGTCGCCTTTGTTAAACGTTGGTCGATGGAGTTCTCGAACCCTTACGTGACTTAATCCCTTTATACGACATTCGTTAGACCACTTCTTGAATATGCCAGCTAGGTGTGGTCACTTAATCATGTCCATATTCAGAGAATTGAAGCCGTCTAGCGTAGATTCATTCCCTTTACCTTACGCGGCCTAGGTTGGGATGATTCACACAATTTACTTCCCTACGAGAATCGTCTTAAGTTGCTCAATTTACAGGACTCGTCGTGATGTAGCTGATATACTTTTTATACATCAGTTATTAGCTGGAAGTGTAGATTGTCCTTATCTGCTCCATCAGATCTCCCTTAACCTCAACCCTCGCCGTTTAAGATCTACTCCCCTATTTCGGCTTCCCCATCACCGTACTGACTAGGTTTTCACTACAACAATGCATACAATAGTACTATTTAAGTATGAAATTTTGAAGCAATAAAAAAGTTGACCTAAAAAACGACAACAATAAGGTCTGTCTACATCGTGGTTGACCTAGTTAAATGAAAGATCTTTATCCTTTTCATTTGATAGACAAAAAATACACCATTAAGGCGTGCTCCTTTAACCGTATAAAACCAACACAGCCACCACCAACTTGCTCATAGTCCATTCACCCACCATGGCTGTCGACGAAAAGGACTCAATTTACCTCGTCAATTTTGAAAATTATCTCAAGCCAAAGGCAGAATCAAAGCCTGTCCAGCAGCCAATATCTCCTCCACCGACTGCACCGCACGAAGAGAAGTCCTCATTTGAAATGTTCTGTGAATCGACAAGTATCCATGGATTCTGCATGCTCGCCATCACCAAGAAGGCATCGTTGTGCGAACGACTCATATGGCAAATCATCATATTCAACTCAGTCATCATCTCGGGTTTACTTTTGCATAAGTCAATGCAAATCAATGCTAGCACCCCGACAGTGACACACATTGACAGTACCCATCGTCCTACTTTTACGATACCCTTTCCAGCCATCAGCTTATGCAGTTTAAATCGAATTTCAAAGGAAAGGGGACACAAGCTGGCTAAGAAGTTGTAAGTGGAAATATTTGTAACCTCACCTCTTTGATTGTGTCTATTCCTAGTTCCAAATCGACTAATCTTACGGTACCGCACATTCTACGACTCTTTGAGACCCCATTCTATTCGTCCCATGACACCCATGCCAAACCTGAAGACTACAAGTTATTCGACGAAATCCTGATGATGCACAACTACAGTTTGGTGGATTATTTAATGGCAATCACCCCGGATTGCATGAAGAGAGTTGTAAAATGCAAGTGGAAAGGTCGCAGTGCACCTTGTGACTCGCTCTTTGAATCCTTGCTGGCACCAAGGGGACGTTGCTGTTCGTTCAATTTCTACGCTCGACCGGTTAATCGTACCCTAAAGTGGGTAGCTAAGAACATACATACATTCATTCACCAGCATATTGCCTCTTTTTAGAAACATTCAATCGGTAGTTCCATTGGTCCCCCGACGTGTTTCCGGCAGTGGACCAGAAACTGGTCTGTCCGTGTTGATAGATCCTCGCGCCGATGACTACATGGCTGGATTTTTACAGTCTCCCGGCTATCGGTTGATTGTGCACGATGCATACGACTTTCCTGAAGACAACTCCTTAAATGAATACTTGCCCATTCAGTCAGAAGTGTACGTTGGCGTCAGGGCGGAAGTCACATATGGCACCAAGTACCTCCGCAACATGGGTTTCGAAAGGCGGGGCTGTACTTTTGATCCGGAGCACAATCTGAAGTACTTTAAGGAGTATTCCTATTGGAATTGTCTAGAGGAGTGTTTGACCCTCCGGGTAATCCATAAGTGTGGATGCGTTCCGCACTACATGGTACGCAACTTAGATGCACCGATGTGCAACATGACGCAACACGATTGCATTGATCGAGAGACTGGTAAGTACCGAGCGAACGAACTAATTCTAACCTCCAACCTCGCGGTTTAGAAACTTTTCAGCGACTAAAGGAGACGACATCTATTCTGGGAACCGAAGTCTGTGGTTGCATGCCAGAGTGCTCCTACAACCATTATCGTGCAATTACTACAAGTGGCCGTTTAAATAGGACATTTGCCAAGGGAAGACATCGATTTTTGTAAGCCAAATCCTGCAAAATCCTGATCGAAACTAACACACGCTCTTCTTTACAGTAAAAATGTCACCATAAAAGACCAAATCCTTCTGCACGTCTTTTATGCGGACCTAAACATGGTACTCCACCGCATAGATGCCCTTGACAGTTGGCAGTCAATTGTCGGAACTGTTGGTGGAATAACTGGCATTACAATGGGCTTTAGTGTCGTGTCCATATCAGAGGCGTTTTTTTTTCTCTGCGTCCGACCCTTGTACCTCAAATGTGTCAAACTAGTGACTCGGGTCAAGGCGAACATATGCGCTAATTGATAAATACCATGTACTCACATTTATTAATAAATTACCCACAATAACTTTAATGACAAATCAATAAACAAATCAGTGTGTCTGTGTCACGACTCATGTCAAGAAGCGTGCCTGCTTCAGTCTTTCATTTAACTTGGACAAGAGAAAATGTCGAAGAAGCGTATTTTTACAATTCGTACGGTGGAACCAATTACCACCCCAACAAAGTTGGATGCAACATCTAAGGAATTTGAGGCCAATAAGGAGCCCAAGACAACTTTTGGCAAAAGTCCGTGGAAACTTTTAAAGGATTGGATCACTGACAGCTTCACGTGCTACTGTGAGACGACGAGCCTTCACGGTTTCAATTACATCACTCGTGATGGTGTCAGCTATGCAGAGCGAGTCTTTTGGATTGGAGTGGTCGTGGTGGCTATTATTACGTCGATTGTTTTGGTTTCGGTATCGTGGACTTCGAATCGTGAAACGCCGACTGTCACCGTAATAGAGAGTTCACATTTTCCAACATGGAACGTCCCCTATCCTGCGGTGACGATATGCAATTTTAATAAAATCTCTAAGCTCAAGGCGATGACTTTGGCCAAAAAGATGTAAGTGTGAGTGGGGTTCGAACACAGGTGGTTAAAGGGAGATTTCAGGACTGAAAATGGATGAACTAGGGACGCACTCATATTAGTGTTCCAAACTGTCGTCAGGTACCTCGACACTGAGGTGGTGGTTCCACATGAACCCAAGTAGCACAAGGATCTGCCTTTTTGTTACCACGTATCGTGTGACCTGGTTGATGATGTGAGGCAGTCGGTGCCTAGATCCAGCCTGTGGAGTTAAAAAAGCGGATTAGATGTCGTTTCCCTTTATCCGAGATGTCGTTAAGGTCCTCGAAGAATGGTTGGTGCCGGACAGAGGAAATGGAAGAGAGTTCTCATTTTCGTTTCCGCAACTGCGGCAGTAGGGGTTGTATGGTAAACCTAGTTTGGCCGCATGGTCTCTAATTGGTCAATGCCCCGTGATCATCGCCGTGATTCTGGCGATATCTGGGCGGGTTCTGTTTATGAGGTCTTTAGTTCTTCTTTTATCGTATGACGCAGTTGGTTAACCCCTTCCATTGGAGGTTGGCCTTCTGCAGGAAGTGAGCGTCAGGTTCGCAATGAGTAAAAATCTTTTCAAGACACCTTCGATCTTATAAGATCCCTTCCAATCTAGGGTCTCTCTCATTTAAACATTTTTTTCAGGAAACGTAACACAAACATGACAGACATAGAAATCGCTGGTCTTTTTCGAATCAACATGTACTACAGCTTTGCATTGAACTACACTGCAACCGACTTCCGGCAACTTGAGGACATTTTGAAGCTGAACAACTACACTGGCAATCGCTTGATTGATGAACTAACGCCGAATTGTATTGACATGATAGTGCGATGCATTTGGAAGGGAACCAACACTCGATGTGACAGTTTGTTTCAGAAAATTAACACAACCGAGGGTATCTGCTGTTCCTTTAACTACTTTGGCAAGTCAACGAACAACTTTCCAACGTAAGATGTGAAAATCTTTACATGTTTCCACAAGTCTTGGTGTTTTTTTTTGTTGCTTTTTTAGGAAGCTAGCCTATCAAGTTCCAAAGATACCATTTCGGGTGACTGGATGTGGATATCCAACTGGTTTGACGGTGCTGCTTAATCCAGAAATTGATGATTATTTCGGGACTTATGTGAGCAGCTATGGCTTCAAGCTACTGATTCACGATGCCTATGACTTTCCCGATGAGAATGCCGAAATGAAAGTGTTGACATCATCCCGAGAGAGTTTTGTACGAATTGCACCCGAGTCGACCTATGCAACTCCTGATGTGCAAGCGATGCCCTTGAAACTAAGGAACTGTCTGTTTTCCCATGAGAAAAAGCTACAAGTTATGCAGAGGTACTCGTACATCAATTGCCTGATGGAGTGCAGGGTTTCAACGATCTACAGAAGATGCGGATGCATTCCTATTAACCTACCAAACAATGGAAGCTATCCGGTATGCAATTACGAACAGCTTTTCTGTATCATCAATAATCGGGGTGAGCTTGATATCCTAATGTGTAGGCATTCTGAGACCGCCAAACATTTCTTTTAAGACATCCTCATCAAGGCCCTGCCGAATCTTGAAAACACAATTGTCCAAGGATCTACCAACAAAGTGACGACTTGTGACTGTCTGCCGGACTGTGAAATGAATCAATATCCCTCAGAGATAACCATGGGAAAGTTGAACACTAAGTTTGCAGCGAATAATATTGCCGGAGTGTAAGGTTTAAGCAAATGCGTGTCTTGTAAGGACCTCTCACAGGAGTTTGTTCTTTTTTACAGAATTACAAACAATATGGACCCGAAGGACAGTATTCTGTTGCACGTTTTTTACAGTGATCTAATGTCAACCAGATACAGGACGGATATCTATCAAAATTGGCTCTCGATGTTGGGTAAGAAATGAAAAAAAGAGTGATGCAGCCAAGGAGATTCTGTTACCTGATTGAGCTGTTCTATTTCAGCTTCATTCGGAGGACTATTGGGTCTCATCATGGGCTTCAGTATCGTGACAGCTTTTGAATTTATCTATTATCTTACTTTTAGACCGGTTTTCAATTTCTTTAAATAAAATGTTATCAAGGGTTTTAATCAAAGGATTTTTGATTCATGTCGACTTTAGCGGCATCTATGCGGAAATTTCTTATCGTTTATCGAGGACATGAACCTTTTTAAGTTGATGGTGAATTTAAGACAGAATGGTCTTCGATTTTAATTAGTTTGGGATGGACGACCGGGTAAAGAACGACATTACGTCAGGTAATAGGGTTGCAGGTTCTATTTCGAGTGAAGGTAGCTAACCCTTAAATGAAAACTAGATAAGGGTATAGTGTTTCTAAGCCTGGCTTAGGAAATGGAAGTCATGCAAACGGAAACGACTAGTCTAAAGCCTATGTAGGTAGAAAAGAAACATCCTCTTAGAAGTAAGGACTCAGAAAGTCGGTAAAAAATTGCATTCAAGCTCCAATCATCTTAAGTTGAGCAAGTTGAGCTTGTGGACATTTTTCTGGACGGCTTCCCTTGACATGATTTATTAATTTAAGAACCTGATGACTGTGACAGAAAATCCTTAATTTTGATTTATTGCCCGGTGACCATGAAACTAACCACTGACAGCGCATCTGTCTCTACTTAGTGTCAATCAAAATGAAGTTATTCCTGGTCGCCTAATACATCTACTTAACCCTTGTTAAGGTAATAACAAGTCAAGGATGGTGGAGGTGATTAATTAATGATGTGATGTCATAAACAGGTGGATGGTTTCGTTTCCTGTTTCAGTAACACTTGGAGTGACGAAGAGTGTATCTTCTTGTTCGACAGATAAGATTGCGACTAACGATAAGAACTTAACCAATGTTGGTGTGTCTAAGAAGGTTGCATTACAAGCTCTATGTGGAATAGCTTGGATGAAGTGTGGCGTACAGTTTGAGGATGGTCCAGAGGGACAGAAGGCAATTCGTTTTTCATTTTTCACTGCACTAGTCCTTGGCTTTGCCAACCATAGCCACAATAGAATTAATAGTTTCAGCTCCAGTCGGTATAATCTACGAGTCCGCCAATTGGAATTAACCGTCCGGTCATTTACATTTGATGGTAATTGGCGTGTGTGGAATGACACGTACAACTAAATTTTGCCCTTCAATAACGAAATATAGCTCGAGAACGACTTGATCTTTATTTCTGAGACAAGAGACGTCCGAGCAATCATTGCTACTCAATCCAGTTCCAATAGAAATTTCAGTTCCTGTTTGGATAGGCGCCATAACAACTGCCATATGGCCTGAGAGTCTTTCTCCAAATACGGTGTAAACGTAGCCATCGGGGCTCACAGTCGGGAAAGTATACCAAACATTGTTCTCAACAGTAGTCCTTATGGTCGCAGTAGCCGGAGAAATCCACTCACGAGCGTGGATTCCATCTTCGATAAAGGTTCTCTTGTTTCCGGACCTGTAGGAGATCTTGACTCTGAAGATCTGACGGTTTTTATAGGGACTTCCTCCAACCACATTTGGATAGGATGCGACTAGTGATTGCAACCAGCTGTGGTAGAACGTCTAACTACGAGAAGACTTTCCAACAGCCTCTCTATCTAGACGGCTCTGAGTATTCTCCTCGACCAGCTCATGGGTGATTCCATCTCTCACCAAGGCATTGATAAGTAGGGAACTGTTTGTGAAGCGAGACGACGACTTTGAGTGGCTTCGACAGGATGTAGGGTCCTTTTAAGAACAGCACACACTGTCACTTGCACCTTCCAAGTCTAACAAGATTTTCAATTGCTTCTCATCGGCGGCGTTGGATTTGTACATGCGATAGTTGTCGCAACGTTCACGTTTTGCAGCTGCCAAGGCCAGGCAGCAAATACCCAATAAATTCTACGTGGAATCACAATTAGGCCTTCGTTCTGGCCTAAGTGTGTCCCTGCTTAGCGGGGATAACCACCCAACCTAACCTAAGCTCCTTTAGAAATTGAAACTACCCACCATAAAGAACGAGCAAGTGAGAGTAAGAGTTGACTATAAACCATTTAGAAAGTCACAGGAGGAGAACAATGCAAGAACGACTTATTCGAGAGCTTAAAACCATCACCATTGCTTAGCAAACCATCTTATATTTATCTAAAAAACATATCTCACAACGTGTCTTAGTTTACAAGTACTTCAGCGTTTTGGCTTTGCCGACCATAGCCACCAACGAGTCAAGAGTTTCAGCTCCTGTTGGTATAATCTGCGAAGCTGGCAGCTGGAATCCATACCAAACGGCATTGCTTGATGGCCTCAGCTCGTAGCAGTAGGATAACTTAGTACCTGCATTGGCATAAGCCCAATCAATGCTCGAACCCGAAGCTGGATAGATGGCGTCGTAGATGTTTCCTCCGGTATATTTGGTTCCATATTTCTTGTTTAGGGCAGAAATAGCATCGCTCCAGACCGCCTTCAAGTCGTTCACGTTCGGTGGCAGTACGCTTGAGTATCCGTACGGATACAGCAAGTACTGCGAGTAAGCATGGAACGAGATGTACAATTGAATTTTACCCTTCAACGACGAAATGTAGTTTGAGATTGATTTTGTTTCGATCTCTGAAAATGCAGACGGTCCAGCGTAGGTATCAGAGCAAACATTGCTACTGGATCCAACTTCGTTCCAGTGGAAGCCCCAGTTCCTGTTCGGATCAGCGCCGTAGCAACTGCCATGTGGTGCACGTGTCTTTCTCCACATACGATCTGAGGTCCAAGTGTACACATAACCATCAGGATTCGCGTGTGGGAAAATATACCAATCGTTGTTCTCTGCAATGTTCCTAACCGCCGATGATTTGCTGGTTAGGAGTTCATTGATCAAATAGGTCACTGTAGCTGGCGCGATCCATTCGCGGGCGTGGATACCGGCTTCAATGAAAATTCCCTTGTTTCCGGATTTGTATGAAATTTTCACCCCTAAAATCTGACGTCTTTCGTAAGTGCTGCCACCAACAATCAGTTTTACTGCCTTCGGATAGGCTTTTGCCAACGACTGTAACCAGCTGTAGGTTTCTTCGAGGGTGTGATACGATGTCCAATCGTACCCAGCACGGGTAGAGAATCCAAGATCCACTTCATCCAACCGACTCTGGGCGTCCTCGTCAATCAGTTCGTAGGTGATTCCATTTCTAGCCAAAACGTTTACAAAGTCTGGCACCTTGTGTGGTGCGACAACCACGTTGACTCCTTTTGACAAAGCGTGGACTCCGTCTAGGAAAATCACACTATCGCTAGCGCCATCCAAGTTCTTAAGAGCTGCCAACTGATCCAGATCATTCGCTATAACTTTGTACACTCGGTAATTGTCGTAGCGTGCACGCTCGCCTGCTGCCAACACCAGGCAAATGCCCAAGAAAACTAAAAGTGTTCGCGACATTTTCAATTTGCCTACTGTAGCTTCTGTGGCAAACTTTCACAACTTTATACCCACAGCTGAGTGCAATAATAACAATGATAGCTGGGGAGGAGAGGTGGGTGAGAACCATTGAAGTGGTCTTAAACATGTCTGGTCTCAATGGGTTTTCCGATTAGAATGGTGCAACTGTGTCATGTTTATCGATAGACAAAGTCTTGTATTACAGTTTTATGATCACTTGAGGTCGAAATCAGAGCTTGTCAAAGAGCTGGCGTAGATTTGAAGATTAGGGAAGATAAGGGAATCCTTAGGCAGCTTTGATCATTTATTGTTGGAAATTTGTGATCACATCGAGTGGCCTTTGTTTGATAACGCAAGAAGCTTGTTGTAAATCAATGTTAAGCCCGGCAATTTAGAAAGATTTGGTTGAGGCTTACTGTTAACCTAAAAGGGGATCTAAATAGTTCTGTTCTTGGATTAATCGAGCGGCAAACGACTTGAAATATCAGTGTACCACTTCAACTAGAATTGCACCACCACCATAGTCAGGCTATGTTATCGTCGTCGAAAAAAAAAAAGATTTGGCATTAGGAGCTAGAAAACACCACCGATCAGGTGAGCTCAGATGTGTCACACCATTGAGGTGCTTTGAGATTCTGCTTAGGGAAGAGTTGGTATGAAAGTCCAGCACAGTCAGTCTTGGCTGCTTTCAAGTGTTAGATGCAAAACTCTCCTTAGACAGTGTTAAATACTAAGCTTGTCTGAAGCTGAAGCTGAAGCACAGCAGTAGTACTCTCTGCCGGATATGAGAAAGGGTTTCGTTTTGGAATCGATCTTTACCCTTCTACAGCATTTCTATAGCTTACCCACTACTCATCTAACACTAGAGTTAAGTTCTAGGAAAGGCTCTAAGCCTACAGGGAGTCGTACCTTCTTGGAGACTGCTCACTGAAAAACTGTCTTGCATTTTCCAAGACACATGTCGACTTATCTTCTACGACAACGTTCGTAGGCCGAACCTAACCTGAATCTTAAGCAAGATCGAACAAACCACTAAAAATTGTCATGTGTAGATGCAACTAGACCAGATGAGCTCCTTTAATCCCTAAACTCCTGTAGGAGGACTATTCGGTTCACTTACACGAAAGAAAACTTTTGTTACAGCGCACGGGTAGGGAAACAAATACCAAAACCAAACCAACAATTTGCACATACATAGACTAGAGGTGTCACTTCCAAGAATCTTATGCCAAAGCAGATATGATCTACCGACCTTGTATCTAACTTAGATGATAGTTTTCATGAAAACTTATGGCAGAAGCTGCAAATAAAATGACAAGATCGTGGACAAAGTAAAGACAAAAAGAAGATGAAGTGGTAAAGTCCTAAGACCATGATTCCAATTGAAGCAAAGATGAAGAAAAGAGATTCATCTTCGAACAAACGAATAGACATACCTAGATATTAACTGGGTCACCTTTCTCTCCTGTAAACGTCGTTGTCAACGTAGAATTCAACGTGACGGTGAGAACGGATTCTATAGGTCGGGTCCTTAAGTCGAAGAAGATTAATGAAGTGTGATGACAAAAATACACTCTTGCTATCCAATTTCTTTTGGTTTACGACGGAGGCTTAGACAAGATTATTTCTGACCGATTTAAGATATGATTTCTACAAGACTACCCGCCCAGTGTTTACACAAACGAAATTAAGAGCCAAGACTGGAAATCTGACCACGACAAGATTTGCATAGCTTTCGTAAATTTCTAACAGCACCGAACGCCGACATAATAAACTTTCTTTTACTCTGAGGCAGCCCATGAACTATCAATGAAGCTAGTCTCTAGAAAAACCATCGACATGTACATAGATAGCCGCTATTTAAGCCATTTCATCCACAAAAATCGTGAAGAGCTCAAAACCCTCATAGCGAACCACAACGTAGCACTCTGATGGACACAAAGGCATCCACAGGAATGAAATGGCGAATGAAGAGCTCAGACCAGGACTTATCACTGGTCGACCACTCAGTTCTGGCCCACCCCCTAGCTCTCATCAAATCTAGCATTGTACTAGACTTCCAAAGAGAAGTCAATGAGAGATGAAGCGCACTCTCATCATGCCGCATCTGCAGGAAACTCTGGACAAATATCAACAAGATCAAAACGGGGCACTTTCTTGCGCTAAACAGATCAAACTTAGCTCTCTTCACAGAGATCATCACAGGCCACAACCTTCTATCGCCCCACCTTAGAAGAATGCGTTTAAGTACAGACGAGTCATACAGAGGCTGCAGTTCCTATGCAAATGTTCCAGCCTATACAGAAAAAAGAAGACGGCCTTCGGCTGGGCGACCTGTCTAACAAGCCACCAAAAGCCATTCTTAAAATTACGAATTCAGGATGGTTCGGGGAGGCCGAGCGATCGTTATTGCACTCACCCAGACCTTTTCCCTCTTTTTTGTCTTTTCAGAATGGACATTCCACGTCAGAGGAACACAATGGATCCGTTGGAGATCCGAGTGAAGGCTGCACCACGCGATGCACCCACCTCTTCAACCGGCCTACCTTCTTTTACTCGGATACCGAGTTCGCCAGATCGCTTTCACAAGTCATTTTATAGAACTCCAGACTTATGGCAAAAAAGTTCGAAGTTGCTACATTTGATAGATTGCCATAATCAGGGACCTGTCTCACGATTACAGTAGGTCGAAGGAAGAGAGTGATCTCTTATCTTTCATCTGCCTGCCCGTGGTAACATTAGATCGCTGAAAGGGTCAAGCAAATGAAATAAGCTGTGCTAAAGTTTTCACGACTGGAGGCATTCAGAGGGAGCATAAGTAAAACCAAAAACACCTTCTAGCTTCTAGAAAAGGAACAGAGTTTTTCCAGAAATTATCTCCTACTGCCAGCTGATTACCGTCACACAAATCCTCTTCAACAAACCTATGCACATTCGTAGCAATTTATTATTCAACAAGTGTAATATCGGTCATTAGGTCTTCTTCTCTGTCGATTTAGACAGAAAGCTGTTTCTTAAGCAGGTTATGTGATTCTTCTCTGAACTGTAACTCCAAGAACAACGTACCAGAAACCCTATTTCGTTTAAGTATTCTCAAACACTGATTAGGTAATCCATTCGTTCTCCTTAACTATTTCTTTCTGTCACACTCTCGTTTGATAGACTTGTAGAAAAACAAACAGGTAACACCTACGATGGACTACCACTTGAAGCTTATCTAAATTGCTAAGCATGTACTTGTATTCGCTAACAGTTACTGTGTTCGTGATAAGCAATTGAGGTGTTCAGTGCAAAAGATAGTGAAGGAGTTCCATTGGAAGAACAGTAGTGAGAGATAGTTTTTGCTCAGAAGAAACTAAGTCCGAGCAGCAGTTTTTAGTTTTAAGTTACCAATGCTTGAAAGAAACGTCTACAATGTCTGTTCTGATAGGTATAAGGTGGCAAACTAGTTCATAAGAATACAGACCAGTTCCTGTGTCCTAAAACAGTCCTAAAACATCAAACACAACACAATAGAATTCAGTGTGACTTATAATACACTTCTGCACTGAACGTCACTATCGTCCTACTATCTTACTTCTCAGTATATCTGTACCAAGGAAGGGCTAGAGATTCGGAGTTGGGCAAAGTCAGGCTTACACGTGAATGCCTCTCAGTCATCTAACTCACAGTAGAGTTAATGAAAGAGTCAGGCTTAGACTTGAATGCCTCTCAGTCATCTTACTCACAGCAGATTTAATGATAGAGGAAGAACGTTAACTCGCAGGCCGAAGCTTCAAGAGAAGGTTTATCTTTTAAAACCAAACTTTATTGGTGTCCTAAGTCAAGGACGGGTTTCAAATAGAAACAACTAAAGCTTTCGAAAACTTTTGTCCAAACAATCAGTTCTGCACAGTCACTCCTGTCTTTCAATGAGGGAATTCTGTTCGAAAAGTCAAGAGTTGGGTTCATTGCCTTCCCAAGAAGTTGGTACTGTAACGTGTTTGCCGGTTCGCAATGATAAAACTTTTTCCTCCTTTCTATTCTATTTGTCTTTATTAAATCTTTTCACAAACAACTGATTATCTTTTATTTATTCCAACAATATTCAACTCTTTAAATCCAATTATTCACAACTCTTTTGTTCCAAACAACTTAAACAATTAATCTCAATCAAATTCTTCTGTAATTTTAATTCACTATTAAAATCTCGATCCAAATCACTTTTCAACTGTATCTCTACTAAATCTCAAGTCAACTGTGTCCATGCTCTCAATGCTCGTAGTATTTATACCCGAGATACGAATCCAGAATCTTCCTTCCTGGCGACGATTTGCCCATCTAGTGAGATATCGATAGTTCTGGAACGTGCCTGAGGTAAGTACTAGAAAATTCCTGAAGGTTCTTATAATTGCTGAATGCTCTTAAATTTAGCACTAATCCCCCCAATAGATGTCGCTGATCGATATCTAAAATGTCTAAATGTCGCTAATACAGTTGATATAACAATTCCACTAAATGTCGCTAATGCAGTCGATATTACACTGCCCCCCTCCTAAACTTGTTCGTCCCGAACAAGAGCATCGGCGTTGTTTCCATGGTAACGATGTAGGCGATCCACATGTATGATTTTCAACTTGCCTCTTAGTCCCCGTTGAATTCTGTAGACAACGTCGTTGATTCGTGTAACCACTGTATAGGGACCCTCCCAGTCCTGCTGCAGCTTCGGAGACCTCCCTTTTTGTCGATGTGGGTTGTACAGCCATACCAGATCTCCTTCCCGAAATCCTGACGTCGTTGTCTTCGCGTCGTACCTGGTCTTCATGCGGTCACTGGCTATCTTAATCTTCGTCCTAGTTCTTTGGTGTATGTCGGCGATCCTTTCCCTTAGGTCTGCCACATATTCTTCTTCCGATTTCGGCTCATCCATGGGAGAACCAAATTTCACCTCACTAGGTAGCCGGACAGGTTGACCAAAAAGGATTTCGGACGGAGTGTGTCCCGTTGAACTGTGAACTGCATTACGATAAGCCATCAGGAACAAGGGAATATGTCGATCCCAGTCACGTTGGTAATCACTCACGACTTTGGAGAGATGTTCATTCAATGTCCTGTTGAACCGTTCTACCATCCCGTCGGACTGTGGGTGAAGTGGAGTCGTTCTGGTCTTTTTGATTCCGAGTAGTTGACACGTTTCCTGGAATAGCTTGGACTCGAAGTTCCGTCCTTGATCCGAGTGCAGTTCCATGGGTACACCAAACCTGCTTACCCAGTTGTTGACAATCTTTTCTACAACGGTCTTAGCCTCCTGGTTGGGAATCGCAAACGCTTCAGGCCACTTGCTGAAGTAGTCCATAACAACTAAGATGTATCGGTTGCCCTGGTCGGTTTCCGGGAACGGCCCTGCGATGTCGACAGCGATTCGTTCAAACGGTGCGCTCACGTTGTACTGATGCATCTTGCCTCGGGTTTTCACGCTTGGTCCCTTGCTCGCTGCACACGTGACGCACTTTCGACACCAGCTCTCGATGTCGTCTCTCGCACTGAGCCAGTAGAATCGTTCCCGTACTTTATCCAGCGTTTTGTTTACACCCAGGTGTCCTCCGGATACGCCATCGTGCATTTCCTGCAGCACTTCATGCACTTTTGAACGTGGCACCACGAGCTGCATCCTACACGTCTTTCCATCGGGCATCTCCCATTTCCGCCTCAAGATGCCGTCTTGAACATGTAGAGAGTCCCATTGTGCCCAATATGCTTTGAGGGTAGGGCTTCTATCGGAGATATCTCGACCATCAGGTTTCTCTATGTTTTCCTTCCAAGCTAGTATCGGCTCGATATCCGGGTTTTCCTTTTGAACGTTCCGGATCTCTTCTGTACTCCAACCGGTGATGAGTTCAGCTCTAACTACTTGGACGGGAACGATCTCTTTCTCCTCCTTTCGTACACAATGCTTACAGTCGGCTTTACAAGGTCGTCGCCACAATGCATCCGCGTTTGAGTGGAGTTTTCCCTTGCGATGCTGTATTTCAAACTCGTACATCTGCAATCGTTCGGTCCACCTCGCGATCTGACCCTCAGGATTTTTGAACTGCAACAACCATTTTAGAGCTGCATGATCTGTACGTAGGAGGAACTTTTGACCGTAGAGGTACTTGTGGAAATGTTTCGTCGCCATAATCAAAGCAAGAAGTTCCCGTCTTGTTACACAGTAGTTCCGTTCTGGTTTGGAGAGTACCTTACTGAAATAGGCCACTACCTTCTCCTGGCCATCATGCACCTGCGAAAGGACAGCTCCGATCCCAACATTACTGGCATCTGCATCTACGATAAACATCTTGTCCGGGATGGGGTAGGCCAGTATTGGAGCCTCACATAGTTGTTGTTTAAGTTGCCGAAAACTCTGCTCGCATTCGCCTGACCACTTAAATTGTTTTCCCTTTTCCGTCAACTGGTGCAGGCTCTTCGCAATTTTGGCAAAATCCTTTACGAACCGTCGGTAGTATGTGGCGAGGCCAAGGAAGCTCCTCAATTGGTGTTTGTCTTTGGGAACTGGCCAGTTTTTAACGGCTTCAACTTTGTCCGGATCCGTTCTCACTCCCTCTGACGAAATAATGTGACCTAGATACTTCACTTCTCGTTTAAAGAGCGCACATTTCTTCGAGTTGAGTTTCAAGTGGGCATTGCGTAAGCGTTTGAAGACTTCCCTTAGGTTGTCTCGATGTTCCGCAAACGTTTTTCCCACCACAATGACATCGTCCAGATACACCAAGCAGGTTTTCCAGGTTAGTCCATGCAGGACGCGTTCCATCAGACGCTCGAAAGTTGCCGGAGCGTTGCACAAACCAAATGGCATGACTGTAAACTCCCACAGTCCATTTCCGGCAGTGAATGCGGTTTTCTCGCGGTCTTCTGGGTGAATCTGCACTTGCCAATAGCCGCTCTTTAGATCGAGAGTGGAGAACCATTGGGCTCCAGAGAGGGTGTCCAGTGTGTCATCGATCCGGGGCAAAGGGTAACTATCCTTTTTGGTAGCATCGTTCAGCCTGCGGTAGTCCACGCAGAATCGGGTGCTGCCGTCCTTCTTCTTGACTAGTACAATAGGCGATGCCCACGGGCTCTGGGAACTTTCAATTAGCCCTTCTTTCTCCATTGACGAAACCATCTCCGCAACCTCTGTCTGCTTTGCTAATGGCAGTCGCCTGGCAGGCTGTCTAATCGGTCTAGCATCCCCGGTGTCTATGCGGTGCTGTACTAAGTGTGTTCGGCCGTGGTCCCCATCTTGTAACGCAAATATGTCAGCAAACTCGCCGAGTAGATTCGCTGCCGTGCTTCGCTGCTCCCGATTAAGTTCACAATGTTGAAAGATGGTCTTCCGTAGTTCCGCCAATCTGTATGACGGAACCGGCTTCACAGGCTCCTCTTCAGTTGCTGCTGAGATCGCGGAAATCGGTACGCATTCTCCAATCACTTTCCCTCGCTTTAATTTGACGCTGTAGTTTTTTCGGGTTCATGAGCCTTACTGGTACCATGTTGTTCTTTGGTTCCACTAGAATTCTTCCCACGATGTAGTTCTGGGAGTCTTTTTGGTTATCTGGCTCAATGAGGAAGAATCGATGGTTCCCAGGATCACCCTCCAAATTTGTCCAAATTACTGTCTCTGCAGAGGGTGGCAAAATGTCGTCCTTGCTGATTACCGACCTGAGATTAACTGTGCCTTTGTTTCCGTACACCATAGGAATCTCCACATGTCGATACCTCAGCACCTGCATTCCGATGTCCAGGATGATCTTATGTGCTTCCATAAAGTCCACCCCGATGATGCAGTCGTCGCATATGTCAGCCACCAGGAACACGTGGGAGAATGTTAAGCCTGCCATTTGTATTCTCAGGCGAACTTCTCCGTAGACTTTTGCTGATTCTCCTGTCGCAGTCCTCAGGCAGTAGCAACTGGTGTTGTGTAGCCATGAATTCCGGACGAGATCCCTCCTTACGATGGAAGCCGTGGCACCGGTGTCTATGGTAGCCACGCACTTGTTGTTGCCCATAATTGCTTCCACGGTCAAGCTTTTGTTGCATCGCTTGGTTTGGGAGACTTGGATGGTGGTTCTGGGGCCATTGATTCCAGAAACCAACTTCTGCCCCGCGAAGTTGGCTCTTAAGCATTTCCCGAATGAGAAGCTTGACCAGCAGGACGGATGTTATCCCCGCTGGATGCTTCTTCGTCGCGTCTCCGGCTAGCACAATGCGGACAGCTTCCGTTTCTTCGTGGTGCTCTGCACTGCCGTTGTAGATGTCCAATCTTGTTGCAATTCCAACAACGAATCTGCCGTTCTGCGGCGTTATTTTGGCGCTCGGCGTCCACTCTCTGGCAGGAGCATTCCTCGGTGATTATTTCCCTGACACGATGCATTTCTGGGAGGCCTGATCTGCTGCCTCCATTGTCAGGGCAAAAGCCAAAGCCTCAGCAAGTGTTTTCTTCCCAGCCATTCGAACAGCCATTTGTAGTTTTTCGTCGTTAATGGCTTGGATAAACGCTTCGGTTGCCATTTCGTTGATGATCTCCTTTCCAGTATTGGGGTAGGACAGATGCGCCAGACGTTCCACATCTGCCTGCAGCTGCTGCAGTGTCTCTCCCTTCATTTGAGCCCTTCGGCGCAACTGAACCCTGTATACTTGTTGCATATGGTCATCACCGAATCGCATCTCAATGGCCTTCAGTAGCGAGCCGTAGTCACGATGTTTGTCATCCGCGAGGGTTTGGAGTAGTTCGGCGGCTGAGCCTCGGAGTGCAAGTGTGAGTGCAATCGATTTTTCTTCCTCGTCCCAATTGTTGGCCAATGCGGCGGCTTCGAATTGTTTCTTGTATATAGGCCATGATGTTTGACCATCGAATACCGGGGGCTGCATCTCCTTTCTTCTCGGACCTTCGATTGAACCCACACGAAGTTTTTGCCTCTTCACGCCGTCGAGTTCATTGGTCAGATGTTTGAATTGTTTTTCCATTTCTTCGTACTGACCTCCGAATTTCACTTCCAATCTCTTTTCGACATCTTCTATTTGCTGGTCGAATTTGACCTCTAGACTCTCGAGAACATGCTTTTGCTCTTCGAGCTTGGTATCGAGAGAGTTCCTGGCCTCATCGAATCTGGCATCGAGCTTGGCGTCCAGAGAGTTCTCGAAATGTTTGCTCTGCTCATCGAGTTTGGCGTCCAGAGCGTTCTTCTGTTCGTCGAACTTCTTATTCTGTTCGTCTAGCTTGGCATCTAGAGAATTCTCGAACATTTTGCTCTGCTCATCTAATTTGGCTTCCATAGAGTTCTTCTGTTCGTCGGACTTTTTGCTCTGCTCATCGAACCTTTTGCTCTGCTCGTCGAACTTTTTATTTTGCTCATCGAACTTTTTATCCTGCCCATCGAACCTTTCGGTGAGCAATTTCATTAGAGAGGCCATGTCCGTCGTTGTAATTGGATTCTCCTCCTCTTCGACGTCGAATAGCTCAGTTTCAGGGTCTCCGCCGTCTTCTAGCACAGCATTCTGCAACCGGAGCACTAATTCTCTTTTAAGTCCACTGGTCTGAAGATTTCTCCTACCCAGCTCCGCTTTTAACTGGACCAGGGACAAGTTTTCCAATTTGCGACCCATTTCTGTTCAAATTTCAAACACTGTTTAAATTTCACCACTATTCCTTTTGTCCAGAAACTGTTTCTTGAACGTTTTTATCACTCTGAAAAAGTTTTATCCCACTTCTGACACCAAATGTAACGTGTTTGCCGGTTCGCAATGATAAAACTTTTTCCTCCTTTCTATTCTATTTGTCTTTATTAAATCTTTTCACAAACAACTGATTATCTTTTATTTATTCCAACAATATTCAACTCTTTAAATCCAATTATTCACAACTCTTTTGTTCCAAACAACTTAAACAATTAATCTCAATCAAATTCTTCTGTAATTTTAATTCACTATTAAAATCTCGATCCAAATCACTTTTCAACTGTATCTCTACTAAATCTCAAGTCAACTGTGTCCATGCTCTCAATGCTCGTAGTATTTATACCCGAGATACGAATCCAGAATCTTCCTTCCTGGCGACGATTTGCCCATCTAGTGAGATATCGATAGTTCTGGAACGTGCCTGAGGTAAGTACTAGAAAATTCCTGAAGGTTCTTATAATTGCTGAATGCACTTAAATTTAGCACTAATCCCCCCAATAGATGTCGCTGATCGATATCTAAAATGTCTAAATGTCGCTAATACAGTTGATATAACAATTCCACTAAATGTCGCTAATGCAGTCGATATTACACTGCCCCCCTCCTAAACTTGTTCGTCCCGAACAAGAGCATCGGCGTTGTTTCCATGGTAACGATGTAGGCGATCCACATGTATGATTTTCAACTTGCCTCTTAGTCCCCGTTGAATTCTGTAGACAACGTCGTTGATTCGTGTAACCACTGTATAGGGACCCTCCCAGTCCTGCTGCAGCTTCGGAGACCTCCCTTTTTGTCGATGTGGGTTGTACAGCCATACCAGATCTCCTTCCCGAAATCCTGACGTTGTTGTCTTCGCGTCGTACCTGGTCTTCATGCGGTCACTGGCTATCTTAATCTTCGTCCTAGTTCTTTGGTGTATGTCGGCGATCCTTTCCCTTAGGTCTGCCACATATTCTTCTTCCGATTTCGGCTCATCCATGGGAGAACCAAATTTCACCTCACTAGGTAGCCGGACAGGTTGACCAAAAAGGATTTCGGACGGAGTGTGTCCCGTTGAACTGTGAACTGCATTACGATAAGCCATCAGGAACAAGGGAATATGTCGATCCCAGTCACGTTGGTAATCACTCACGACTTTGGAGAGATGTTCATTCAATGTCCTGTTGAACCGTTCTACCATCCCGTCGGACTGTGGGTGAAGTGGAGTCGTTCTGGTCTTTTTGATTCCGAGTAGTTGACACGTTTCCTGGAATAGCTTGGACTCGAAGTTCCGTCCTTGATCCGAGTGCAGTTCCATGGGTACACCAAACCTGCTTACCCAGTTGTTGACAATCTTTTCTACAACGGTCTTAGCCTCCTGGTTGGGAATCGCAAACGCTTCAGGCCACTTGCTGAAGTAGTCCATAACAACTAAGATGTATCGGTTGCCCTGGTCGGTTTCCGGGAACGGCCCTGCGATGTCGACAGCGATTCGTTCAAACGGTGCGCTCACGTTGTACTGATGCATCTTGCCTCGGGTTTTCACGCTTGGTCCCTTGCTCGCTGCACACGTGACGCACTTTCGACACCAGCTCTCGATGTCGTCTCTCGCACTGAGCCAGTAGAATCGTTCCCGTACTTTATCCAGCGTTTTGTTTACACCCAGGTGTCCTCCGGATACGCCATCGTGCATTTCCTGCAGCACTTCATGCACTTTTGAACGTGGCACCACGAGCTGCATCCTACACGTCTTTCCATCGGGCATCTCCCATTTCCGCCTCAAGATGCCGTCTTGAACATGTAGAGAGTCCCATTGTGCCCAATATGCTTTGAGGGTAGGGCTTCTATCGGAGATATCTCGACCATCAGGTTTCTCCATGTTTTCCTTCCAAGCTAGTATCGGCTCGATATCCGGGTCTTCCTTTTGAGCGTTCCGGATCTCCTCGGTACTCCAACCGATGATGGGCTCAGCTCTAACTACTTGGACGGGAACGATCTCTTTCTCCTCCTTTCGTACACAATGCTTACAGTCGGCCTTACAAGGTCGTCGCGACAAGGCATCCGCGTTTGAGTGGAGTTTTCCCTTGCGATGCTGTATTTCGAACTCGTACATCTGCAATCGCTCGGTCCACCTCGCGATCTGACCCTCAGGATTTTTGAACTGCAACAACCATTTTAGAGCTGCATGATCTGTACGTAGGAGGAACTTTTGACCGTAGAGGTACTTGTGGAAATGTTTCGTCGCCATAATCAAAGCAAGAAGTTCCCGTCTTGTTACACAGTAGTTCCGTTCTGGTTTGGAGAGTACCTTACTGAAATAGGCCACTACCTTCTCCTGGCCATCATGCACCTGCGAAAGGACAGCTCCGATCCCAACATTACTGGCATCTGCATCTACGATAAACATCTTGTCCGGGATGGGGTAGGCCAGTATTGGAGCCTCACATAGTTGTTGTTTAAGTTGCCGAAAACTCTGCTCGCATTCGCCTGACCACTTAAATTGTTTTCCCTTTTCCGTCAACTGGTGCAGGCTCTTCGCAATTTTGGCAAAATCCTTTACGAACCGTCGGTAGTATGTGGCGAGGCCAAGGAAGCTCCTCAATTGGTGTTTGTCTTTGGGAACTGGCCAGTTTTTAACGGCTTCAACTTTGTCCGGATCCGTTCTCACTCCCTCTGACGAAATAATGTGACCTAGATACTTCACTTCTCGTTTAAAGAGCGCACATTTCTTCGAGTTGAGTTTCAAGTGGGCATTGCGTAAGCGTTTGAAGACTTCCCTTAGGTTGTCTCGATGTTCCGCAAACGTTTTTCCCACCACAATGACATCGTCCAGATACACCAAGCAGGTTTTCCAGGTTAGTCCATGCAGGACGCGTTCCATCAGACGCTCGAAAGTTGCCGGAGCGTTGCACAAACCAAATGGCATGACTGTAAACTCCCACAGTCCATTTCCGGCAGTGAATGCGGTTTTCTCGCGGTCTTCTGGGTGAATCTGCACTTGCCAATAGCCGCTCTTTAGATCGAGAGTGGAGAACCATTGGGCTCCAGAGAGGGTGTCCAGTGTGTCATCGATCCGGGGCAAAGGGTAACTATCCTTTTTGGTAGCATCGTTCAGCCTGCGGTAGTCCACGCAGAATCGGGTGCTGCCGTCCTTCTTCTTGACTAGTACAATAGGCGATGCCCACGGGCTCTGGGAACTTTCAATTAGCCCTTCTTTCTCCATTGACGAAACCATCTCCGCAACCTCTGTCTGCTTTGCTAATGGCAGTCGCCTGGCAGGCTGTCTAATCGGTCTAGCATCCCCGGTGTCTATGCGGTGCTGTACTAAGTGTGTTCGGCCGTGGTCCCCATCTTGTAACGCAAATATGTCAGCAAACTCGCCGAGTAGATTCGCTGCCGTGCTTCGCTGCTCCCGATTAAGTTCACAATGTTGAAAGATGGTCTTCCGTAGTTCCGCCAATCTGTATGACGGAACCGGCTTCACAGGCTCCTCTTCAGTTGCTGCTGAGATCGCGGAAATCGGTACGCATTCTCCAATCACTTCCCCTCGCTTTAATTTGACGCTGTAGTTTTTTCGGGTTCATGAGCCTTACTGGTACCATGTTGTTCTTTGGTTCCACTAGAATTCTTCCCACGATGTAGTTCTGGGAGTCTTTTTGGTTATCTGGCTCAATGAGGAAGAATCGATGGTTCCCAGGATCACCCTCCAAATTTGTCCAAATTACTGTCTCTGCAGAGGGTGGCAAAATGTCGTCCTTGCTGATTACCGACCTGAGATTAACTGTGCCTTTGTTTCCGTACACCATAGGAATCTCCACATGTCGATACCTCAGCACCTGCATTCCGATGTCCAGGATGATCTTATGTGCTTCCATAAAGTCCACCCCGATGATGCAGTCGTCGCATATGTCAGCCACCAGGAACACGTGGGAGAATGTTAAGCCTGCCATTTGTATTCTCAGGCGAACTTCTCCGTAGACTTTTGCTGATTCTCCTGTCGCAGTCCTCAGGCAGTAGCAACTGGTGTTGTGTAGCCATGAATTCCGGACGAGATCCCTCCTTACGATGGAAGCCGTGGCACCGGTGTCTATGGTAGCCACGCACTTGTTGTTGCCCATAATTGCTTCCACGGTCAAGCTTTTGTTGCATCGCTTGGTTTGGGAGACTTGGATGGTGGTTCTGGGGCCATTGATTCCAGAAACCAACTTCTGCCCCGCGAAGTTGGCTCTTAAGCATTTCCCGAATGAGAAGCTTGACCAGCAGGACGGATGTTATCCCCGCTGGATGCTTCTTCGTCGCGTCTCCGGCTAGCACAATGCGGACAGCTTCCGTTTCTTCGTGGTGCTCTGCACTGCCGTTGTAGATGTCCAATCTTGTTGCAATTCCAACAACGAATCTGCCGTTCTGCGGCGTTATTTTGGCGCTCGGCGTCCACTCTCTGGCAGGAGCATTCCTCGGTGATTATTTCCCTGACACGATGCATTCTCTGGGAGGCCTGATCTGCTGCCTCCATTGTCAGGGCAAAAGCCAAAGCCTCAGCAAGTGTTTTCTTCCCAGCCATTCGAACAGCCATTTGTAGTTTTTCGTCGTTAATGGCTTGGATAAACGCTTCGGTTGCCATTTCGTTGATGATCTCCTTTCCAGTATTGGGGTAGGACAGATGCGCCAGACGTTCCACATCTGCCTGCAGCTGCTGCAGTGTCTCTCCCTTCATTTGAGCCCTTCGGCGCAACTGAACCCTGTATACTTGTTGCATATGGTCATCACCGAATCGCATCTCAATGGCCTTCAGTAGCGAGCCGTAGTCACGATGTTTGTCATCCGCGAGGGTTTGGAGTAGTTCGGCGGCTGAGCCTCGGAGTGCAAGTGTGAGTGCAATCGATTTTTCTTCCTCGTCCCAATTGTTGGCCAATGCGGCGGCTTCGAATTGTTTCTTGTATATAGGCCATGATGTTTGACCATCGAATACCGGGGGCTGCATCTCCTTTCTTCTCGGACCTTCGATTGAACCCACACGAAGTTTTTGCCTCTTCACGCCGTCGAGTTCATTGGTCAGATGTTTGAATTGTTTTTCCATTTCTTCGTACTGACCTCCGAATTTCACTTCCAATCTCTTTTCGACATCTTCTATTTGCTGGTCGAATTTGACCTCTAGACTCTCGAGAACATGCTTTTGCTCTTCGAGCTTGGTATCGAGAGAGTTCCTGGCCTCATCGAATCTGGCATCGAGCTTGGCGTCCAGAGAGTTCTCGAAATGTTTGCTCTGCTAATCGAGTTTGGCGTCCAGAGCGTTCTTCTGTTCGTCGAACTTCTTATTCTGTTCGTCTAGCTTGGCATCTAGAGAATTCTCGAACATTTTGCTCTGCTCATCTAATTTGGCTTCCATAGAGTTCTTCTGTTCGTCGGACTTTTTGCTCTGCTCATCGAACCTTTTGCTCTGCTCGTCGAACTTTTTATTTTGCTCATCGAACTTTTTATCCTGCCCATCGAACCTTTCGGTGAGCAATTTCATTAGAGAGGCCATGTCCGTCGTTGTAATTGGATTCTCCTCCTCTTCGACGTCGAATAGCTCAGTTTCAGGGTCTCCGCCGTCTTCTAGCACAGCATTCTGCAACCGGAGCACTAATTCTCTTTTAAGTCCACTGGTCTGAAGATTTCTCCTACCCAGCTCCGCTTTTAACTGGACCATGGACAAGTTTTCCAATTTGCGACCCATTTCTGTTCAAATTTCAAACACTGTTTAAATTTCACCACTATTCCCTTTGTCCAGAAACTGTTTCTTGAACGTTTTTATCACTCTGAAAAAGTTTTATCCCACTTCTGACACCAAATGTAACGTGTTTGCCGGTTCGCAATGATAAAACTTTTTCCTCCTTTCTATTCTATTTGTCTTTATTAAATCTTTTCACAAACAACTGATTATCTTTTATTTATTCCAACAATATTCAACTCTTTAAATCCAATTATTCACAACTCTTTTGTTCCAAACAACTTAAACAATTAATCTCAATCAAATTCTTCTGTAATTTTAATTCACTATTAAAATCTCGATCCAAATCACTTTTCAACTGTATCTCTACTAAATCTCAAGTCAACTGTGTCCATGCTCTCAATGCTCGTAGTATTTATACCCGAGATACGAATCCAGAATCTTCCTTCCTGGCGACGATTTGCCCATCTAGTGAGATATCGATAGTTCTGGAACGTGCCTGAGGTAAGTACTAGAAAATTCCTGAAGGTTCTTATAATTGCTGAATGCACTTAAATTTAGCACTAATCCCCCCAATAGATGTCGCTGATCGATATCTAAAATGTCTAAATGTCGCTAATACAGTTGATATAACAATTCCACTAAATGTCGCTAATGCAGTCGATATTACAGTACCAACAAGGCGAAGGACCGAACTATATCAGTTGTAAAATCAATTCCAAACAGTCTCCTGTACATCTAATATTCTCCACTCCACTGTCCCAAGAACATAATTATTACTGTAATATCGACTGCCTTAGCGACATTTAGTGGAATTGTTATATCAACTGTATTAGCGACATTAAGCTGATGGGTCGGAGTTTAGAACATCAATCAGTGACATCTAGTGGGGAGTTGTGCTGAATTTAGGTCAATTTAGCAATTGTCAGAACCTTCGGGAATTTTCTAGTACATATCTCAGGTACGTTCCAGAACTATCGAAATCTCACTAGATGGTAAGATCGTCGCCAGGAAGGAAGATTCTAGATTCGTATCTCGGGTATAAATACGACGAGCTTCGACGGCAGAGACACACTCCGATTGAGATGTCAGTGAAGTAAAGTTCGAATTGAGATTTAAGAAGAGATACAACTGGATAGTGATTTGGATAGAGATTTTAATAGTGAGACAATTGAATAGAGATTTGAGAAAAGTGATACTTGGAAAGATTGATGTTATCAGAGAATTAATTGTTTGAGTTGTTTGGAATTAAAAGAGATTTGTGAATTGTTGAATTTAAAAGAGTAATAATTGTTGGAATAAACGGAGATTTATGAACAGAGTAAATAAAGATAAATAGATGAGAAAAGAGGAAAAAGTTTTATCATTGCGAACCGGCAAACACGTTACATTACGTTTCTAAGCAGACTTAAACATTAGACGGCGCAGAAGGTAGCAAGTTGTTGGTGAATAAAATTAGAACCCTCTTTCGTAAAGTCTCACCAAATGGAAGCTATTAGTTACAAACTACAGCATCTGTCGAAGCAGTAAAATTCAGCTATCTTTCGCCATCATGCAGAACCACTTTTAATGATGAATTGTGGGGAGCCTCAAGGAACCCGACTAAGTCTTGTATTGTTACAAAAAAAAATGTCTATGAGCGTGAAGATCCTCTGAACTACGCCAACTACAGAGGCATAAGTCTTCTTAACATCGCCTACAAGATTCTATTTGCCGTATTGTGTGAACGCCTGGAGCCGGTCGTCAACAACCTGATTGGTCGATACCAGTTTGGTTTAAGGCCAGGAAAGTCCACCATCGACCAAATATT
Source organism: Criorhina ranunculi (assembly GCA_951813785.1). NCBI lineage: Eukaryota > Metazoa > Arthropoda > Insecta > Diptera > Syrphidae > Criorhina > Criorhina ranunculi. The sequence goes on along the minus strand of OX638384.1, from coordinate 57,895,271 downwards.
CACATTGCGGCAGATCTTGGAAAAAACCCAGAAGCTCCAAATCGATACACACCACCTATTCATAGATTTTTAGTGCCGCGTATACCAGCATCTATAGAGACGAGCTATACCGAGAGATGCCTAGTTTCGACATTTCTACCAAACTCATCCGTTTCTGCAGGCTGTACAGTCCAATGTTGAGTGCTTCGCATTCGCGCACGAACGTCATGCCACGTATACTATTGCTCATGCCATCGTTTCTGGCCATAAATAGAGCAACAAATTTTCGTTACGATAACTTCCAAGTCTGGACAATCAGATTCCACACCGATTGGTAGACGAGAATGACCAAAGCAAATTGGAAGATGTGTTGGAGAACAACTTGGGGCCTTACTACGAGCTGGAGGATACCGACATCTGGCCGGAGAGTCTAGTCGAATTATATAAATCATCGAAGCCGGTAGTTCGTATGAAGGTCGTAAAGATCTCTTACAAGGACGGAAAAAAAGGAGTTTTCCTCGAAGGAAGAATCCATGCTAGTGATTAGCTCAGTCCGGCTACAGTGACTTACATCACCAATCAGTTATTGACGAGTGACAACTGCAGTGTAAGACTTATTGCTGGGAATTTTGATAGTTATATAGTGCCGCCTATGCAGGATACCTGATTGCGTGGGCGCTGAGAATTGATCTCAACCGAAATTGGAATTTTCATTGGAATGAAGTCAGTGCGAAAATCCTTCCTCGGATACCTATCCCGAATCGTATCCATGTTCGGTCATTCCAAACAAAAAGCTTGGCAGAGTCCATTGCAACGTTGGAGGTCAATCTGTTGTTGTATGTTTGTCTCATTTCATTTCTACTCTCAATGCATTGGAACTATCGCGGTTCGGAAGTCTTATTGACTGGAGGAGCCCACTCCTTAATCGGTTTTTAACGTGTCTGTAAAAATCAAAACTTTGTTTGGGTAGATAGCCTTTCATCTCTTGAGGCTAGTTGAGACTAGCTGGACTAGTCATCTCTTAAGGCGTGTTATACATACACAAACCTTTCGTGCAATGCACAAGCATTCACAAACATTCCCAGATCTCCTGCAAATCTGTCGACAGAATGACGCGGCTACGGCGGAAACCTCCCAGAATGTAATGCCGAACGGCAGTCTCATGGCGAAGCAGGTGTAGGGTTGAAGTCCTACCCGTTGGTTTTCATTTAAAAAAAAAAGAAAATTCATCGCCTGATAGTATGATTGTCCTTTTGCCTGAAGCCAGGAGACAGTGTGAGATAATCCGTGTCAGTTTCAAGTTTTTCCCAACTTGCGACCTAACTTGTTGATGTTTTGTAGGTAGGTACTTAGGTGGCGCTACAGTTCGGGGTGAACCTGGGCCTCAACCAACAAGCTTCTCCAATTAGCCCGGTCCTTAGCTAACCACCTCCAGTTACGCACTCCAAGTTGGTTGAGGTCCCCTCCTACTTATGGGCGCCACCTTAGGCGAGGTCTTCCTCTACTGAGTTGTCCCTCCGGTTTAAATTCGAAGACTCTTCGGGTCGGAGCGTTGGTGCCGTAGGTAGGTAGGTAGAAGTGGTTGAAACTGGTAAACCTGGCAGAGACACAAGTAGCGTGGATGCCCCGTTTTGATACCCCAACTCACGTGACCTGGATGTTGATGGGCTTAGCTTAGAGTGAAGTTTTCATATCCATCCTGTTAGGTTAGGTTAGGTTGAAGTTGCTGTCAGGTATAGCCAGCACACTTAGACCACATGGATCTAAAGAGATCTCCATACCAACTCGTTGAACCAATTGGAGCTTTTTATGAAGCTTCAGATCGCCTAAGTCGTTAAAGTAGAATTCCCCTAAATGGAGTCTTCTTTTACGGGAGAGAGCTGGACAGTTAAAAAGAAGGTGGGAAATAGTTTCATCCTCCTCTTCGTCCATGCTATCCATCCTGTGGAGTTGAGAAAATTGATAATGTTGCTGAGTTTTATAATAGAAATCTCAGAAATATTGAAAAGGGGTTTTTTCCGAGAGTGCGCTGTCTGGCTCTGGCAAGTGCGGGGCAGTCACAGAGAAAGTGGAATAACGTTTCCTTTTCGTGTGAATTGTCGCAATTACGACAGTGAGGGTTGAACGGGATGCCTAACTTGGCAGTGTGTTGACCTATTGACCAGTGGCCTGTGCTTATTGCTGTGCGGTTCCTATTGATCAGGTCATTTGTTCTGTTTTTGCTGTAGGTGACCAAATCTGTCTGGATATGACACAGGTTCCTAAACTTTTCCACCTAGAGTTGGCAATAGAGAGAAAGTGTTGGAAAATTTGGCCCTTGATGAGTCCCATCGGGGAGCAGACTAACTCCACAAGGGAGGCATCCAGGGTAGAACCACATCTAGCTAACGCGTCGGCTCTCTCGTTCCCCTCTGTGTTACTATGGCCGAGAACCCAGAGCAGAGTGATGTTAAACCGAGCGTTTGCCTCCGTTATAGTTTCCTTACACTGTTCTACTAATTTAGAGGGCGAAGTAAGTGAGTAGAGCGCTTTGATGGCAACCTGTTTTGTGGAAAAATTCACAAAAAATAAAACAATTTGTCGTATAGGTTTTTCTTTTTTTTTACTTTAATATAATTTAATGTACTAAATTTAAATTGATCACCATAAAATGTTTTTAAAAGTTTCTTTATATGGAAAAACGAAATAAAAAAAAAATTATTTAATAATTATTAAGTAACACAGTAAACTAAAACTCGTAATACAATTACTTCATCAAATACATTATGTTTATGAATTAAATTACACACAAAACTTACAACTGTAAAATGTTAAAAAGTGCTAAATGTATTTAGTTCTTTGTTTACATTTAAATGACAAGGGATTATAAATTTTATCTTTACAAATGTCTTGTGTGGCTTTTTCTTAAACATCACAGCCGATAAAAATAAATATATTTATAAGCATATTAAAAGAAATAAATAAAAATCTACGAATAACAGGAATTGCGGAGCTTTAAATAAAAATAAAATAAAATACGCTATATAAATACATTACATTGGATTAAATCCTTTTACAAATTTTACACAAAAACATAGAAATGTACCCATAAGGACGATTACTTTTTTCTTTTTTTTTTTAAATTAACAATTAGCTTCTCTTTTTATTTAAATATATATATATATATGTATATGTATATTTTCGTTACATATAAAATACCTATTTTCTTTATGAAGATTAATTTTGTTTTTATTTAATAAAATTTTCCTATAAATTCTTGCCGTAAAAGCCTAAAAGTCTAATACGCGTCGATACAGGACTTTGGACATGCTCCAATATCTCCATCTTTCGGTTTTTATTTCAAAATGTTAATTGGATACAAGTTACAATATATTTATACAAATGAATAAATAAAAAAAGATAATAAATAAATGAATGCGGTTAAATAGTTTATATATAATTGTTTTTTATATATTTTTTTATTTTTTATTTGTTTATTTGTAAACCAACCAAAGAGAGAAAGAAAAAAAAGAGAAGAAACCATTAATGGGCGACATAAATTTAAGTTTAGTTTGTTAAATAGTTTTCTTTTTTTTATTTAATTACTTTTTTTTAACAGTACAAGTATATATATATATATGAGAAAATGTGTTTGTGTGTATGTGTGTGTATATAAAAAGTGTAAAATTGTATAAAAATTTCGTGTCTTTTGTTCGAATTTTGTCTTTTGCAGTTAAAAATATGCGATTTATTTTATTTTTAATCCAATTTAAGTAGTGTTTCGGGTAAAAATTTGTTTCTTTCTTAAAAAAAAAACACAAAGATTAACGAAAATAGATGAAATAAGGAAATAATAATAATGTAAAGGAGAAAAAGCAGACGCAACACAGGATTAGCTTATACTTAGTTGAAATTAACTTAAAAACAACGACTTACTAGTAAAACCTTTCAAGTCTTAATTTTGGTATTTAAAATTCATAAAAGATTGACTTTTTGTGGTTCTTGTAAAAATTTATCAATCAATGTTTCAATAGTAAGACGACAATGAGTCTGTTGAAGGGCTTAAGCCACAGAATTGAATTATTAGATTCTCTGATCCGCACAGATCTCATTTGAACAAAAAAAAAAAAAAAAAAAAAAACGCATAGGAAAGAGGAAGCTCAACACTCAAAGCTCTTAATAGATTCAAAGCATGTTAGGAGAAAATAATTTTCTGACATAAAACTTGTGTGATTGAAGTCTTAGTGGCATTGGTTTGATCTATGACAAGAGACATCGTCTTAACGGCGAGAATTAAAAAATGCTACAACACTTGAATTTTATTCAAAACAGTAAGGAATCGCAGGAGAAAAATGCAATTATTCTGCAGGATAACGATAGAGAATGCATCTCACTGAGACCTTTTATTTCAAAAAAGGTTATTATGCGACTTCTTTGACATCGTTCTTGAAAGAATTGTGTAAAACACACGCACCAACACCAGAGGCATAATCTTTCAAAAGTCCGTCCAAAGATTTGCATACGCCGACGATATTGACAATCGGTCAGTGGCGCTCTCATGAGTATTGAAACGAAAGCGGCGTTAGTGGGTTTAACGCTAAATGAGGGCAAGACCAAGTATATGTGGCCAACAAGAAAGGACGCCCAACAACGACGATTCTGACAGAACATCATCGTAGACAGATATAACTTTGAGGTAGTTAGAGACTTTCCCTATATAGGATTCGCTATTAATTCAATCAATGACACTAGCGCTGAGATCAAACGAAGAATAACTCTTGCCAATCGCTGCTTGTTTGGGCTAAGAAAGCGATTGAATAGCAAAGCCCTCTCTCGAACAACAAAAGTGACCCTTAATTATCCCAGTTCTGCTATGCTGCGCATATGGATGAACTTTGTCATAAATGGATAAAGTTGTCCTTGGCATTTTTTTAGAAGAAAATTCTTCGGCTGATTTCGGTCTTGTGGAGGAGAAAATACGATGACGAACTGTACGGGTTGTTCAGCAATATTGACTTACCTAGGAGAGGGAAAGCCATAAGACTGAGGTGGCTGCGTCATGTAAAGCGGACGGACACTTAAGCTCCGGCCTAGAAAATCCTCGAATTCATCCCCGAGGAGTGTCGCAGTAGAGGAAAACTGCCTCTCAGGTGGCGCACATAAGTGGAAGGGGACCACAACCAACTTTGCGTGCGAAACTGAAGGCAACTAGCTAAAGATCGAGCTGGCTGAAGACGCTTGTTGGTTGAGGCTCAGGTCCACCGCGATCTGTAGCGCCACCTTAAGTAAGTAAGATTAGAATACATAGAAGTTCAAGCATTATATACAATAGATACAAGGGAAAACTGACACCTCGCCCTAAACTTGTGGAGGATAGGAAACAATCTTCCGTCGTGTATTTGGTTTTCTAGTACAAAAAGCTGAGACACAGCAACTATATTTCTTTGGATAATTTGAATAATTTTACAATCATTTTGTCATATGTCTGGGCCTAGCTTCTCACAACCATTCGTGGGAAGCTTTTTCATGACAGATTATACTCTCGGAAGTTTGTCATTGCCTGCCAAAAGGTGGTACCAAGAACCACTTTTTGGTTGCTTTGCTGTCCTCTTAATTAGCAGTCCAAAGCACTATCCACTAAGCCACGGCGACCATTGCGAGCAGTCGTCACTTTTTAATCGTGGCGACAATTCAGTCGAAATAGAAAAAGGGTTCAGTTCCAGTTCCAGTATGTTCCATTTGTTTTTTCATCGACAGCCAGACGGCAATAAAAGCGATTTCTGCCATAGAAGTGAAATCGAAGCTTGTAAGTCGCTGTCGTGAAGAGCTACGGGTTCTTGGCAGGCAGCACAATGTAAGACCCTGGCCACAAAGCGGTGTGTGGAAACGAGACAGCTGATGAGCTGTTAAGGGAAGGATCTTCATTAGACCCCGACCAAGCTGATACCTGTAACTTCAAACAGGAGATTGGGAACAAATTCAAAAGACTGCAAGTGAAAGATGGAATGCGCTTAGTTCCTGTGTTATAACTAGGAAATTATGGCCACCGATAGAATCCTGCAAATGGAAAAAAAATCCCTATCTTCTTCGGGCATACTATGCTTAACTACAATGCAAGAAGACTGGGATTGTACACGGATGACCTATGCAGAGGATGTGGCGACAAAGAAGTAGATGAGGACACTCCACACTTTCTTTGCCACTGTCCAGCGATCTGCAAAATAAGATTCAAAACCCTAGGAAGACACTTTTTTCAGGACCAAGAAGAGCTGTCCGACAAGTCTGTGGTCGACATACACAGATTTATCCGCGCCTCGGACTGGCTCGATAGAACATAGCCATATGTTTCCTAGTAAGGGGGGTTGAATCCCCTGGGGTACCACAATGGGTCTACATTGACTTCAATGATAGGACTTCCTTTCCCGTCAACCCTATTACCTAACCTAATGTTCCATTTGTTGTTAGCAAAATAATCGCGCGACAGAAAATCGCAAGTGCAGGTCTAGTAAAATTTAATTACAGCTGCGATATTTCAATCCCTGCTTTTGAAAACTACTAGTGCGTTCTTTAGCCAGATTCTAATGGCTAATGACGAAAGCATGGAGACCCGAAAGTGAAGCGTTCGGAGATTTTTCAACTCGTTTGTAGACTAAGAAATCACGAATCCTTTGCAAATTCCATTCTAATCAACGGCACAAAACAGTGCCATCCTAACAAATAAATCAATCAGTTTAATCCATTATTGTTTTTTTTTTTTTCTTCTTTTATTAAATAGTCATTAACATAATTAAAAATATAAAAAATAAAATAGTTATTCAATGGTGCTTGAAGGAGGACAAAATACCAAACAAAAAAATATATATGTATAGTATAACAAGAAACAAGTTGCCCACTCAACGGTAATAACTAGTGAATATTTTTCTTTTTTTGAAAACAAATTAAATTAACAAAAAAAAAATATAAGTATACCAGCGTAATATTAAATAATTAATTATTTCTTATTAAAAAAAAAATAAAATTTAATTTATACAAACAAAATTCAAACTTGTTGGTAGTTATTTTGCGGGTCTTTGTGACTCTGAAAGTAAATTTAAGTAAAACGAGAAAAAAATAGAAAAAAAAAAACGAAAACAATATTAAAATGAAAGACAAACGACAAATGATAAAAATAAGCTTATAAACGAGCGAAATTGTTAGAGCCAATATTGCATGCAAATAAAAACGATAAATACAAATTAAAATCGGATGAGGGATGAGTTGTATGGGGTTGTTTGGTTGTTTGATGGCGCTTTTTTTTAAATGCAGTTTTTCTTTTAGGCTTACCAAGTTTATTTTCATCCAGAATTTTGAAATATTTTTTATTTTCCTTTTTCAAGGAAACGTATTAAATAAAAAAATTAATCTGTTTTAATATAAGTTCTTCTTTTTTATTAATCATCTAAACGAGTAAGGAGTTTTACAAGTAGGTACACAACGTCTAATTAGTTCGGTTAGGAGTAAACAATTTTCTAAAGCTTATCCCAAAACTTAACTTAGATCTAAAATTTCCATTTCTACTCATTTTTTTTATTTTTAATTTAGCTTAGGAGAGTTGGGAGATAAGGAGCTAATGAAAAAAGTAAAATTAAATAAAGTTATACTATCTGATATTTAGTATAAATAGGATACAGTGGTTGGTCATTGAATTAAGATATTTTGAAGCAGACGCTGAAACCATGTCGGCTGTGGACCTCTGCTGACTTATTTAATCGTTTTCATTTATTGTATTTTAGAGCATGTAGGGCAATTTAAAACATTCTTTGTGTGGATGCCAATTTGGTTCATTAAATCAAGCAAACTTGTCGCCAGATGAAGCATGGGAAGAATTTCATCTCGCCATAGATTGGATCAGACTGTTCTTATTAGAATGTTTTGCGTACACCACTGATAAATTAGTTTTGCCGTAAACTATTGAATCTGTTTTAGGTTGTTCTGAACAAAGAAAGACAAGCTTTTAATGCGTAATGGTAATTATCTGTTAACTTGTTCATAGAATTGTTTTTATGTGGAGTTTGTTTATTTTGCGTTGGTTTATTGTTTGTCAGTTCTCGTTTGAAATTGGTAGAGTACAGAGATCCTCCCTATGTTCCTCACAATTAATTGCTGTACAACTCAACCATCCCGTCCAACCCCCAATGCCGTAGTTGCGGCAATTCTCACGAAATGGAAACCATATTTCACTTCCTCTGTGACTGCCCAACACTAGCCAGAGCTAGGCAGCGCACACTCGGAAAACCTTTTTTCAAGGAACTATCCGAGATCTCCAACATCAAATTCTGTAACATCGTTCATTTTCTTAACTCCACAAGATGGATTTGAGAAACAAACTCTTATCCACGCCCATCAACATCCAGGTCACGTGAGTTGTGGAATCAAAACGGCGCATCCGCGCTACTTGTGTCTCTGGCAAGTTTCACCAGATTCAACCACTTCTACCTACCTACCTACCTACAACTCAACCAACATTTGTGTATTGATAAAAAATGTTTTCAAAATCTGAGTTCTACTAAAACTTTAATAGAAACAAACAATTCGAAGGGCAAAATAGCAGATAGAACCAAGTCTGAACGGAGCCGAACTACACACACTGTAGAAATAAGTCAACATGTGCGTCCAGTACCAGAAACACAAGTAGCCCTAGTGCACCTTTTAAATATCACAACTCACGTGAATTGGCTGTTGATGGGTGTGACTAAGAGGGGACATTTTCAAATCCATCCCATGGAGTAGATAACTCCTTAAAAAAGCCTTTGTCATGTGTGAAATGCCTGGTTCTAGCTTCTGCCAGAGAGTCACAGAGAAAGATGAATACGAGAATGTGTGTTAAAGGGAGTGCCTAACTTGTGAGCTAATTGCCAAGCGACCTGTGCTAATCGTTCTTGTGATGGTTCTGTTGATTAGATCGTGCGTTTCCTTTTTATTGTAGGCGGGCCATATCTGTCTGGATATGACACAGTTTTCTAGGCTGTTCCACCTAGAGTTGACAATTTAAAAAAATTGCTGGGGAATTCTTCCCTTGATGAGTACAATGGGGGAGCAGACTAAAGTGAGAACCATAATGGACATTTGCCTTAGAAAAATGTACGGAAAATCACAAGAATTCAACAGATAACTATGTTGACAAAAGCTATTATGGCTACATCGTGTGCCTTTGGAAACATATCGGAACATTTCGTTTAAGTATGACATAAGCTTATTTTTCCCTATTATTTGTTGAGCCTTAACACCGCAACTGAACCATCAATTGTTGAGCCACATCTGGCTAGTGCTTCGGCTCTCTCATTCCGTTTCTACTAATTTAGAGGACTTAGTGTGTGAGTTGAACGTTTTGATGGCAACCTAGCTAGAACCGCCTTTTTGATGTAGTGGTTTGAGAAACTCCGATTTTGTTCGTTTCTCTTTTTAATTTTGAGACTGTTGCTGTTCCCCAACAGGGCCACGTACTACATCATCGCCACAACCAGGAAGGTGGTTACAATTTGGACACGTTTAGTCCCTTTTGAAAAAACACTTGCTCCAACGCCTCATTTCAAGCTAGAAACGTCGGTAAAGATCGATAGGAGTGAGTTATTGTTCCATTCCGTTCTGGTCGAAAAGTGGGCTTGGGTATTATTATTCAATTTGAGTATAGGTGTTGTGTAGTCAGTTTCGGTAGAGGCCAGAGCTGTAGGCTTGGCGCCTGACCTTTAATGTTCCACAGCGCACTTATAAAAATGAACCTCGCTTTCTGGTTGCAATTATTAAAGGTTCCTCACCGAAAACCATTGCACGATCAAAGTTACCTTAATTCAACAACCAACTGCTGTAGTTTATTTCTTTTTGTTCTATTCTACATTTCTCTATAGTTATACGCGCCGTCGTCGTCGTCGTTGACATTAGGACAATAGGAAGGGCGAAAACAAAAACTAATCCAGAACTTAATAAATTGCAAACTCAATAACATATTTACAAACCAAAACTCATACTCTTAACCTAACAACAAAAACTACTGAAAAAAACTGAACAACCAACTAAAAACAAATTTAAATTCAAAACCAATGCACAATGTGTTAATGTCTATGTGGGGTTAGTTAGTAAATATATATTAATTTCATTGTATACGGTGAGCTTTCAAATTACTATACTTATTTTTTTTTTTTTAATTTTAATTTTTACATAAAATTATTTGTAACAACACTGAGATCAGCAATAATTTGGTTAGTTTCGTTCAAAACAGCACTTGCCTTCGATTAATTAACAAAAATTAAATTTACATAAAATATTTTCGCAACAAAATACGATTTGTTAATGTTTAAAATAAAATTTTTGGTGGTGTTATAACAAAAGAAAATAAATATAAAAAGTAAATCCAACCATAAATGAAGAAAAAATAAATAAATAACAATTTAGCGATAGTTAAATTCAAGTTATTAAATGTAAATATACACACAAAGAAAGTTTTACAATAAGTTTGTTTGTTAATTTTGTTATAAATAATTCGTTTGATATATATTTTTTTTAATTCAAAGAAATCCATGTTCGTAGTAGAAAGTTGTTTTTTTTTTTTTTTGGTTAAAATAATTGTAAAAGTTATTTTTTTTATAAGTATAAATTTGCCAGCATGCAAAATAACATAAGAATTAAAATTAGAGACAAAAATTTAAGGAAAACAAATTAATTTTGTTGTTTTAGTATTTTTCTTTCAAAAAATAGTTTAGAAGAGGAATAGGTATATGTCAGACAATATTTTGCAATGAAAACGCGTTTTTTTTTTCTTTTCTTTGACTATTATCCGATCCGTTGTAACAAAAACGATTTTTTTTTTTATGTACAAAAAGATATCAAATTGAGTTTTCGGTTTTTGGATTTTTTGTTTGTTTGTCTTTTAATCACGGTTTTTGTAACTAGCAAAAAGATTTGTTCGATCGTCCGACACAATTCGAATACTTACACGATTGATCGAGTTTCTGCGCGGACCATTGGTACCACCGGGCCCGCCACCATTACTCGATCCGTTTCTATTGAAATCATCATCGTCTATACAAATGTCGGAATCGGAGTCAGATCTGCGTGTACCGCCATCCTGAATGATGGGTTATCGAATTTTATTTAACAAACAAAAAATTACGTGTTAGTAGATACGACGATGAAATAAAACGTAGGGCATGCGGTTTAGTTTTTGAATTTTTTTTTTTCAAAAATACATTCGAATTGAGAAGATTGTGTGAGAATTACCTGTGTTAGTTGTTCTGTCGTTGTTAAAAGGCGGGCCACAGGATTACAGCAGACCGGTAAAGTTTCCAGTAGTGTTGGCCGTGAGTGCGTTAGCAGGGGCTTCATGTATCTTAAATTAGAAGAAAGTTGTTAGCGAAATGCATTGATTTTTTAAAATTTTTAAAGTTGTAAGCAGGGCCCCTACTCCGTATTGCGATTCTAAAATTCGGATCGTTCGAAAGCGGATATTTTGTATGGATTTTATGAATTTCGTTTCGAACTGCACATACATAATTTCCGCTTTCGCACATCAGAATCGGAACACAGAGTAGAGGCCCAGAAGTGGTAAGGAAGTTTTAAGGATGTCAATCCAACTTTTTCTATGTTTGTTCATTTTTTCTTATAAGTTAACTAGTTAACTCACCCGCTACCAAATTAGACGTTTCTTTTAAAACTCATTGCCGTAGTTGCAATAATAAACTAGAAAAGGAAATACTAATCCACTTTCTAGGTGACTGCTCGCCACTAGCTAGAACCAGGTATCTCCCACTTGGTAAAGCCTTTTTTATGGACCATTTTTTTGGGCTATTTTTGCCTGCCAAGAGGTGGTGCCGGGAAATACGTTTGGTTGTTTTGCTCTTTTCAGAAGACCTGACATTCAGTGTCTATTATCACTGAAGTTTTTTTCAAGTCGAAGTCACTGCTATCAGTGAGGACGCCCATACCACAAGTTGTCAGTTAAGCTGCGATTAGATGCCTTGTATCCAACACAACAAAATCTAGGGCAGTAAAAGACTGCCGCGTGTTTCTAAACGAATCAGTATTATGTCACACTCTGTTAGGTCTCTGGTCACAGTGGCATTCTGTGGAACGGTGCGGCTGACAAGGCCTTCAAGGTACAAATAGTAGGAAGATGATCTATTGATAGCAAATCATACATGACAACATCACGACTATTGCAACTAAGGCTAGGCTTATCTGGTTCGCCCTTGATTCAACTCTCGAAACTAACTAACGTTCTCACAGGACACTGCATCCAAGGCAGATATGCTCAGCGTGGCTCGAACCGTTGTCCTCTCGCTAAGCAATCCAACGCACTAGCTACGGCGACCGCCCTTACCTTGTCTAAAAATCTGTAATTTTGCTACAAAACTTGAAGGATTTCAAATTGATATCGTGGTCGGAAAGAAGATGCAATGAACAAAACTCAGATTAGGAAACTTCGATTGACAACAAAATCATTTGAAATCTCATTGCGGAATATCATGTTTCGTAAAAAGTCCACAAAACGTATTTTTTCACTTAAATTTTTGATTCCATCAATGCCACAGTTGAGTTCAAAGTTGTGGATCAAGGACATACGTACATTTTTCCTTTACAACACAAATACTTACTTGGTATCAAAATTGCCCCATATACGCGCCAATATCGCCTTCTCATTTGTTCGTCTACTACCACCGGGCGTAGTAGCTCCACCCTCCATATCAGCGTCCACATCCTGCAAATAACCATCAGACTGACTTAAATTCTCAAGCCTATTCTTCGCTGAATATATAATTTAAGCATTTATACATCATTTTATGCGTTTCTTTTTCAAAGCAGATAGTTTATTTAATCAAAAAATAAAAAAAATTATTCAAAACAAACGAAAAAAAGAAAAAGAAATGTTTAGCTTTTAGCGCCACGATATACAAATACATATTACTTAACAAAAGGCATAAACAAAATTCAAAATAGACAATTTTTCTATTTGTTTTCCCAATTTGTGTCTGTGTGGGGGTCCAACTAGAAATTTAGAATTTGAAACATCTTTTTCGAGTGTGTCCCATCATTACTGAATCAAATTATACTAATTTTTTTCTTTTTTTGATTATGCAAAACAAACAGAACAGAAAAAACTTGTTGTTGGGAGCTTAAAAACTCTCACCAAAGAACTTCGTCGTCTGGACATTGGCAATTGTCCCAAATTAAGTCCTGTATCGATTGACTGCTTGAAAATATTTGAGTATATTTCAATCAAACTACATACATTGCTTTGTGATAAAATTAGCGATAAATTTATGAATCTACAAATTTGCGCAAAACAAAAAAATTATACAAATTCAATAGAAAAAAACAAAGAATTAGGAAACCAAAAAGAGAGAGGAAGAAAACACAATGAAAAACTATAAAAAAAAAATTAAATAAAACTTTTGAAATGTACTGTAAAATGATCAAACATACCGCTGCTGCTGTATTCTCCATTGAGTTGTAAACCTTTTTGTGCATTCAAGATTGTTTTGACCATTTTTTTTTTTGATTTTTATTTGATATTTTCAATTTTGTTTTGTTTTGTTTGAACAAGATTTAATTAAAAAATTGTTAATAAAGTTGGAACAATTGGATAGAAATTTTTGCATGCAGATAGAGGAAAGCGTGTAGACATGAGCATGCGGTGCAAAGTAGAACATGGTCTGGAGTTTGTTTGTTAGGCCCAATGCAACTGGAAAAAAACTGATCAGTGATGCGAATTGGCAACTAGTTTTGCTTTGAGTCATACCCTGTGTAATCAAATGGGACGCCGCACATGACGCTACTGGTTGAAAACCCGTTTGCGATTCACAAAAACCGGTTTGGAACCAGTCGTCTGTTGATTTGCATGTCGGGTTGCCTATTGATTTCAGTTTCTAGTTTGTCGAAGATGAGCGAACAACAGACCAACCAGTTGCTGGTGGGGGACATTTCCGAAGACATTTAGGCCCAATGCACACGGAGCAACTGGAAACAAACTGATCAGCGATGCGAATTGGCAACTAGTTTGCTTTGAGTCATACCCTGTGTAATCAAATGGGACGCCGCACACGACGCTACTGGTTGAAAACTCGTTTGCGATTCACAAAAACCCGGTTTGTTACCAGTCGTCTGTTTATTTGCATGTCGGGTTGCCTATTGATTTCAGTTTCTAGTTTGTCGAAGATGAGCGAACAACAGTCCAACCAATTGCTGGTGGGGGACATTTCCGAAGACATTTATCCATGACGACACTGAAAGAACTAGAGATTTTGATTGGTGATGAGTTTCCTCGTGTGTGGAGTCAAGTCACCGCTGAGTCCGTAACTGCTCTGTAACCCGAGTTGCCAACCTGTTTAGTTTTTTTTTCAGTTGCTCCGTGTGCATTGGACCTTAAGGACACACAATTGATGACAAAAAAAATAATAATATTTCTACTCGACAACGCATGTTCATTTCTACGTTTGATTTGTTTATTTAGCCTTAGTGCGATCTTAAAATATTTTGTTTTCTTTTTGTGTTTAATAAATACGAATATTAAAGGATAAACTTGAAACAAAACAATTAATTTACAAGAAATTGAAAATGTTTGAATACTCACACTTCGGACTTGATAGTTGTTCAATTGTTCAGTCTCTTCATCAACACCAACTCTGAAACAGATACAATGAAAGTTAAGAGTCTAATTCGCTTTAGAAAATCTTTTAACTTACGGTATTTTAAGCCAATTGAGTAGGAAATTTGATGCTCCACCTTGAATTATCACAGTAAATATGACAATAAGTGATGTTGCTGTTAGCATTGTTTGGCGAGCCTCTGAAACTGTGTTTCTTATGGCCAGAGCAAATGACATAGCTCCACGTAATCCTTAAAAAAAAAAACACGAGAAAAATGAATACAACTCCTTAAACGAGGTTAAAATATCCTACCAGCAAAGAATAACATATGCTGGAAGTTTGATGAGATTTTTGGTCTTCGATTCAAATTTAACAACCACGAGAGGGGATAAATGTTGACTGCACGTCCAATAGCAGCACAGACCTAAGCATGTAGAACGAAAAACATATGAAAAACTAACCCCTCACAAGCAAAACTTTGATCACATCAGGTGAATAGAAAGCGGTTTAGGCCAAATTCTACCCTTTTACACTTACAAATCCAGTGATGATAAACACCGCATCGAAATGATGTTTCGGGAACGTAAACATCGACACTCCAATGTAAGAAAAGATAAAGTTCTCGGCTAAAAAGTTGAGCAATTCAAATATCTCCTTCGTTCGCACCCGTGAGTCCTCTGATAGATTGTTATAAGTATAATGCGCTTGGCATATACCACAGAATAATACAGCCACAACGCCTGTTAGTTCGGATGCCTCTGCAATGAGGAACGTACTGTACGACATAAGGACAAAAAGTGCGGCCTCCAGTAAGGGAAAGTCTCGAACTCTGGTGAACTTTGTCAAGTGTTAAGGGAATTAAGGAAAATATTCAATAAAATTTTTCAAAGGTTCAAGGCTTGCTTCCCATCGATATGGGGAAAGTGATATGAACTTTGTTTGCCTCATGATCGATGAAAATGTTAAATTTGAAAAGGATATCAGTGCCGTAAAGCATCCCATTGTGGCTCCAATCAATAGTGACAGCATAAAAATACAAAAGAAGTCGCTCAACGACTTAAAGAAGGCGTTTGTTTCGAACTCTCCCGTGCTAGAGTAATGCTCGCCATAGTTTTGAATCGCTCTGTAAAAGAAAAATTAAGTCGAGATCATTGTTTGTTTGTTTTTTTCTTTCTTTCAAACACATACCCACTGAGTACAATGGCAACAGCATCGTTAAGTACCGACTCTCCAAACACCAAAGCATACAAATTCACATCCACATGTAGGTCATGGAAAATTGCAAGAATTGTTAATGGATCTGTAGGTGATATCAGCGCT
Source organism: Criorhina ranunculi (assembly GCA_951813785.1). Taxonomy (NCBI): domain Eukaryota; kingdom Metazoa; phylum Arthropoda; class Insecta; order Diptera; family Syrphidae; genus Criorhina; species Criorhina ranunculi. The sequence continues at coordinate 57,879,375 of OX638384.1, read as the reverse complement.
CCAAAATACAGCGTGTCCAGAAATGTAAAGCTGCTGCTAAGATATTCTGGCATCAGCTTAACACAACCGTACATAATAGCGCCGATTAGGAACGCTGATATTGTTGTCCCCAGAATGGCATATGTCAAAATAGCGCCCAAATTTCGAAAGAAATATTTCTAAAACCAAAAAAAAAAGTTCAATAATAAGCTGGTCAATGTCATAGGTAATGGAAGCTCACCTTCTTTAGACTATAGCCGGCGTGGAAGATAATCGGCGGTAGGATGATATTGAAAAATATCTCCGGATCAAATGTCGCCTTCAGATCGATCTCATTCTCGTCCACATCGTAGACTTGCCCTCGGAAAACATATGCGTATGTTTTATTGTATATGGGCTCCTTATCGGTGGTATTTTGTGTCAGTTTACCTGGGAACTATAGAAGTATGTACCGTGTTAATAATTGAATTTGATTAGCAAAACAAAAAACACTTTACCTTCAACCACAATGTGTCAGGCGGTAGAGATTGGTTAAATTTAGGATCGCCCTCTGGTTCGACGGCAAGGTGGATAAGCGGAGTTGATGAGCCAGCAAACCGAATTACAGCTCCCACGATAAGACCTAGAATAAAAAAACGTTAATGATATATTAGCGAGCAAGTTCATTCGTGTGTAAAGTTTATTGGCAGTCAGATAAAACTTTAAGTACGCGAATGGAGACACGCCATAGAGAGATAAGCGGTATTTGTAATTTTGAAAGCAAATACATTTCATATGGTGGTTGCCCTTGTCAATGTCTAAAGCCGTCACTTTGGATAACACGAAACTGAAGGAAGGTAATTGTTTCCAAGTGAGTAACATCGATAAATTTGCGGGTGAATGAATTTTTAAGTCGCACATCATTATTGATTTCCTAAAAGGTATTGTTTCAGTAATGAGGCCATCAACCTTAAGGTTACAAAAACTCTCCGTGTTCCCTTTGTCTTTGCCTTCGCTTTCCTCTTCAATGATTTTTGCAAAGTTACAATGAAGGGGGAAGATTAACGAGTCTAACTATCTGTCTGGAACAAGTTATTTGATACTTTGGTATACTTCTGTGAACTAAGACCGTATAAAGTAACTGGTGGTACCTTAGTTTGGTCTGTGGTAAAAAAAAACAGTGAGTTCATGAAGCGCGACTCATCAGACCAAGATTACAAGTAGACACTCCTGAATCTAGTAGTTTCCCATTTGTAAACGCTATAAGTCATTTCATCTCATCTTTTCGAGCCCGTTAAGGTTGACAACGAGGAGTTTGCATGGTGCACGGCGTATTGCTTTAGTCGACAGGGCACTTACAAGGGTATTGTTGCAACTGCGGAAGTGGGTGTCAAATGGGACATGTTTAGTCGACTGGGATCCTCCTGATGATGCATGATGCGACGATTCTTGCAATATCCGTGCGGGTTCTGCTGAGAAGGTAGTTTGTTTTCGTTATATAGGTACATAAGCCTTGTCTTCTTGAAAACGACGAAGCAGTTAAGCCAGTGTGACACGATAGACAGCTCCGGGTGGAGTGTAGGAACCTAGAAAGTTGTCAAGGACAGATCTTCGCCTGGGTTTCTCGATGTATGCCCCCATGACCTGCGATCGAGATTAAGACAACGCAGAAGCAACTTACCAGAGACATGAGTTCGTCTCGACACTGTCATGTCAGTTTAGAGAATTTGATTTTCGAGACGAGGTCTTTATTGGCCGCTTGATACATAGTGTAAAACGATACTTTCCTAGACGGCTCCGATTTGAGAGGAAAAACTGTTCATAAGGGAGCTGTCAAAGGCCGATTCTTCATCAGTGTATGCCTCTATAACCTGAGATTGAGACAAGATGATGAAGAAGCAACTTACAAGAGATGCAAGTTCGTTTCACCACTATTCTGCCAGTTAAGAGGATGTGGTTGTCGAGGCGAGCTCTTTAATGGGCTCTTGATTGACTTGCATACGCCAATGTTGTGTTTGGATGTTGGGTTGCTCCTGAGTGTAGCAATTTCGCCTGACAAACACTGGCAAAGTATGACGTCTAATCTTATGTGTAGTCGGAGTCAATTTAGATATCGATATGTAGCTATTATTCGAATTGCAACAGTCTCAGCAGCAGAAAAGTCCGAACTTGAAGTCAAGTACCCGGTAAAAAGAAGGCGGTTACGAGCGATAAGCGTAGCCACATCAACGCTTTAGTTGCAAAATGCAGCAAACAGATATGCCAGTAGGACCACCTGGCATTATCAAGGAGCTAATATGTAGACGCAGCTCCAAACAACACTCGGTCAAGAGTCTACCCCTTATCTATACAATGACTCAACTCAAAATTTGACATACTTTCATTTTCGCTGCTCAACTTGATGAAATAATCGAATGCTTGTCTCTATCTTGAAATACGTTCAGGGGTTAATTGAATTTGTCTACAAACAGTACAACGTCAGCCATTCAGCTATTCACAGAACGATTGCATTTATGCAATTTGATGTCGTCGTTGTGGTTGAGTCATTAAATTAGTTTTTATTCTATTTTCATTATTTTGTGTACACCACCGAGCTTATTTCACCCCCTCTCTCGGTGAATGAAGTATTTTTTGTTAAAAACACAATAAAAACGATTGGAAAATTGTTGATCAGAGTAGATTCTGTCGTTTTTAGAATTGCAATTGCATGCATGTACATATATTGTAATTTAATTGCTTTTAGATGGGTTTTTCCTGATAAATGGGTGGGTTATGTCGAAACGGAATATGGTAAGTTTTTCGCTTTTCAATTAGAAATAACATTCATGGCGGCTTCTTTTTAATATGAGCTTGCTGACGTCATTTTCTAGAAATTTGCTTTTTTATTATGCAGGTGTATCGCCAGGTTGGGTTGTGAGAAACACGAAATTCAACTTAAGCTGACTACATTCAGGTTGCTGGGCGTAAAATAAGATCGACTTTGAATAATTCTTTCAGAAAATCAGAAAATACCGATGTCTTTTGCAGTACGTACTCGTATTTCTTCAGAAAAGATGTACACAAAGACCAAAACTAGGTCCATTGTGATACCACTGGGAGTGGTAGGATTGAAATTGAAAACCTTAATCTATTTCTGAAATCATGAACATAGTGAGGCAGGAGTTTATTTTTCAAGTATGTGGACGTAAGCCGCTCTTTTCGTTTGACTGACAATTACAGTGTCTTCCAAGCCGAGATAATGGCAATCAAAGAAGACCTATCGTGGCTGATTTTGGATACCACAATTGTTACTGATAGCCAGGCCGTGATAAAATCACTGGAGTCTGTCGCCTTTAACTCGGAAACAGCCCTTAATTGCCGCTTGTCTCTTAACGAGATGGCTGAGCAATTAAAAATTCGCCTTATATGGGTGCCGGGACACTAACTTACCAGGGAGGGCACAACTCTACCAAATCTACCGGAAAAGTGGAATTTAAGCTAGCCTCTAGCCACCTACAAATTGCTACTTAAAGGAATTGCGATCGACATCGCCAATAACAGGTGGACAGAAGGTAACACCTGCCTCATCACCAAGCAGATTTGGCCAAAGCTAGATCACAAACGCTCTCACTGTTTCATCAGACAGAAAAGACTGTTCATAAGTACCACAGTAGGTGTCACCATCGACAAACACGGGATGGTTCAGGGAGGCCGAACGACCGTAATCATACCACTCAGACTTTTCTTTTCTTTTTGTTTTTTTTTTTTCAGATTAGACATTCCACGTTAGAGGAACACAGGATGTAGCCACCTCTTCAACCTACGACCACTTTACGTCGAATTTCGCCCCGCAGGGACGGGATTGGAATAGTCCTGAGAGGTAAGGAATGCCTGTCTTTCGAGGCGACTAAAATTCGCCCGAAGAAATTGTCTTAAAGATGCTTTAACCAATAATATCTAGAGTTTGGTGGTCACCGTGGCTTAGGTTAGGTTAAGTTAAACGTTAGGAGGGTTGACAGGGCAAAGAAGTCCTTCCTCCGTCACACTTAGGTCAATGTAGCCTCATTATGATGCCCTAGGGGCTGCAGTCCCCATACTATGGAACCTATGTGCTATCAAGCCAGCTTAAGGCGCTGATAAATCTGTTTATGTCAAGCACAGGCTTGTTGGACAGTTCTTCTGGATCCTGAAAAAGGTGTCTTCCTAGGATCTTAAATCTAATTTGGCAGAATGCTGGACAGTGGCAAAGAAAGTGTGGAGTGACCTCATCTGTTTGTTATAGAAAGTTTCCTAGTTATAACCGTGGCTTAGTGGTGAGTGTGTTGGACTGTTTAACACTGCGCCACTTGCGTGCGCCATCTGACTCGCAGTCTTTCCTATTGCGCCGTGCCTTGGGGGTTGATTCGAAGATTTTCCGAGCCGGAGAATCGGTATCTATCCGCTCTACATGACCCAGCAACCTAAGTCGTTGGACGTTCATGTCATGCGGCCACTGTTGACTTTATGTCACGCAACTGTTACTATAATCATACACTGTATGTATAAGGTCACTTTGTAGTCATGTCGCCAAGCGCACTAACCTCTAATACAAGTACACGTCCACACTAGATCCAAAATACCAACATTCAGATAGATTTTTGAGCCTTGCCTTGAATCATTTCACTTGCTAAGTCATTTATTCACCCAGTGCGTGACCTAAAACTTTTTAGAATCAAATTTTATCTTGTGTCAACACCTTTATCAGTTTCATCCATCACCTGTTGTGGCAATCAATCAAAATATGTATATCAGAATGTATTGCCAGTTTTTCTAATCAAATTTCTTGTCTTAATAGCGTTTGCGCTGAAAAATCCTTATCAATTGTTACCAGTCATTATGTTGGTTCCTTAACTGATAAAATGTTTATATACCTAGACTGTGGGGGAAAAAAAAGTTTAATCTAAATATTTGTGCTAATCTAACAAAGGGAAACGTGAGGGAATTTTGTTATATTCGCCCTAGTGAGTCACACAAAGAGAATTGTTTAGAAAAATTTAGATACAAAGTGCTTGGTACGAGAATCATCAATTTTATGAGTTAAAATATCAACAATTCATAAATGATTCATTGGTCATGTCACATGTGGCATGAGTGTCAGATGTAACCCCATATAAGTTTACAAATCCTGTCATGGATCAGAGAATAGCTTATACCCAAGAGCTTCTAAAAAAAAAACACTCAAAATAATGAATTTGGTTATTACAATCGATCACAACAGCAGCAGCTGGAGTTTTATTTAATTGAACAATCGTTTCGGGGCTCGATTATATCGAATATGTTCGTAAATATGACAATAAAGTTTACGTCTAGCGTTGTTATGGTAATTGAAAGGCGTACAGTCGAACAATCTATCTGTAGTGCCTCGGTATCGGTATCGGTTTTGATTGTGGCCTCACAAGTCGATACGATACACAATAATGATTCATTTTTGCACCCAGAGAGTGGTCAAGTTAATTGCATTCAATGATTACATATCAATTTTATATAAGTTTCTGTTTGCACAGCAGGCATATATGCAGCGTATTATAACTTTAGCCGGTATACACATGTACGTTTAGTAAGTGAACGCTGCAATCACAAAAGAGACGATATCGGAAGACTGGCAGGCTTCTTCACCGGTCATTGCAGCTTCATATATCACTTACCTACATAAACTAAACATAGTTCAGGAATCTGAATGCCGACTCTGCTTAGAGGAAGCACGTGGCTGTCTGCAGTCAGGAAACGCTTTCTCCACAAAGAATTCCTAACACCGGAGGACATATGTAATGCCCCGACTGGAGATATCCTCAACTTCATCAGGAAGATAGAGGATCTCCTTGTCTAACTGGCTCCAGGTACAATGATCTTTCAGGTCGCAGTACCATAACAGTCTGTCTAGCTTGTTTGAGTAAAAGGTTCCACTCCCCCTTCTGGTCAGCTTTACACTGTGTATTGCACATCTTAGTGCTAGTTTGGGTTATGTTGAACCGCCACCTCTACCTACTTACTTCATTTGTCTACCCTTTCAAACTACGTACTGTCAACAAACCCTTCTTGACTTTCTAGACACTTTAAAACTTTCAGGCTTATTGTACCTACTTCATAATTGGCTCATCGTTCAAATTATACATCAAATGCCTCGGAGGTGAGCTGAAATTCTGTGATTTTAGGTCAGGCTAGGTGCTGCCAGAGCACAATAAGACGAGAATAAAGGTCCATTGTGATACCACGCAGAGTACCGGATTACCAGCGTCAGGAACCTTGCATGATGGTTTTCCTTGCTTCATCAAGGAAGGTGCTATGGGTAGCCAAGCCATCGTTCTTATTGCAGGTTTTGATCTATAGATCAACAGGTCTCTTTATCCAACACAATTTTTAGCCTTAGCTGTCTTGATGCCACTGCCTACTTTTTTTGTCGGGATGTTGAGACACCATATTGAGCAGTAAGACACAAAAAGGAGTCCGTTGTACTATCAGCAAAGTTGAGGTGCTTGGCAAATTCGTGGTGGACTGTTGTAATCCTGAGACAGTAAGTGTGACGCAGATTAATTTCCAACAACGACGCGGACGTCGGAAGTATTCGTTTCGGGTCGCCAACTTCGTGAAATTTAGACCTAGAGGGTTAGGTTCCAGTTTTTGTAGAATCTTTTTCTTCGACTCACACTCCAGACTTCAAGGCAGTCAACAAGATCTCGTTCAAACGCGCAATATGTTAATGAATAATTTGGAAAAAATTAAGAAAGTATCGCTAAATGAAGCCATTACGCTTTGGATTCTAACTTAGGAAGTTTAGATCACCGCTCTAATAAGTCCTAAATAAGTATCGATCCATGTCTCCGGTTAATCATGTCAAAAAACTTAAATTTTACCATTTACATTCGCGTTATTCAGAAAGTCAACTCACCTGCGCTAACAATTTAAGCAAACAATGTCCCCACCATAAACAATTCAGTACCAGCTACCAGCCAGTTCACCTTAGGCACCAATCATTGACTTGTATCACGTGAAACACGCCGGCGTTTGAAAACAAATAACCTAGAGGCTATAGATACACATAGAGACCGCAACTATAATAAAACGCCACGTTCTGTGTGCCTGGCAAGATCTATGACCCCCGAATTCATAGTCCAATTCCATCCTTTCTCCCCCGTAAATGAGTTCATATATTGCGTAAGTTTCCTCGGAGGTAATATCGATTAAACATATGTTTCGACAAATGTCCCCTGTGTCAGTCAAAGGACATAGACAGCACCCTGACTCACCATAGATAACCGCCAGTCCGGTCTCATGTAACCACGACACTCGATGATGTTTGAATAGCCAAATTGTGAGGACGGTCAGCGTCAGCAGGAACGTATAGACTAGCAGGTTCAGACTGTCGAGTCTGTGTGTTAGATTCGCTTTGGCGTCTAAGGCAATATCGGTGGCCGTGGCATTGCACTTGGCCGTGAGGCCCACTACTACAAGTAATACACTGAAAATCAGGGAAACACCGTGACGACGGATCTTTGGCGACATAATTTTCATATCAAGGTGGCGACTAAACAGCACACGCACAAAGAAAACGAAAACCGATTTTCTGAAGTTTTCCTAATTTTCAATCGATTTATCCGGAAGCCGATGTCAGACACCACTCGATGAACGAACACAGCGAAAAAGGATGACCGCGATGCTGGAGGTTGTGAAGCAGGAGTTAGAGGAGGAAGAGGAGGAGATTTTTTTTTCTTTCCTTTTTTTTCGATAGATATTCCTTATTTTCTATTTTAAATGGCTTGTGAGCCACACAATTACACAATTCATTCTATTTTCACGCGTAGTCACTCTTGCTTTTTGGATTTTTCACTTCATTTTGTGGACAAAGAGAAGAATTCGTGCAAAAAATTCGCGAATATTCGTTCGTTTTTCACTGCTATAAAACGTTTTTCTCATCGACTGTCTGTGACTGATAGAGGGAGAAATTTTTTTTTCATTTCTTTCTTGTTCTTGGCTATTTGATTTGCCGTTGCACAACAGTTCTTATTTTGACGTTTTCTTTTTACTTGTAATTTCGTGAGAGTGTCAAATTGATGAAAACGAGGAGAATAACAAAGAATGAAGAGAGGATTGAGAAAGATTTTTTTGTATTTTGCTTTTGTGTTTTTGTTCATATGTTTTGGATTGTAATTCTAAACATCAGCTGTTCAGTTGATTTGAAAGGGGGACAACAAACAAGAGAAAGATGCTCATCTTTTAGTGATACCAGTCTCAAGGTACTAGATTATTTTGTGGATAAACTTCGTTCCACAAATTGAAGACGTTTTACGATTTGTTTTTGAAAGCATACGAAAGTCATACGAAAACTAAATGTTGTCTTATCCTAAGTTTTGAAAAGGGTATTAAAGCTTAACCGGGTAAAGCTACACAGCATTATGCCTTAAACACAATGCCGCTTTGGCTTCCGTTTTGGTACCGTTACGTTCCATCCGTTTTGAAGAAGGCTTTGAAATGATATAAATAATTCTAAATACTATTGAAGTAGGAGCAGCAAAAGCGACATTGTTTCATTGGATTCATTGAATTCCTATGGTTGAACTGGAAAACGTTAGGCGAAGCTGAAGCCAATGCGCTATTGTGTTTTAAGCATAATAGCTTCCAAGTTATTCAACATTACTCGACTCAGAATTGAGTTTGTCCAACGTTCAAACAGTGAATTTAGAAAGAATAGCACAAACCTGAAGTCAAGAGGGTTGATGAAGAACCGGTACGTATTCAAGAATATGTTTATTCTTATTTACAGCAATGCTTCTTCTATTTCTTTCGAGCAATGGTGGCCCGGCACCATTTCTCTTCCATTCTCTACTCTTTTTACTGGTTGAACAGTTCCAAAACCCATTATTTATTGATCACACCAGCAACCCTTAGAGGGTCTGGGGCTGAACTAATGCCGCCCTCCATTCTTCACGATCCCAGACCGATGCTTCAAGTTTACTATACCTACCAAGGTTTCTAGCGTCCGCAAGGTTCGGTCTCCCTTTTCTTCGAAAACCCTCTCAGCTGGAACATTCTTAACGATTCGCTCAATGTGGCCGCACCAGGACACTCGACGGATTTCTGCTTTCCGGACTACATTCACATCTTTACAGGTCTTAGAGTTTGCGGTTGTATCTTCTCTTATCCTCGCAGTCAGGACCAAATATTCGACGAAGTATTTTGTTTTCGAAAAACCCCAATTTCCGCTCTGCTGTCTTACTTATCGTCCAGCATTTAGCTCCATAAAGCAAGAATGCCAACAGTTGAGTTTTTTAGAGTATGATTTTGGACCTTCGAGCTAGGAGTTTGAACCCTAGCTGCTATCCTTCGTCGAAACTTCACCAGGGTGTCATTTGTGGATTTTAAATTTACCTTGAGGTAGATAAACTCCTTCCCTACCTCAAAGTTATTGCTGTAGATTGTCACATTCTGTCCTAGACGTTGTTTGACGGATCGGTTTTTGGTCGACAGTCAGTACTTTGTCTTCTCCTCAGTCGTCATAAGACTAACTCGTTTGGCTTATTCTTCAATCGCCGTTAAAGCTTCAATAATGGCACGGTGAGAACGTGCGTTGATGTCGATATCGTCTCCAGCAGCACTATCTACTCCAACACAAAATTGGAGAAATCACACGACAGCGCATCTCCTTGTCCAAATCCGGTGCATGTTTGGAATAATTCGGAGGTTCTGTTCCCCATCTGCACGGCGCATTGCGAATTCTTGAGTGTTGCGCGACACAACCGAATAGATCTCGAATTCGGCCATCGCGCTCTATAGCTCAGTGCAATAAATGCTGTCATATGCGGTTTTGAAGTCGATAAAGAGATGGTGAGTATCGACTTGGAACGCGTTGGTCTTTTCCTAGATTTGCCGCAATGTAAAGTCTAGTTGTCCGTCTATCGTCGATTTGCCATACACTGCCTTCAATTCGTCATCTGCAGACAGCTATGGTCTTTCGTATACAAACGAATCAAACGTTGTGCTTAGTGTATTGTTGTTGCACGAGCTGTGGCTTATTTCAGAGTTCCATGAGGTTAAGGTAGAGAACCGGGTAACCAGTATCGGAGACCTCATATGTGTAATTTCCTTTGAGGAAGTCGAAGAAGTAAATGTTCTGGGTAATTGTAAACCCCATCCTGTGCCACACTAAGTGCAGAACCAATTAGACAGGCAATTAGAAGATGTTGAGCCATTCATTGAGGTCGTCGAAGAAGTACTCTCCTACGGTTCTCCTCCTCAGCCTTGATATTGCAGGGCAGGAGTAAAGAAGGTGTTTAATCGTTTCTTCCCCCTCTTCATGTCCGCAGCTTCTACAGAAATCTTAAGAGAAAACACCTAATCTGATGGCATGCCTGCCAATTAGACAATGTCCCATAAGGGCTTCTTCCATGAGACAACTTCTTAATTGCCGCTTCATGATCAAAGACTCTTGGTTAAGGTTCAATGGGTAATAGTACGGTGTACCATCTCCATGGATCCATTGTGGACCAAAGACTTATTCTTAATACACTCGAGTACATATCAGTTTGAATATATTTTTTTGTAATATAAATTAAAATGTTAATCCTAATACATTAGATAGTTTTAATTAATTAATTTAATGTGTAACTCATAAGATGTTAATAAATAAATTAAATGAAATGAAAGTACACATGGAAGGAGGAATAATACAAGAAATACACATGTAATTATGCTTAATGTTTGTCGCTATGCCATCTCCCATCTCTAAGATCATTTAGCAATTCGTCTCCTTGTTAGGGGCGTTGTTGGTGTGGGAGGTTTTGATATCTGGAAGATAAATTTGAAATCGAAAACTGTGTTTGGAATACTTCAAGGACTTACCGATCGAATGGGCTTCGGTGTGGTGGCATTTGCTGGTGGCGGATTATGAGGTGCAGGTCCATTTTCGTCGCCTACCACTGTTACTGCTACCGGTCGGGGTTGAGTGTTGGTAACAGCAGTTCTCTCGGTGCTTGCGCTACGAGGTGCTGACCCCGAACGTCGGAACATGCCAGATAAACGACCACGAAGATCCTTTTTACTTGATCTCAAATCACTAGCCACACTTATGTCGGAGTCTGATCCTTGAATCTGGTGATGAAGTTATTAGTGAGTATGTATGGCATTGGTTTGGTTATTATCTTACCGATACTTCACTCTCAGAATTTCGACTGCTCTTGGTGAGACTTCGCAGTTTGCCCATAAGTCCCTTCTTCTTTTTGCGTGGCCCTCGTGGTATGTCACTCTGTGTCGATCCGCCCGATAGTCGTGAGTCTAATCTAGAATCCATACTAGAATCACGTACCATTCCACCCAATTCTGAGTCAATTGATTGAATTGATGATACACTGCCATCGTCTTGTCGCCAAATTGCCTAAAGGAGGACACAGGTTTACTCTAAGATTTGTATTGCCTTAGATTACTTACCTGATCCTGCTGTATTGAATGATCTAAGGATAAACTTTTTCTGTACAAACTTCCATTGGTAGATCGCGATAGTTTAGTACTACCCGACCGACTTGACGTCCCTTGGCCACCGTTGGCTGCGTCAGTTTCCTGCGATGCGGCTCGTCTTAAATTACTTCTTCTTAACCTAGTACGTTCGTTTTCCTCTTCACTTATGCGTTGGAATTTTCTCAGTTCCTCTGAAGCCTCAGCCAGTCTGGCCAGAACGCTGGATATTTGACTTCTACTTAGCGTAGGTGATGGACTTCTGCTCCGTTGACGTGATGGTGTATCTGGCTTGAGTGATTGCCTGCTTGCAGTCGATGTTGTACCTTCTTTCGATGAACCTGCCATTTTAAGGTCCGGAGCAATCTTCACCAATTCGTCGACAGTTTGCAGAAGAGCTCCAACTTTGCGTTCGCCACCATCTTGCTCCATTCGTCGCTTAATCAATTCCTTCTCATATCGCTCCCTTTCGCGTCGTAGCTTTTCGTTAGACGTTCGTAATTTGGCGTGAACATCACGCAGTTCTAGGAGATCACATTGCAATTCTGCAATTTTCTTTCTACCCTCTTCGAGCTCCTCTTCGGTGTTGCGTTTAAGCTGATCTTGGCGACGCTTTGATTCCAAGCGTTCTTTATCGCGTTCACGTTCGACTTCGAAGAGGGTCTGTCGAAGGTCTCGCGCCAGCGTAGAGGTTTCCTGTAGAAGTCGTTGCTGATCTTCGCGTTCTTTTTGCCATGACAGTTCGAGTTTGGTTTTCATTCCAGGGATTTTCGTACGACCAGAGCCGATTACGCGCTCTTCTTCGAACTCGTTGAGCTTCGATCGCATTTCGGAGATTTTAATCTCGTTGGCACTGCGTTCCGAGACGAGTTCTGTTTTAAATTTGCTCACATCTAACCGTGCCTCACAGAGCTGATCTTCAAGACAACCGATCTAGAAGGGATATAACTATGGTGACTGGTTTTTTTCTTGAGGAGTTAAATTGTGAACTCTTACCTGTTGCTCGAGATACGCGATCTTACTCTTGTCATCGTCATCACTGCTATGCATGGAGCCACGACTTTGCCGTCCCGTATTGGCCTTGAGATCACCGATTTTCTTTTGAGCTGACTCTAGAAGTTGCTTAAATGTGTCGCGATCTTTCTTGAATCGCTCGCATTGCCTCTGAAAATTGGAAAACATGGATCAATCTTATTGGAGGATTCGTGATTTTCACCTACCTGCATGGAATTCATCTCAGCACTTAGATTCTTCACTTGTTGCTCGTATCGGAGTCTTGTCGAGGCCACTTCTGATTTAGCATTTAGCTCAGCATTTTCCAGCCTGTAAAAAACAAAAATAATGAAGAAGAGATAAGAGAAACAGAAACCGTGCTCAAACCTTATCTGCATAGACTTGATCTCATTCTGCAGCCCGGCATTGTGTCCATTGATTGATAGTTGAGCTTGTTCAATCCGACTAAAGTCGTTCAACTTCTGATTGAGATCATCGTTATCCTTCCGCAGCTGGAACACCAGATCGATATTCATTTCGTTCTCACGTCGCAAGCGATCGTACTCTTGCTCCTTTTCGACGATTGTATTCTTCAACATTGTCTTTTCGTATTCAGCAGCACCGGCTTTGAGGTGTTTTGACTCAAGATCCTGCATTTTCTTTTGTGTATCTTTTAGCCGTTTAGCTAACTCAGATTTCTCAGCTCTGATTGGTTCCATATCGACAAGTCTCTGCTTGGCAGACACCAACTCACTTTGAAGATTCTCCTTCTCTGTGGTCAGCTGAGCTCGCATTAGAATAGTTTCTTCTGAAAGCTTTTCCCAATGGGCATTGAGTTCGGTGTACCTTTTTTGTTCATCTTGCAGTTGAGTCTCAAGGTCTTCCAGTTGCTTTTTGAGTTCTTGTATTTGCTTTGCAGAGGCTTGTTCAGCCTTAGCGTTGCTAGACTTGGATTTGAGTTCTTTGATCTCCTTCTCCAAGGTGGCTTTTGTTTTGTCCGAAGATTTCTTTGCAGCATTTAGTTCATCGTCGATTTGGGAAACCTTGGCTTCCCATTTCTCTCGTTCCTTTCGCTCTTTTTCAAAGTCTTTTTCGAGGCTAGAGAGCTTTTCTTTGTCTTTCTTGGATTGAGCTTCTAAGGTGGCTTTAGCCGCTTCAGTTTGTTTGATCTGTAAAGAGAGGGGGAGTGGAAAATTGACAAACATTTCACTTTAGTTCTAGATCTTACTTGTGAATCCTGTTTTTTGATCTTATCTTCAAGATCCTTGATCTTAGAATTCAATTTCTTGCTATCCTCATCGGATTTCTTTAGCTTCTGTTCCAGTTCGGACAACTTGGATGCATGGCTTGTTGAAGACTTGAGTTTTTCTATCAAACAAAAGAGTCTTAATCATGTTTTAATATATTTTATTTTTTTAATTAACTCACTTATGTCGGCGTCTGCAGCTTGCAACTGCTCCTTGGTGGCTTTTAGATCCTTTTCCAATGTCGCCTTTTCAGTCTCTAGCTTCTGTACCTTATCTCCGCCGCTATTCAGTACTATTGCTCTCATTTCCTTGATTTCCTCCTCCAGCTCATCGACCCATTTCTTGAGATGATTTTTGGGCGTCAAATCTGTCACTCTTCGCGGAGTCCGTTGAGGTAGCTTCTCCTCGGCTTCCTGAAGTATTCGCTTCACTTTTGTACTTAATTCATCGCGTTCTTTCGTCGTCGCACTAAGGGTATCTTGAAGCTTTGACAGTTCCGAACTCGAAACTGCCTTATCAGATCCATTCATCGAAGGCTTTCGCAGAGCTTGTAACTGCATACGTTTATTATCCTTCAAAAGTTTTTCATTTTCTCCCTCGAGTGTGGTAATTTTTGATCTCAAAATAGAGGCTTCTTGTTCGACTAGATCCAACTGCCTCTTTAAATCGACATCTTGGCTCACAGACTTACTAATGCCTTTCGATTTGGCAGAAGTAACATCAGCTTGAAGTCGTTCAATCGTGCGATCTTTTTCCACTATCGACTTGCGAAGGGTACTCAACTCATCATTAAGAGTCTTTAATTTCTTGTCCGAGGCAGAGCTTGAGCTAAATAGGCTTGGTAGTTTTCGACCGCTATCATTGCCTTGCAGTTTATCTTGAAGTTCCTTCATCTGTTTCTTTGCATCGGAGTTCTCTTTTTCAAGATCCTCGACTTTTAACCGAAGGATTGCGGCTTCTTGTTCGTTCAAATCGAGGAGCATTCTTAGCTCCGCAGGATCGTCCTCATCGGAAATGCCCTCATCTCGATCAACCAAGGGTTCTGGGGTTAAACGATTCGGCGTTGGACTGAGTTTCCTAACTGCTGACAGACAGATAGTATAAGTTAAGTTCGATTGTGTTTGGTGACATACAAGCCAGAAAGATGTTTTAAACGTCAATTTTGACAGATTAGGACTGACATGCGATTATTAAGCATGGGTATGATTAGTTAGCGACACCAAAAATGAATTTACTGTTAAATCAAGAAGAAAAAACAAATGTGCAGCTGGAAAAAATGGCAAAAATTTGGGGGAAATGACATTAAGCAAGAAGTATTTGACGTTTGTGTGTGCATTAGTTTGGAAAAAGTAAGCGAGTATTCAAAACAATTCAATTCCAAAAGAAAAAAAAATTGATTCGTACTTCTCGATCGTGATGCCATTTTTTTCAACTGCATCATCATGGATTCATTCTCATCCTCAAAACGTACAAGTTTCTTCCTTAAATTTTCAGCCTGAAAAAGAGCACAAATTTAGTTGTCACCTTGGTCAAAGCGGTGTTTTAAAACCGAGCGGATTCGTTTTTTTAAGAGTTCAAAGAATCAGTTGTCAAAAAGACAACTGAATCGCTCTCAAGAAGGCCCTGAAACAATTTTGAATTGGACGACCTCCATGAAGAATTTTTCTGTCAAACGTAACGTTCTTGTCGGTAACTTACATTTATAAACTTTAGTTAGGGCTTTATTACAAGATTAGACGCACTAACACTGATACTACGTTGGAACTACATTTTTGGAAGTTAATTATGATGAAAATCTCTGGAACCTCTGTACCTGCACCCGTGAACCAAGCACGAGACATCAGCGATGGAAATAGTAAACTGTGATGTGATGATGATAGGAAACTAACGCACGGCCTGCTTTCATGCCAAAGAGCACCCTTAAATTGAGGACTTTCTCTAGACTTGTCTTCAGTTTGAGTTTCCGTAGAAATGAGGACTGCGGTTAGTTCAGAAGCCTGTGTGCCAATCGACACTGAAAACGTGTGTTCTGTACCAATTCCTAGTGATCTCGTAGTTAACTCCATGAAATTGTCATCAATTGTCGTGCCTATCTCTCGGGATGGGGGTTGGTCAACTTGCGTTTCTCTATCTGTCGTCGATGCAATGTCAGTGCACGTTTGACAATCAAGCATTTCGATGCAAGATTGTGTGCCAACTTCTGAAAACTCTTGCGATTCGGTCGAAACCCCTATTTCGCATGATTCACATTGAGTTTGTGTACCACGGGGAAATAACAAGAGCTCCAGATCATCGGTTTGGGTTCCTTGATTGAACCGACCAAGGACTCCTCGACGTTGGCGAAGTCTTTCATTCTGTGTTCTTTGTAATTAAAAAGCAATTTTACGAAAGCTTGTTCGAAAACTTACCTCTTGTTCGGAGAATTTCAACTGGTCCTTCAGATCGGATTCCCTTTCGATGGAGTCCTGAAGGTCTCTCATTAATTGTTGTGGATCTTCATGGGATCCACCTCGAGTCAGCGATTCTCTGGTGAATTTTCCATCGGCTGAGGTTGATTTTCCAATCACCCCCAGCGTGGGAGCTTTCTTTTTTCCTGGATTTCGCAGATCTTCAGCTTCAGCCTTGAGAAGAATACGTTAGTTAGACTTTAGATTTCTTTATCTCAAAACCTTACCTGCAGTTTTCTCGCCAATTCATTTGAGAACCGCAATTCTTCTTCAAGCTTCTTGATCCTATTTGCCATGTCATCGTTACAATTTCCTTGTTTTTCCTGCTCCAGCGTCTCGATCTTACGCTCGCACTTCTTTAATTTAAAACTCAAGATTCTACAGTTCTTCGTGGTGGACTCGAGCTGTTTCTGCAGGGTGGTGTTCACCTCCGCCTGGGTATCTCGGAAACTATCATGCATTTCTTCCATTTCCTGTTCAAGACCTCTAAGTTCTCTCCTCACCTCAGTGTTCTCCTCCATGAGTTCTTCGCAGAGCTGTTCGGCAGCTTGAAGTTTTCGTTTCATTGCATACTCCGCACTTTTTGGACTGCTTTCCAATTCTTTGACCCTTGAGCTTAGCAATCTTTTCTCATCGCTAACCTTTTCAAGCTGAGACGTTAGATCGTTTACTTTTTGCTGTAAATTGAGAGCCTCCGAAGCAGCGGTTCTATTAGGCCCGGTATCTATAGAGGCTAATCTTCTTAGCAAAATATCACTTTTGTCACGTTCAGCTCGTTCGGCACGTGAACGCATAGCATCAAGCTCTGATCGAAGTGTTTTAACCTCATCTTGCAGCTCACGATCGTTTGGTCCGACCAAAGTGGTATCCGTGTTCTCTGTGGTAAGTGAAGCATTGTCATTGTACTTCTCAGCGTTAGACTTTTGGTTATCCTTTATTTTCAACATAAATTCAACATCTTTTGTGGCTTTTTGTTTGTCTGATTCCTTTTTGCTTGTCGAACTGCTTGAGGATCTGGAAGATGATAAACTTGAAGTGGAACTACTCGAGGTTGTGGCAGAAGATGAGGAAGTCTTTGCTGTGGTCATGCTTGTTGATGATGATGATTTTTGCAAAGGCGTCGAGGTGGAACTTGAAGTTTTCTTTGGCTGACTTGCAGTTTTCTTTTGTGACTCTACGCTGGAGGAGCTCGTTTGCCGACGTTCTGGTCGATCTGGAGGTGTGCTATTCTCAACGGAGTTGTGATGATTGTTGTTGTTTCTAGAATGTATTGAGAGGTTTTTGGATGGAAATTGTAAAAATGATAATCAACTTACTCTTCCTTCCTTGGAATCGATCGCTCCCGGCTTGTTTCCCGTGACTTTTGGCTTTTTTGCTTCTTAAGCAGATTCATTTTGCGTACACGTTCAGCGAGGCTATCGTTATACTGGATGACTAAATCATCTGGAATATCCTTTGAAGTTGATGATGGTCGTCGCACGGTAAATGATTCCTCCAACTATTTAGCATACAAAATGAGAACGTGACTATAAAATCGAAATAATTTTCATTAACTCTACCCACCTCCTTTAAGTCTAACGTTGTTGTATGCCTCCGCTGAGGTACTTGTACACTCAGCGAAACGTCAACGTTATTTTCCACTGGTCGTATAATCATACCAGTAGAATTGCCATCAGCTTCGTCCAAATCCGGTGTAGACGTCCATGATTGGGGACGCTTTCTAAGCTCTATATTATATTGAACAACTTCGTGATGAGATTTTTCAAATTCAAATTTGTTTTTTAGAAGATTTTTCATGATTGGTTTTTGAGTTAGATGTGAGAGAGATAGTTTATCCGACGCCAAACGAGCGAGCGAATAACGATAACGTGTAAAGCGTGCGAGCAGCAAACGTGCGTTTATGTAGTTTTGATTAGTCGGCCACGGTTTGTTTGAGTTATTTAACATTAGAAAAAGAATAAGAAAACACAATTTAATGTAGTGTGAGTTAATTTTAAAGAAAACATTTTTCATTTTATTAAAGAAAATAGAAAATTATGTTTTTTTAGTAAAAACTACTGAAGAAATGACGGTGATTGTCTGTGCAGTTTCAGAGGAGTGTGATTGATCTGTGAATAATGGCCGGGGCATCCACTTCCGTCCACTTCTGGTTCTGGCTAATCTGTATTTTGGCTGACATGAACTGTTACCAACTTCACTTCGCTATAATTGCCAAACTACGAATGACAGCGCGCTGAACATTTGACAGTTGTTAATTCATTTCATTGTTGACAAGCGTGTGTAAGGATTTTTTTTTATCGCGTGTTTAGTGTCAGCCGAGCTGGCTGGAGACGCTTGTTGGTTGAGGCCCAGGTCCACTCCGGACTGTAGCGCCACCTTAAGTTAGTAAGTTTAGTTTTTGTTCTATCGACAAGGGAATTCAAACAAAATTTTGTGTTTCGTTACAATGAAACTGGCAGCATTGCAAAACGCTATGAAAGTGGTCCGAAAAAAAGACAGCAACATCTTAAAAAGTGATTCGGATAGGAAAGGCCAGAATCGAATGAAATCCTCGGCTTCTGAGCTTAACATATCCAGAGAATGGATGCAACACATTTTGAAAAATGAGCTTAGACTCAAGGCCTTAAAGTTTCAAAAGGTGCACGATCTCACACCAGACCAAAGGAGTTGATTCGCTTGCACGCAAGTAGACAATTGCCAAACATCGTCTTCTCTAATGAAGCACCATTTCCAATTGAACAACGTGTTTACAAGCAAAATGATCGAGTTTACTTGCCAGAGAGGTCATACGATAATTTCGACGAAAGAATGGTCGACAGGAAGCAAGCGCCACCGTTTTTGATGGTTTGGGCCGCAGTAACTGCCGATGGTCGGTCTCCACTCGTATTTTTGGACCGTTTATCGTGAAACAGTCTTGGAAGCCGCAAACATTTCGGCCAAAAACCCTGGACATTCCAACATGATTCTGCTCCTTCCTACAAAGCCTGATTAAATCAAGAATGGCTACAACCAAATGTTCTGCACTTGATTTCCTCGACACAATGGCTATCGAATTCTCCCGATGAGAATCCATTAGACTTTTCTGTCTGGGGGCATTTTGAACGCCAAGGTTGGCACTAAAAAAATACCAGACAACGGACGCCCTCAAGTAAGCGCTTCGCCAAGAATGGAAGCGCATTCCACAGACCCACTTGCGTGCAGCGTGCGATAAATTTATTGACCGTCTCAAGGAAATTCTTCGTGCCAAAGGTGGCCATATCGAAAATATTAATTAAATCCTTGAATTTGTATAAATTCCAAAATGTTTTTCTTTGAATTAGTAACAGTTCATGTCAGCCACCCTGTATTTTATGAACACACAGCAAGTCATTGTCAAAATTACTTTATAAGAAAAATACAAGTTAAATTACTAGAAACAACAACTTTTCTATTGAAAATCAAAAGGATAAAGATTAAGTAAAAAAAAAAAAAACTCTGATGTAACTTACCGACATCGCTGCCATTTCCGTTGGTAGACAAATTTTGTGTCGATGTCCAAGATCGAGAGGAGGGTCTATAAAATAAAAAAAGAATGTTTGTTAACAAAGTAATGAATACTAATTTGGCATTAAGTAAACTAAAAGCGTTCCAAGAGAACGATCTCTTTAGGCTTCTTAGAATCACTATAACGAAAGGGATATATCTACAGGGTGCGCCATCTTTTATGTAAACATTGAATAACTTTGACATTTATCAACCGATTGACTTGTTTTCGAAACGTCAATTCAGTACAATTTTAACCATGAATCGCTTCACACCGAAACAACGCACCGAAAAAGTGACGCTGTACTTTGAAAATTCAGTTGTGGTAACTCAACGTGCATATCGTGACCAACAAGCACCGTCTGACAACACTATTCGTCGTTTGGTGTCGAATTTTGTTGAGCACGGGACAGTAGGAGATCGTCAACATGCGGATCATCAACGTCCAAGACGTTCCAATGAACTGATTGAAGTGGTAAGAGAGAGTGTTGCCGAGAACCTACATGTGTCGTATCGTCACCGCGCTCAGCATTTTGGAGTCAGTGGAACCACTTTACAGCGCATTTTGAAGGATGATTTACATTTGTTTCCATATAAAGTGCAATTGACTCAAAGAATATTGCCGACAGACCATCCACGTCGCTTGGGATGCGGCCAAACAGTCGCTCGAATGGTTGACACTGAACCTGATTTTTGGAAGCAAATTTTGATGAACGACGAGGCCCATTTCACACTCTCTGGCGCCGTTAACAAGTAAAATTGCCGCATTTAGGGAACGGAGAATCCACACGAAACACCATTGCATGACCAAAAAGTGATAGAATCGACAGTGGGCGGGGTGTATTCTCCAAGAACTGTGAACGTAAGTATCTCTTTCCGTTTTGCTGACCATTACAGTGTCTTCCAAGGTATTGGCAATCAAGGAAGCCCTATCGTGGCTGATTTTGGATATCACAATTTTCTTTGATAGTCAGGCCGCGATAAAAATCACTGGATTCTGTCGCATTTAACTCAGAACCAGCCCTTAATTGCCTCTTGTCTCTTAACGAGATAGCTGAGCAATTCAGAATTCGCCAGGGAGGGCACAATTCTACCGAAAAGGGGGAATTTAGGCATGCTTCTAGCCACCTGCACATTTCTTCTTTAAAGGAACGCGATTGACATCGCCAATTGCAACATCTGCCTCATCACCAAGCAGATTTGGACAAATCTGGATGGCAAACGCTCTCACTGTCTCATCAGACAGAAAAGACTGCTCATAAGTATCACAGTTGGTGTCATAATGGAACACTGCATCATCGACAAGCACGCCAATAGGCTGGGCCTCCTCTACATCGACTTTTGCGGAAACTGCATGGACGAGGAGGAGGAGGAGACAATTTTTCACCTTCGCTGCACATATCCGGCATTCTTAGCTCTAAGAAGAGTATACTTAGGAGCCAACTTCTTTCAGAGCCTAAACGAACTAGGCAGCTTCCAGTGTTTCATAGCAAGCTCCGCCTAATTCTGCGGGTAGTATTTCTGATTGAAGTACAGATCCATGTTACACAAAAGATCTTATCTGCTCAAAGTGTGGTTGCAATTCGCAGCCTGCCACTTCAACCTAACCTTACCTAGAATCACTATAGGTATCATTACAGGACAGGACAGGACTGAAACCTAATACCACCTGAGTTTCAGAAATCACTACACCAACACTAGCGCTGTGTTAATAGCATCATAGCGCTAGTGAATTATAAAAAAAAATAAAAAAAGCAGGCACACCACTTGACTGGGCCTCCCCGCAAGTGATTTCTGCAAAAGCTGCAGAAACGGGGAAAAGGAAGAAACAGTCTCTCTTTAAAGACAGAACCATCTCGATGCGTTTTCATTTTGACAGATCGGTGTCCCGAATGGGACTCACTTAGGCTTTAAACCCATTGTGATGCCTATAGAATTCCTTATGAGGTAGAATTCTACTCGTAGAATGGTAAAGTTATTAATGAAGGATAAGAGAAGGATTAGGAGTTCACTGTGAGATAGCGCTGGACAGTGGCAGAGGAGATGAGTTGTAGTTTCCTCCTTATCTCTATAACTTCTTCAAAAATCATTTAAGAGAGCCCTTAGCGTAATATCCTTATTAGGCAATGACCTGTAATGACACCAGTGATTTCATCGATTTCATCGATTTCATCGATTTCAAACCAGATAAGTCTCGTGGAATGACACGTATAACCCCTCGTCTATCTGGAGTTAATTTCTCTAGCGTTACGACTTGTTCAATGTTGAGTTTCACGTGAATTTCTACGTTCGTCGGCCTTGCAGTTACCAGGGATGTCACTATCCAGGCGTGAACATTGAATTGCTCAGTCATCTCGTTAAGAAATTATAAGCAATTGAGGACTGTAAGAGAATTGTAAGTGACATTTGACAGCTGCTTGGCTGTCGGTGAAGATACAGCACAAAAAGATTTCAAAAACCTAGTTCGCTTTATCAAAGGGTACAACTGGTTCAACGAATACGTGGAAGATATCCTCCTAAATCTTGCCTATAAGGGAATAGGATCTGATAAATAGAAAGTCTACATAGAATCGACTACATATCTCTAGCTTTGACTTATGTTTCAACTTCCTTGAACACGAGTATTAAAATCGCTTTAAATACGAAATCTTTATCTCTTCCAATTTATTTCCCCACACGTGTTGAGGTGTTCATTGTGAAGGAGACCTCGTTTTGCTGTATAGTCTAGACTCAAGACTCTAGAGTGACTGCACTAGTTTAGGACCCAGTGTCCAGTACTATGCTATGAAATCTTTTGGGAAGAAAGCTATAATTCTGGTGAAGGCCTTTTAAGTCACAGGATTTTGATTTACTAAGGTACGGTTCGAGGATACGAGGATAAAACAAAGTACATGATGTCTTTCAAAAACCGATCCGTCGAACACCATCTAGGTCAAAACCTAACAATTGACAGCTATAATTTTGAGGTAGTGAAGGAGTTTATCTACCACGGGTGAATATAAACTCCACAAATGACACCCTGGTAGAGATTCGACGAAGATTAAGCTTAGGCAACCGCTGCTACTTCGGTTTTTCCAAACAACTAGGGTCCAAACTCCTTACTCAAAGGTCCAAAATCATGCTCTACAAAATCCTGATCTTGCCAGCTGACTGCTGGACGATAAGTAAGACAGCGGACCAGATCTTGGGATCCTTCGAAAGAAAAATTCGAGGAGGGCAAATGGAGGAGAAGATATAACCGCGAGCTCTTCGAGCTGTACAAAGATGTGGATGTAGTCCGGAAGGCAAAAATCCGTCGATTGTACTAACCACATCGAGCGAATGGAAAAGAATGCTCCAACTAAGAGGATCTTTGAATCCCAGCCACCTGGTTGACGAAGAAAAGGAATACCGAACCTCTGGTTTAAAGATCAGGAAATCGCGGACGCCAGAAACCTTGGGTCTAGTATACTGGAGGCAGTGTGAAGGATGGAAAGCCGCATTAGTTCAGGCTCAGACCCTCCAAGGTTCGCTGGCCTGATAAGTAAGTAAGTGAGGTTCGATCTTGTCTTCTGATCTACATGTCGCAGGCAAAATCAGATATCTCTAACAAATTGGACACTCGCGTCTATTTCCATTAATATTTCCTCACCTTCACTTCACAATCGAGCATCAATAAACAACATTTGTTGTCTGAAACTATTTTGAGGCACCAAAATGCCGATAAATTGTTGAAATTTTTTTATTTTTTTCTTCCAAAAACTCATATGAGTCATTTCTTTCTCATCAACTACTCACTTCGCATTCAATCCATCGGATAAATTCGGCGACGATGCAACAATATCATCACCTCCCCTCTTCCCACCGTGCTCCTTGTAATCGCGAAAGCATCTTTTACATCTGGTCGGCCATCGAACTTGTGGGTGAAATCCTAATGGGCAAAGTTGATCGCCTTTCGATGATGAATACAAATGATGCATAGGTAAAGCAGCTCAACAAGAATTACTCCGAACCGTAGTAGGCAAGTTCTTTTATTCTCGGTGAAGATCTCTTGGAAGTCTCTTTCTCAGTCACCGTCGTCTTCGCTGCCTCCACCAACAACGAAAGAGATGCTCTGGATGAATGAATCTAAAAATAAAAGTAAAAAACGAAAAAATTTAAATTAATTACTTGTTTGTTTATATGATGAAGTATCTATTTTATTTCATCTGGTTTGCGTCAACACGCTCTGCTCTGCTTTGGAGAAAATATTTTAAAAATATTTTCATTCGAAATATCAACGTTTCTGACCTTAAATTTTGAATTTCTGTTGAACTTAACAAATTTTTAGAATTAAACAACCACTTACAAACTCAGTTGAGTGTTTCTTGGGCAATTGGCCAAAAGTGCATCCTGCATTTGAATTCAGTTTTTTTGGGTTTTTCAGATTCAGAAATACTTATTCGAAACAACTAATGAACCCTGCAACCTGAGTTCTTGTTTTCTGTCGCAATTAGTTAACATTCTTTAGATAGCAATAAATTATCAATTAGGTTTATTGTAATACGTAATACTTTGGGTCACATTGCCACTAATGATTCAGTCATCTGTTCGCCGGATGAAAGATATTATTTTTAACAACATCCTCTTGGGCGGTCTGTTTTCGAAACAATCAAAATAGCCGAACCCAAGACGCACATTTGAGTAAAATATGACGAATAGCGACTTTGAATGAATCAGTTTTTGTCGATATTGTTTATTCCCTTAGAATGACGGAGGCTATGAGTAATTGTAGGACTTGAATCTGACACTCATGGTTAGTGTTTTGGTCTTTTTTTTTTGTGTACTGAGACTTACTTGGACCTCTAGTAGGTAATAACCTCAAAAGTTTCCTTAAAGTCGATCAACTGCGAAAAAAAAGTTGACGTCAACTCTACTGCATAGACATATGGCTTATAAGTGTTCATCGTACTAATGATATCGGGTTGTTCGCAAGAAATACTGTGAATTATAAGCAACGACAATAAAACCAATAATTCTCCCCAGTCATTCTGGACACCACCCTCGGAGCAAAAAGATTGAAACCTAATAACACCTGAGTTTCAAAATCACTACACAAACACTAGCGCTGTGTGAATAGCATCATAAGGGTGTTCATAACCCCTTTAGCGCTAGTGAATTATAAAAAAAATTATATCAACGATTGTAAGGTACTCCAGCCCACCGAAAGTACTCGAATCTTCTGCTGGCTTACACATACATTCATGCTCTGTGATGTTTCGAAAGCAATATTTTGACAGACAATTTAGTTGAAACGAGTCTTTCTATTCTAATCGACTTAATTCGTCTATCGGTAGCAATAGTTTTCTTCAAGAAAGTTTTGGTGTCTGTAGATAAATGTACGCTAGCTTATCTGTACTCAGACTGGTGCCGTTCTTTCATATTCCTAGACTGCAGATATGGCCGACACAACACGCAACACTTCTTCGATTGCCCAACTACGCTCAGACTGGTGCCGTTCTCCCAACAGCTAGTTGGCACGTTTCGATACCCCAGCGTAGTGGACATAAGCCTAGACTGCAGGAATGGCTGACACAACACGCAAAACTTCTTCGATTGTCCAGCCAAACCAAGTGGCGCTTGTGGAGTGTCCAATCGATGAAGGTGCTTTTTTGGGCTTTGAAACCGAAATGTAGATGTCTAATTTTAACAATTTCGTTTTGATAGTATCATCTTCTTCCCTGGCTCCTTAGTCCCAGTTTTGTTTTGTTTGGTGATTTGTGGACATGCTCCTTCTACTCCTCTAACTTCTTTGGTTACATATTTTGGGGGTATCACCCCTTCGTGTTCAGTTTATTCCAGCGATCCTTCCTACTTTTACCTCAAATATTCTGTAAATTCTTCTTCGTTTTGATGTCTATGAGTTCCTGGCTCTTTCCATTGAGATCCATTGGCTTGAGATCTCTTTCAATTTATGTTTGTCACCTAAGCTGAGACCTTAAACTCTCACGAAATCGAATGTAAATACTCTATTAACTGCTTTGTTTAGGTCGATAACGTTGAATTCCTTTGTCAATGAAGGCAGAACTTACTTACTTTAGTTGGAGCTATAGTCCGGAATGAACCTGGGCCTGAACAAGCGTCTCCAGGTAGCAAGCTGCCTCCATTTTAGCACGCTTAATTCGTTGAAGTCCCCTTCCACTTGCGTGCGCCACCTGAGTCGCAGTGGTCCCCTACTGTTAGCATAAGCAAGTCATTCTCTTGACAACTTCAACAAGCGCCTCCAGGCAGCTCGATCTGAAGCTAGCTGCCTCCACTTTCACTCGCTAAATTTGTTGCAGTCCCCTTTCACTCGTATGCCCCATCTGAGTCGGAGTGGTCCTCTACTGCCAGCATAAGCAAGTCGTTCTCTCGACAACTGCACAACTTTTCTTAATTTTCCTCGCAGTTTTTTCACTCAGCTTGACGACCCCCCACTTCTTAAAGTTGAATTCGTGCATGAACAGCCATGATGGTTCCTAGTCCTTAAGACAGTGTATCACAATGGGTCTACAGTGACTTGAGTGTCATGGTGGCTCCTAATCCTTAAGACAGGATATCACAATGAGTCAACAGTGACTTCAGTGTCATGGTGGTTCCTAGTTCTTAAGACAGGGTATTACAATGGGTCTTCAGTGACCTGTGTGTAGCGTAGAAGTAGCTCCTTTTCGCCAGCCGACGTACCTAACCTAACCTAGTCCTTAAGAAAGTAGTGCAACTATAGCGGGCTGTTAATTGTGCCAGTGAGTGTATTCAGAGTATTCGTCGTGGCTTAGCGAGGGGATGCAGGTTCAAGCCACAGCAAAAAAAAAAAAAAGCCAAACGTTTTTCGAAGCACCACCTTTTGGTAGGCATTGACAAACGTCCAAGAGTATAATCAGTTAGAAACTCTAGAGCTTCACCTTAACCTTCGTCGATACCGCAGCTGTTGTGCCTTAGTAGTGCTAATACTACTTGGGTTCATGTTGAACAACAGCCACCTCTACCTACCATAATCAGTTAAGAAAAAGCTTCTCAATCCGTCGTTTGGAGTCGGCAATAAAACACGCACAACACGTTGCGAGAAGCTAAGTCCTAGCTCTCTATGAGCTGTCACCCCAAATATTTGTATTTCTTAATAATCTCTTAGACCCAAGCCTCAACCGACTAGTAGAGATGAGTTATAACTTATGTTATGACTTATCTCTGCCTACTAGTCTCTTTAACCAACTTATCTGTCGCAATTTAAGGCTTCTTTTACCTCGTGGGTCCCCAGCTCGAAGCAATGCTTGTGACATCTTAGACGCAGATTTATTCGACAAGATAGATGTCGCTGCGATTGTGTCTTCTTTGGAATTGTTATGGGCTAGCATCGGGTTAATCTAGAGGTAAATGAAGCAATGGCCTGAGATCCTCGCTCTTTTCGAGTGTAAGTTGAACTTTTCATACATGTGAGCAGAAGGTCTCAAGATGCTGAACGGAAGTGCTGCGGTGGTATTGGTGCCAACGATGCATTCCAGCGATGGAGGAGCAGTCCTGTGGGGTTTTCTGTATGAAAATACGTGAACCTCAGTCTCGAGATAATTTTTGTGTTGGGCTTCGCGAAATGTTACCATTCATAAGCCTTGAATTTCTTTTTTTTTTAGGAGGAGGCGGCTTAACACCCAAACAGCACTAGGATGTGCCTTTCAAACATCTAAGTTAAGTTTTTTTTTTAATAAAAATTACACTGTCTGGGGACGCTACAATCTTAATCGGTTGCCAAGAATTTGCTTCGTATGAAAGAACATTTTTTTCTTAAATCAAAACGCAAATACATCATTTTGAAAAATTCCCTAGTTTGACAACAGGAAACGTATTGTCCATGTTCGAAAAATGTTTTCTCCGAAATTTCGTGTTTCTTTTTTTTTATAAATTTCGCGCATAAAAAACGTACCAATTGGCGCATGTTTTATTTTTCATAAAAAAGTTTTTTAAACACTCTGTCGCTTTTTTTCTATTCGAATTTTCGAATTCGAACAAAACGTATTGTAAATTAAACGCAAGAAAAAAAAAACCGATTGTCTGCCAAAAAAATGTCTACGAATAACCTAATTTTGCGGCCAAGTCCCTGTGTCCCTAAATTTGTCTTCATTTTCGACATATACAACATGTTTTCGACTTACAATTGCAAATTATGCGTTCGAAATAGCGTCGACGAACCAGCACCGGGACGACGACGTTGCTTCAAAAATATCAGGGTATAGATGATGATTTCGATCTGGTAATCCACAGTGGAGGAATATTGTTGCGTAACATTTACGTGTAGATAAGACTTGGTGAAAATTCACTCACTGGAAGTTTTCTTACGAAAACTTTTCTTTTTTCACAATTTTTTTTAGTTAGAATTTGTAATTTTTTTCTCTAAAATTTCGTTCACTTTTTTAAACAATTTTCAACTTTAGCTCTTGTGTGTATTTTTAAAAATTATTTTCGCTGTTAAAAAATTTTAAAAATAGAACACCACTTGGCACTGGGCGAATTAAATTTTTCCGAAATTTGATTGATTTGGGGGGAAAAAAAACTTAAAATTTTAAGATTTAACTTAAAAATTAAATGCAAAAACTGAATTTAATTTATAAAAGTAATTTTTTTTTTTAATTCGATTATTGACGTCAGAGAACGAAAGATCGTTTAAGAACTTTTTGTTGTTATTTTTTGGGCGAAAATTTCCTCCGGATGGCTAATTTTAAACTTTTATTGACACTTCCTTCTGCGCACAACCCCTTTTCCTATTTGTTTAGTACACCGTTAGTGTTAAGAAAAAACCGAACCGAACATTTCCACATTTTAGATTCAACTGAGAGTTGTACGAGAATTGGGGTTTTCGAATTTAGAATAGAATGGGAATTTTTGAAAAAAAGAAAAAGAAAAACCAAACGCTTTTTTTTCGAAAGAGAAACTTGGGAAAAGAGATATTTTGCTCGGTTTTTTCTTTTTTTTTTGTTTATTTTTTGAGCTGATGTCGGTCGATGTAAAAACAAACAGAGGAAGTCAATTTTGTTTTTGAAGTGGTTTTTTGGAATTCAATTTTGTAGTTTACAATTGGCTTTTTCGATAATTGGATAATAAATTCGGACTAAGACGGACATGTTTATGGGTTTGATCCTATAAACTAACATGATTTTGCAGGGATATACGTAGTGGTGTTGTGTAAAATTTGCCAAAATTGGAAAATGTTTATGGACACAGTCTTTGGGACGACATGCGATCGGGTGTATTTTTGAACAACCCACGTAAGAGATGAAATTTATTTCATGAATGGAATTTCATTTGAAACTACGCAGTGACGCAGTTTGAAAAATCAACCAGCAGCTGGGTGGTCTATGTACGTATTGTAAACGGACACGTGCTACATTTTGAGTTAAATCATTCAGAAGACAGTAAATTGGTGTTTCTGTTTCTGACAGATGGCGAGCTCTGCACTAATCCTTGCTTTGGGCTTTGGGCTGCAAAACAACCAAAAAGTTGTTCGTAGCACTACTTCTTGGCGGGCAATGACAAACCTCCAAGAGTACAACCCATCCGTTCAAAACCGGCAGTAAAACTGTAGACTGTCCCTTCCAATTCTCGAAAAATATAGCACGGACAACTTGAAAGGGTGCGAGGAGCTATCCCTTCGCTATGAACTGTCGCGCCAAATATTTGTATTTTTAGCAGTGAATTGGTGTTTCCGTTTTTGAAAAAATGCCGAGCTCTTCACCAATACTTCACCAACCAATACTAAGCGAGAGGAGAGGAGGTTCGAGCCTCAGCAAAACAACCAAAAAGTTGTTTGTGACACTACTTCTTGGCGGGCAATGACAAACCACCAAGAGTACAACCCATCATGAAAAAGCAGCTTAATACCCCGTTCGAAACCAGCAGTAAAATTGTAGACGGTCCCTTCCATTCCTCGAAAAATATAGCACGGACAACATAAATGGCTGCGAGGAAGCTATTCTTTCGCTATGAACTGTCGCGTGTTTCCGTTTTTGAAAAAATGCCGAGCTCTTCATTATTCCTATCCAATTCGTTATTTTAAGAAAGAAAGACCGCTTTCGTTTCCTTTGTGCTGTCGTAAGTATGTCCTTATTCTCCCGCGGCCACGTGACCGCTTCCCACCAAAGTGAGACTGTCAGTAATGTGGATCAATGCTGAAGTGTGGCGTTACCACTGGCTCTGAAGTTGCCGTACGGAAGTGCCAACGATGCATTTCACGACGATGGAGGAGCAGTTCTATGAAATTTTGATTTTCTGCATTTTCTACTGCCAGCGTTAGAAATACGTGAACCTCGGTTGCGTCCTACACCAGAGCCACGCACTACTTGTTGTAGCCGATTGGACCTGTGGGTTGTGCGCCACAAGTTTTAAGAGCAAGGGTAGCGATGGTGGGCGTGATGTGTTTCTTTGTGTTTGACGAGACCGGAAAAGGTCGCCATGAGATAGTGGTGGTCTGGTGAAGGTTAGGTTAGGTTAGCGGGCTGATGAGAATCGTTACATTCTCATCACACTTAGGTCCATGTGGACTTTCTTTTCGGGTCGGCCAGTTGTGGGTCTCACTTCAACGCGACGCATACGGAAGGATGCTGTCGATTGTTCACGATTCGCTTGCGGCGAACCTGATAGGTGAAGAACTCGCTTACAGTCCGATGTGAGATTGGTCTCTGTTGGCAGGATACCAAGTCGGCTATGTCCGCCCCAATTCCTCTTTTTTTAAAGTATCAATGGGTAGTGGTTCGTTGATAGACTCTGGGGATGAAGTGTCACTCTCCGCAGATTCATAACTCATCATGTAGGTATAGGCATGATGGGTTCTTTTCTACTTTTCAGCAGGGTAAATCTGGACCTTGAACAATGAGCTAATGAAGCCTAATCATTTCAGTTTATTTATTCTACTTGAGAAGCCATCAATTGATCTAGGATAACTCCGAATCCACAACGTATGGACCTAGGTTAGGTTGAAGTGTCTGCCAGCTGTTGCCAGCACACTTAGACCAGTGATAAGTCCATTGTGATACCACATGGATCTGGAGCGACCTCATTACCTACTCGAAGCAGAGGTTTCTGCCATCTGTGTTTATCAGATCGCCTAAGATGTTTAACTAGAATTTTCCTAAATGGAGCCTTCTTTTCCGGGAGAGGGCTGGGCAACTACAAAGAAGGTGGGAAATAGTTTCCCTCTCTTCTTCGTCCATGCAGCTTCTACAAAAATCGTTTGAATGTACGCCAAGCCTGGTGATAGTGATGGTGATGACATCTATTACGGCTCTGATATGCCATCTGTTGAGAGAAATTAAATACTAAGAGCATTCTACATCCAGCCGTGGCCAAATCATAAGATTACTTTCCATAGAATGGAAGATGAAGTTCTACCAGGGTACATTCATATTCTACACTACCTAGCCACTTCCATTACTGAATTCGTATCTTTCTCGCCAGAACGATGTCGATAGTTCTTTTGTGGTAAACTACTAAGGGATTCTTATAGCCTCCACTGCGTTATCGAGTAACGTTTCTGGGAATGAACTCTAGCTCCCTCTCTACCTTTTCTTAGTTTTAAGTCTAGTAAGCCACATGGATGAGTTCTGTGGAATGCGTTCGATAAGCTATGGAACTAATGTCATTTTGAAACGTTTTGAATGGTGGTCCTATTGATTCCTAAATGCTTTTTCCGATGAAGGTGTGCCTATTTGAAGATACTTCTCTAGATCAGAGGTTCCCAATCTCCCAATTAGTAAAAAAAATCGTCTCGGAGCACTTATTAATTACACAGAGAGATAAATGGAACCAGACCACCTCAGTAGGTTCCTTCCGTCTCTCTTCAACAAGTCAGAAGTGTCCTCCAGATTACTCCATAGTTCTTCCTTCACCGCGATTTCTCATGTCAAGGCTTGAAAGATATGTAGCAAATCCTCTAGATTTGAATCTATAGGCAGCCCAAAAGCTCGTTTCTTTTGTTAGCCCGGAAATATCGATAGGGTGCCTTTTGCTTCTTTGTGAGGTCGGGAAAATCCTTCAGTGTTTTTGGCAAACTCTAGAGTATTACTGATCAGTTTGCTGTTTATATGCGTTAAGTCTGTGCATCGAGTACTCTCCGACGTAGTCTTGTTCCATACTTACTTACTTACTTATCAGGCCAGCGACCCGTGGAGGGTCTGAGCCTGAACTAATGCTGCTTTCCATCCTTCTACACTGCTTTCAGTTGACTACACCAAGGTTTCTAACGTCCGCGATTGCCTGATCTTTAAACCGGAGGTTCGGTCTTCCCTTTCGTCGTGAACCAGGTGGCTGGGATTCAAAGATCCTCTTAGCTGGAGCATTCTTATCCATTCGCTCGGTGTGGCCGACCCATTGCAGTCGACGGATTTTTGCCTTCCGGACTACATCTACATCTTTGTACTGCTCGTAGAGTTCGCGGTTATAGCTTCTCCTCCATTTGCCCTCCTCGAATTTTTCTTTCGAAGGATCCCAAGATCTACTCCGCTGTCTTACTTCTCGTACAGCATTCAGCTGGCAAGATCAGGATTTTGTAGAGCATGATTTTAGACCTTTGAGTAGGGAGTTTGGACCCTAGTTGTTTGGACAAACCCAAGTAGCAGCGGTTGCCTAAGGTCAACCTTCGTTGAATCTCCACTAGGGTGTCATTTGTGTAGTTTATATTTGCCCCTAGGTAGGTAAACTCCTTCACTATCTCAAAATTACAGCTGTCAATTGTAAGGTTTTGACCTAGACGGTGTTCGACGGATCGGTTTTTGGTAGACAGCATGTACTTTATTTTATCCTCATCCTCGTTCATCGTGAGTCTTGTTCTATAGTCAAAAGCCTGAATCAACAAAGAAAAGATCAGTGATCTTCTCCAGGAATTGTTTACACTGTTAGAACCACAAAACGAAGAATCTAAAGACTTTTGTACATCTAACTGACGCTGTTATAGGTGTCTATTTCAGATAAATCTTATAGAAAACATCTCATCTTTCGACACTCAAACACGAATAAATAATCGTAAAAAACTGCACAATAAAAAGCATCGATAAACAAAAATGTTAAAATACATAATTATGTATGTCAACGCGGCAACAAAATAAAAATTAAAATAACAAATACACGTTTGAATTAAAAATAACAAAACTTATTTGAAATAGAATTCGAAGTTCCGATCGCACGATTTTTTTTTTTGCGGTTTGCGTGCCGAAGCACCGACCGAGAGAGATGGATCGCCTTCGAGACGTATACTACTTACATTGATGGTAATTTTTAAAATTTGGATTTTGGCCAAATTCCACTAGGAATACATTTTGTTTGACTTTAATCTTTGGGCTTCTTCCTAGCGCTTTGATATGCTTAGGTTTACAAAGTTATTTTTACAAAGAGACGTGTACTAACAAATAAAACGTGTTTTTTGGGGGAATTAAGACGCATGTGTTGTCTATAGTTCGGAGTCAAAGGAATCAAATGGTGAATTAAATTTTTTGAAATAAAATTTCACAAACAACAAATCTTTCAATTGTTTATAAATGCCGGTATAAACAAATGAAAAACATTTTAGATTTCTCGAGTTTCCAGTAGTAAAAGTCCTTAGAGTCTCTGCCAATTGAAATTTTATCTCTTCCCTTGTTTTTGACGATTGTTATGGCCATTGCGATGCTTAGCTACTTCCTCATCAGTAGCGGTATCCCGAAGATGACGGGGTTCTTCAAACTTGCCTCTGTACAGACTATTGGTGTTTCAAATGTCTTCTAGTAAAAATGCGCAAAACTAATTCTAGATGCTCGCGAACTATAAGTCTTTCAAAAACCTCCTCTTGGAAGACCGATGCAGTCTTATGTTCATCTGAGTCATCACTGGCTTTGGAGCAATCTGTAAAGATTCGGCTGAATCCCTAAACGACTACGAGTGCGACGAAAACCATGGAAAGTGCACAGGAAATGTCGTCCGTATTATTATTATTAAATAAGACTGACGCATATGGCCACCGCGACCTGAAAGATCTATTGTGCCTGGAGCCAGTTAGACAAGGAGATCCTCTTTCTTCCTAATGAAGTTGAAGATATCTCCAGTCGTAATGTCTCACGAAGGTCCTCCGGTATAAGGAGAAGGCGCTTCCTGACTCTACAGACACCCACGCACTCACATAGTACGTGTTCCGCTGATTCGTCTTCCTCTAAACAAAGTCGGCATTTAGATTCCTGAACTATTTTTGGTTTATGTAAGTGATATCTGGGGCTACAATGACCGGTGAGGAAGCCGGCAAACCTTCTGATTTTAGTGGTTCTGTTCAGGGGTTGAATGACTCTTTTAGCAGTAGGATAAAAGGTTCCATTTTTCCCAGCTGTCCAGGCTCATTCTGAACACGGAAGTAGGGATGCCGCAGAAGGGTTCAGCACCAATATACCTTTCTGAAGAGCCTTTTCTAGCAAGTTGGTCTGCAATTTCATTGCCTTCAATACCTCTGTGCTCTGGTACCCACCAGAGCTTGACTTTATTCCGTTTTAAGAGGTCCTGGAGAGTATTGAAGCAGCCTAAAACGGCCTTTGAGTTGCAGTAATGGGAACCCAGTATTTTGAGCGCTGCTTGACTGTCAGTGAATATATTGATGGTGGCTCCCTTAATGTCGGAATCGAAAATGATATTGGCGCAGGTGTCGATGGCATATAATTCAGCCTGAAAGGCACTAGGGCAAATTCCCAGCGCCTTTGAGATTTTGTAATTAGGGTCATAAACACTGGCACCAACACCGGAGTCCATCTTTGAACCATCAGTATTAGGATCTCCGGTATCCCAGGAACTACGGATCGGGATCTCAATCTCGAACCTCCTTCCAAAACAGAATAATTTGGGCATAAAGTCGGAGATCATTTCCAGCTCGGGAAAGTCAGAGAGGATAGCCATGTGACCCGTTGGTCTGCTTGGCTGGATTCCTGTAGAGCGTTGGATACTGACTGCACTGCGTATTTCCACTTTTTTGACAAAGGTGTGCAATAGAGTAAGTCCAACAAGTCCCTCTGTGTCGTCCGTAAGTCTACACAGTAGTTTTAATTTTGTAACCATTACGTCAGATGGTATATTCATAAGATTTGAGTCAAAGGATATTCCTGGCGCAAGATCCTTTAAACTTCAAAGCGTTTTATACCAGAAACCACTTCTTTTCAAAAGGAAGATGGGTCAAAAAGTTTCGCCCATGATGCAAACATCATCTCATCAGCATTGTATCTAGAGCAGAGGCAGTTATAAGCCCTATGTCTTGCCAAAAGTGTCCTAGTCAGAAAGCTAATAATGCACGAGCCGCTTTAGACTCGACGTGTTTCAACCGAAAACATTTTTCTATCCAAGATTCGTTTCGTTGGCGAGTGACATTCTGACGCCTTTGAGTGCTGATAGACCAGCCAACTTCCACTATTTAGTGAAGAGAATAACTTCAGTTTTATAAGGGTCTAATCTAGTTCTAAGTTCACCATCTGTCAATTACATCCGGAGCCATTTGCATCTTAAAGCAGACATATCGTAGGGAACATGGTCCTTGTGATACCAATAGGGTTGATGGGGATGCTTAAGTTGGAGTTGTTTTATCATTCTACCATTTCATTGTTTGATGGCCAGTAGTCTATTTGAATACATGTTAGTGACGTTTTATTTAGTCTGCACTGGCTGAAGCAGTTCCTTCCTAGAAATCATGGCCCAAAAGTCGATAAGATAACCATTTTAAAGCTTTAATTACTGTTCCAGTTTCAGGGGAGAGATGTACGCATCGTTCTTCCCTTTTTGCTTACATATGCCACTTTTGTTTCAACTTTACTCGGCTTTCTTTGCATTGTCTACATAAAGCAGTGGCTGTAGGATAAAGGCTAGCACGCTCATTCTGAAGAGTAGAACCAAGAAGCTCCTCTTCGCAACCTTGACTATCAGCACTCCTTCCACCTTGGTAAAAAGTATGTTTTATGGGTAAACGTATATTGAAGCGTTTTCTTTTATACTGTAGGAGCACTATTATTGAGTCTAAATCCTTGTAACTTATACCAGACTTGCCCTGCACCTTCGTCCTGCAATTTCTGTTTGAAGTCTGTAGAGTTTCCTCAGATTCTACGTGGGTTTCTACAAATTAAGCTCCATGTACCGCCAAAGTCGTATAGATTAAATTGCTTTAAGAATATTAATCTTTCTTTTCTTAGAGTCCTTAATGAGAAGACTTATTCCTTTTTAAAGAAATCATCATTTTTCTTGGGATTATATCAATTACCATTTGTAATATTTATTTCTCCAAGTTATAAATTTGTAATCTAGTACCATTTTCAAAATGCGTTCCACTTTTTTTCATCAATTTGGCATCACATTCCAACAAGAATGGGGGAATCTAATGGGAAATTTACAAAGTAAATTTATTTTGCAAACATATTTTGAGCAGTTTTAGTGAAATTCAATTGCAAATTGTTGAAAAATAATAATTTTCTAAACACAATTAAACAAGAAAAACTCACTGTGGATAAAATACACCACTTCGAAGCTGTCATTTCTGCAATTGAATTTTGTGGTAAACAAGATCCTGCTGTGTTTCGAGGCAAATTTCTTTGCCGGCATTTACCAAGAGAATGACGAAATTAAATGAAATAATTGTTCTTTTCAATGGATATTCGGAAAAAGATGTTAAGGATTCCAAATATTTGCGAGCGAACTGTACTTGTACTCTTATAAAAGGCTGTGATGGCTCTAATGTGATCGTTGACACCATGACCCCATGGGATGGTCCACGACTTCTGGAAGGTATTTGAACCCTTTTTCATGGAAATTTTCAACAAATTTCTTTTGCATTACAGCGTTAGAAATTCATACTGTAAGTCCTGAGAATATCACCGCAGTGGTATCCACACATGGACATTCTGATCACACGGGGAATAACAATCTATTTCTCAACGCTCAGTGGCATATTGTCGGGCAATGTGCATCAAATCGAGATAAATATCTACTTCATTATCCTTGGAGTGAGTAAAAGTAATAATTTATTAAATGAAATGAAAAAATGTTAAGTTTTAGCTCCATTTGAACTGACCCCTGACATTCGGGTGATTGCAACACCAGGCCATACACTGTCCTGTGTCTCTGTCATTGTTCGCAATACAAATCTCGGCAATGAAGTGGCGATTTGTGGTGATCTCTTCGAAAAGAAAGAAGATATCGATCAACCAACATTGTGGATTGATGCTGGAAGTGAAGATAGTGTCATTCAATCAGAGAATCGTGAAAAAATCAGTCAAACTGCTGATTGGATTGTTCCAGGACATGGTGAACCATTTCGTGTGACACACGAGATGAGAGAAAAACTACACAGACAATTAAAAAAATAATTAACATTTATTTGTAAATATAAAATACGCTCTCAGTCCTTAAAATTAGAAATTTGCTAATGAATTGGTCGCAGGTGATGATTGTCGTGAAGTTTATTGATCCACGACGTGCGTGGTGTGTACACTTTCGTTATCGCAAACGGTCTTGGCAATCGTACCCATCTTTCGGTACAGCTCCAAATGTTGGCTGCTTGTCGTCTTGCTCAGGTTCTTGCGGCAACGATCAGATGCCTGAAATGAGAAATGGAATTAGTGAATTGGAAAGCAACTGAAAGTAAGTCTTTAATTGACTACTGGAGAGTTCCTAAAACAAAAAACTATTTTTCATTATTTCAGTTGAGTTTTGTGCTTCAAAATCTTTAACAATTCATGTGGCAAGTCTTTGAATTTGATCGACTAACTGGGTCAGTCAAGAAGTCAAGAAGAACCGTGTGCAACCAACAAGTTTTCAAATGTGAGTTGCTTTACGTTTTCGTAGAATAGTTGGTTATGCATGAGTGGCTGTAGTTTTAAAGACTATCTCTGTTCGGTGTCAATG
The DNA here is from genome assembly GCA_951813785.1 of Criorhina ranunculi. NCBI lineage: Eukaryota > Metazoa > Arthropoda > Insecta > Diptera > Syrphidae > Criorhina > Criorhina ranunculi. Next base: position 57,841,877 of record OX638384.1, on the reverse strand, counting down.
AATCAACCGTCTTATGCACCTAAGTTTTTGACAGAACCCTAGGCCACTTCGAGCAGTGGCTCAATAGTCCTCATGGAACGTTTCGAATGATTTTAACAGCATAAAGACCCTTTTGACCATTTTACCCTTTGTGTCGCGCTTAAACACCTCTCACCAATGCTTGCTCCATGCCCCTTCACTTTCACACTTTTAATTGCACCTCTTTCAATGACAGCTATATGTTCTTACCATTCTTCGTCCATCCTCTGCGTCTGACTATCTTTCCCTTACTTGCTACCTAATTAGTCCTTTCCTTCACATAAACCAGAGATAAACTTAAAACTTACCTCTAAAGCCCAAGCTTTAGTGAGCATTAGTTCATGTTCAGCTGTGGGTAAATTCAAATTTGCCGCTCGGGTTGCCCTAGCTTGGGTCACAACACTGGCATAGATATCAATTGCTGCATCAGCCAAACGTGTCAGTATAAACTGTTCGTTGACAATATTCTTTCCGTACTTGATGAGTAAAGCTTCCACTGTCTGGCCAAACTCATCAATACATTCAGCTGTCTGCTTGGCATATGGTTGCAATTCTGGGTACACAAACTGACTGAGATCAGTTCCACCCAAGCCAACAGTGCGAGCTGCTCTTCTCGATGATTCCTTGAAGATAAGACCCAAGTTAGCCGCTGGATTCTTGAATGCCCTCTGCAACTCCTTCAAGTGTGAGCCTGCATATTGAATTCCAGTCAAAGCTACGAACAGCCTCAAGATGTCATTAGTGCCCTCAAAGATGCGGAAAATTCTCAGATCACGCATAACACGCTCCAATCCAGTGTCCTTCATGTATCCCATTCCACCGAGAATTTGTATCGCTTCGTCGCACACAAACCAGGCGGATTCTGATCCGAAGACCTTTGAAATGGCAGCCTCCAGATGGTAGTCTTGGCTTCCTGCGTCCATATTCTGAGCGATTGTATAGGCCATCGATTCGGTAGCGTATTGGAACATTGACATGCGAGCAAGTTTCTCCTGTATGGCTCCAAACTCCTTGATTTTCTTGCCAAATTGCAGACGACCGGTGGCGTGTTCAGCGGCTTTCTTAATGCAGTGTTTCATTGTACCTGAGAGAGTAGCACCCATTCCGAAGCGACCATTGTTGAGGATATTCATGGCGACTTTAAAGCCTTGACCCTCCCCGCCGAGCACATTCTCAATGGGAATCTTTACATCTTCGAAGTAAACCTCAGCGGTGTTGGAGCACTTGATGCCCATTTTCTTTTCCGGTGGGCCACTGGTAACACCCCCAAAGCCGCGCTCCACAATGAAAGCAGTCACCTAAAGAAAATTGGGGAAATTAGTTAGATCGCATGTCTTCATATGATATCTCCCCTTACCTTGTCCTTCTTTTCTCCAGTTTTGGCATCTACTTGCTCGGTTTGTGCAAACACAGTCATAATTTCAGCGATTCCACCGTTCGAGATCCAGATCTTAGAACCGTTCAACACATAGTGCTTGCCATCGGCGCTCTTGACAGCTCTCGATCTGATAGAACCAGCATCAGATCCCGAACTGGGTTCTGTTAGTGCGAATGCAGCATAAACTTGCTCGCCTGCTACCTTTGGCAGATATTTCTCCTTTTGTTCCTTTGTACCAAACAAGAGGATTCCCTTGAATCCAATACTCTGATGGGCTCCAATGGTAATGCCCAAACCCAAGTCATAGGCGCCAACAATTTCACACAAACGACCGTATTGTGTATTACTCAGTCCCAAGCCACCGAAATCGGCTGGAACTTGGATGCCAAAGGCTCCCAATTCCCACAACTTGCCCAGCGTTACATCGTCAATTTTTGAGTTCTCATCATTGCGGGCAGAGTTATTCACTTCCTGTAATCAAAAGAAGATGCATGTGTGAGACAAAATGGGACAGCATGGCATTTTTCATGACTTACCAAGAAGAATCTCTCGAACGGATCAACCAGACTGTTGGTGAATTCTTTCTGCTCGGCACTTAGGACATCTGGATACGGGAAGACTTGAGATGATTCCACCTGCCCACGGAAGATATTTGCCATGAAGGACATGTTTGGACGATTTTTGGCATTGTCCGGCTCCGGTGATTTTTGCTTGGGTTGAGCTTGAGCGGCTGAGGCGAGGCATCTGTAAAGTGGGTAATTGTGTTCAATAATTTTATTCTAATTATCTGATAACCCCCATGACAAGGTGATAAGGTAAAGAGGTTGTGTAATAAAGTGATAAGGCCAAAGGCTGATTAACGTCACAAACATCATCTATTTTGGGAACGATTTTCAAATTTTTATCGCTGGAGTTGTTTTAGCAATGAACGCACATTAGTTTACCGGCTAAAGGGCGAACTTGACTACAAAGGTGGAACGGAGATGTGACGGCATGTGCTTTGTGTTAGAAGATCGAATTTTCCAAGGCAAGCATTTGTTTTTGCAGATCAGTTGAGATTGAATAATCCAAGTAAATGATTTCTTAGGATTGCCCTTAACAAGAGTCGTAGGAGGTGTAAGGTCAGCACCTCTACGAGCATGGACAGTGATTTTTTTGTCCTTTTGTAGAACCTTTCTGGTTCTTGCTTTGTTATATTCTGGCCACAACCTTGGTTCTTACAGGTGGTTAGTGGAGATTTAACCATATAATCTGCTTGCTCTCAGTCTAGGATTGAGGGCAGGTAACGAACCTGGTACGTAACTGGTTATTCCAGTTCATGCTGCTCTCTGTATTTTTGTCATATCTATGAGGTTGGTGGTGGCACCGTGCCATCCGACCAGTCCTCCGTATGTGAGTGTGGGTCTGTCGATCACAGAGTACATCCATAAAGCTATTCTGGGTCTAGATCCCCAGTTTTTCTCGAAGAATCAGATGTAGAAGGCGACCGATGCCTTATTTTTTTGCTCTCCTCGGTATTCAGTTTTCTGTCGAGTATTTCGCACTATCAGACAGCTTTCTCCACCCTCAATGATCGGTAGCGTGCAAGCTGGTATTGTTCTTTTGTTAGAAATGAGCACTGGTTCGGTTTGGAGGGTTTAGCCTCAATCCGCAATAGTTTCACTAATAGTGGTTAGGAATTCACCATAGCAAGCAACACTACCCTACTTTGTCAGGGGGCTTTACGACTCTGAAGAATTTAAGGACTCTTCGTTCTTGTATCACTCCCGTGTCAAGGTGCCAATCCCTCTGAATGACCGACAAGAAAGATGATTTGTGTATGCCTCCGACTTAATTTTAAACTTAGAAGTCTAATGACCGTCCAGTGAATTTTTTTACTTGATTATTTCAATGACAAAAGAATGTTGGGACGCAAATCAAGGTCTATGACCGCCTTGCTTTTCTTTTGGACTGTTTCCAATAAAAAATAATAAAAAAACAACCAGACCTAGACCAAGGTTATCAGTTCTATCATAGGTACTTGGGATTAGTCAGTCTATAGCTCGCACAATTTACATCCTCACAACAGTAGCATGTGAAAATTGTTTCGAAAGATCACACACGTCTTGAATACTTAGCACATTTGAAGATAAGATTTCTGAATTTGTATAGATGCGTCTTATTTCATTGCAAGTTGCCAAATAATGTAACTCATCTCTGCTATGTGCAGCTACATGTGCCAACAATAAGCTAATATTGATAATCAAAAAGAGTTCACTGGGTACTGGGTTATCGTGGAACAATAAAACACTCAACAGATCAGTATAAAACCAAAAGAAGTCTCCACGTGATGCTGATTTACATTTCATAAACCGGAGAAAACACAATCTAGCTTGAATAAAAAAAAAAAATGGCACGTATCAGCGTAAACAGACTTCGAATGAGACATGAGGAATCAAGCAATTGTGGAAAGAATTGTTTTCACAGAACTGATGACGCAATGATAAAGGCATTAATTGATTAAATGGAATTTTGTTCAGCGACAGACAACTGAAAGCTGGACTTTGCATTGTCATCGTCATTTTATAAGTTTCTCGGATCTTTGGCACAAAACTGGACTTCACTCGGAATTGCATTTCAGCAACTAATTAAGGAAATTCCCGTCAGGCGCCAATGACACAAGCAATTTTCCCCATGCATCAATGAAATTCTAACGAAAGTGCTTGGCAATGTGGCCAAAAGTGGAATACTAAAGTATCACACCCCCAAAAATTATTTTTAGTGCGGAAAATTGATTGCAGAAATTGGTAAGCAAACCAAAAATACTTTTCTTAACCCGTTGACGTATTCCAGTGCTGATCTAACCCATAATCTTGTTAAAATACGTACGTGTATCACATCTAGACGCAGTGGACTTTGCACTCAGATATCTGGTCTCCTTCATCTATGAGGAAGCCAATTTCATCGAGTTTTTTTTGATAATGCAAGTAAATTGCAGCCTCGGGTTTAGCCAAGTTTTAATTGAACAGTTTCTGATTGCAGCCTTATCATTGTTTGGCAGTGTAAATTGCTTGTACACTTTCATAAAGAAAAAATGTAAATCATAGGGACAAAGTTCGATGAAGGCAAACATCTTGGTATCTATTTTGGTTATTCAAGGTCAATTCGTGAATACATATGTAAATTTGTTTTCGCGAATTTCTATCAACAAATTCAAGAGCAAAATTAATTTTAGTTTATTTTTATTTTGAAACACAAAATATTCTTCTCTTACCTTCGTAGTTCGTTTTGGGAGAGATTTCTCGTCGATTTTACCAGAGTTGTACCCAAACGGATCATTTTTCTTTTTTAGTTTTCTTTCTGCAACCTTGTTTATTAATTTAAACTGTTAATTAGACTTATGCCCTTTTGGAATTGATGGTATCACAAATGGAAACTTGTTATGAACTTAAGACTTTTATTTATTGACCTCCAATTGGAAAGACGAGTTTTCTACGACACGAGAAACGAACCAGACGAGCGATGAATGACGAATGCAAACGTCGAATGCGTTTCGACTCTTTTCTACTTTCTTTTGTAGCTAGTGGTATAGTGTTGTCTCTGTTACTTGTGGGAAATGTCAAACGAAAATTCTGATATGCGATGGTGTGCGGTGGAAGTAGTGTCCATGGGCGAGTGGTGAGATTACATTTTGTCGAGTCGATTAGATTTTTATGGTGTGTATAAGCAGGGTTTTGCAGTGAGATGCAGTAATACCCGGATAAGTACTCTCCCGCTTAGCTGCATAACCCGCATTGCTAACCAAATCTTTTAGACTTCAAAAATGTTCAGCAATGCAAATGGGTGCTGATAGGTAACTTACCCCCTTAAGTGCCGAAATAAATTAGAAAAACTCGCAAGGCTATCCGGGGAGCACTGTAGTAGACACTTAGGTAAGTAGGTAGAAGAGGTTGAATCTGGTGAAACTTGCCAGAGACACAAGTAGCGCGGATGTGCCGTTTTGATACCACAACTCACGTGACCTGGATGTTGATGGGCGTGACTATGAGTGTGATTTTCAAATCCATCCTGTTGAGTTAAGAAAATTAACGATGTTACAGAATTTGATGTTGGAGATCTCGGATAGTTCCTTGAAAACAGGTTTTCCGAGTGTGCGCTGCCTAGCTCTGGCTAGTGCTGGGCAGTCACAGAGGAAGTGAAATATGGTTTCCATTTCGTGAGAATTGCCGCAACTACGGCAATGGGGGTTGGACGGGATGCCTAACTTGGGCGTGAGGGTAGACACTTAGGCAGTCCATTGGTAGTGGTCTATGATAGAATAGTATCCCTTAGCACTTCATGCTTGTAAATACAAATATTTGACGTGACAGCTCATAGAGAGTCAGGGCCCAGCGTCTCAGAACCATTCATGTTGCTCGTGTTACATTTTTCGCACGAATGGAAGGGCCTGGGGCACTCAGACACAACACCAGGTCCATAGTACTTCTAAGAACGACGAGTAAAAGCTTCAGTAAGAAAGAGCTTAGGCTACCAGCATTCATCACATCTGCCGTCTGATACGGGCAAAGGCAGGACAATCACATAGGAAATGTTCCGAAATGTCGTTGCCCTATCCATAAGTGTCGTAAATAGTGGTGTCTCTTAAGAGTAACACGTTTGGGAAAGGCGTAGTGTCCCGCAGTCTTTTCTGCTGAGAAACAATAAGAATGCCGTGGACTTCTTACAGACGTTGGGAAATATCCGATTAGTCTGCCTGCATCCTGAAGAGTCATGCCACCTACAGTTGTGTTTGCTAGAAACCTAACCATCGATGGAAGCCCTAACAGAAGATACGGGCAAACTCAACGTAGGTTCAAGGTCGGGGAAGTTTTCCTCTGAGCCTTGCCTAGCAAACTCGTTGGAGATCAGGGACCCAAACAAAACTTAACAAGATTCAGTCTTTCAACCGAATTCAAGCCCTGCATTCTCGAACTATTTTGGATTTAATAAGAGGATTCTTCTTTTTATTTGAGAAGCTTTGTTGTACACATTTACTTACTAAGGTGGCGATATAGTCCGGGCACTACCAACAAGCATCACCAGTTAGCCTGGTTTTTAGCTTACTTCAATTGCGCTAACTCCAAGTTGGTTGAGGTTCCTTTTCTTAACTCCGCACCACCTTAGGCGAGGGTCTTGCTTTAACACATTGTAACTCCAGGTAACGTATGATGGCGCTACAATCCGGCTTGGACTTGGGCCTTTACTAACAAGGATCTTCGGCTAGGCTGGTCCTTAGCTTACTTCAATTGCGAACTCCAAATTGGTTGAGGTTTCCTTTCACTTTACTCTCCAGGTTACTTATAATGGACTCAGGACTGTACCAACAAGCCTTCAATTGTGCACTCTAAGTTGGTTGAGGTTCCCTTTCTCCGCGCTACCTTAGGCGAGGATCTTTCTTTACTCCGTTGTCACTCTGTGTTACTTTTAGTGGCGCTACAGTCCGGTTTGGATCTGGGCCTTAACCAATAAGCTTCTCCAGCTTCCTCGATCGTTAGCTAGCTGCTTCTAGTCTCTCCAGGTTAGAATTGAGAATTCTGCAAGCACTGAGCACAGAGTCTGCGGACACTAACGCTCCGGAGCTTTGTTATAAAGTAGACTATGCTCCTTTGCTCTTGTAAGCTCGTCTCCGTGGTTCGAAACACCATGCACCTGCTCAGCTAATGTTTATCTCAAACCTGTTCCAGCATAACGCCTCACACTATATCAAATGACAACTATGCAGATCACCCACGCCACAAGGAACACCAAAATCCCACATGTCCCTTCGCCAACCCTTTTTTTTACAAACAAAAGGAATAAAGTTTTGAAAAATGTAACATCATTTACACTCTCGTCGAGATTAACCCTTTCGCTGGGAAGTAGAACTACAACCTACAACCATCGTGTAGGTACTCTGTGCAGTGGTTAAACTCAACCCTTCCGGCTTTTATTAAGTCGAGTATGATTGTGGTCATACGGTTGTAAATTCGTGGACTCATTAACTGTTTTGTCAACCCTTTTCCCAGTGACACGAAAAACCATATGTAAAGAGAAAACAAAAAAAAAACTTGAAATCTGTGCCAGGAGCACATTCTATAAAACTTTGTAAAAATGTGCATCAGAATGCCTACTGATTGGCTGTATTTCGCAAGGTTATACGAAAGATCGCCTTGGAATAAATAGCACTTTCTTAGCTAAGTTTTAGGTCTCTGGTTTAGGTAAGGTTAGGTTTTGAGTGGCTGTCCCTACTAAGCAGGGACAGACTTAGGCCAGGACAAGGCCCATTGTGGTACCACGTAGAAAAACCAGGTGACCAACATCAGAGACCTCACATGTGTAGTTTCCTTAGGGAAGAAGAATAAAGTTGAAATTGAAGTTCTGGGTAACCGTAGCGGTGCCGCACTAAGTGCAGAACCAATGAGACCCACACACAAATTTCTTCATTTTAAAGATGTCGAGCCTAGCTAGATCATTAAGGTAATCGAAGACGTACTCTCCTAGGGTTTTCCTCCTTAGCCTTGATAGGGCAGGACAGGAGCAAAGAAGGTGTGTAGTCGTTTCTTTCTCCTCTTCGTCTCTGCAGTTTCTACAAAAAATCGTTTGATGGAACACCTAATCTGCTGGCACGCCTGCCAATTAAGTAGACAATGCCCCGTAAGAGCTCTTATGACAGAAGTCTTCCCGTTCTCCTCAAATCTAGGTTGGGCCAGATCTGTTTTGACAGAAGACAAGTGTTGATGTTGTTCCACCTGCTATTAGCTATTCTTCTAGCTTCAGTATCAAGGTGGGATTTTATCGATTCTATGGAGGCAAGCGGCTCCCCTCCATTATCAGAAGGGATCCGATCTGCACCCTTCTTTGCTAGTTCGTCCGCTCTGCAGTGCCTAGGAACCCACCACAGGGAAACGTTGAATCATTCAGCGATCTCATTCAGAGACCTGCGGCATTGCTTTACCAACTTAGGTCGTACTGTCTATCTATGTAAAGTATAATAGCGCTACCATCCAACGCGTTAATCGAAAACCAAGCAGCTTTTCGGACTCATTTAAGACTCCCCCTGATTTCTAAACACTTCTGGTAGGTTGTCAGGTTGGTCAGTGCTTGTTCCAACAGAGCGCCCTTCCGTATCAGTTAGGCTACTCCGCTGGTCGAGCAAATCTCTCGCCCATTTTGCGGACTGCTGCTCAATTTCGTCCCAGTTCGCTTCTCCCTTTTTAGGATAAATTTGACGGTCCTACGCTCTTTATGTAATTTAGCATTGGGCGTGTGCTTTTTGCTAAGCGCCCTACCACACCACGTTACTACACTAGCTACAACAGTGTAAGCATCCGAACCAGTTCTACCCACTGTGTCTGAGTCAGTGTCCGTTAAGACGATGGATCTGTCGATATGGTAGGTCTTTCCATCGTATTTGTATTGTCTGCGTTTTCGTTCTTATCCGTCAGTTCTTGCTGAGGGCTAGCCTCGAAATAGTCCTTTATGTTCGATTTGTTTGTTATTAGAGGTCATGTTTTGGTCGCACGAGTAAGTCGGGAAGAAGATGTCCATCACAGCATAGTCGGCATTAATACGACAAGCCTTGCCAAGGCACTTGAAGGAGCTCGTTAGCGACTGATTTAACCTTCAGTCTCGCATCCTTTGGCACGGTTTACAATACGCTCACACTACCATTGGAATCAGGTTGACCACTATTTACCTTCTTACCAGGGATCTCACAGCTTGGGTGTCCCTACTGCAATCGCATTCCGGAATCCTTGGGTCGTACTAAGCGTCTTCGCCACGTCAAGGTAAATAGCCGAAGAAGACGAAACGGTCATTTGCTTAGTTTACTAAGACTTCTGCCGGTTTTATACTCCCCATCACAATGGACTCTGAGCCTAGGTGAGTCCCGCGGGACACCTATCTACGAATCGATTTTAAATTTTGATGGCACCTTAGTTTGACACTGTCATAGACCGTACTTAAGTTTGCAAGTTTGCAAAGCATTAAAATTGAATGTGCTTCAACTGCATCCCCATCGTCCGCATCAACTCGTATCTGCAGTTCACATCGCTTTAGTGTATCTTTCAACCCCTTCTTCCATTTACTTGTGCAGTTCATGCAAATTAATTGCATTATCATCCCACGATTGTTATGGAAGGTGTAGTACACAAACATTGACATGTAAAATTGGATCGAAAAAAACAAGTTCCGTTACCTATACACTAGCGTGTAGCCAGCACATGTTGGTTTTCACAGAGCAATCTGTACCATATTGACGGGATATTCCACACATGGGATGCACAACACTTGGAATTTCTCCGCGGGAAATAGGGAAAATTTGCCAGCGACGAGTGGAACTATAAAAGTTGATTACTACGGGGTCTTTCTTGAGAAAACTACTAAGACACATGTGTAGAATTGTTCTCTACAGTGATTTGTGAGATTGAATGTCATTGTTGCGAAGAAGTAATAGATTTGCAACAATGTAGTGCTGAGCTGAGCTGTGTGTCATTCTGAACAACATCTTGGAGATACATTCATCGAATTGACTTGTGGCTTAAAGTTAATTCTTAAGACTTTTGTTGGATGTAGTTCTGTTACTGTCATACAGGCTAACTACTAGTATCACTTTCCCATTGTGGATCCTAAGATCTCTACAACGGCTACGCGTAAATTGTCTTTCCTTCGTTAAGAACTTTTTAATTCCTGACAAAGTTCTGAGATAAAAGTGTTTGTTAGAGGCTCCGGTCCGAAAAATCTTCGAATCCGCACCCGAGGGACAGCGCAGTAGACGAAGACTGCGACTCATGTGGCGCACGCAAGTTGGAGGCAGCTAGCTAAAGATCAAACTGACTGGAGACGCTTGTTGGTTGATGCTCAGGTTCACCCCGGACTGTAGTGCCACCTTAAGTAAGTAAGTAAGTAAGTTAGAGGTTCCATTAGACCAGAAAATCTTTAAAATATATCTTGTTACGAGCACATAAGTCATAGCTTGCTGTCATATCGTAAACAAATCGCTACTCTTTCAGCCATTAGTTCAGGAACGCCTACTTGTTTTTGGTGAAGAGGGCAAACGTCCTGTCTTCATCTTCAGAGGTACAAAGTTTACCCGGCTTTCCATACTTCCAATCATTTGTTTGAGGACATGTCAGGATGAAACTCTACCGGAAAAGAGGAACCATATGCCTCTCGCCACTTGCAGGTTACTATTCAAAAGAAACGCGATGGGCGTTACACCAATAGGCTGGGCCTTCTTTATATTGAGGTTGTATGGACGAGGAGGTGGAAGAAACGATTATTTGCGTTCACTATACGTGTCCAGCTTCTTCCACAATCTCAACGAATTGACTGACACTAGCTTAAGCAGCATCTAGCACTTAGAAAGCTTCGGAGCCAGCCGGCCTCGGGGCTTGTTCTGCCGATGGTTTTTATTGAGAAAATTTCCGAACCTTTTGGTATCACAAAGGACCTTCTCCAGTTTAAGTGCGCCTGCCCCTCCCTAACCTAACCTCTTCTATCATAAACTTTGTCCCAAGCTATTTGGTGTTTGTTCTTAAACTACGAAGTTTCTACAGTCTTGGGTTGTCCTGCTGTACATTTTATTTACAAGGGTCCTTCATGATGTACGGGGTCATCTAAAACTTCTATGTGCAGCGTTGTATGCCATGTCTTGACGTACCATATTCATCCGGCTTTCTCATGATGTACTAAGGTGACGTACGCAAGTTGAAGGGGATCTCAACCAACTTAGCGTGCGAAACTGGAGGCAGCTAGCTAAAGATCGAGCTGGCTGGAGACGCTTGTTGCTTGAGGCCCAGGTCCATCCCCGGACTGTAGCGCCACCTTAAGTTTTTCATGGTGTGTCCGTACAAGCTCAGACGTCTACAGTCCGAGGTGGACCTGGGCCTTAACCTCTGACTGTCTCCAGCCAACTCGATCGTAAGCTAGGTTGGTTGAGGTCATGTTCTACTTGCATGCGCCTTCTGTGACTTATGATGTTCTCAGTGGTCGGATGACTCTTTTGACCGAGTCCTGAGTCCCTGAATGTTCCGTTCCGTCTTTTCTATCTGTCTAGACTTGTTCCAAAAGTAGAATGAGGAATGCTGCTGAAGGGTTCGCCACCTATTTACCTTTTAGAGGAACATTTTCTGGCTGGTCAGCGATTCTATTGCCTTCAATGCCTCTGGGTCCTGGTTTTCACAAGAGTTTAACGGCTTTTGAGTTGCAATAATGAGAACTCAGTGCTCTAAACGCTGCTTGACCATCGGTGAATATAGCAATGGTTGCCACCTTTATGCTAGAGTCAAGGTTGATGTTGGCGCAAGTATGATCGATCTTTCGAAGTGTGTTTGTTAGCAAGACCCTGTCTGCAATCAGACATAAGGCAAAGCAATCAGATTTGTGTAGATTCTCAAGACCTCAGTACGAGACTAGGACTTTTGATCTTAAAGCTCAGCACGTTTAAACTGTTTAAGCTCAGCGAACTGATAGGTTCGAATCTCAGCCAGAAAAAAACAACAAACGTCTAGTGCTGTGAAACACTTCCTCTCTGTTGGAAGTGATAAGCTTCCGAAAGCATGATCTGTCCCAAAAAAAAGTCTCCCAATCCGCCGTTTAGAGTCGCCAATGAAAGGTCCCTTCAACCTACAAATAGTTGCGAGAGGTAAGGCCTTGGCCCTTTTATGGGCTGAGCCGGGTATATTTCGCGTTTGCTGTCTCTGATTGATAACGATACAAACGATTTCCCCGGTGCGGCACACACTGAATTGAAACATCGAAAATAAGGGTTGCCACCACCGCACTCTTGGCCAATCAACATCGAAAATGCAACCGAAAACAAAATCCCAAAAAAGCATAGGGAGAGATGCAGAGTACACACTTGTTCCCTGATACATCAAGTGAATCTCCTTTTCTCCCTTCTCTTTCCATTTCTGAAAGAGAAACACCAACAACATGTATACGAACGAACTTACCACTGCAAATCGTGAGTGTTCCGTGCTGCCGCACACCCCTTTAGAGTGCAACGGTCTTCAAGTAGTCGCACTCGCAGCCGGTGCATTTCGGTGCCATTCGACACCATACGAGAGAGGGTGGTTTTTGTTTTGGTTCTCCATTACCAGTCGTTCCCCACCTGCGTGTCCCGTTTTCTCCCACGTTCCCTGAATTCACTTTACCCTCTTCCATGCGGTGGTGGATAGAGATGATTTTTTTTTTTTTCGTTTGGTGGTGGATTTCAATTCAATTCAAGTATCTTGTATCTTTTGGTTGCCTTGCCTTGCCGGTTGTGCTTGTATCTTCTTCATCCTTGCTTTGGTTGAACATTCGGTTTCGTTTATCGGTTGTGAAAGGACGTCTGAGCGTGGTATCTCGAAATCGGTTCCAATTTGTAGGCGGCACTAGTGAGAAATAATTTTTCCTTTATTTTTGCAAAGTTTTCAAAAAAGTGAGAGCAAACAACCTTGAACGGGGGTGTGCACAAAACGGAGCGCAAAACAGCGAAATCAACTCTTCATCAATTAAATCCAATTTAACTCAATTTATATCGTGACTTGTGTGTCAGCCTCAGCGGTGGTGGTGATAGTCAGTCCTCTCTGATCGTGTTCAGATTTTATGTGCCAATTTATCGGTTTCCAAAAAAAAAAACTATGAGAACTGAAAAGTGTTTTTAAATAAATCTACTCTTACGTCATTAAAAAAACAGTTTAACTAAATTTCTTATTTTGTTGTTGTGGTGATTTTGGTTTTTTCTTCTTCGTCCCGCTTTTGATTTTATTGAATGAAATCTACAATGGCTGATGAAAGCTTGCACTCGCCGCTTGATCAAAATATTGATTATCATATTGTTACTTTGTTTGAACGATTGGAGGCAATGCGAAAGGATACGAATGGACATCCTTCGATAAGTGCCCGACTGTCGAGTACATTGCAACCGAAGAGGAGTATGCATGCGGAAATCAGAACACTGGAGTTTTGGAGGTGCGTTCATTATTTTAACAATTTCGTCTACATTTGCATATTTTTTTGCTGAGTTAGGTTAGGTTAGATTGAAGTGGCTGAGGGCATACTTTGACATGTGATAGGTCCATTGCATAGGATCTTGGAGAGATTTTCATGAAGCTTCTGAGTTTCTGATAAAGATCAGGAGGTTTCTGTCCTCTGTATTTCTCAGATCGCCTAAGTCGTATAAGTGGGCGTCAACTTGGGGGTGTGTAACTGGAGGCGGTTAGCTAAGGACCGGGCTAACTGGTTGAGTTCTTGGTTCACCCCGAATTGTAGCGCCACCTAAGTTTTACTGACTAACTTAGGTGGCGCTACAGTACTAGTAGAAGGTTCCTCAGTGAAGTTTTCTTTTGCGGGAGAGAGCTGGGCAACTACAAAGAAGGTGGGGAATAGTTTCTTCCTACAAAAATCGTTTAAATGTACTCCAAGCCTTGTTGCATTCTGGCCTATTAGACAGTGTCTCGTGATGACCAATTGGAGCGTTTTAGATCTAACTTTGGCCCAATCTGTTTGTCCATCTAGAATTCGTTCTCTCGGCTTATTTTTACGTTTACATGCAGCAATCGGTGTACCAAAGTTGTGAGTTTGTCAGCCTTATAGTTCCCAGCAATGTGCCCTTGTACCCAACAAAGGTGGGTTCCTGTGAAAGACGATCGGCAATCTAGAGCTACTATTGGAGGTTAGAGAAACTGATTCTAACGACTACAACTTGTAGAAAGATCATCGAAAATTGTTAGCTTGACGACCTTCAGGAAAGGCACAATAGGAGCAGTGTCAAGGGATGCAAAAAAAAAAACCTCTAGAAGAACAAACTTTAAAAAACAACTGCACTGCAGGCAGATTCATCAGATTCTTTGATTTTCATGATCCTGCTCGGTATATACCAAGTGATCAAGACTTCCTCGATACGACTGATCGGACTTGACCATGTCTCTAGTCAATACCAATTAATCAGCCTACTTTGTCGACGACCTATCTAACAATCTTCGAAAGTTGTTGGTTTGGTGATGATCATGAACCAAGTCAACGTCTAAAAAGGTTCAGAAATGATTCTATGGCCACTCTGAGTGCTAGGATTGAACCCTAATCCACTTGTGATTTTCGAACGTAAAATTAAGATCGGTCCTACTGGCACGATTCAGATCATTACAAGGGCGGGGACTCGTGCAGAGGTAGTGCGCAATAGATTCTTTCTCTTACTCGTCAGCTCTTGCAGAAATCGTTGCATGTAAATTTGGCACGACAGCTCATAGAGAGCCAAGGCCTAGCTCCTCACAACTATTCATGTTTTTCGCACGAATGGAAGGGACCTACAATTTTAATGCCGACTCCGAACGGCGAATTGAGAAGCTTTTTATGAAAGATTATACTCTTGCAGGCTTGTCAAGTCTGTGAAGAGGTGGGGTGCCGCGAAAAAGCTTTTTATGGTTTTTCAGCATCGAACCTGTGTCTCTCGCTTAGCAGTCCACCGCACTAACCACTATAAGCCACGGCGACCACTAGAAATCGTTGCATATAAAAACCAAATACAGAGCATGCAGACAGTGCCCTGTTAGGACGTTAGTTTCGAGAGCTGGTCTCTTTTCAGTCAAATTGACACTTTTGGCCTCAAGACAGTCAAGACGTTGCCATCTCTGATTAGTGTCCATCGACAGAACATCGGTGTTTGACATGACGAGTTTGGCTAATTCATCAACCGCTCAATTCCCTGGAATGTTGCAGTTACTTGAAACCCCAACAGCGAGTGACATTATGTATGTCAGCTAATTTGACCAAAAAGATCTCGAAGAATCGCTTCAAAAATAAACTTGAAGATTCCAAGAAACTGTTTCCACTGAACAGCAATCGTTCGTATGTCAACAAACAAAAAAAGAAGAAACTGCTTTGACAATTGAAAGCAATGTTTGTCAATTCAGCAGAAATCAATTGCATCATCGGGTCAATAGGATAGGATAGGGAAGGCGAACAAAGCAAAGCAGTGAAAATAAGTTAACCCCCCAACAATAGAGAGTGGACAACAATGAGTAGTAGCCACGAACAGACAACAACGACAATGACACCCGAAAAAAGCGCGCATTTTATATTTTTATTTTTTTTTTAAGGGTGAGACGGTGACATTAATTTCGTATCCTACCTCATACGCAACACAAGCAGACGTACAACTTTTCCCTGTCTCCCTGTCTCCTCATGCGATTTATTCCTTTTGGAGTTTTTTTTCTTTTTCTTTCGAATAATTGAACCATGCAACACATTTACTACTGGAGGACGACAAAAAAAAGAAGAAGAAGAACCTCTTCCATGTGATAAATGACCATGTTTGGGATTGGCAAAGTGTTTCCCCGATATATTGCAGCTGCTTCAGGCTGGTATCTGTTTGTTGTCTTCTACTTACCTTCACTACATCTGTTCTTCTTCTTTTTCTTCTTTTTTTTTTTTTTTTTCTTCGTTTCTGTTGCTTACTTGGATTTTTTCTTGATTAAATATTTGTAGTTGCGATATGGGTTATTTGAACTGATATGCGACCAACGGAGGGTGGGGAGAGATTATTATTCATAAACAATGATGTCACGCTTATCATCAATCGTAGGGGGAATAGTAGGGAATTTTACAGGCACATCACAAGAGAATAAGGAAAGGAAGAGCAATAGAAATTATTGTAAAGAGTTCGATGAACAATCTAACCTTATCGTGTTGACCTTCTTTTTTTTATAAATTGCGTTCAATTAATTCAAAAATGAGATGAAGTAGAATCAAGAGAATGGAAGAGACGAGTACGTTGTTGAATGTCATCATTGACAAATTGACGGATGATGGGTTGGAATGAAATTTAGAGACGTTCTAGCTAATTGTGTGGAGTTTATTTGAAGATACACGTGTATATTAGTGAAAGTAACAAAGACTTACACTATACGTGTCCAGGGGGCCAAGGAGTTTAATAAGTCGAATCTTAGGTTAAGTTCGGTTGTAGGGGTGGCTGCATTTACAGCCTCACTCGGAACTCAATGGATCCATTGTGTTCCCCGGTGTGGTGTGGCATACCTCAAATATGGAATTATTACTTTTTTCAGTTGGCTTCCCTGAACCAACCCGAGTTCCGAAGGAATTGTAGGATGGTTCTCGGTGGCTTGCTTGACAGTTCGCCCAGATCACTGAAGAAATCTGTGGTCACAAGGAAAAACAACATAAGTCGTATTGTGTTGTGTGTGACTTATGCTGTTTTTCCTTGTGGCCACAGAAATGTTCTCTTAAGGTTGTCTTTCTGTTTCTGATAAGGCTTGGGCAGTCGCATAGGAGATGGAATGTGTCCCCTTCAGCGTCTGTGTCGCCACATCCTCTGCATAGTTCTGTTGTGCTCAAACGCATTCTCTTTAGGTGTGACTTCTGTTGAGTGCGATGATTTCCTTTGTTTTTTCTTATTTAGTTCTGTCCAGAGTGTTCTTGAGGTGCAGTATGTTGTGAGTGAAGTCCATCTCTCGGTCGTGAGTTTTATGGATTTTGTGGTGATGCTGGACATTTGAAGTTCTAAAGGGGGTAGGACTGAGTCCTCGGCCGTTATCAGATCCATCTCAGAGCCTATTTGCGAGCTCGTCCGCCTTTTCATTCCCCTGGATGCCCATAGGTCCCGGGACCCAGATGAGTGTGACATCATGGTTAGCTCATCGTTGCAACGTTTCACAGTTCTAGATCTGATTGTTGTCGTTGTGATGGCTTTGATGGCTGCTTGACGTAGATGTCGATGTGACTTCTTGAGAGTGACTGTTTTGATAATTCTCGCGAGGCCCCGGCGATTGCTAGAACTTTCGCCTGAAACATGCTGCTGTGATCGTGCAATGCTTGGTTCTGATGCATAGATCCCGGAGCCTACACCCTCATCCATTTTTAACCCATCCGTGAAAATGGATATACATATGTATGGTTGGGGTTGATGACCTCTCCTTCTGTCCAGCTTTCTCTGGAGGGAATTTTCAGTTCAAGGTTTAGGCTAAATTCCAGAATTTGTGTTAAATAGTCAGTTTTGGTCTCGGTGTTCACCCACTTGTTGGATTGTTGTTTCTTGATATCCCTTAGCTGATAACCTAGTGGTAAGCAGGAAGTTTTTGTTTCAATTAGATAAGCTGACGTAGCTCTTCGCATTGCTGGTAGTTATGAAAAAAAACTATTAAGCTACTCTGCAGTGAAGTGCAAAGTCAACTTAAGCCATAAGCACAAGCATACAATACAGGACTGGAGTCAGAACGAAGTCCTCTTCAATGAGTTTATCTCTTTCGTGACTGATGGCTCTTAAACAGCCAAAGGACTTCCTAACCACTGTAGTGTCTTCCAAGTTGAGGTCATAGCCATCAGTCAGGCCGCTGCTTGTCTGAAGATTAACCCAGTACCATAGGACTGCCTGAATGTGATCGCCAACCAGGATTATATCACATTCGGTTGGGTTCCAGGTCACTGTGGCATTCCGGGGAACTGTGCAACTCTCAAGGTATAGACAGTAAGAATATCAACCAAGTAAAAGCGCCTGTGTCGTTCTGTTAAGCACCAGATTCACACCAATGCTCTGTCGAAAGCAAATCGTAGATGGTAACATCTTCACTATTGCAACAAGGAGAAGGTCATCTGGCCTGTTCTCGATCTTAAGAGATCGAAAGCGTTAATTCGCCTTAAAAGAGAGGAGGTCTCGAAGCTAGCGAACGTCCTATTAAGCTACTGAATTCTAGGCAGACATGCTCAGCGTTTGGGTATATGTATGCATAGAATTCTGCAGGATCTGCAGAGACGAGAAAGAGGAAGAATCTATTGATCTGAATGCCGCCAGCACGACCGATCTAAATTTCTGCGTTCGAAAATTTCAATTGTTTCACGAGTAGATTAGGGTTCAATCCTAGCACTCCAAGTGGTCATTAATCATTTCTGAACCTTTTCAGACGTTGACTTGGTTCGTGAGATCACCAAATCAACAACTTTTAATTTCAACGCGGGACTGTATGAAGACTGTATGTTACTCCGTATAGAGCTAAGGCCTATGTATGTAGCTTCTCGCTACCATTCATGTAATTGAAGGGACTTCTCTCGAATTGAAGGGACTTACAGTTTTATTGACGACTCTGAAGGTTAAATGCCCAAATACCTCCGCCCCGGTCAATCGGCGATGCCAATCAGTCTTGCAATCCATCTTCCCCTGGTTCCTCTGCTCCAGTGTTGTATGGTGATCTCTTTGGCTTCTGCTGTTGCCGCTTCCTTCCTAACTTCAGCTTGTGTCAAGTAGTTTTTCTTTGTCACTAGGAGATTGATAGGGATTACTCCCGTGACCACGTGAGCAGCTGGTTCTGACACTGTTCAGTAGGAGCTGGCCACCTGGAGAGCTCATCTCCGCTGTACTGCTGCCATTAGGTTTCTGGTTTGGTTTCTGCATTGCATAAGAAGTTTTCGCCGACATGTCTTTGGTCCTCCGCTCAAGTTGGCCATCAGTCTACTCAATGCTGGGTTGGTCTTTGCAGTCTTTTCAGACACCGACTTGATCTGCTGCCAATATGTGAGCTTTGCGTCCAACCTCACTCCTAAGTACTTTACTGCGACTTTAGTGGTTATTGATGCTTGGCCTACTTGTACCTCAAAGATAGTGAGGATATTCCTCCTAATCAGCAGAACTACCTCCGTCTTCCATGTTGTTGGCTAAGTCCATGGTCTCGCATCGAAGATTCGACGTATCTTTTGATGTCTTCGGGCATTCTCGGTGTCTCGTCCTGATACGGATGTGCAGGCATCTCCATTCTCAAGATTCCATTGTAAGAAGTATTCCACAAGTCTAGTCTTAGGATTGAGCCCTGTGCAGCACCCCGGGGTACTTTTCTTCGTTCGGGTTCCCTCTGTGGTTGGATTAAGAAACTTCTCATGACAAATTATACTCTCAAATGGTTTAGTTGTTTTGAGTTCATAATCCTTAAATTGTTTCTACTAAACTGATGTTCTCCTTTAATGTCACACTTGCTCCTGAACCATTCCACCACTCTCCAGTCATTCCTCTTAAACTAAACCAACATTTTTCTCTTCTTTAATTACAGGTCAATAATCTCCGAGTGTTTGGCATCGTTCTTCTATGTTTTCATTGTTTGTGGAGCAGCAGCTGGTGCCGGCGTGGGAGCCAGTGTATCATCGGTCCTTTTAGCTACAGCACTGGCATCCGGATTGGCTATGGCAACATTAACTCAGTGTTTTATGAATATTTCTGGTAAGTGGATGTAGAGACTTAAATTTATGTTTTAACACACAAAAATCGTATAAAATACTAAAGTTTAGTGCACTTTCAAAGTGAAGTAGAGAAGTTTATAAACAACCATCCGTTCCCCCCTTTTAGTGTTCATTTTCCTTTCCTGTCAATGCCCCCCGACATGACATTGAAATAACAAAAAAAAAAAAAAAAGTTCCCTTTATCTTTAAAAATAATCTCACACCAGATTGTTTCTATCCTTCTTCTTCAACAGAGTCCTTCAAGCGTGAAGTTAATTTTCTTCCCTCCGTTTGAGATTGAGTTTTGCTGTGCGCAACAAGTGCGCGAGCGCAAAGTCAATAGCGCAACGCAACCAATATGGCTGTTGAATGTGTGGTTTTTGTGGTTTAAGGCTGCACAATGCTGGATAGGGATTGTCACACTCTGTGTCTGTTGAGTTATTATGACATTTGCGTCTGTAACTCGCTGTGTTTGAAGCATGTCCCCGTTATTTTGTGGTTCGAAAAAAAAACAATATACTGACGTTGACATTTCTTTATTTCAGTTGCAGAACCGATCGTTTTTTTTTTTTTGGTTTTGTTGCCTTTGGCGACTGTTTTTCCTTTTCCTTTCATTGAATTCTGTGTAAGGACTGGAAGGGGCAGCAAGTTCTACATCATGTTTGTGATGACTTTGCTTGCTGTATTTCAGGCTTCACTCGTCGCCAGCATGAACAGTATGAGTACTCTCGGTGGAACTTTGCCGCAACTTTCTAGAAAGCTGGCCGTCGCATTCGTCCTTTGGATTTCACCTTGACAGTGCGGGTATTACGGGTCATCCCATACCTCGATAGGAACTGTGTTCAGTTCCCCATTTCTTCTCCTAGTCCAGCGCATGTGTCCATCTCCCTTTCTGCTCGGCAAGCCTCTTTCTCCTGCCTTCTGGAAGCCGCGGACTTATTAATTTCCAGGTCGATGGGCCATCGGCCAGGGACTACCCTGATACCATTCTAAAGGCGCAGCAGACTCTAAATGATGCGATTCCGTGGACCGAGATCATCCGTCTCATGTACGTTATCCGATCCGTGACTGGTGATCATATGAGGGGTCGATTTGCTCACCGTTGCTAGCAGATTTTCAATTGGCTGCCTCCAACGTTTAGCATTCATCTCGACAGTGCCGATACCGCCCAAAAGGTTCTCTGGCCTGCATATTTCAAGCGCTCTTTGAAGTTGAGCCTGTGGTCCAACAGCATTCCCAGGTGTTTGATATGTGGACTCGTTTGATCCCCGACTTGTATAGAAGGGCGTTCTACCTTTGTCTGCCAGTTCCAGCCCTGATGCGTGTGCCCATATCCTTTCATTTTTGACAGCTTGATTGCAGTTTTCAGACATTTGTTCTAGCTGGGACTCCGTTCAGCCTTGGCGTTCTCAGTATGCCATTCTACAGAACTGGACCTAGCACTGAGCCTTCGTGGAACCCTTTCCATAATTGTACACTTCTTAGGCCCCTCTCCCATGTCGTAATGTAGGATCTTCGAACTGAAGTAGGTGACTATTATTCTGATCAAGTAGTTAGGTTGCTTAACGCTCTCGCTATACAGGTCCAGTGTCGAGTGTTACGAAGGCACAGTACTGCTTTCTTCTTCCTAACCATCTTTGTTCTACAATTGCCTAACGCGCATTGTCGCACATTATTGGTTCTACGGTGCTTCGCTTTTATCAAAAGCCGAACTGTGTCAATTGGTGAGCCTCGAGTGTCTTTACATATGTAGCTCTAACCTGTTCGACGGCAGTTGCTATTGTGGCTTGTTACCCTTTGGGATGGGAACTAGCGGGCAGATGCCTTCTGTTGGGCATGTTGTGTAGAGGCTTATGGTTTTGCTTTGATGGCTCCTTTTAGCACGGAGTTCAGGATCCCATCCATTCCTGGCGTCTTGTTGCTCTTTATTGTTGTGGCGGCTTAGAGGACTTCCTCAGTTGCAACTGGTGGTATTGTCGTTGCTAGAATAGAACAGAATGTAGGCTAATAAGGATCGATGAAGTGGTCGGGGTTCGGATGTTTAGAACAGCAAATAAGCTTCGAAAAGGAAAACATGTGGGCCAAGATCTTTATGCAAAATGCGGTCCAAAGTAGTTGCGGATAGGCCCAGTGATCGTCTCAAAATGGACAAAGCTGGGTTTTCAATCACACTCTCAGTTATGGCGACTGGGTTTCCTTTATAACAACTTCTGCAGAAGCTGCATAGATGAGGAAGAAAAGGAGACGATTCTCCACCTTCTCTGTACATACCCGACCCTTTCAGCTGGGAGAAAAGCATACTTAGGAGCCAGCTTCTTCAACAACATAAGTGAACTGGCTGACATCAACATAGGCAGTCTCCAGCGCTTCATAGTAAGCTCCGGCTGGTTCTGCGGGTAGTATTTCTGCAATACAGATCCTGGTGGTAACACAAAGGACCTTATCTGATCTAAATGAGGTTGCACCTGCAGCCTGCCACTTCTACCTAACTTAACCTAATCTATGGCGGTGATATTTTCAGTTGAAGTCCTAGACGTTCAAATTTATCAATTAAATTCATGAAAGCTGTCCGAGAATAACCAAAAGCCGATGATAACCAAAAGCAGTACGAACTTTAGGAAAAATTTCAGCGATATTTTTACCGTTTTTGTAGTGTATTTTCACTTTTTCAACACGTGCGACTATGTATCGATGCGTATCTTATCAAAAGTCATCGCAATGACAATTGATTGTTGACAGTTCAACAATGGCGTGAAGTTTAAGCTTTTAGTTCCTGTCAAACTGCTCTGTTTTTGACAGAATGGAAATCGAAATAAATATTTTGAAAATCCCCTCCAATCCAATTTACTGTTACAGTTTTGACACTGACGTCCTGAATTCTGACAAAAAAAATACGCATCCATGGTTGGTTTGCAATTTGATCTTTTTCCACCACCTTCTCACTAATCTGATTTTGAAGTTGTCTATGCCCCGACTAATTTGTTCCCACTCTCCATACAGGTGCCCACATTAATCCTGCTGTGACGTTGGCATCATGTGTCATCCGGATAATATCACCATTGCGTGCTGCCATGTACATCACAGCCCAATGCGGCGGAGGGATAGCTGGTGCAGCACTACTCTACGGGTAAGTGAAAAACAAAATTAAATTCATTTGTTTATATAAAATTCTGTTTGCAAATATATACACTTGTTCCCCCATGGGGGGGGGGGTTGGAGGGGGAATCGCTGAGATAGGAATTGTATTACTAAACCGCATTAGCCGATCCCTTTTATGTGAAAAAGTCTCTCACTGGCAGTGCAGTTCATTGACAGTTTTGTGTAATTCTCTCAGTAAACACAAGCCCCATAGCAATAAGGTCCGCCTTTAAGGTTATGAACTCGTTAACTTCTCCAATTTCATCCGTTTACCAGAGTTTCTTCCCTTCTTTTTCGAGTGTTGACAGTTCTAAATTTTCAAGTTTACATAAGGTCATACATCATATGCTTAGCAATGTCTACAACAACTTGTCTTGTCTCATATTCCTTGGGTGTTTGTACGAGTATGTATAAAGGAAAATAATAAACAGGAAGCAGGCTTGGAATACCAGGTGTGTGTTTCCCTCTTTTTATTTTCTATTCCTATCTGTCACAAGGTGTAATTCTATTCCTTCTATTCTCTCTGATGGTGTGTCCTGTGTAAGGTGAATCTCCACCTGAGTGCGGAGAGTTCACATCGTAAACATTATGTCCTTGCGATGATGCTAACAATGATAACAGAGCATATTAAATGTCATTGTGTATCCTTGCCAATGTTTAATTTTATTAAACCCGCATCCTTACCCAGCGGATGCTGCTGGTGTTTAACTGCCAAGATATCGGTACCCAAGATGCACAATTTAGAGATGCTAAATGTCAAAAAGTGACTTGTCACTTTGCCAAAAAACGCAAAAAAAAACAAAGTCCTCGACGTCCTTTCCCAAGGAATGTGTGTGTGCGTGTGTAATAAGTGGAAACAAATAAAATTTGAAGGTCCTCTATCCAAGCTATCAAGTGCACAGAACCGAAAAAATCAACTTCTCCCGACGACTCTTCTTTCTCTCAAGTGTTGGCAAACACAAAAAAAGGATCTGCCACAGTTTCCTCTCTATTGCATTCCACGTAAGTAAGGATAGAGGAAGAAAGAAGTAAATGCTAAGAAATTACCACTTTTTTACTTAAAGACTTTTTCCTTTTTCGTGTTTCTTTTTGCAATTCCTATACTTACTTCACCTTTTATTGCTGCTTTAACGTTCTTCCTTGGAGGAAGTGTTGAGGATTATTTTGGCCTCAATTTTAACTTAAAAAAAGAAAAAAAGGAGCACAGAATACCAGACGGTAGAGAGAGGTAGAAAAAGGGGTTTGTTGAACTCCTCTTCAATGAAAATGGCAAATGGAGTGTGCCGCCTTACCATAGGTATTTACTTTTTGTCAATTTGACGTTGGATCCTTAAAAATCCGTTGGGGGGCGGAATCTCAAAGGACACAGATAAGTTTTTGTTAACGTGTTCTCAAGCAAATAAAACATTTTTTGTCGCCCTTTTGTGGTTTGATGATGTGTGGTAATGTCGTTTGATTGTTGGAGATTTTCCAGGTGAGGTGCCTTAACTTCCTTCGGTCGACTAGAGACAAATTATTTGAGTGCGACCCACTCTTTGTCTGTCTCAAATGAATGAGTTCCATTGGTGGTTCAATGTCAAGATTCATTCGAAAGAAATACTGTGAATTATAAGCAACGGCAAACAAAACCAATAATTCTCCCCAGTCATTCTGGACACCACCCTCGGAGCAAAAAGACTGAACCCTAATACCACCTGAGTTTCAAAAATCACTACACCAACACTAGCGCCGTGTAGGGCACTAGCGCCCGTCTACTTGTGCGCGCCACCCTAACTGAGATATTTCTCTCTTGCGTTGTTCCTCCGTTCGGGTTTGATTCGAAGACTCCGTTGGTACCCATTCGCTCTACATGTCCTAGCTATCTCTAGTAACCATTGCGTACTTTTGGACTAGGTCGACATCCCTGTACAGCTTGTATAGTTCGTCGTTGACTCTCCTCCTCCGAACCCTGTCAACGCAAACTGGACCGAGTATCTTACGAAGAATTTTTCGCTCGAATTGACCAAGGACAGAGGAGTCCGTTCAAATCGCTTGTGAGCAAGTGAGTTAATATTCCAAACCCTCTCTACGCAGCTTTCCCAACTGACAACGGACTCTATCTTCATCTGCTTTCGATAGAGTCCAGCTTTCAGCGCCATAGACTTGACAAGGATGATTAAGGTCTTGTATAGATTCTCCTTGGATCTTCGGGATGGAGCCTTCTCAGTTCAAAGAAACAGGCGTTCTCTGATAGCGGAGCCAAGGTAGACAAAATCCCTTACTACCTCGAAGCTATAGCTGTCCATAGTGACATTTTGTTCGATTCGTCGATGCTGAGTGTTCCTTCTTCTTGATCGCTGAACCAATTTTGGCTGCTTCTGTCTCAATACTTTCGAATGCAACGGTGACAATCCGCTGAGTTCTACCGCGAGTATTTACCCAGACTTTTGATAGATTGTGGTGCCTCTTGTGTAAGCTTAAGAGCTTAACACGATTCGTTCAAGTATGATGCTGAAGAAGTCGCATGAAAGAGTGTCACCTTGTCTAAATCCTTTTCTAAAATCAAAGGTCTCGGTGAGGATCATTACCGATCTTGATGGAGCGAGCATTGTCCATTGTCATCCTGTACAGATGGACGAATTTGGCAGGGATACCTTTGTACAGCTCGTCTCTATAAATGCTGCCATAGGATGGTGTCTATCGATTTGGACTTCTTGGAATTTCTCCAGGATCCGTCGAAGTGTGAAAATTTGATCGATTGTGAACGTTCCTGGTTTGGAAACACACTGAAAAGGGCCAATCTAGTCGTTGACGAGGGGTTTCAGACGTTCACACGATGTGGCAGATAGAATCTTATACGCGATGGTAGGTAGGTAGGATCTCTACGGATCTATGGTGTTCCTCTAACGTGGAATGTCCAGTCTGAAAAGACGCGATGGTCAGGAGAAGAATGCCCCTGTAATTGTCTTATTTCTTGTGGATCGGCCTAACCATGCTGTGATCCTATTTTGTGAATAGGATTCGATTAAGGCGGTTGTTTTTGAACGTGTGGATCGTATTTTGGACACCTTGGTCAACAATATTTCACACGCTTCGCATCAGTTTAGAGGTTTTTGTCTTAATTTTACGGAGACTGTGTCACATATTCTCATTGAGTTCGACAACCTATGGTCTTCGGTGAGTTTAGTCCTTTTTGGACACCTTCCTTCATCTCCTTTTTCAGGTGCTGTTGTAAATTTCGTGACTAATCGGTTCAAATTGATGGGAAAAGTCGACAGGTTGACCACGGGTTTCCTTATTCAGTTGCTGTAGGTTAGGTTGGGCGGCTGTCCCCACTGAGCAGGGACCAGTTGTGATACCGCGTGTAGAAACTGGAAAATCAGTCTCAAAAACCTCACATGTGGAATTTCCTTTAGGAAAAAGGAGTATAAGCTCTGGGTAACCGAATCGATGCAAACCGTATCCTATGCAGAACCAGTTAGACCCACATACAAAACTCTTAATTCTAAAGATGTCGAGCCTGGCTTGGTCGTTGAGGTCATTGTCCTCCTAGTGTTTCAGCTGCTGTTAGACTTGTTGATTTCGTAGATTCAATTTGGATTCGACAAGTGGTATGAGCCCACATTGGATAGCTTCCATTCGTTTCCTTTTCGACGAACACTTCCCTCGACTCCTTGAGAGCTTCTGGAAGACTTGTTTATTGAAGTTCTTTCTATTCCATGTCCAGTCCATCCAAACCTATGATGGTGTCCTACAGCTGCTACACAACCAACGGATGTAAAACACAACCCAACAGTCTATACACACCTTTTGACCTAGTCTAATGAATAAAGCAAATCACATCATTTCCGACTTAAAAATAAAACCTCCTCCAGCATACATATTTATCTAAGTCCTTTTTTTTTTTACTGAAAAGAAGAAGAACAAGGAAAAAAAAAATCACCACATCCTGTGCCTTGCTTTCATCTATTTTTCTTTCTATCCGTCTATTCAATTGCAACGATACGAACGATGAAAACATCTGTCACCGACAAATAGATTCCACAACACTCTTTCTCTCCTTGAGATGTCTCTCCATTTCCTTCTCTCTTTCGCACAATTTCTACTGAAACGAATCCTAGACAAAAGGAATTCAAAATTCATGTCCTTTCACCGTAGCCACTTAATACCTACGCACTGTGATTCATTTCAAAAAAACGTCATGGATTACAACTGGTGCCTAGAAAAAATCAGGGGATCCGAATCTGTATACAAATCAGGATCGGGTCATAGATCCTTTATCTATGGGTTTTGATCGTTTTTTTTTTTTTTTTTTCAAGGAGAACT
This sequence comes from Criorhina ranunculi, assembly GCA_951813785.1. Taxonomy (NCBI): domain Eukaryota; kingdom Metazoa; phylum Arthropoda; class Insecta; order Diptera; family Syrphidae; genus Criorhina; species Criorhina ranunculi. The sequence continues at coordinate 57,814,837 of OX638384.1, read as the reverse complement.
CTTCTTCTATGTGTGTGGGTTCAGTTTTGATAAAAAGAAACGACGCTTGCTTCTAAATTTTTTTTTACAAAAATATTTCGAGAATCATCTTGCACCTCCATTGTGTCTGTCCAACATCTGTTCCAACATCCAGCAACGTCAAGGATTGGAATTTTAAATTCTCTTTCTCTTCTCTGTTTTCTGTTTTTTTTTTTTTTGCGTTTTTTTTAATGAGCACAGCACAGATGCACAGATGGATGGTTGGATGAAGAAGAGGCAAATGATGATATTGCAAAGCGTGGTGAAGATTTAATTTTTCTTCTTTTGGGGGATCTGCCCTTTGGAGAATAAGAAGCAACAGTTTGGAAACTCAAATAGGTTATAGGCACACGAAGAATATCTTTTCGAAGTGCAAATGGAAATAAAAAATAAAAATTAAAAAAATTGAGTGAGTTGAGATTTATGGTGGCAGGATAGTCTTATTTATTCGACTTCAATGCCAGATGTTGTGCATGAAGTAGAGGGATTTCTCCATTGGGACAGAGAGTGTGTTACGCGGAACAACCTTTGAATGTTGATGAATTCATGGGATGCACTTTGAAGGCTGTTTATGGAATGGTGAGCTGAGTATAGATTGGTGGTGGAGATGTTACAAACAATGTTCGCATCAACAAGGCACACCCTGGCAGTGGACTTGTTGTTTTAAAAGACCACGAACTGACACGGCTTTTGAAATGTTTCTTCCTTCGATCTAGGTTAGATTAGGTGGCAGTCTTTGCTTAAGCAGAAGTACACTTAGATCAGAACGAACAGCACCAGGAACCTTGCGTAATAGAACCGCAACTGTGTCGGTGCAGACCCTTTCCTGTTCCGTACTTTATGCAGAACAATTTAGTAAACATCGAGCTTGGCTCTAGGTCCGCTGAGGTCTTCATAGAAGGAAGAAGGATTCCCTAAGCCATAGTACTGCTTTCAACACCAGCACCTGAAACCTTGCATGATAGAAACGTAACTGTGTCGGTGCAGACCCTTTCCGTACTATATGCAGAACCATTTAGTAAATATCGAGCTTGGCTAGGTCGCTGAGATCTTCATAGAAGGAAGGAGGACCAGCACCACCAGCAGAAGCCTTTCATGGAAGCGCACCTGCGCGTTGCAGACCCTCTCCAGTTCCGTACTATGAACTAGGTCGCTGAGGTCTTTGTAGAAATACTCTCCTGGAAGCCTTGGTAGGGCGGCGCAGCGTCTCTAGAGCTCGTGCAGAATTCGATGAAAAAACACTCATTCTAGTGGCCTGCCTGCTTATCAATCAATGACCTGTGAGGGCTCCTGCTATAGTTCTTCTAGATTTCCTATTGATGGATAGGCGTCTTTCTTTTCTCTTCAGATTCAGGTTAGACCAAATCTGTTTCGACGAAAGACGGTACCAAGGCGAGATTTGATCAATTCCAGGAAAGCTGGCTGTTCCCCTGCATTTTCCTCTGCTGCTTTCTTTGCCAGCTCGTCTGCTTTGTTGCTCGGAACGTCCCTATGTCTTACAACCCTTGTGCAAGGAAACGTCGAATCTGTCAACGACCAGCGGCATTGCTTTACCAACTCGTATTGTCGATGATTCCAAAGCTTTTATCGCTTGCTGACGCGCTACCCTCTACCGCTTTAATCGAAAGGGAAGCCGTAGCTTTTTGGGCTTTCGTAATTTCCGCCTTCATATGGTGGGCCGTAATCACACCTATAAGGGTGTATAATTCTGTCGGTCCTAGCTTTGTCAAATATGGGCCATAACTTCCTTGACCATCTGTTGTTTGCCCCTCTTAGAGCTTTGTTGCCTGCTTCAAGCTTCAATGAGCAAGACGGGATGTACTCCGAGGGGTCGGCTTTTACCGGACTTAATGTCGAACTTTTTCTTGCTAATTCTTCAGCGTTCTCGTTCTCTGGTATGCCCTCATGCCCAGGGAACCATCTTGTGTTGTGTTCCAAGAACCATGAGCTCTTCTTGACAACACTTAACAAGTTTCGATTTTATTTCTGCTACCTGGCTGTCAATGAAAAAAGGTGATATCGTTACGCGGTATTGCCTTCACCGCAGTCTCAAGACCTCTGCTTGGAAAACACTGCTGTGGTTCGAAAGGCGGACAGATTTGCTTCTTCCCAGCGGTTCGGAGAAGATTCCTGCGCCTACCTATTGTATTCTGTTTCCCAACCGTCGGATTGGCTTATTCTCAGGGCACTTTTGCCTCGAGTCCTGCTGTAGGAGTTGTCTCAATTGCACTGATCCTTCCCTGTCAAGTTGAATAAAGATATCTCGCGGTAGAAGGTTGAGGATTGCCTCGAGTCCTGTTGTAGGAGTTGTTCCAATTGCACTGAGCCGTCCCTGTCAAGTTGAATAAAGATATCTCGCGGAAAAAGGTTAAGGATTGCCTCGAGTCCTGCTGTAGGAGTTGTTCCAATTGCACTGATTCGTCCCTTTAACTAGCTTATTGAGAGCTATCAGGTCTCTTAAAATGTTCAGAAACTACCCCAAGAGTGTAGGACTTAAACACAAACCAAAACCACCTCTGCGTCCAACCCATCGTTATCGTCGTTAGGCATTCCATCCTGGGAGAGGTTTTCAGTCGAAGTATGCGTCTGTAAGGATATGCAGCGTTGTCCCTTATTTCGTCTGTATGAGCTCTCAGGATGTTGCCTATCGATCTAAGTTAGTTATAAGTACGGTACAGTAACACTTGGTGTACAGTTAAGTTGGATACCCTTTTTCTACTTTGTACACAGCTGTTCCGGATAACTCAATCCCGCTTATCATTAAAAATACATTTCTTTGCATAAATTGGTTAGAAAAAAAAAAGAAAAACTAACCTTTTCCATAAACAGGAAGAGTTAACCAAAATCACAAGCAGCATCCGGTTACGGTTCAACAATCAACATTATATTAAACCACTTAACCCTTAGACCTATTTTTGTTATCCAACAATCTTCAATGGCTGGGGTTTCAATCCGCAACCTTATTGTCAAGTATTTTATGTGCATTGTGTGACCACAAACAAATTTTCCTGTCGTGTAACCACACCAAAGTGTGTGAGGGAGAGGGAGAGCAGAGAGAGGAACCGGGAAAAAATCGCATTAAGTACATGACCTCGATGCATTATTTATGACATTTGTAACTGTTTTTGTTGGTTTTTTATTAGTTTGACAGTTCTGGGGTCATGCCAGTTCCTTTTTTTTTGTGGCAAAAATAATGATATTCTTGGTGTGGCAAGGGGGTTGGTTTACCCTTTACTTGCCTTATGTTCAAGTGGTACATCAACCCGTCTGTTCAATCAAAACTGAAATGCAGTTTTGCATTGGAAAAGGGTTTAAGCGGAAATAAATCACTATACACACACACACCCAGTGATTCTGTCAAGAGTTTCCTTACACATTTCACATCCTTCTAAGGATTTTCGTTCTCATATCTGCATGTGGTGCTAAAAAAATATGGATTTTGAATATTTATTTGGGTTGTGTGACTGGTGTTTATTCAAAGGACTCGTAGCGATAAAAACGTGTCTTATGGTGGCCTTTTAACACGTTCAGATAAAAATCTGAAGTGTGAACATGACAGACAAGCCGGTCTGTGAATATTATTACTTCTTTGAGGAGGCAGGAGGAGTATTTACCTATGAGAGCTGGTGTAAGGAATTTTTGGTGTTTTTGTAAGAGATCAACCGAAATGATTGCTATCAAGTGAGCAGTTGATGTATGTATGTCCTTGGCAGGTAGGTATGTGTGCCATATTTTATGAAATTCTTTCGAAGATTGAGATGAAAGTGCTAAAGTTGTTGTTTGCTTTGGTCTTTAAGGGTCGTTTAGGTTTTCAAAATAAGCGTCAACTGAAATGAGTATTTAAATTTTGAAGGATTTCTACAGATGTTTTGGCTGAAAGGTGGGAATCTTTTGAAGACGAAAGTGAGCTCGTCCCTGGTTAAAGTGTGTTCCTTCCATTCTCTTTCCTTTTTTTCTAACAGCACCCCGCCATCTTACCAAAATCTTGTTAGGATTTCTTAGTCTGTCGCCTTTCTTGTTCGAAGTGCCTTAGCTATGTACGTCATATATTGTTTCGTCCAATCTCTCACAACATTGCATGTGTCCTGTAGCTGTTGTTTCCCTAAGCTCATTCTGCAGTGCATGTCTCTCGACTTTAAAACGCTGATAGTGGACAAACACATGTTCCACGTCTTCCTCTGTTTGGATGCAATACAGAGATATGCGCGGAAGCATTCGTGTCCATTTAGCAACCGCGTTATGAAGAAGTCCCCATCACCATGCTTGCGACTTCCTCATGTCTCAGCGAAGGAACTTTGTGACACCACATGGATCTGTATTTTCTTCCAGAGAACTACCCACAGAATCAGCCGGATCTTACTAAAAAGCGTGTGGAGACTGCCTATGTTGGTGCCAGTCAGTTCGTTTGGCCATCGACCTTGACACGTTCCATCGTTTCTGCCATTTCGCCATGCCGTTGGTCCTCTCTGGTGGATTTGCTTCGTTGAGTCTGCCACAGTTTTCTGGTTTGTCAATTGGAATCACAGACCAAGAGTTATGCCCTTCTTCATGGTCTTGTTTTTCTTCACTGCTAAAAACACACTTGCTTCTGTTACTTTTGCCGCCAGTCAGGGATTTCCTTCGCACGAGCAGGCTTGACGTTTTGTCACTTCTCATTTCAGCTGCCAGAGCCAGCAGATTCTTCGTTTCCCCTATACGGTGGCGCTGCATCATTCTTGTGATAACTTCACTTGGCTTTTTGGGGTTACTGGGTTACTTGGCCAACGACTAATGCCACCGCGCTGATGTCCATATTGATTTGTTCACTTGCGCAGAGGAACTCCTCTTCGTCGGCCCACGTACCTTACCTAACCTGCTCACTTCCGTTAAAAGGTTTCTAACTGGCTGCCTTGGTTCTCCCAATATTTGGCATAAGTCTGCCATAGTGTCGCTACTGCCTGAGAGGCCTTCTCGCCTGCGAACAATAGGTGGTCCCTGAAGTTGAGTCTGTGGTCCAGCAACACTCCCAGGTACTTGATGTATGGCTTCGACTCGATGATGTGCTCACTTTTTACGACTTCTTATGAGAACAGCTTCGGTTTTGTGGTCTTCTAGTTACAAACCTGTTGTCTGTAGCGATAGCTTCACGTTCGTGATTCCTTCTTCTAATGTTTTGGCCACTACTGCAGCTGCCGTAGCGTCACCCCAACTCGGCATTTGTGTTCTTCGTATGTCATCGTTCCATAGAACTGTTCCTTGTGGAACTCTTCCCATAATCGTGTACTTCTTAGCTCCTTCTTCCGTGTTCTAGAATATAGCTTCGAAGTTTGTGGCTATTATACGCAGTAGGTAGTTTGGTTGGGTAGCTGCTGGGCCACTAGGTGCTCTTCTACATGACTCAAGTCGGGAGACTTGAAACCCAATACTGTCTGACCCTTGAAGTCATATTTTTCCCTCAATGGCTTCACGTGTTATGCTGTACAAAACTTGTGTTGCGTTGCATGCTTTTGATAGGCGTGTGATGATCCCTGGTTTGATTTCGATTGCTTCCTTCAATCCCTGCCGTCTTGTTGCTTTTGATCACTGCCACTGCTTCTATGATTTCCTCCCAAGTACCTTGTCTTGAATTCCTTCATATTAGCAAAACCGTTGCAAGCATAAAATCCTCCATAAATTCCTTTCCCATTCCATGCTCCAACTTTAAGGTCAACAACTCTTGCCATTCTCATTGAAAATTCCGCAAAAACAAGCGGAAAAAAAACGACCAGAAAGGGACACCACTCTCCCCGCCAAAAAGAATGACCTCACTTTTTATGCCAGAAAATGTAAACCGTCTCCAGCGGCGGGTATTCATTCCATCTCCCTTCGTCTGTCAATCAAACCCGAAAAAAAGCATTTACCTCAGCGTCAGCAGCAGCACCAAGCACAGCATCGGCAACACACAGTTCCTCTACTGATTTGTGATGATTGGAGACGTACTACAAGTGAACATCGCGACCACCTGTCTTTGGGAACCACCACACACCACCGCCGGTGACATTGTGAAATCCATTCTACTCTTCTGAAACTGTCCTGTCCCCCCCTCTCCCGCAATCACAACTGGTTCAGTGAATTTACTTATCCGGTTGAATGGATCAGGATAACCATCTACTACTGTCCGTGTGTATGCAGATGTAACTTTGGCCACATGAACGCAACCCTGCACATGTCAAATGACTTCCTTCATGAGTAGCATAACCTCATTATTATGCGTCATAACATTCATGTATCCTTCTGTGAATTATCCGAAATGTCAAAGCTAGATAGCGGAATACTCGTATCAAATAATCCCTACTGCAGTGAGGACACTAATAAATTTATCTTCATCCTTTCATCACAGATAATGATGATGATGGTGACGAGGAATACGAAAATAATTTAGGCACCGTCTCGGGGCAATCAAAAAGGATTATTTCAGTTGGCGAGACACTGGGCAGAGGGGGGGATCGTCACAAGCAGGTGTGTTGCATTTTAACTCGTTCTCCTTTGGTTTTTCGAATTAAATTTCAGACACGTGTTCCATTCAATGCAACACACCGCCGGTTCCCCCCGAAAAAAAAAACACGAAACAAAGAAACCCTGAAAGGCTTTAATGATTAGAGTCAAAAAGTCGGCGCAAGGCAACAGGATATCGGTGAGAGTGTAGTCGCTTTTTTGGCCATCACCATACTGGCGCGCCGCCAGATAATTACGGGGATATGCATGCGTTTGAAGTGTGCCTGTAGATTTGTATTTCTCGTAAAAGAGCCAATTTCACGCCAGGATACCCTTTTATGGAGGCAGATGTATCGGAGTATCAGCGTCGGCGTTGGCGTATTCCGTATGCGTAACACTATTTATTACCAAGGTCTACAAAAGGAAGCCATTCTCCCATTAGACATGTATTTTTTTTTCCTTTCTTTGTGTCTATATTCGGTTTTTGTCTGTAGACTCCTAATCGTCTGTCTTGTCAGTCTTGTTTGCTCTAACGACACTTTGGCGATTTCCTTGATCTAGATTCAATTTGATTCCTTATAAGTGACTTCCTTTGTTGTTATGTACTTACTTACTTACTTAGGGCCAAAACCCACCATCCTTCATGGTCCAGGGTACGTCCAGGTACGCTGTCCGTTCACTTGACCAAGATTCCCTTCTCTGCATAAACGAAGTGGCTGAAACTCGAATAGCCTCTTAGCTAGAGCGTTCTAGTCCATTCGCTCGATGTAGCCAAGCCAGTGCAGTCGTGGAATCCGCGATTGTATCTTCTCTTCCATTCGTCCCTTCACGCAGACAAAACTAAATATTCGTCGTAGAATCTTCCCTTCGAAGATCTGCTCCGCTGTCTTACTTATCGTCCAGCATTCAGCTTCATAACGCAAGACTAGATCACAATTTTTGTAAACACCATCGAGTTAGGAGTTTGAACCCCAACTGTTTGGAAAAACCGAAGTAGCCTAAGGTTATCCTTCGACGAATCTCCACCAGGGTGTCGTTTCTGAACGACTTTTCTTAGATGAACTCCTTCACTATCTCACAGTTATAGCATTGGCTTGTGACATTCTATCTAAGACGGTGTTTGATGGATCGGTTATCGGTCGACAGCATGAACTTACTTTACGACGATTGAAGATCAAGGCCAAGACGAGTTGGTCTTATGATGAATGAGGGGAAGACCATGAACCAATAAGACCAACTCGTTTGGCTTGTTCTTCCATCGCCGTAAAAGAACAAGCTACAGGTCACTGGATAATACTTAAGCTTAGGTTAGGTTAGGGTAGAGTGACAGGCTGCATTTGATGTTGCCGCACTTAGACCAGAGGAGGTCCTTAGGGATAACACATGGATCTGTATTTTCATCGCAGAATCAGCCGGAGCTTACAATGAAGAGCTGAAAGCTGCCTATGCTAGTGCGACCCAGTTCATCGAGATTGCAGAAGAAGCTGAGAGAGCTTGGACGCGTACAGAGGAGGTGGATAATCGTTTCCTCCTCCTCGTCCAAATAGCCTTTGTATAATCGGCACGACAGCTCATAGAGCGCCAAGGCCCAGTTTCTCACAACCACCTTATAGCTTTTACAAAAATTATTACAAAGGAGCCCCAACCGATTGGTGTACCTGCCAATGGGGCAGTGTCCCGGGATAACGCCCACTATGTTGTTGATAAGCAGCCTTTTCTATCTGATTAGACAGTTAAAGCATTTGTGATCCAGCTTAGGCCTTAGGACTCATCTGTCCACCTGCGTTTGGTAATGCCGATCGCATTTGTTTTGAGTAACAGCCTACGAGGGGCATCGAGAATCAAGTTATACACTGCCTGTCAAGTTCATCGACCATTAAGTTGCCTGTAATGTCCCTTAAGCGACAGTTTAGAGCTGCTTCCCTGATTGTCATTATCTCGACTTGGAAGACGCTACAGTGGTCAGGCAAAGGAAAATAGATGCTTATGTTCACCTTTGAGCAGATACCTTTCCCCATTCCAGTTTTCGTCCTAGAGTAGAAGCCGATGTAGCTCAAAATCATCCTTCCAGTCAAGTCTGAAGGGGATAGTGGTTACAATGTTTTTATCGAATAGATCGCAAGCTGGACCATTGGCGTCGTTCTTTCATCCGTATGGGTGCTAAGGATGTGTCTTCATCACTACAACAAGCAAGCTTTTTAAACCAACGTGCATCGGTATCTCCTCCGTCTCTTCTCTACTTTCCCTAATGCCTGTGCTCTAGTTTAAGGGTAGTCATAAACCCTTTAGCGCACTTTAAAAAAGCTTTTCAGATGGAAGCCGCCGCTGGGATACTTCTGAGGGCTCCACTGATAGATATAGAGGCCGATCTTTACACTCAACCGAGAAAGTTTCAATAGATGGTCTTTTCCAAGCCATTCCACCAGACGATCACGCCATATTTACGATAAAAGGCCCCACTTGCGTCCTATTGATTTTTTTGCAGCAGTAGAAGAGTTGTGGTGGCTTTTTCTAGATCCATCAAGAAAGGGAACTCCATTTCATATCTTAGCATCTTTTGGAATTTTAAATCGCAGAAGTTGGCTATTAGTTGTTACCGTTGGCATCATTTGTGCTCGGGTTTTTGTTGTGCTTGTCCATGTGCACCACATGCTTTAACCTAATCTCTAAATGTTCACATAGCTCCTCTTAATCTGAAGAAGTAATGATGACCTTTCCTTTACAAGACCAAACCTATGGTTCACTGAAAGTGTCACAACCATCAACTACAATCGAGACCTCCTTTGAAAGAGTGGATCGTGTTTGATGCGGGCTTCACACTTAATAAGACGTTTGCTTGTTTTGTATCGGGAACACCACGCTGTAGCACTCACAAAAGCATGTACAATGCCCATTGTACTACGACCAGGTACAACCCTGTGACTGTGTTTTCATCGTCTTTCTAAGAAAGCCGAGTAAGATCTTCAGTGGTAAGCCTCAAAAATCTGCAACCTGATACGAACAAGGGCAGGAAACGTAGTGTCGTCGCCTACTCCATACTCACTTACTTACTTATCAGACCTTCCTTTTCTTCGTGGACCTGGTTGACTGGAATTCAAAGATCCTCTTAACTGGAGCCTTCACGTCCATTCGTTCGATGTGGCCGACCCAGTGTAGTCGATGGATTTTTGCCTCCCGGACTACATCCACATCTTTGTACAGCTCATAGAGTTCGCGGTTATATCTTCTCCCCCATTCGCCCTCCTCGCAGACAGGACCAAATATTCGACGTAGAATTTTTCTATCGAAGGATCCCAAGATCTTCTTCGCTGTCTTACTCATCGTCCAGCATTCAGCTGGCAAGATCAGGATTTTGTAGAGCATGATTTTGGACCTTCGAGTTAGGAGTTTGGATCCTAGTTGTTTGGACAAACCGAAGTAGGTTATCCTTCGTCGAATCCCCAATCCATAACAAGTTGAAATGTTTGGCAAAAAGGCGTGTTGTCTGCAGTCTTTTCTGCTGAAAGACAACAAGAATGTCGCCAACTTCTTACAGGCGTTGCTCCATGTAGTCTGCCTGCATCCTGGAGAGTCTGCTAGCCCTAACTGAAGATAACTGCAAACTCATCATTTCTCAATTGAAAACACCATGATTAGGAAGTTATGTGTATCTATCGTCCCTTAATCCTTCCATCAGTATGCTAATGATGTACAAGATGCCATCTGGACAAATGTTGGATTATCCTCCAACCATCCATTCACATTCGAATCCATCTCAATCCTATTAGCCTCATCAAACTTTCAGATTCATGATGGTTACAATTAATACCTCGTTAATCGCACCTTACAGGGGGGCAGATGCAGTTCGTCGTAGTCACTTCTCTTTGTACTTACCTATGCATGTGCAACCATGCCTACCTGTATCAAGAAGGTGCAACATGTGTCCACTCGGTTTTAGTTTTTTTTTCAATCACGCAGGTAGAGTTACATTTACATTTACATGCTACCATCCCTCTATCATGTCTACCTGTCCATTGTCCATATTCTCTTGCAATCAGATTTGTTTCCCTTCGGTCTTTCGTTCTTCTTTGTGTGGAATTTTTCCCTCAATTTGTGTACACATTTCTGTATCTGTAACTTTGTGTTCCTTCACCACGAACGGTACCACCTGCCCCGTTTTTTTTTTTTGACAATCAACAGTTTGCCTTTCGAGTGTGTAATGTCAGGTCTGCCAGACTGTGTGCTGAAATCATAACAAGAAAGGTGCAAGCCGAACCGGAATTTCACAAAAAAAAAAAACAGCATGCGCCTTGTTGTTTTAATGGGTTACTGGTGCGCTGTTGGTGCCTAGGGAGGAAGATTATAAATTAGGTATCACAGGTAGAAGATATTTAATTTTGTGAACAATTAAAATTTATGATTTTGACATTGCATTCCATGGTCTCGATGGGCGATGGGTTAAAACAGTTTCATCTCACGACTGGACGGCTGCTTTGATTGATAATTAAAAGATTTTTGGTTACACCATGATGGTGGAATGGTCTTCGTTTTGATTAGTTACGGAGTACATGTTAAAATCAGACAACAGACCAACAAAATGCCAGACTTGGCGCTTCTGAGCTAATGAACACTCGTAAAACTTTTTAATTAAAACAATATTTTACGAGAAGATTTCGGCGGAGTGAACCTGAGTCTCAACCAAGAAGTGTCTTCAGTTCAGTTCAGCCCAGTCCTTAGTTTAATACCTCTAGCTGCGCACTCTCAAGTCGATTGAGGACCGCTTCTACTTGTGCCCTCTGCTTTAGGCGAGGTCTTCCTCTACTGCGTTGTTCCTCTGGGTTTGATTGGAAGACTCCATTCGCTCTACATGTCCTAGCTATCTCAAGCGACCACTACGTACTTTTGGACTAGGTCGACATCCCTGTACAGCTTGTAAAGTTCGTCATTGAATCTCCTCCTCCAAAGCCTTTCAACGCAAACTGGACCGAGTATCTTAGGAAGAATTTTTCGCTCGAATTGACCAAGGGCAGAGGAGTCCGTTCAAATCACTTGTGAGTTGGAAAAGCTTCGCCAGTGAGCAAGTGAGTTAAAAATATTCCAAGCTCTCCCTGCGTAGCTTTCCCAACTGACAACGGACTCTATCTTCATCTGCCTTCGATAGAGTCCATCTTTCAGCATCATAGAGTAGGACTGGGATCATTAAGGTCTTACAAGACCTCTTTTGTTCTTCGGGATGGAGCCTTCTTAGTCCAAAGAAACAGGCAATTGGCAAGAGTTATTCTCTGATAGCAGAGTCAAGGTAGACAAAATCCCTTACTACCTCGAAGCTATAGCTGTCGATTGTGACATTTTGTTCGATTCGTCGATGCTGAGTGTCCTTTCTTCTTAATCGCTTAACCCATTTTGACTGCTTCTGTCTTAATACTTGCGAATGCAACGGAGACAACTCGCTGAGTTCTGTCGCGGGGGTTTTTGTCCAGACTTTTGATAGATTGTGGTGCCTCTGCTGGTGTAGGCTTAAGAGCTTCGCACGATTCGTTCAAGTATGATGCTGAAGAAGTCGCATGACAACGTGTTATCGTTGCCGATCTTCATAGAGCAGCGAGCATTGCCCATTGTCATCCTGTATAGATGGACGAGTCTGGCAGGGATGCCAAAACTTGACATGGCTTTGTACAACACGTCTCTATAAATGCTGGCATAGGCGGCCTTTAAATTGATGAAGGATATGGTATGCATCGATTTGGACTTCTTGGAATTTCTCCAGGATCCGCCGAAGTGGGAAAATTTGATCGATTGTGGACTTTCCTGGCTTGAAACCACACTGATAGGGGCCAATCTGGTTGTTGACGAGGGAATTCAGGTGTTCACACGATGTGGCAGATAGAATCTTATACGCGATGGTAGGTAGATAGGTTGAAAAGGTTCACTCGGATCTCTACAGTTCCATGGTGTTCCTCTAACGTGGAATGTACAGTCTGAAAAGACGCGATGGTCAGGAAACGAATGCCCCTGTAATTGACGGACCGGCCAAACGATGCTGAGATTCCATTCATCAGTGCGTGTGTGATCTCTACGAAGTAATCTCGGGCTGCTTTCAATACCTTGACCGGTATTCGGTACTTCGGTACTAATCCGTACTTCGTTTTGGTCAGTTGGACAGAAGTTTGGGCTATCATCGTCTAAACGGATTTTCGGAGTTGAACAGAGATTTCGAGATATGCGTTCGATGAAGATTCTGGCGGTCTTTTACGATTGCCTGCCAGTTGTATGTTGGTCTTCGTCGTCCTTATACAGTCTGCAGAAGTGGTTTTTTCAAAATTCTCAACTCCGACTGTGAGTCAACTTAAAGGGTTCCTTCTTCATCTCTCCAGGTTTCCGCACGGGTCCGGTTTCCCTGACTTCCGTACATTGTTCCTGGAGTCTAGTCGCTTAATAAATTCAATCGTGCGCTTCTCGTGCTCTTTCTTCTTCTTCTAGAGAAGCCAATATTTTTGCCGTCTCTTTTGCTCGTAGAGCTTGAAAGTAGCTCTCGTCCTTTGCAGCGCTATTGATTGACGTATTGTTTGACTACATATGCATGTGCGGCATTCATCGTGGTGACGGCGTTTCTGATGGCATTTTGGCAGTGTTGCTAATGGTCTTCGACACTTGATGCTGGTGGCAAAGGAGACGAGATACGCATTCGGCGAAGATTCTGGAGGTCTCTTGCGATTGCAGTCGGTCAACGTTGTAGCTTCTCGTTTGAGATATCCGCATTCGTAGCTTGGCTACAATAAGGTAGTCTTCCGAGACAACATTCCGAATGCAATGTAATCAGTTGACAGATTGATGGCTAGGAGATCGCCACGTCCCCTTGTGGATATCAAGGTCAGGAAATCATGTGCTTGCTAAAGTAACATTCCGCCAAACCGCGAAGTCAATAAGCCTAAGTGCGTCTCTAGTATCAGCTGTCAAAAATGCAATCCAACCTCCGTCGAGCGGTGCCATGACGCTTTATCAAAGTGTCGTAATGCCAAATGCTAGAATTTGGCCTTATTTCACTTTCTCAAAGCGACATAAGGCCTAATTTAGAGATTTGGCCTTATGTCACGGCACCCCGTCGAGCAATGGTATTAGCTCAAGTAATTCTAGCAACCTCTTCGGATTCCCACTTGATGATCCCCACACAAGTCTCCATGTGGAAACCTTTAAAAAACTCAACTCTCTGTCGTGGGGGTAAATGACATTTCCCACGGTTGTCATTATGACGCGACTTGAACTGTATAGACTTGTATCCACCTAATAAGTGGCTGCATTAAGCCTTACGCCTTAGCCTCATCCTTCTCACGTAAGACTTGTGAACAAATCTGACACAGTCCGTCCCCCCTTACATTTTTGATCAAAGCCAAAGGGAGTCGGAACGAAACACGGCGAGCACACATGATTCACATGTGGAAAGAGTGTTAAAACGTTTCCCCCTGTCAAAAGGGGCACACACATGTGTAGTGTACAAAAGTCGAACGTTGTCTTAAGAGGGTGTGTGGCGCGCATTAAACAAGTCTACACACCCTCGAGAAACTCTCTAATTGCATCGATCAATTATTTTGTTGAAATTCGTTTTGCCACTCATAAAAGCACACACACATACACAAAGGAACAGGACGACCATTCAAAGTGTAACAATTTATTTTTAAAATGAATTTCATACTTTAATTGATGCGACGACGAGGAACACATCAAAACCGAAGGATAATTCGTTGTTATTGAGTTGCAATTAAAAATTCTGTTCCTGACCTCAATTTTCAATTGCCAAAGGAAGGGGACGAAACCCACACATTGGATTACAAATGAATTCCATTTGACCATAAAGACATTAGAGTGTTGGAAAACAATTTAACTTTTGACAGGCGTATAGGGAACGTGGCTTCCTGTTTTTTTTTTTGTGGAAGATGATGCACGTGCAGTTTTTTCTTAAAAAGGAAAACTTATATGAAATTCAATACCCATACGCAGCTGCATTTTTAATTCCTTTCATGTTTCACTTTTTATGTACTTTTTGGGGTTTTTTTTTGGAAGAAAAATGAAACAGACGTCGTCATCGTCGTCGGAATGTGTGTCCGTATCCTTAAAAGTCATCTGTGGGCATCTTACATTTCATTTCATTTTTTTTTTTTGTTGGAAGTTGGAGATAATTTTTTCAGCTGCGCACGTTTTGGTCGCATGCGTATCGAGAGCTACTTAAAAAGAGAAGCACGCAAACCTATGTACATGTATGTTTGTGAATGAGGTTTAAGTGTTGTACATCCTTTTTGACTTTCAAGGGTGACAGTGATATCGAAGATGTTGGATTTTTTATTTGGTATCACTTGGTCACACTTTCTTTGCAACGTTATTGTCAAGTGAATTGTCAAAAGTGGAGATGTGTCCTTGTGGACTAACGAATGCTAAGCAGACGTTTTGTTTTTTTTTTTCTTTCGTTAGTTCAAGGATACTTCAAACCGAGCTACATAGAAAGTAGCACCAGATGGGTTGTCGCCTTAAGGTAAGACAGAAAAGTGGCGTTGATCAATCTTCATCTACTTATCCTACTTGGACGTTGAACGTATGAAACCAAGAGCAAGCCAACCTTTATTAAAGGTGCCGGGTCGGGTAAAGGTGTCAATCGAACCGTGCTGAAGACTCACCAGGCTGAGGGCCCATAAAAAGCTCAGTCCTGAACGGTGTACTCCGGAAACCAGGCCACCTCCGGTTTTATTTAGCCTTATCCATACATGCGGGGCTCTGCATGGATGGACCTTTTTTTCTCTAGCTACTCGTGGGAACAACATTTCTAACCATAATTTCAAAAAACCTTCGGATGGTGATCTGGCTTGTCCAGATCTCATCTCTCAGCGTATGGCTGAACCCAGTTCTATTGCCGGACGGACAGACCCCCTGCAACACGAACCCCAGTTGCCAACCATCTGCAGAGACGCACCCCTTCGCTGGACAGACAGAATGTCCATTGCCAGAACGGAGCGAAACAGATAGACCGTCCGGCATCACAACAACAACTCGACAGCGACCTAGAATCCGTCGAAACGGCTAGCTCGGCTTTTACAGAGGATGCATACAGGAGCTGTTCAGACGCCCCTGAAAGAGAATCTGTAAAAGCCTTGTTGCTAGAATACCTGTCGCTTAAGGAAACCTCGCCTCACGGCGTCTTAGAGGAAGGCGCTGCGAAGGTTGTTGGCCGATGGCCTACCATATGCAATCGCGCTGGATGGAGCCATTTCGGCACCAAAAAGGCAACGCAGACTCAGCCGGTAAACGCCGTAGTTCAAGCGGCAACTCCCCTGCAGCTCCGAGCAAGAAACCGAGGACCAACATCCTCTAAGTGGGAATCGTTCCGATTTTGTGTTATATGGTGAAAAGGACCAGTTCGACCTGCATAAGTTCTTCTATGCTGGTCAGAGTGTTGCCTGTTATTAAAATGGCTAGGTACATCCGCGTATGCTACGCATATAGTGTCTTCTGCTGCATAGTCGGAGAGCTTAACATCACGACCATCTTCATATTAACGTGTCTTTACGACCGATGGTCGTCTTCCCTCTCGACCTCTTCGCTCACGCATTCAGTTCCCTCCTCCTGGTCACCGTTTCTCATCGTTCTAGTCGTCATTGTCATCGCCATCGATTTCAATGAGTCCCTCATCCGGCAACTCACTTCCCTCTCGACCTCTTCGCTCACGTATTCAGCTCCTTCCTCCTAGGTTATGTTAGGTTAAAGAGCTGGATGCATCGCGTGGTGCAGCCTTCACTCGGATCTCTAATGGATCTATTGTGTTCCTCTGTCGTGGAATGTCCATTCTGAAAAGACAAGAAAGAGTGGAAGGGTCTGGATGAGTGCAGTTACGAACGTTCGGCCTCCCGAATTCGTCGCAAATTTTAGAATGGCTTTTGGTGGCTTGTTGGACAGCTCGTTGAAGTTATATTCACCGAGGGCCGTCTTCTTTGTTCTATATAGGCTGCGACATTCGCATAGGAAGTGAATTGTATTCTCTTCCGCGTCTGTATTCCCGCAGCCTCTGCATAGTTCGTCTGTACTTAGACGCATTCTTCTACGTTGGGCCGCCAGTAGGTTGTGGCCTGTGATGATACCTATGAAGAGAGCTAAGTTTGATCTGTTTAGCGCAAGAGTGTGCCCCGTTTTTATCTTGTCGATATTTGTCCAGAGTTTCCTGGAGGTGTCCTTCCTCCTGGTCACCGTTTCTCGTCGTTAAAGCTGTCATTGGTATCGCCATCTGTCTCAATGAGCCCCTCCTCTGGTAACTCACACTACGACTGGAGCTTGTACGAACTCATCATGGTGCTGAGCTTCCGTTGATTCCTCTGCATACCTAAGATGTCCTCGACAACGTAGCGACCGTTGGATAGCACCCGGATTAGAAGGTAAAATTCGCGTTAAAGTGGTTCCAGTTTGTGGGATTCCCCAGTTGCTGCGACTTTTTGCTTGACCAAGACTAGATCGTCTACCGCGATGGCTTGCTATGTCTCAGGTCATACTGTTCTTTCTCGCACGCTTGATGTTCCGCAGCGCCCTTTCCTCCCTCCTAGATGTCCCTCAGAGTGTACATGAAGAAAAACTCGTGCGGGCTTGTTTTAGTCTTTGAACTCCTCGCTGTCTTAAGCCCCATTAGATCGTTTTTAGGTAGCCGGCCCAATCTCTTTCCGCCAAATGGACACACCTCAAGGCTGCTAGGATCGTCCACCTTTCCGTTGTTTCTCGGTGTCCTCACAGCGGTTTTGATATGCGTGGTCATCACAGTAGTGTTCGAACTCCCTTACAGTGAACCCTGTTCCCCTGTTCTCAATTGCAACCAAGTTAAATCATGAGTGCTGCTCCAACTCTTCCCCGATCTTTCAAAACTTGGTTAGGTGCTGCTAAAGCGAATAAAACTCGTGCCTGATTATTTGTATAACCTACAAAAAAAGGCATTAATTCGCTTTTAAGGATCTCTCCGAAATACCCAAAACAAATCGCTTTCCACTTGTTCGCTCTTTTGACACATCTCACCACCATTTATGAACGTACATCCCTGTCAAATTCAGTAGAAAAAAAAATAGGAAAACATCCTGAAACAAGGACAAAACACTTAACCGACAAACATTCATAAATAAAAAGCGAAATAAATTGTTTTGTTAATGGCAAAAATTTATTATGAATGTCATCTCGTTAACCACAAACGAACACTCTCTTTTGCTGCCCTCATATCCTTGCGCGCACACCGTGAGTTGTGTGTAGTGTGTACCTCATTATGTGGCTTTACAGGATGCTCTGCTTCTGTTTTCGAGGTCAAAATCATTGGAAATCACTGGTGAATTAGAATTTGTGAGTCAAGTCGAGTCGAGTCCTTCGAGTTCCCTGGTTCCTATCCATCTGTGATATGATTTTTATTTTTTTTTTCCAACACTCACGGAAATTTATGACAATTTTTATGTTCCTGTCGTTTTGTTTGCACCCCTCTTTTCCTTTTTTTTTTTGCGGGATAATTTCTATTTCCGTTGAATCAGGAGATAGTGGTGGTTGCTTCCTTGTTGGTTTCTCTGGCACTGCCACTACTACCTTGTTAATTGTTTTTGTGTGGCGAAGGATATACAAAAAAAAAAGGAACGAGGAAGTAACAGCAATGAACAATCAAAGAAGAGAACTGGGAGGTCATGGTAGCACAAAAGGTTACTTAATTGGCACGACAGTGAGGGATAAAAAGAGACGCGTTTCTTTTATACTAAGTACAACCCAGTCAGAGTTTAACGTCGAAGCTGTGTATAACATATGCGTCCACAAGTGGCTTTAGTGACTTTTGTTGTTGCCCTCCCTTCGTAGTTCTTTACGCGATTTAATTGGAGCATATGTAAATGGGTTTTTGGTCGTGTGCTTGCACCACCTCATACAACTATTCCATTGCAAGTGGCCAAAAGTTGTACTCTAAGTGGTGGATATAGAGGTAATGGTGGTTGTTTCCTTTTCAATTACGGATTTCCCTGCAAAAAAAGGAAAGAGAAAACGGTCCATAACGAGTTGAAACACATTAAGTCTTGAGTTAGGGATAGGTAATTAGGGGAGTTGTAGGAAGTGCAAAACTAGTTGCAAGGAATTTTATTTCGCTCTGGAAGCTGTATGGACGAGGAGGAGGAAGAACCGATTGTCAAACTTCTCTATACGTGTCCATCTCTCTCAGCCACAATCTCAATGAACTGGCTGAGTTGCAAGGAATTCTATTTCGCTCCAGAAGTTGTGTGGACGAGGAGGAGGAAGAATCGATTGTCAAGCTTCTCTATACGTGTCCATCTCTCTCAGCCACATTCTCAAGAAGCTGGCTGACACCAACACAGGAAGCCTCCATCGCTGCGAGTAGTTTTCTAGAGGAAATTACAGATCTATGTCGGATCATTAAGGACGATCTCTGGTGTAAGTTTGGTTCCGCTCTAACATACCTTCTTAACAATTGGCTCCTTCAATCAACTAGGTTAGGTTAGAAGGATCCCGGCTTTATGTTAGGTGCCAGCTCACTCGGATCTTCATGGATCCACTTAGTTCCCCACTGAGGAATCCTGTTTGGAGAAGGTCGCCTCCCTAAACCACCCCGAGTCCAGTATACATTTTAGAAGGGCCTTTGGTGACATGGTTTACAGTTCGCCCGGGTCGCTAGAGAAATAACCGCCTAGGGTCGTTTTTCTGGTTCTGTTAAGGCTTGAGCAGTCGCAGAGGAAATGCGTCGTGTCCTCTTCCAAGTCTATGTCGCCACAGCCTCTGTAGATGTCGGTCGTACTTAGTCGCATTCTTTTAGGCCGCCAGTAGAATGTGACCTGTGAGGATGCTGACCCTTTCAGCCTCTGTAGAGGTCGGTCGTACTTAGTCGCATTCTTTTAGGCCGCCAGTAGGTTGTGACCTGTGAGGATGCTGATCCTTTCACTGTGTTGTGACCACATCTTCTTTGATATGCGGTACGACGGAGGCAAGTTGCCAAAAGTCTAACCATATGTCTTGTTTAAGAACCTCTTTAGGGGTCAATGGACCTGTTTTTTGTCTGAGTGGTTCAGTGTGGTGCTTCCAAAAATAGGAGTTAGAACCGATTGATCGACCATTATTTGGTTCAATGTTCCTGCTCTCTATGCTCCTCTATGACTCGGGGGCCCAACTGAGTCGAATAAGCTAAGTTACAACATGGTTGCAAGGTTTTTAGTTTGATGCGTGATCCTTTGTTTGACTCCTGTTGCAGGTATAGTTAGTTTGAAGTGGTCTTCTGAGAAAGAGGTACACTGTTACCCCCAGTCTGCTCCTAGATTTCCTAACGTTGCAGTTCAGATCGCCTAAGATGGCTTTCCTAATGTTTGCAAAGACGGGACACGTGCAAAGAAAGCGCTCAAAAGATTCGTCCTCTTCCTCATCTCAGCAGCTCCTGCAGAAATCTTTGCATACAATATCCAAACGCTGAGTATGCCTGTGCCCTGTTAGAACATTGGTTAGTTTCCAGAGCTGGTCTTTTAGGATCGAGGACAGCCCAGGTCCTTGCTTTCGACAGGGCATTGGTGTGAATCAGATTTGGCATGCTTTTACTGTCTGTTCTTTGAGAGCCTTGTCTAGCTAATTCGTTAGCAGCTCAGTTCCCTGGAATGTCACTGTGACTTGAACGTTCTGCCGGTTAACGATCTCATTCAGAGAAACGCAGCAGTCCTTCACTGTGAAGTCACGTCTAAATAACCCCAACAATGGAACAAAAATCTATCTTAACTTGTGTTGGAAAGGCCGTAAGGAGTTTGGAATGATGCATAACTTAGATCCTGAAGTAACACTAACCCTAATTTTACTTATTACCCACCACGAGTAACAATTACTCCAAACTCCTCCGCCGACAAAAGGCACCCATTAGCGGGACCTAAAAACAATTGTCATGTTCAGTGCGTTCCTTCAGCTTCAGTCTCCTCATCCTGAGGCTAATTCTAGAAATACTTCAAGTGCGAGTGTGTGTATATCTCAATTGCACAAATGAACAATAATACCACTTGGGATGAAGGCACAAGAATGACGGTAGCGGTGGTGATGGTGGGCGCATCTTCATGGTTTCTCTCAAGAGTTGCTGCGTCGCATAAATCCTTTTGCTATACATATTTCGGTGACGGCAAAACAAAGCCGAACATGAAAGAAGAAGTAGCAAGAGTTCTTTGTCTGCTTGTGTGCAGGAAACCAGAAAATCGCATCTTTCATGTCTTGTGACACAGGAAAGGGAATCCCATTTACATAAGATATACGCGATGACGTATCAGATAAACGGACTAGTGGTCTAATTATGCTTAAGCGTCGCGTATAATTCAAGATTTTTATCTATTCCCACAACGATAAGGAAATTGATTCCATCCTTCCACACACACCATATGTGCCGCCGACACCGCGCTGTTCGAAAATTGATTTAAAAACAATCATTTGCGGCTTTAAAGCGGTTGAAAGAGAAGCGCCTTCAGGGGTTGAGTGAGGTCTCTGTCTCTGTAATGTTTATTCAAATAGGGGTGGCAGTTTACACACTAAATCAATGTTCCTTCCCCGTATCATTGAAAATTTACTACCGCCGCCGCGCTGTTGGGTGTAAATCTGTTGCAGGTTATGACATCAGCTAGACACAATTATGTTCGAGGTTAAATCCGTTTTACAACGGATCATTAAGTTTTGAATACAATTACAACAATCTTCACCACATGCTTTGCCATCGGGGGTTATTTCAAAATCTGTCTGTTTGTTGGTGAAGGGTTTGTTTTTTTTTTTTGATTTGCATATCAATTTCGGTGTTACACGTCTCGATCGCAATTTGATTTGAATCTGGTAAGGGCGCAGCCAAGGCTTTGACAGTCACTCGCACTTGAACATACGTTTGCTTTAAATAATTTCATTGCGAGTTCGATAAATTAATTCTTAAGTTTGGATGAATGAACTCTGTAAGAGTAACCTTTCCTCCTCCGTTTTGAGATTCATTCGCTCGTTCATCGGCCATGGGTAGACGAATGAGTGATATGAGGGAACGAAATGTTTGACAAGTGGACGCACGGAGATACTCTTAGCTTCTGACTATTTCCTTACTCATATGTGCACGACTGTACAGACCCGATGTTCGGCCGAACGGGACAATGCACGAAATGCTGGACGGTCTAGGCTTACCGTTGGATTCCTAGATGAAGTGATTAATGCACGGAACACTGGATAGACCGGGCGTACGGCTAGATGCAGCAGTGAATGCACGGGTCACTGTAAGGACCGCAGGTATGACTGGATGTAACGGCGGAGGCACGGATCGCTGAATGGATCGCAGGTACAGCTAGATGCAGCAGCGAATGCACGGGTCGCTGGAAGGACCGTAGGTATGACTGGATGCAACGCGAAGGCATGAATCGCTGAATGGACCGCAGGTACAGCTAGATGTAGCAGCGAATGCCCGAATCACTGGATGGATTAGGCATACGATTCGACACTGCAGCGAATGCACGGAACGCTGGAAGGACCGCAGGTATGGCTGGATGCAGCAGAGAATGCAGGTGTTGTTGGATGGACCGCAGGTACAGCTGGATGCAGTAGCGTATGCATGGAACGCTGGGTGGACCAGGCATATGGTTGAATGCATGGACCGCAGGCAGCTGAACCTTGCGTCCATCCAACGACTTCACCTCTTGGTTTGTGCTGCTCCAAATGGTATGATGAGCGTTGGCGTCAGCTCCGATCATACGGGCGTTATTGTCTTCAGCCTCAGCAATCATCCTCTGTACCATTACGGAAGAGAGAGGCCCGGGGTCATCGTAGGGGAGATATGCAGCAGTAAACCAGAATAGCTCCCCATTCATACTGTGATATCTCGATTGCTGTAAGTAAGCAGGAGAAGAGCGTGAAGCCTATGGTTTTGCCAGGGATAAGCTCGTAAGAAGTTGCTGATTCTGAGTGCCGCGGCCTGAGATCTAGTGACCCAGGGTTCCTGGATCAGAACCAGTTTGTGTCCATCCTGTGATAGATGGAGTATGAGCCTCTGAGTGGTGGAGATTAATCTGCACTCCTTTCAGCACCATTGCTGGTAGTGTCCTCGTCAGATGCTAACATTAGGTGGTCAATCGAAGGTTCAGAGTCAGACCTCTGGAGGTTGTTTGGTTCCGTTTCATCTGTTGGCACCGGACTCACGGAGATTGGTGTCATTACGACATCAGCCTCAGGTTACAAGTGGATTTGTGGAGGCAGTTGAGGAGATTCCAGCCAAAGTGACCGTGGAAGTTGAGGGCTGGGATACAAGGCAGTTGCCTGAATTCTACTTGTTCTTCAAAATCCTCAAAATGAGTGATCCTAACCCGTAAAGTCACACTTTCCAACGCTGTCCAGCTACTGCCTAGTCTATTGAGGACTATCGTAGCCAATCCACAACCGCCACTGGGTTCCTCTAACTTGACTATCTTCCAATCATGGGTCGGGAGGTTAGGGGAGGAATTTATCAAAATCGCAATGGAACATGTGCCATAAAATAGGAAGATACACAGGTACACAGATGTTTACTTACTTATCAGACCAGCGACCCTTGGAGGGTCTGAGCCCGAACTAATGCCGCTTTCCATCCTTCACGGATGTTTATGCCACGAAAAATCCCCGCAGACTGTCAAGTGTCGTCAGAAAATTTAAAAAATCGACCACAACTGCCAATGATGTCAATCACGCGTAAAAATTTTTAAATTTAAAAAAAAAATCAACGCACTCATCCCTTAAAAAAAAACCACCACTCTCAGTTGACTGCTCCGTTCAACCTCTCGGCATGAAAGTACAGCAATTGGCTATCAAGTGTCCTCTTCAATTTAACAAATGTTACAGTAGGGTCCTTCAATTAGTTCCAATTGTACTTCAGAAATTAGCCGCCATAACATAAATTGACACATTTTTTGTCGAAATGTGAGAAACTCTAATGACAAATGGCAGTTGCGAATTTTTTTTTTTTTTAAATTCATTAGATGGCGACTAATTAGATTTCCTCCCCGTCTAAGGGGTGAGAAGAGCACATGTTTGGCAAATTTAAATCGATAAATCGTCAAATAAATTTCATGACCAGGCTGTGGGAGCACAGCGCAAGGAAGAGTGTACGGATGGGAAAGCTTATTAAACTCAGCACAAGTGTAAACAAAATTCAATTATGAACTTTGGTTAGAAATCCTTCGTTTTGGAACTGTGTGTTCCTCTGTGTATGTGTGTTTGCTGCCTGCCTATTTTAAATAAATCAACAAACAAATCGAGTTTAGAGTTTTACTCAAGCAAAATGATGGCTGGCTTTCTGGTGTGTTGGCTGTGTGATGGAAATTTAATTAAATTTTCGCGCAACTTTATCACCTATATCACGATGGCTTTAGGAGGTAAGAGAGAGGAGATGTGTACTCCTTCAAGAATTTGGCAAATACAATACCATTTTCCGACACCATCATGTCACATATGTACAGTGGTGTGCGAATTAATTGGGACCAACAATGTTTTTTTTTTTTTTAAACGTAATCCGTAAGGTGGTTAAGATTTTTGCGTGGTTTTTTTTTTTCGAAAATGTTGAAGACACTGGAAGAAGCATATCTAAGGGGGATTTCGGTTGAACCACGAGTTGGAGAGTCAAGTGTTTCCAGGATTGCATTGCACAAGGCTATAAGCTCGATTGTAACGAGTCGTAAGAGCCATTTCGGACGAATAACCCAAACCACGGCTCACGATGACAAAATGTAGGTCCAAATCTTAGGAAGATAAGTGGCGAAGTGGGAATTGACGTCAGCTAGTGTGCACATGGATTTGCCTACTGTTCGACTGCGTCTTCACGAAGTAAGACAAGAAGCAACTTCTAACTAACGCTTTGAGAAAAAAAAAGACTGCAATGGGCAAGGAAACATAAATATTAGACTTCAGAGAAGAGTGCCACTTCGACATCTACATATACCGGGTAAGTGTCGTGAGAAGAAGTGACAATGGAAAATTCCGACTTGGCATATTGTCCAAGTCCCTAACCAACCACCCAAAGTTATGTTTTTTAAGGTTGTTTAACCTCTGAGAGGCAAAAGGCATGCTGAAAAGAACCAAATATGCCAACGTCTCGACCCATATGCTCCTGCATATCATTTTAAGGAGACTTCCAACCGAAAATGCCATTTTCCAACACAATCTTGATCCATGCCAAGCAATTCTTTGCGGAGAACAACATTTATGTGCTGGAATGTCCTGACAACTCGTCTTACCGCAATCTGATGGAAAATTGGCACTGAAATGTGCCTTTTTGTTACCACGACTTGTGTAACCTGGTTGATGATACATCCTCAATATGTGAGACAGTCGGTGCCTAGATCCAGCCTGTGGAGTTCAGAAAACGAACTAGACCTCGTATCCCTTTACCCGAGATGTGGTTGATTTAGTGTGCGCAGTTTGGCTCTTGCAAGTGCCGGACATTTGCAGAGGAAATGAGAGAGCTTCCTTTTCGATCCCGCAACTGCGGCGGTGGGGGTTGTATGGGATACCTAGTTCGGCTGCGTGGTCTTCAATTAACCGTGATTATTGCCGTGACTCTGGTGATATACTCGTATGGACGGGTTCTGTTTAGTCGGCCATATTTCCCTTGATATGTCGCAGTTGGATAACCCCCTCCATTGGAGGTTGGCCTTCTGCAGCTAGTGTGAGTGGATTCCTCCTTTAATCGCTTCTAACGGGAGGTAGACACTTGCCGTGTAGAGCTGAACCCTGCCTGACCAGTTCATCTGCACCCTCGTTTCCTTTTATGTCACTGTTCCCTGGAACCCAAAGCAGTGTGACCCTGAAGCTTTCGCCCAAGTGGGCAAGCACGTATCGGCACTCCTGCACCAATTTTGAGCATATGAAAGCCGAGTCAATAGCTTTGATGGCTTTGTTTGTTGTGTCACGCCCGAATTGCGTGCAAGCCTTTCGGATTGCCACTAGTTCCGTCTGAAAAACGCTGGCAAAATCCGTCAAGCGGTCTGATCTTGATATTTCCAGTGATTCCGAGTAGACACCGGCCCCACACCACCATTCATCTTTGATCCGTTGGTGAAGATGACCGTGTCGAAGTCCTTAACTACTTCGTCTTTCAGCTGCATGAACGACGAACTTTGCAGCAGAGGAAGAAATAGATCTTCATCGCGTTGGTGACTACTGACTTTACTTATCAGGCCAGCGACTCTTGGATTGTTTGAGCCTGAACTAATCTAGCTTAAAAGATTCCTCAAGTCTGGACAGTGAATTACAAAGAATGTCCTGAAACTCTTTTTTCCCATTGATCACTTTCCCTATGCCTTCACTTTTCAAGACTCTTCCTAGTCCTGTTCAAGCCTGTATCTCAACCACACACCCTTCAGTTTGGATTGTCCATCTATTTATGAAAATCTGCTCTTGTCCCAATTTATTTGCACAATACTGTACAGTATACACATATAAGTGAATTAAATTTTGACGTATGCACATATGCAGAAGAGATGATAACGGATCTGTGACAATGCATAAATGTGACATTGACACGAAGAACATATATTTGTCACAAACTTGCATCGTAAAACATTGTTTATGTGATTTATTTGGAAATTATAAACCCACAAATGGAATTGTATTTCAACTGAAAAACGTCAATTTGTGTTGAGTATTTTCGAAAACGATTAAACTAATTAGAACGAGGTCGTCCTCATGTGTGTGTGTGTGTGTGTGTGTGTGTGTGTGTGTTGGAAATGTTGTTTTGCGAAATCCCTTTAATCGTCACAATTTGAAACGATTTTGGAGTGCAATTCCATTGGATTAGTTCTTGTTTTTGTTTTTTTTTTTAATTAAATTTCAATTCAGGATAATAAAATACGGAATCACAAAATGAATAAGAGAACAATCCTTTTTTACACACGAATGTGGATTAATTCAAAGAACTGCCATTAAATGAGAGGTTAAGTGAAATTTAAATGAAAAACTTCAAGAATTGCACCCGCATCCGAGGCTCTTGGTTGCTTCGTTTGGCGTCTGTGTACTCCAGTGATGTGTCAACAACCCAGTTTATGGCTGCTGAACTAACAACAGTTTGAGATCTAGTTATATCGATCAAGACTCCTTACAAACAAACAATTTAAAAAGTCGAAAAACATTAATCCTTCCAACATTTTTCCATAATCTTGTGCCTCTCTTGCAAGAAACTTCATGCGTATAAAAAACTCAATTAAATTTTGCAAAACTACTCTCCCAACAAGACATTAATTATGACAGGACCAAGGGGAGTGTGCAGAACCAGAAACAGAAAGCAGCACATAAACTGCAGAAAAAAGAAACTCTCAAACTGTTTGCGGTTTGTTTTCAGCATAAAAAGGAGGATAAGCAATAAATTGGATGCGGTCAAGAGCTAAACTGTTGGCTAACCTTTTTTGCAACAGTCCAAGTGGAGTTGATTTTGTAAAAAAAAAAAAAAATAAGTCTCCACATAAATTGTTGCAATCATCACCATTATACACACACAGGGTGACCAGATGGGAACAAGAAAAAAAAAAAAAAAGTGGTTTGCCACCAAGAAATTAAAGCAAACGACACCGCAATCGAATTATATTTAACTTGCAACAATCTCTCAGGGGTTGGGCAAGCTACCACCAACCACAATGAGTACATACACTCGGTAGATGGATGTAAAAAATATGAAACTGGACAACATTTCGAGGATATGAACACGAGAAAGGGTCAACTACTAGAGGTTGCATATATTTGTTTGTTTCATTGCTTGGCAAGTTGAGACAAATCCAACAGGGGTTATAGGGGTTGTTGCACCCTCAAAACATAAATAGAAATAAACACAACACAATTCTATGCTTATTTTATGCAAATCAAACAGATCTCTGGTACTGAAATCTGTACTGAGTCTCCTCCTTGTCGAACATACTTGTTTCACTAGTGTTAATCAACGAGAGAGGTACATATGCAAATATTTTCGCACTCACAGATGCTTAGATCCTTTTCTAGATCGGGTTTCGACAATTTGCATTTTTTATTAATTATTATTCAGCGTGAACAACTGTGAATGAATGTGATTGATTGCCACAATTGATATTCAATTAGATGGTGGGGGACTTGGTTTTGGAAAAACTGCTCAGATTTACTCGTTTTGTTCGACAGATAAGGGTTTTATGGGAAGGATTTCCCATTTTTTTTCTGTTTGCGCCGACCATTGATGACCGCGATTGTGTCCTCATTCTGGGTGACATGCTGTTCCCTTAGGGGTTGCATTTTTTTTTTTTCCTAAGCATATTTTGTGGTGGTTTATGAGAAGTTTTGCATAAGTAATAGGATCAAATGATTAATAAATAAAAAACTGAATAGCTAAGCGGATTTATTTGAGTTAATTGGATGATGTGAACCTCCTGCCGGAATAGGGACTAATTTACTTAGAGTGTAACGATAAATAGAAAGGATTTGATTTGCATGGAGTGGGAAATGAGCACTTGTTCAAAGACACAAATAACCAATGACTTGGCAGCACAGGTCAAAGTTGTCGCTCATTCGGACGACGACGTGGTGATTCTAGTGTTAGGGAAGTTTCCTTCTGTGATAAGCGAAATCATGAGGATAGCTCTAGACAAGGTAAACACCTGGACCTCGGCGTTAACCCGAGCAAAACGGAACTGATCCTATTCACTACCACAACCAACCGAAATACCCGATTTTATCTTTTCCCGTCCTAATGGCTTAATTGGAAGCAAAACATCGAACACAGAGTAAGGAAGGCATGTGTTGCAAAACCTTTGGAAAGAAGTGGGGACTTCAACCAAAGATGACCTTGTGGATGTACACAGCTGTAGGGCGTCCAATTTTCACCTTGTACGGTGGCCCGCCTCGAGCAAGGTTTACAACCTCATGAAACTAAAAAGGCTCCAAAGAACAGCCAGTATAGGCACGGGTGCTTTGAGGTCGACCCCAATGGATGCTTTTACTGTAGTTTTGTAGCTTCTGCCACTCGATCTACACACAAAAGATACCGCACTATGCAGCGCAGTCCAGACTCAAAGAACTGCAATGCCCTACGGCCACAACGACATTCTGGATTAGCTACCTAGGGGTATGATCACGTTTCCAACCGATTAAATCACACCCAAGGCCAGCGTTTTCCAGGCGGAACTACAGGGTCACTCTGCTCTGGGCTCCAGGGCATAATGACATAAAAGGAAACGAGCGTGCAGATGAACTGGTCAGGCAGGGCTTAACCCTACACGGTAAGGGTCTACTTCCCGCTAGAAGCGGTAAATGGAGAAATCTAGTCTACACTAGGCACATCTAGTGTACTTGGCTTCATGCTGAACCGCTACCTCTACCTACCTACCCCTGGCAGTACAGTCCTCTAATCGCATCCCACCAAGGTGACTGTCTTCCTTTCCAAATTTTCACTTGACAGATCCTGGCAACTGACCTATATCAAGGTATCGACTTCAAAACTGCTTTGAACACTTAGAGCTTGATTCATTTGTCCCAAATCTGCAACAAGCTTGGTTCAGTCGACTGTACACAATAACTTTCCTGCCGAGAAAAACTTTTCAAGCTTGGATTGGTGTAAAGCTTTAAAATGCTGAGCTCACATCGAGAATGAATGCAATTTTATTCAATTTCAAGGATCAAGCCATAACAGCGGTTTCATGCTGAAAAACAAGTTGAAGAAAGCGATTGTCTAGCTATAGATTACAAGGCTCAAGGCATTCGACTTTGCCAGATAGATCCACTAAGAGCTTGGCTTAAGGCCCATTATACCTTGCCAAGACAACATTTTGTACTGCTAAACCCGACAAGCTTCGGAAGGATTGTCATACTTTTGACGGAATAAAGACAGTAACCCTCAAAGTTCTGACTTTCCCTCGTGGGAGTCATATATGCACAAAAACCACACGAATAACATTATACACAGACGGTTCCAAAATCGCGAATGAATCGGCATCCCAAACCTCATGACACAGTCTTTCAGGCAGAAGTCCTTGCGATCCAAAGAGGGCGAAGCGTAGATGTTCTTGGAACACAACAAAAGTCAGCATTAAAAGGACATACACACAAGATTAAAACTTGTATGACCTACTTTAGACCGTAATCTAATCCACCTAAGATTGATTGCGGGAATAGGTACGTACTACCTGCGGATTGGTGCTGTAAGAGAGAGACTATCACTCAAAACTCTTCGATATTTTGCGGTCTCTAAAGAAAAGTTTGAGCACGACTTTGCTCTGGAGTGAGAATTATGCCATAAGAATGCAAGCTTTTGTCATCATTTTATTGATCCCTCTACTGCTTTCTTGTCGCAAAGTTGTACGTAATACTTCTACAACAAGAAGGGAAGATAGCAACTAAACGAAAACTAAAGGAAGACACAGAGGGGATGTTATAATAAACGTATCATGTACTGAGACAAAAGTTTCTTGGAAACTTTTCCGTGACATACTTTCCAATGTCTCTCGTGGTCGTGTTCTCTTCCCCTCCCTTCCACCATTCAAGATTTGCTCTATTAACTTATCAAGTGCGCCAAAATCAAAAAATAAACAAACTTCTTGAGACGACACCAACCTGGAAAACCTTTGAGAGAAACTGTGTTTCGTTTTTATAGGTTTTTTCCTTTCATCTTGCTGTCATATCTGTGATGAGAGTGCCACAGACCACCCTCTGTGTTGGGTCACATCGCACCAAGTGGGTAAAGGGTGGAAGCAAAGTTCCAGGTCATTTGAATGCTCCAGGAAATACTACACACTTCCATGGACTCAGACAAGAGCTATCAATTAAATGACACGGAGGGGAATACCCACACCATTGATACCCTGATCTAGTATTCATTTCGTAAAAAAAAAAAGTGTGTAAAGTTTACCCGCATTCATGTCGCTTGTAATTGAAACTAACCCTCTCTCTCTATACATACATATCTGTGCCGAGAGGGGTTGAATGTCCTCTTGAAACATGTTTTCCTCTTCGCGGTATAACCCCTAATTTTTCAATTGTCCGGAAAAACGATTGCCTCTGTGAGAGGCTACAACGCAATTAATCAAAATTTAAAAAAACAAATCTAAAAAATTCAATTGAAATTCGATGAATAAAAATCCGGAACCAGAGAGACACACAGCCACACACACAATGATTGTGTTGATGCGAGATTCCGGTTCCTCTCATTGCGCGTCCACTTGTTCATTGCAACATGTGTCAACAACGTAGGGTGGGTGCCGGTTTTTTTTTTTTTTTTTTTTTTTAATTGACTATCAGTTTCCGATTCAATTTTCAATTGTAACACTTTGTCCTGATGTACATGCCGCAGGCTTAGGGGTTAAGATGGGAACATGCAACTACCACTTGGCACTTAAAAAAAAAAAACGGGAATAAACCGAAATTTAAATATTTAACAATGAGATGGGTAATTTGATTTCGCGAACACTTGTTTAAGTGGATTGAGCTTGAATAAGGGTCAGTTGATCCTTGAATTGAGAGACACGTGAACAGGTTACATTGAGAGTCTACAGTTCCCATGCCGTGGTCGTAGAAGTTGAAGTCTTTGATGGGAAAATGATGATGAAATCGGTTGTATAGACACATTTTTAAGACGTCTTGTATAGAGAAGCAGATCATGTCATGTGACTGCTTACTTTTGTAGATTTCCCCAGATCCAGACTTGAAAAAGAATGGAAAATCGGAATGCTGGACCAAGTATCCAACGAACTTATTCGAGGCACAATTACAATGAAGCCAATTGGTGAAACAATTTAAGAGAGCCGTTTGAGAAGAACCGAGGAGCACATGACACGAAAAGATATGGATATGAGCACAACACGTTGCAGACCCGGCAGACCCCACCGTTCTTGGACAATCCTAGTCAGGAAATGACATGAGGAGAGCGCAAGTAGACGACAGGATATTATTAGTTAGGCTCTGCGACATAACGCACATGGCACTGCGACCTGAAAGATCCATTGTGCCTGGAGCCAGTTAGACAAGGAGGTCGATCCTCTATCTTCCTAATTAAGTTGATGATATCTCCAGTCGAGGCATTACGAATGTCCTCCGGTGTAAGGAATTCTTTGTGGAGACAGCGTTTCCTGCCGCTGCAGACAGCCACACACTCACATACGTACGTATTCGGCTGATTCGTCTTCCTCCAAGCAGAGTCTGCATTCAGATTCCTGAACCATATTGAGTTTATGTAAGTGATATCTGAGGCTGCAGTGACCGGTGAGGAAGCCGGCAAGTCTTCTGATATCGTCCCTTTTATGTTTGAGAATATTTTCAGTGGTTTAGTTCGGTGGTCGGATGGCCCTTTTAGCCCGAGTCCCTGAGTGTTGTTCCAGTAGGATATGAAGTTTCATTTTTCCCATCTGTCCAGACTCATTCTGAACGCGGAAGTAGGGATGCCACAGAAGGGTTCGGCACTTATGTACCTTTCTGAAGAGCCTACCCTGGCAAGAAGTGTAACACAGTAGGTTCCTACGGGCATCAGTGAAGTGAAAGTTCTTCGTGTTATGACACTCGCTGCATCGTGTAAACACAGTCTACGTGTCGTATAACGGTCGTCCACTTCGTTTCGACTATCCCCTACTCCCCTTATAAGTCTTCCTCTCTTTCCCCCCCCCCCTAATCACCCCTTGCTATGAAGGCAAGCAGAATGCTCTTTACTTAGATCGCAGTTGAGCCCGTTGCGTTGTCCTCTTTTACTGTCAGAACTGTAGGAGTAGACAACAGGGCTTGGGAAGGATTTAGTATACATGTGATCCAAGGAATCCCATGAAATCACCGATTCATCGTGTGATATCATGCCTTCAGGTCGTCAGATCTTCTGTCGTGTTCTCGATAAGACTGGACAGTGCCATAGGAAGTGTGCGATGTTCTTCTAGTTCCTTGCAGTTCCCATAAATCACTTCGCCAGTAAGCCCCAACTGTGTTTTCTGCGCTTCGGTTTTCTTTTCTTTCCTCTAGGTTGAGGACACCTTCCACTTTCGAACGCCATCTGCGATGAGGTCGTCCTCTTCTGCGTAGTCTCTCAATGATGGGAGTCGAAAATGTTTCGAGCCGCAGCATGACCTAGCTATCTTAATCGTTGTACACGGATCTTTTTGACCAAGTTGTTGTCGCTGTACGGCTCGTTCGTTGGACCATACAATTCCAAGTGCATTTTCATCCGACTTTGACAAAGTCCATGCTTCTGAGGATCGTATATAGCGTCTTCTTTCCTCCTTCTTCTTCAATACGGCCTTTCCAAATAGTTGTCGTAACAGCGATCCGCATTGATGTCGTTGGCAGAGTTGAGGTTAGGTTAGGTAAGGCCACACTCAGGTCTCTATGACCCATTGTGCTACCCATAGGGGGGGAGAAATCTTACCCTTAAACGCTACTCGCATAAAAAGTGTACTTCCTGCGTCAGTGGTACAAACCATCCCGTAAATTTGATAAATCACCGGTTTGCCAGACAGTTCCTCGAGATCCAGGTAGAAATGTTGCCCGAGGAATTTGTGTCTTAGATGGCACAGGCTGGGGCAGTAGCAGACGAAGTGGATTGTGTCCTCAAGGACTTCCTCGTCTCCGCAGTCTCTACATAGGTCTTCTTCTGTAACACGAAGTTTCTTCATGTTGTACCGCAGAGTATTATGACCCGTAATCACACCTACAAAGCTGGAGAGGGATTTTCTTTGCTTTTGTATAAATCTGACAGTCCTAGCCTTATCAAATACAGCCCATAACTTCCTTGTGATGGCACACGTGTCTAATGAAGACCATCTGAGAGAGAGAGAGAGAGACACGTTGGACGAATGGACATGAACCCTTCGAATCTACGAATCCAACTCAGACAGACAGTGCAGTAAAGGAAGGTCTTACCTTAGGTATCGCCCCTAAATGGAGAGGGATCTCAACTAGTGTCATATGCGTAAACTAAAGGCATCCACCTAAGGATCGATCTAGCTTGTTATTTGCGGTCCTCACCAGTCTTTAGAAACGAAGTTAATCCAAGTTCGTACCAAAAGGTTACGAATTGACACCACATTCCAACGATCTGAAGGCACAACAGGTTGGAAAGTCAAGTGGTGTTGGAACACACACTCAAACAATTAACCCGCTCTTTCCACCTGTCGCAGGACATCGATTGGGAATCCACTAACAGAACAAAAAAGTGCTCCGCCTTGCTCTTTGAGCTTCAATGAGCAAGGCAGAGCCTAGGTATCCCTTCACTACGTCCATGGCCGGGATATCGGTGTTTCGCCTCGGTATTCATAGCCAGCTTTATCCTCGTTTAACGTACACATTCCTAAAGCAAGCAACCTAATACTTCGGTCATCGGTCTAAAATCTCATGTCCATCCCTCTGGAAGAAAGTTACAGACAAAGTAAAGGAAAAACGAACATCATAACTGTTTGCGATATCTGTAAGCCTCTTCCAATTGATTGATTGAAATTTACACAAGACTCTGTCCAAACACTTTTGACTTTCCCTGTCTAAACGCAAAACAACAAATCAAGCTAAAAAAAAAACAACAACAGCATCATCTCTCCCATGGGAATCACCTAATATGCATCCACCATCCACAATCCTCTAGCGAAAAAGTTCCCACATCATCTAAAACTTGTTTGTTTTCCCTTGTTACGAATTCTCTACTCCTCCTGCTGCTGCTGCTGCTGTCCCAAAACGAAAGATGGAATTTTATTGGATACGCGATATGGCACCGTCGACAGATTGCATGCTCATGGGTCAGCCTTCTCATCCTCCTCCAAACGCTAGACATGACACGATAGAGGATATTTTCTTCTCTTCACCGTCGTCGTCTCCTTATTAATAAAGAAGACTACAACAACAAAGAACGAACAGCACAACAAATAAGAAAACAAGGAAAAAAATATTTTCCCAGGACTATATAGTTAAAGTATCTAGAAGAGGTGTTTTGATTGAGATACATGTGAAGAGAGGAGTCTCCTGCAAAAAGAAAAAAGAAACTGAAATGGAAGGTGATCGTTGCCGATTTTGTTTCGAAGGAGACATAAAAGTTCCCACGTTAGGAACACCCTCCCGTCGTCGTCGTCGTCGTCGTTCGTTTCTCATAATTCACTTTTGGACCAATGATTGCATCACCATCATCATCATCATCACCATCTTACGAGACGATGACTCCTCCTGTGAATGTTAAAGGTAATCACCACCCAGAGACGGTGGTTTCTTTTTTTTTTTTTTTTCATGTTGGCAATTAATTTTTCAATTTTGGACACTTCGTAAGGTTGTAACGTTATTCAATCACATATCGGCGACGACGAAACCCTAAAGAAGGTCTTCTTCCACCGATCATTGGTGTAAGGGAAACTTAATACACCTTAAGTCCATTCGGCACCTGATTAAATCTGCACACACACACAAGGTTTGGACTAATCTTTGGATGCTTTTATTGTTATTCGGTCCGAACATGTAATTGGCACTGGGTCGGGTCGGGTCGGGTATATCAAATGTCTTCTCTTTTGAATAAGGATCTGGTCTGGGTATCGATGTTTCACTTTGATAAATTGACTACACATTCCCACGGACGGGGGGGGGCGCACCAACACACTGATTCATTGAGGGTAATTTGAGATGAAATTTGTGCGAAGAGAACAGTAAATTTGTAAAAAATAAATCCAAGTTCAAGGAAGGAATTGCATTGATACTTCTGGGGAAGGATTTAGAATGGGTAGAGGACCTTTCGTATCCCCACTAATATTCGAGCTAAAGGGTCTTCCAATAGGGACTTCCGAACTTTGACAGTTGATAGCGGCCATATTGTTGAAGCTACATTTGTCAAATTGGCTGTCATTTATTCAGCGTGTTTTGCCAAATCACCATGCGTTCAACAACACGTGCAAATAATAAAATTGTTTTGTCAAAATGGGTGTTCTGTTCGGGCAACGTTCCGCGCGCTTCGCCCATTTTATGGTCGCCATAATCGTCCTTTCGAGAGGACTCGTCCACTGGTTCAGTAAACGATCAACCAACACCCGTACATCGACGAAACGCAAGATCTGCCGAAAACATCGCCGCTGTCCGTGAGAGTGTGCAGGAGAATTCCGAGGCAGTCGATTACGCGTCGCTCACAAGAACTCGGCCTTTCACAGACCACAACTTGGCGAATTTTGCGTCGTGACTTGGGCCTGCACCCGTACAAAATTCAACTGACCCAGGAGCTGAAGGTAAACGACCATAGACAACGACGTGTGTTCGCTGAATGGACTCTGGAGCAGTTAGAAACTGACCCTAATTTTCATCGAAAAATTATCTTTAGCGATGAGGCCGTCAACAAACAAAATTGTCGAATTTGGGACGTTACCAATCCACATGAGATCCAGGAGCGTCCAATGTTTGGTGTGGATTTTAGGCTGGCGGCGTCATCGGTCCATATTTCTTTGAGAACGACGTTAGCCAGGCCATCACCAACTTCTTTTGGCCTGAATTGGATGATATGGACACCAACGACATGTGGTTTCAACAGGACGGCGCTACGTGCCACACAGCTCACGCCACATTGGAATTTCTGCACGAGCGATTCGAGGGCATGGTCATCTCACGTGGAAGTGATGTGAACTGGCCACCGAGATCGTGCGATTTGACCCCATTAGACTTCTTCTTGTGGAGTC
Source organism: Criorhina ranunculi (assembly GCA_951813785.1). Lineage (NCBI taxonomy): Eukaryota > Metazoa > Arthropoda > Insecta > Diptera > Syrphidae > Criorhina > Criorhina ranunculi. The sequence continues at coordinate 57,778,763 of OX638384.1, read as the reverse complement.
TTCTGAAGTCGCAGGTCTATGCGAATAAGTCACAAACCACAGCGGCCCTCAAAGCCAACATAAGGCTGATTTATGCGCTAGAGTCATGGGAAATTGGACATTTCAGATGCGCACCACCCAAAGTAGCCGCGGCAGACATTTGATGTTATATTCCATACATAATGGCATCGATAGGCCTTTCAAACGAATAAAAAATTTCGATGATATCTCACACACACTTTGTTTTATTTAAATTTAAAGATAAGAAGCGCTTAATGAAAGACCCTTATATCCACGTGTAAAAAGCTGGCAAACAGTGGCGTGGCACTGTTTATTCGCAGAAGTGGACCTCCTTTAGTTTTATGGCTGTGATTTTTAGAAAAAGAAGAGGACCCTTCCACTTTGACTCATCTTCCTCCTTTAGTCTCATGACTTGGATTTTAAAAAAAAAGAAGAGGACCCTCCGCTTTGATTCATCTTCTATCCTTACCTCAAGGACATTTTCAAAATATACCACTTTAACTATCATAAAAACGGAAATGAAATAATAAAAAATATTCTTCTTCTATTTACAGTGTTACGGTGCCAGGATATCAAGGCAATTTACAAGCTGCAATCTCTCATAGTGCCTCACTAGCTGCATGGGAACGTTTTGGTGTTGAATTTATACTGACATTTGTTGTTGTGCTGTCATATTTCGTTTCAATGGATTCGTATAAGAAATTTTTAGGAAACGCTGCCTTATCAATTGGTGCTGCCTACAGTGCATGTAGTTTTGTTTCGGTAAGTAAAATTGAAGCTTTTATTGAGTCATACTCTGTGGCTGGGTTCTATGTACACATCTGTCTTTCCATATTGGCAGTAGAAATCACAACAAAAACCCACAGAAGAAGAACGTGCCAGGAAATCACTGGTTGTCCTTTACTCATTCAAAGTAGGGTTCCATTGTCGCATCTTTGTTGATTTTAACATCAAAAACGTCGAAGTGCCTCAAATTAAGTATCCACTTGCGTGACTCTTGACCCCACCGTTGATTTCATCAAGAGAATTCCTTTCCTTCTTAAGAAAAAAACTTGCCAAACTTCTGAGACTCTTCTACTAACTATTAGGTCTACAACACATGTCTCGTCGGCTTTACACTTCTAGTCTCAGCATGTCCTCATCGTTCGTTCAGTATCCAACAGAGACCATGTGGAGGTGAGGATGCGAAGGAAAACCATCAGTCTTTCAGTTGACTCTTTCGTTTAGGTGAATAGGGCTTGTAAAATCAAATAGAGTGCCAAGACAAACTCTGTACACGAAACAGCTCGTGCTGTTGAGACTCTCTTCATTCCATCTACAGATGTGTTGCTGATAGCCATTTAGCTTGTCTTATAGTTTTATAGTTTACATTGTTCCAGTGCTTGTCTATGTTGACTGTACATATGATTTTGAACAGACCTTAGGTTAGGTGGCTGCTTCCACTAGGCAGGAGCACCACACTTAGACTGGATTGTACCGGACCATCGGCATCGGGAACCTAGCATGATGTACAATATTTCTTTGTTCCAAGGAAGAAGCTAAGGTAACTGCACGGTACAGACCCTTTCTTGTACCACACTATGTGCAGAACCGTTTAGACCCACAGACCAAGCTCTTGAGCTTGACTAGATCGCTTAGTTCTTCGTAGAAAAATTCTCTGCATTCTTAGCCTTGAAAGTGTAGCGCAGGTACAAAGAAGGTGAGTTTCCGTTTCTCCCACTTCCTCGTCTCTACAAAGAAGAGGAGCCCAGTCTTGTGGCGTGTCTGCCTATCAAATAGTGCCCTGGGAAGACTCCTACTTACTTACTTACTTCAGGTGACGCTACAGTCCAGGGTGGAGCTGGGCCTCAACCAACAAGCGTCTCCAACCATCTTTAGTTAGCTGCCTCCAGTTTCGCACGCTAAGTTGGTTGAGGTCCCCTTCAACTTGCGTGCACCACCTAAGTCGCGGTTTTCCTCTACTGCGCTGTTCCTCGGGGGCGGATTCGAAGATTTTTCGGCTCCTACTATAATTTCTTATTTAAGGACAGATATCTTCATCACAACGGGCTCTGAGCCTAAGTGAGCCCCATGGGACGCCTATCTACCTATGGACAGAAGTCTTCCTGTTCGCATCAGATCTGCTTCAGGGGAAGACAGGTGTTGATATAGTTCCACCTCCTATTGGCCATTCTTCTTGAACAGGCCTTAAGGATCTTCTTTATCTGAAGTAGCTTGTAAGCATTTTCTGAGATGCTTACAACTTTATCGTATGACTTCACTATGCTAAGTCTCCGAGAGACTGAGTTAATCAGGATAGTAACAGTTTAAACAGCTTATTTTGTTGTATGGTAGGCCAGCCCTAGTATGCCTATTCAAAGTGATAGATGCTTTTTGAACTTGTGTTCTCATCCGACAGGAACACACATCTCGCATTTGAAAGTGACACTGTTCTGAGCTTGGTTTTATTAGTTAAATCTCCCAACAAATGCTTAAAATTCTTTCCAAACTGAGTGCCAATTAGGTCAGGTGGATAGGTGTCCCATGGAACTCACGTAGGCTCATAGCCCATTGTGATGTCTATAGAATCTGTCTAAGAGAGAGTGCCAATTATGTTCTCAGATTTAGACCAACCATGGTCTAAGTGAGGCTAAGAGACTCCTGCGGGACACCTATCTACCTAGACACCAGTTACATATCGTTATTGTATCGTTCCTAAGCAGTTTGCTTATAAAATAAGACTTTGCTTTAGGAAATCCAATGTACCACTGAGCCACGGCGTCCAAAGAACCCGACTTTTGTCGGAACCAGAAGTATGAAGCACCTCTTAGCGGAAGTTTGCCTTTTTTTCCCCTCTCTCTCGATGCCTTTTAGCTAATTCTCCTTATAAACGAGGTCAATTGAGGCTTAATTTCGCTGCGATAAAGTCATACCTTCATGTGAAGATCTCTCTGAATGCATAGTCTGCTGTCTAATTTGTACCGAAACGGCAAAGTCCTGGAGGGTAGAGAGAATGTCTACTGGAATAACCACTGACAGTAATCAAATTGCAAATTTATCTGAACGATGTGAAACTCCTGCAATCAGTTAAAAGTGTTAATCCCACACTGCCCTTCCTTACATAAGTGTCACATTACACAACCCACAACATAACGTTAACACTTTCACCCCCCAACGCTAGTTTACTTCGTTGAGATCCCAAATAAACACGAAAAATTTATGTTTCCAGCGAATGTCAAGTGAATTTTTTCCAAAAAAAAGAAGAAAGATCTCCTGCCGAGCTGAACACCTGCCTCTGAGGAATGTATTCCTCTTCTTTTTTGTTCCCCCGTTCAGATTCGTTTCGGATCTTTCTTCTTCTTTTTTTTTTTTTTGTCAAAATCACCGTTGTGCGACGAGACATGGTATTCCCATCGGAAGATCTCAAAGGAATACCACAGAGAAAAAGTAATCGAAGAGAAGAGACAAAGAGAGAGAGAAAGATCAAGAAATCTTCGAAACAAGGAATTAGTTAATGAGGGATTGAGAATACCGGGACAAATGTTTCTCAAAGGAGATAATAATTATACAGTTTCGTTCGGTAAGAGGGTGTGTTGCACTCTGAATACTTCACTTATCCACAGTGTCCTCTCCGTTATAAGTTGAATTTATTGGCGAACGAATTGAAAAACCACAAATTGAAACCATTGCCCAATTACTTAACCTCAGAAATATGGTAAGACAACAGCACTTAACCACATTAATTAAGTAAATCTGGCAGGAAAAGGCTTCAAAAAGTCCACCAGTCCATAAGTGGTGTCCACAGTCACATACTCATACAATGTATGTGTGCTACTTCCCTCGATTCAACACGGATGAACTACAATGTAGTTTCTAGGTCAAATCATGTATCATCCCGGAAATTGATAGTTTTCATTTGTTTTGTTGAAATGTCCTTTTCGTCAGGAATTTTTCAATACCACAGGTATATAGAAGGAAATACCTGTGTGAGAATGGTAGGGAGGAAAAAATCCCATCTATGCTCGGATAGGTAATTTCATACTTTAAACACACACACAGAGACAGCCATACCTCTATCCCTAGTACTCTCGACAATGCAGGTGATAGTCCTGAAATGTTGCACCATAGGACACAGAGAATACGAATAGAATTTCAGACGATGAAGGCGGGAATGCTCGTCCTTTATTTTTAAATTTTATATACGTTTTAGAATGTTTGATTTATGATACGTTTCTGGTCTATTCGTTTGGGGTACAGTCGTTCCAGACGTTTTATTATGCTCTTTTGTCAGGCTGTACAGGAATTTGAGTAGGAGACGAGTATCCAATGTTCGTTTCAAATGCAAGCTACCAAATTCAACTCGAAAAACAGGAAACATTAGAAGGATGCACAAGCCACGCTTCGTTTCAGTCGTCTAACTTCAGAACCCAAGACTATGTACAAAAACCCAAAAACGACCCTTTATACCACACGTATGCCTAGTTACACTTCTCAAAACAATTCCAACAAACTTATTCTAATTTGTGTTCATTTGTTCTGTTTCAGATGCCCTACCTGAACCCGGCTCGTTCGCTTGGACCATCATTTGTTCTAAACAAATGGGACAACCACTGGGTATATTGGTTTGGACCAATGGTTGGTGGAATCATATCGGGTCTTGTCTTTGAATATGTGTTCAATTCAAGACGCAATCAGCGTAAATCAAAAGAAAGCATGGACAACGAATCGTCAAGTATTCATTCAGAGGATGAACTCAACTATGACATCGACATGGAGAAACAACAAATGCAAAATCCAAAATTTCAAAGTTCAACATATCGTGCTCCGACCGGAACTCTCACCCAACAAGGTGGCTACTGTCAAAATCTTTACACAACTGCGCCGTTGACCAAATTCGAGCAATCTGAACCACTTTACGGAGGAACTCGATCAATGTACTGCCGTTCCCCACCACTAACCAGGACGAATCTTAATCGTTCTCAGTCGGTTTACGCTAAGAGCAATACTGCCATCAATCGTGATATAGTTCCTCGTCCCGGACCATTAGTACCAGCACAGAGTCTGTATCCTCTTCGTGTGTCTCAGGTTCAAAATACTCATCTTCAGAATCAGAATGTACAAAATCAAATACAACAACGATCGGATAGTATCTATGGCATTCGTGGATCTACTCGTCAGTCTAATCAACAACAACAACAGCAACAGCATCAACAACAACAACACCCACAGCAGCAGCAACAACAAATGCATCAACAAGCCGAACGACCTCAAGAATCTCAAGGTTTCCAACCGGTCTACGGAACCCGTCATAATCCAACTCCCACCGATGGTGGTCTCAAATTTGATCGTCGTCCCGAATCAGTTTATGGTCTTACTCAACCTCGTGGCCGTGGACAATCTGCTCAATCCGATGACAGTTCTTATGGTTCGTATCACGGATCAGCAATCACTCCACCAGCTAGGAATCCAAATGGTGAAGTTATGATGTATGTTCCACCACCACAGCCGACCCAACAGCAACAACAACAGCATCAACAACAACAACAGCAACAACAAATGATGCGTACCCAATCGGAAAGAAAAGTATCAGCTCCAGTTGTAAGCGCTGCTGCTCAGCCATCCCAACAGAGTGTTGTCGATGGTCGACAACAAACGGTCACTTATTCAGCATCAAATCAGGGAGCACCACCACAACAGATGGTGTCGCAACATTTTTCAATGATGCCAATGAGGCAGAACTAGAACTACTAACTCCAATGTCACTCCCATAATTCTTCCCATTTTATGATTACGTATTTAAGTTAACCTTAGAACTTTATGAGGGGGAAGGTACTGACAATAAAGCACTAACGCTCCTATTGTGGAACCTAAGCTAAGCATAAAATAAGAAGATAAGTAGATTTAAGTTCCCTCCGTGTACCTCATTTTAATAAACCTTTTCTAACAACTTATGAACAAATAGCCTTGTGTTCCACCTACTCCCGTAGATTGTCACTCCTAGAATAGGCCCGCATAAACGATTCGAAAAGTTCGTCGCGGAGCACTTATAAAAATGACACAAAGAGATAAATCGAAACAGACCACTCCAGAAGGTCCTTTTCGTCTTTCTTCCACAAGTCATCTCCATTCAGAGGTGCCTTCCGGATTCCTTTACAGTTCCACGTTGACTTGAAAGATATTTGCTTAATCCTCAGGGTTTGAGTCCATTGACAACCTAAAATATAATTTCTCCTGTCAGCTTGGACAGGATTTTTCTAATTTTTCGGTAAACCCAACTCTGGCTCTCACTCTACGTCCATAGGCATATCAAGGTCCCTAATATAATTTTTCACACGAAATTCCTAAATCGTTCCAAGCGAAATGGTTGTTTCGTCGATCGTTGGTAGAATAGCAGTGTCATCGGCAAACGTATCTAGGACGGTCTCTTCTTCTTGCGGTATATCACTGGTATATGGAACTTACAGAAGTTTGCCAAGAAAGCTTCCTTGCAGTACGCCAGCCACGATTTCTTAAAATTGCTAATACTCGTATCCATGTCTGACACGGAAGCATCTATTCCCGAGATAGGTTGTCAATATGAAGGCGTATAGGCCACACTTCATCAAAGGCTTGCGAGACATCAAGATTTTTTTCGATAACGTCACTCAGTCCATGCACCTCGTCAATGATTAATCCTTGCTTCTGAACCCAAACTGGTAATCAGGGGCTGTAAGTGCTTGAGTAGTATTGGGAGCAGCGAAATGGGTCTACACTCGGTTTTGGTTGGTGCTTCCCTCTAAATAAGTCCCAGAATCACTTCCATTGCACATAGTTCTTGTATCCTATCCTATCCAAATGTTGCTTCTTCTTCATCCTAGGTTAGACCAGATAAGGTCCTTTGTGTTACCACATGGATCTGTACTTCACCAGAAATATCACCTGCAGAACCAGTCGGAGTTTGCTATGAAGCGCTGGAGGCTACCCATGCTGATGTCAGCCAGTTCACTTAGATTGTGGAAGAAGCTAGCTCCTAAGTATGCTCTTCTTTGAGCTGAGAGCGCCGGACATGTACAAAGTAGGTGAAGAATCGTCTCCTCCTCATCTTCTTCCTCCCTGCAGCTTCTGCAACAGACGTGTTAGAGGAGACCCAGCCTGAAGGCGTGATTGCCGATGGTGCAGTGTCGCATTATGACACCTACTAGAATGCTTATTAGCAATCTTATCCGTCTGATGTGAGAACGTTTGAGATCCAGCACTGGAGGCTACCTATGCTGATGTCAAACAGTTCACTTAGATTGTAGAAGAAGCTTGCTCCTAAGTATACTCTTCTTCTCCTCCTCCTCTGCGTCTTTGCAGCTTCTGCAAAAGTCGTTGTAGCGGAGTCCCAGTCTGCAGGCGTGCAGTGTCCCATTATGACACCTAGTAGGGTGCTTAGTAGCAATGTTTTCCGTCTGATGAGACAGTGGGAACGTTCTAAATCGTTCAGAATGGTGGAGTTTCCAATGGTGAAGTTCTTTGATTCGTATGGCTGCGCTGGCTGCCACTTGTTTACTGTTAATATCTAGAGGAAGCAGATGGAACAGTGTTGAGTGCTCCACTGATAGCTATACAGGCCGATCTTTACACTTTACAGAGATGGTTGCGATTAGTGACTTTATCCAAGGCTTTCTACCAGACAATTAGGCTGTACGTCAACAAACCGAACAACCTCAAGAATCTCAAGGTTTCCAACCGGTTTACGGAGCTGTGGTGGCTTTCTTTACTCGCTCGAGGATGTTGGGCTTCCGGCTGAGGTTTTTGTCGAGAATGAGACCAAAAAATTTGCCTTTGTCTGAAAGAACAAGACTTATAACGTACAGTTTAGGAGGGAATTTTTTATTTCCTAGTGAAGAAGACTTATTCCGTTTTATGGGGGTTGACTCCTAGGTCACATTCTTTAATCCATTTAGATAGCTTAGAGAGCGCATTTTGTAAGAGGTCTCTGAGCGTGTTGTTGTGTTTACCTGAGACAGCTACAGCAACATCGTCCGCATAGGCAATTACACTGCAACCTTCCTCTTCCAGTATTAATAGTAGCCCATTGACCGCCAGGTTTCAAAGAAGAGAAGCGAGCACCCTTGAGGTGTGCCCCTGCTTCATCCTTGCTTTTGTCCCAAATTATTTAAGATCGCCCCTTCTAGTACGAAATCACCAAGTCCTGCTGTCCTGGGTTGTTTTTCTCATGACAAATCATCTTTCGTGGAGGATGCTTAGTGGAGCAGAACTTGGAAAACCCGGGTCTAGATAGTACGTGCCTAGTCTAATTGGTTATTGTATTGATCTTACACACGTTAATTCTGTTTTTTTTGTTCCAATTTTTGTTCTACTCATCAGTGAGTAGCACTAAAGTTTACCACTTAACTTTTTGTTTAAGGAGACTCATTTAATATTAATTATAATAATTATCAACCCTCGACTGATTTTTATTAAACGAATAACGAAATATGTATTATTATAGTAAGCAAAGCAAAACATGTTCAATTTAAATATTTAAATCGAAAGTAATGTAATCAATTTTCATTTGTATATTATTTTCTCTTTGAACACGCTTTTATTTATATCGAAGGTGTTTTACTAAATATGTTTTTATTTTTTATTTTTTACGATTCATATAATTTAAAAGAAACTACATGTGTAAAATAGTAAATTTTGAATTAAAGCTGTCACATATTTTAAGCTTGATTTTTATACTTTTATACTTTTGTTTTATTTTATTTTATTTTATGTATATATTTTGTTTGTTTTATTTTATTACGGTTTTCGATTTGTAGGAATTTATATAAAGAAATTGCATTAGAAAAATAAATAGAGATAAGCAAGAATTTTACTTGAAGTCATTATATGAACAAGCAATCTCTGTTGTAGGAAAGAGATTTATAATTAAAAATGAAATTATATATAAAAAAAATGTGAATAAAAAGAAAAATTATAAAGAAATAGAGCATGGTGTTGTTTTGCTAGGAACAATATGGTCATCCTTCACTAGATTTCTGCACATAGTGGATTATCGGGTAATGAAAGAGCCAACTCACTCGCAAAAGACGGAGCGTCAACAAAATTCTTTGGACCCGAACCCTTGTGTGGGGTAGGTAAATCACTCTTCGCAAGACACGCAAAAGGTCTTTGCATGCAAGAATCTAGGGAAGCCTGGCTCAATACACCAGGGCAAGCGTGTTCAAAATTGTTATTCCCAGTACCGTCACAAAGAAAATCAAATTTCATTGTGAACCTCGATAGAAGCAACCTTAGTGCACTAATTGGACTTCTCAGCGGTCACTGCCGCCTGAACAAGCACCTACATCGCATGAACCTTACAACAGATTCAAACTGTAGACTCTGCCTTGAGAGTGAGGAGACCTTTCTTCACATCCTAAAGGAATGCCCTGGGCCTCTCCTCAGTATTGCGATTCGTAAGTTCGAATCGTTTGAAAGCGGACATTTTGTATGAACAATTTGAAACGCAATTCATAAAATCCATACAAAGTTTCCGCTTTCGAACGATCCGAACTTTAGAATCGCAATACAGAGTAGGAGCCCAGCTCTCTCTCAACTCAGAAAACGAATACTAGGCGGTAAATTCATCTCTACAGAACAGTTTACTGCCATCCACACAGAGAAGTTCCTTAACTTCCTGATATTTTCTAGAGTGAAACAATTCATCTAGGAACACTAGGGAAGGCACAATAGGATACGCTAGAAACCGCAGTGCCAAGGGCTGATCAGCTCTCTCGGAACAATAATAATAATAGAAATAATGGTGTTGATTTTTATAAAATTTAAGGAGTGAATGGATTGAGGCTGAACACACTCCCATCACGTCCTATATCAAAGAAAAACCAAAGAATTACTGACGCTGAAGAGATCGTACTTAGCACTGGTGATCAGCATCCTCACAAGCCACAATCTACTGGAGGTCCATCTAAAAAGAATGCGACTAAGTACGATCAAACTCGACCGTACTCCTCCATATCCTGCCCCTGGACTTGCACATCAAATACATCGTTTCATGTAGTGCTATCAGACTCAGAGAATTTGGGTTTTGGTCCCCCAAACCCTATGGCGATAGTAAGGCTCTTGACCTGCTGCCTAAGGATCTGGCCTCGACCATAACTGATTACACGACTCCTCAACTTACATTCAATAATAACATTCAGGTTCACAATGGAACAATTACCTACCCCTATCAAACTACCAAGTATCAATCTTCACCGACGACAGCTCCAAGATGGAATGTGGCGTTGGAGTAGGTGCCTTCTCAGCGGAACTGAACGTATCTAAATCGTACCACCTCCCAGACTCTTCGAGTGTATACCAGGCGGAGGTACTAGCGATTAGAGAAGCCTGCAAGATACTTAGCCTCAGCCCTTCTACCTTAAACAGCATAGGAATCCTTATTGACAGCCAGGCTGCCATTAAAGCGCTCCACTCACTTACTTCGTCCTCAAATTAGTAGAACAGTGTAAGGAAACTATAACACCGGCAAACGCTCGGTTTAACATCACTCTTCTGCTCCTCTGGGTACCCGGCCATAGTAACATAGTGGGGAACGAGAGAGCCGACACGTTAGCCAGATGTGGTTCTACCCTGGATGCCTCCCTTGTGGAGTCAGTCTGCTCCCCGATGGGACTCATCAAGGGCGACATTTTCCAACACTTTCTCTCTATTGCCAAATCTAGGTGGAAAAGTCTAGCAACCAGACAGATATGTAGGTGGGCCTTACAATAAAAACAGAACGAATGACCTAATCAATAGGAACCGCATCGAGACAGCAAGAATCACAGCAATTAGCACGGGCCACTAGCCGATAGGTCAACACACTGTCAAGCTAGGCATCCCGTTCAACCTCCACTGTCGTAGTTACGACAATTCACAGGAAAAGGAAACGTTACTCCACTTATTCTGTGACTGCCCGGCCAGAGCAAGACAGCGTACTCTCGGAAAACCCCTTTTCAAGGAACTTTCTGAGATTTCTAACATAAAATTCCACAGGATGGATCTAGAAACTACACTCTTAGCTACGCCCATCAACATCCAGGTCACGTGAGTTGTGGTATCAAAACGGGGCATCCGGGCTACTTATGTCTCTGGCAGGCTCACCAGTTTCAACCACTTCTACCTACCTACCTAAGTACGATCAACCTCTGCAGAAGCTGTGGCGACATAGACGTGGAAGAGGACATGGCGCATTTCTTCTGCGACTGCCCAAACCTCAGCAGAACGACTCGGTCAAACAATCAACCATACCACCAGAGGCCATTCTAAAATGCATATGGATTCAAACAGGTACATGTAGGATCCCACAACGAGGAACACAACGGATCCATGAAGATACGAGTGAGGCGGCGCCTAACGTCAAACTGCCACACCTCGAACCTTATCTATAGAATGTGGCCAAATCAGAGGGGGAACGTAGGTCTTGCACACATTGGGACATTTCGGAGCATTCTTGACAACAGGCAATTAAAGAAAAATGGACGTATGGCATGGATCGTCTGATGGAACACCTTGGATAAAGTCATCCATCGAAACTATCAGTGGAGCCCTCAGAACCACCCCAACGTCTGCTCTGAACATACTGTTCTATCTGATACCCTGGCACTCTGGCAGCCATACGAAGAACTATGTAAATGGGCTGTACAGTGGCATCGATCTTGTCAGAAGAGTCCATATATATACAGTCACTAAGATCGTTGGGGCATGTAGAACGGATAAATATCAGCGTTCCGGCTTGGAGAATCTTCGAGTCTACCCCGGAGGAACGACGACGCAGGAGAGGAAGACTCCGACACAGATGGCACGCGAAACCGGAAGTAGTTAGATAACGATCGAAGTTGCTAGAGAAGTTTTGCTGGTTAAAGTCCAAGTCCATCGCGAACTGTATAGCCGTCATAAGTAAGTCACGTAGAAGCACTTCAGCTGCTTAACGGGTATTAAATAGGATAAAGAAGCAAATTACTAGCAAACGCAAGAATGAGAGGTGGATCGTACTCTCATCTTCTATGGACACAGCAAAACAAAAGCCTTCCTTGCGTTGATTAGACCGCATGACACACTTCTGATGATAGGCTACAATCTCATGACTGTACGACAGAATTCTGACAGGACACAACCAATTCCTCTGAGAACATCCAGCCAAAGACGGTCAACAGGCAACACCTTCTCCAAAGAACTGCTTAGCTGGACTGGAAATCGATTTAAAAATTATTTTATGGGTTAACCACTTCCATCTTTTGTTGCTCACTGAGAACTTAGAACATCTAGCTCATTCACAAACCAAAATGTTCCCTTGCTACATACCAATCAGTACTTCTCAAACTCGAAAAAAAAACCATTCCCATTCCATCAATCTACTACAAACTCCATACGTCTATTCCATTTTGCATTGCGCCGGTCAAAATATTCAGCAACAGAGCAGAATAACACAAACATTTACCAACAACATAGCACGCACGCACACAACACTCAGTCAGCTGTCAAACACTTCAAAAGAGTCGCAGCCAAAGTATTCGAATATCGTCGGTCTGAAGAAATCTGAGCCAAAAAAAAAAACCCAAGAAGTCCAACAAGAAACGCTAAAACTCGAAAATTCGTACGAAAAAAACGCCGAAAATATACTAGATAGTCGCGTAATTAATTTTGTTTGTTCTTTGGTCGGCAGCCATCGGTGGAAAGTGAAAAGAAATTTTTTTTTTCATTTGGTGGACAAAAGTGAAAATTTTGCATTTGCAATATACCTTGTGTGCCCGTGGAAGAGATAATTTTCAAGGTTGCACGAGTACGAAAATAATATTGCAAACAGGAGATTCCATTGCTGCGCTCTTTCTCTCTGGAAATGGAACCGCCAAGTTCGTTTCATCCCTGCGATGAGGCAGTTATCGCCACAAATGATGATGCCAGCGACTGTAAGAGGAGCGCCGTCCGTCTAGGCTACTGGAAGGATGATTACATTGGTTTTTTCGTACGCAATCAGGAGCGTAAAGCACCAGAGATAAATCGAGGCTACTTTGCACGGGTCAAGGGCGTCGAAATGTGTGTAGAGAAGTTTCTGAAGGTCAGTTGCAGCTGTTGAATGTTGCTCTGCATTACAGTCCTTGAACTTAATTTATCTAATCGGTCGTTTCTTTTTTCTTTTGTTTTTCTTTAGAAAACAAATGGGAATTGCCAAATAATTAATCTTGGCTGCGGGTTTGACACAATGTACTGGCGTCTAAGAGACACATCACATCAGGTGAAGAATTTCATTGAGCTCGACTTTCCAACAGTGACCGCCAGGAAATGCTACATGATCAAGAGGAATAAAGTGCTCTTGTCGAAAATTCACGACGAAGATGGTGAAGTGAAACTGAGTCCCACAGATTTGCATGGACCCAGCTATCACCTAATGGGTGTAGACTTGAGAAACATTGACGAAGTCGATAATAAGCTGCAACAGGCCGAGATTGACTACACATTGCCGACGATTTTCCTTGCAGAGTGTGTTCTTGTCTACATCGAGGCACAGAATTGTAGGAATTTGCTAAAATGGATTGCAAGTAAATTCCAGACGGCGGTATTAGTCAATTATGAACAGGTAAGTGTACGATGGTGGGCGGGCTGGGCTGATGGACAAATGAAAAGGTTAAGGTTTCAAGGATTTTCTCTGCGCAAATTGTTAGTAGTATTCTTGGTGTCCCGAATGCAATTACCTGGTTACAAAAATAGTTGCAGGGCGTAATGTAAACCATGATTCTATTTCTTTTTTTTATAATTAATTTTGTGTGGTTAGAAAATGAAAATAGCTGCCGTGAAAGGTCTCGTGAATGCAAAGGAGCTGTGTTTGTTTTATAGGTCGTCAGGGTATAGCACTTTTCAGACATATTACTTCAGGCAGGCGGAACTGTGTGGTGCAGTAAATAGGAAAGACCTTGACATTAAAATCGTGAGGGAAAGAAGTAGAAGCAGAATGTCCTTCACGTCTAAAGTCTGTCTTTCAGCGTCTGACTAGTTGGACTTAAAAAAATGCGTTAAGTCTCAATCTTGCAACATTTAAAACCAACCGACTGATGATCGCTCATAGGTGAATCAAACTGTGTCAAGCTTTGGAAATCTTATGACTTTCATGTCGAAGTAAGTACAGATGGTGGTTCAAAGAAAAACACAATAAGCGCCAGGATGTGCCATTTTTAAACCACGACTCATGTTACCCCATCGTTTGCGGGTGGAATTGAGAAAAATAATTAGTTCTTGGATATCTCTTGTAGGTCGTAGAAGAAGAGTTGGACAATTGCATAGAAAGTGGAACAGAGATTCCTTTTTGCTGTTGTCGGTGCAGCTTCGGTAGAAAGTGTCATGAGAGATGCCAGGCTTGCCTAGAGTGCGTTGTTTGACTCTCGCCAAGGCTGAACAATTGCATAGAAAGTGGAACACAGATTTCTTTTCGCTGTTATTGTTGCAGCTATGGCAGAAAGTGTCATGAGACATGCCTAGCTTGCCTAGAATGCGTTGTTTAACCCTCACCAAGGCTGAACAATTGCATAGAAAGTGGAACAGAGATTCCTTTTTGCTGTTATTCTTGCAGCTACGGCAGAAAGTGCCGTGAGTGATGCCTAGCTTGCCTAGAATGCGTTGTTTGACTCTCGACAAGGCTAGACAATTGCATATGAAGTGAAACAAAGATTCCTTATTGCTGTTATCCTTGTAGTTTCGGTAGAAAGTGTTATGAGAGATGCCTAGCTTGCCTAGAGTGCGTTGTTTGACTCTCGCCAAGGCTGGACAATTGCATAGAAAGTGGAACACAGATTTCTTTTCGCTGTTATTGTTGCAGCTATGGCAGAAAGTGTCATGAGACATGCCTAGCTTGCCTAGAATGCGTTGTTTAACCCTCACCAAATGCATAGAAAGTGGAACAGAGATTCTTTTTTGCTGTTATCCTTGCAGCTACGGCAGAAAGTGCCATGAGAGATGCCTAGCTTGGCTGTATGGTCTATTGGCCAGTAGCTTGTATCAGCAGCTGGCCCTTATCTGCTTAGTAGTTCGTTTGTTTTCGTTTTGTTATATTGTAATCGGGCCAAGACGCTTTCTTGATATGACGCAGTGATCTAGCCTATTCCACCTTTGGTTGGCCAACTTTAAAAACATTATGGTCTTAACGACTCCAAGTGGAAAAAATACCCTTTCGGCCAGTTCGTCAGCTCTTTCGTTGCCGTCGATTTCAATGTGTCTTGGGAATGAGTGAGTATAGTTTGTCCATGCTCCTTGAGCTTCTCTTTATCTCGGCAGCGTCATCCTGGTTTTAGGTGGCACGTCGCACAGGTTATGAAGATAGTATTCTCCAAGGGGCGTCTTTCTTGTTCTGCAGAGGCTATGACATTCGTATAGGAAATGGAACGTCTGTTTCGCTGCAGCCTATGCATTTATCAAATTCTTCTAAGGTGGCATGTTTGACGTGACTGCCAGCAAAAGCCAGCACACTAACACCAACGATATGTCCAAATTTATCTGATAATGAAAATAAATCTCTAATTGCAGGTTAACATGAACGACAGATTCAGCGATGTTATGTTGAGTAATCTACGTGCCCGCGGTTGTAGTCTTGCCGGCGTTGAATCATGCCTATCACTGGAGACCCAAACATCACGTTTCATAGACTGTGGCTGGACTGGTAGTCGTGCTTGGGACATGATACAAGTCTATCAGAGCATATCAGCAAGTGAAAGACATCGAATCGAACGCCTTGAAATGTTAGACGAGGGTGAGTTGTTGGTACAACTCTTCCAGCACTATTGCCTTGTGGTAGCATGGATTGGAGAACTCTTCCAAGATATCGAAATAACGTAAGTTAGTGCCATCAATTCTTAAAACAAAATGCGAAACAAAATTATCATCAATCTCATTTCTTTCACCTCTATAGAGTTGAGAAACGAATGTCCACTTTGAACATCGACTAAGGCGGTCACAGAAAGAGTTACTGATAGTCGGCAGCAGAAAGACGATTTTTTATTTTTTTATATTTTTGCAGAAACTTCCAAATATTTTCATAAGAAACAAGAGTTTGATAGAATGCGACGATGAGATGCACAGAGAAGGGGAGGTGAGAGAGAACGACAGAGAGAAAGATAAAGTGGATTTAATATTCCAACAATTTTTTTTATTATTAAAATAGAAGAGAGCCTGATGAGTTGTTCAACAGCTTCAGGTATTTTCTATTTCATTTGGTTTGTCTTGCACAACTTTATTCAGTTCGAAGTTGTTATATACCCTATATATGTACGATTTGTACACGAGAATCTAATTTTCATTGTTTTATTTTGTATTATTTTTTATTAAATATCTAATCTACATGTGTTTGTATAAAAAAAAAAAACGATTAATTTGTGCTCAAAAAGGAAAGTGATGTGATGTTGTTGTTCGAAAGGAAAAGAGAAATGTTTAAAATGTTTGCAGAGAGAGTATTAAACGAAAACGGAGTTAAAAGAAACAAAAAAAAAAACAATTCTTAAATGTCTTATGAAGAACAAAATTTGCTTTAAATGTATTTTTTTATTAATTAATAATAATACTACAGGACTTAAATTGTTAAGATGTTTTTTATTTCTTTATTTTATGTGTGTGTTTTTTCAAATTCTATGGAATGTATTTTGGTTAATTGTTTTTTTTTTGACTAGTAAGTGTTGTTTGTGGGTTGTTTTAGATTTAAGTTGAATAGATTCTACGAGAACACTTTGTGGAGAGTTTCTAATGAGGGACAAGACAAAACTGAAAGCTGCATATCTGTGGGAAAATGCGCACATTTCTGGTTGCACACGAAAGAAAAAGGGTCGTGCCGTGGACTTTTGTGTGAAACCTTCTTGGTCAAACCATGAAAAGATGATGAATTAAAGACAAGACTGCCCTTTTGGTCCTAAGCTTCCAATTTAATCAATTTTGTGTTCACGAGATGTCTATCTTATGCATTTTTATATCCTTTTGAATTACTATAGGCCAGGGTTTTCTTTGGTATCCCTGTTCGATGCCGCGGCGTTTAATCTACAGTGCCTTTCGAAACTATGTGGTGCTGTTTTTATTATAACTCTGGGGCTGAATCGTCTCTTTCATGATCGTATAATTCGTCACGTAAAAACGGGCATTATAACGTAAAAATGATAATTTTATATGTAATAATGCTCGTTTTTACGTGACGAGTTATACGATCACGGAAGAGACGATTTGGCTCCTGTTTGCACCCGAAAGAAAAAGGGTCGGGGCACAGTCGAGGATCGTGCCGTGGACTTTTGTGTGAAACCTTCTTCGTCAAACGATTAAAAGCTGACAAGTCTGCTCTTCTGGTGTTAAGCTTCTACTTTACTCGATTTATATACTTTTATACACTTTTGAACTATTTTGTGCCAAGTTGTCCTCGATATTCGTTGCCGCGGCGTTGTAATCTGTAGTGCCTTCCGAAACATTTGATCACGCCAGTATTGTCCGCTTTCCATTTTTGTTATGTGTGCCATTTTTAAAATACCTCTAATGGTTGTTGCTCCGTACTTCAAAATTCGGAATCACAACAAGGCTTGTCCGACTATCGTTTTATACACCTTTAATTTAAGCTTGTGAGGCATATGTTTACATAAAAGAAATATTTGGGTCGACAGCTCATAGAGAGCCAAGGCATAGCTTCTCACAACCATACATGTTGTACGTGTTAAATTGTTCGCACGAATGGAACTGTAGGTCACAGTTCTATTGCCAACTCCGAATGGTGGATTAAGAAGCTTTTTCATGCATACGAGGAGGTGATTTGGTGGTTTTGAGGATCGAACCTGCATCCTCTCCATTGCACTAAGCCACGGCAACCCCAGAAGCATACGTTTGTCGCACGAACCACCGGACACAGTTTTCCATTTTAGCCACCCACTAGTTCCGCTGTTTGATATAATCGACCTCAAGAGTTTCGAGGTTCATATCTGTGGCCACAAGGAAAAGTCACACACAACACAAGTCGATTTATGTTGTTTTTCCTTGTGACCACAGATATTAACTACACCAAGTACTTTGGTCGTTCACAAAACGAAATAAAATGTATGAAAATGCAGTTATCTGCAGAGGGAGGGGTTTAAAAGGAACAAATTTGCTCTGATAAACCATGTAAGCCCATAAAACTACGAACGAAAACACACCTACTCTGTTTACTTAGGTTGCCAGCATACTTAGACCAATGATAGGTTCATTGTGATACCACATTGGAACTTCTGATGAAGCGAGGGAGGTTTCTGACATCTGTGTTTATCAGATTGCCTAAGCCGTTAAAGTAGAATTCTCCTAAATTGAGCCTTCTTTTGCAGAAAAGAGCTGGGTAGCTACAAAGAAGGTGTGGAGTAGATTCCTCCTCGTCTTGAATTAATGCAGCTTCTGCAAAAATCGTTTGAATGTACGCCAAGCCTTGTTACATGCTTATCCATTAGACAGTGTTTTGAGAGAAATTAGATTCTTAGAGCGTTTTAGACCCAGCCGTGTGACCAAATCTGCTTTGACGTTAGACATGTTATACCACTTGTTCACCGAGAATTTGTTCCCTCGATAGTATCCAGCTTGAATTTGAGTTTACATGTAACGATCGGTATACCCAAAGTGCCTTTTTCTGGAAGCATGGATATAGTTGTTCCATATCTAGCGAGTTCGCCTGCCTTACAATTCCCTTACTCTGTTTATTTACTTTTCTTTAAATGAATCTACAGTTCAGGATTGCCCTTGGCTCCAGTTGGCCGGCTTAGAGATTCGAAGACAAGGCTTTGATGCCAACTCGCATAGTTGAATCGCGTGGTGTAAATAGAGTGAAAGAATTTGCTGGACTGCTAAGTCGTACGACCGACCGCAGACTATATTTCTTCAAAGCTCCATCCAGAGCGGAATGGAAGAACACAGTAGTGATGAAAAACTTCGCTCGAAAATTAACTGTGGGGAAGGTCTGGGAATCTTTTGCGAAATCATGAAGATTTCAAGGTTCAACAGATTACAGGGCTCCTACTCTGTATTGAGATTTTTAAGTTCGGATCTTTCAAAAGCAGACATTTTGTATGAACAATTTGAAACGCAATTCATAAAATCCATACAAAATGTCCGCTTTGGAACGATCCTAACTTTAGAATCGCAACTTTCCAAGTGTTTTTCAGGCAGAACTGCTGGCAATCTGCAAAGTTCGTCGTGCATTTGGCAGCGACACAACAGCCAAACGCAACATCACTGTATGGACTTCAGGTCAACAAGCCATTAAGACGTTTGCTTCGACAACAACATCGTCTAGACAGCATCGAGAAGAACGTTCTTCTTTTGGAAATACTAGGTCATAAGGGCGTAAATCGAAATGAAGAAGCTGAAGAACTAGCTAGATCCCTGTGACTGCTTGTGCTTCATGGTTAGCTAACAGTTCAAAGTTTTAACAATTCAACTTTTCGTTACCGCACCCGTTTTGCATATACCCTAGCATATTTGTGTATACAACCCTCAAGCAACAGACTTTCATTCTCTTCATCTACTTTCCTATAGTTACATCAATTTATTATTTAAATATTGCACTTTAAAATATAAAAAGAAGAAGACAATTTCCCATAACTTTAACAATTTAAAATCCAATTAATTAAATGTTTTTATCTAAACAAAACAAAAAAGAATACATGAACGTTGCTATATTTAGAAACAATAAATGTATCTTTAAACAACAAACAACAGGCTGATATAGCTAATCTTATATATTTTACTATTCAATAAAAAAAAAAACAAAAAAAGCAGAAAATAGTTATGAATTAAATGTTTAATTGTATACATACATTATATATTGTGTAAATGTTTGACAAAACAAACTTTGAGAACTATAAGAAATATATTTAATTAAATATTTTTGTATTGTATGATTGAATTTTGAGAATGAAGCAAAAGATGAATGTCGAGGCAGAAGAAGAAAGAAAACCATGCGTAGAAAGAAGCGAGTCTAACGCGTCATCCCTAAGCTAGGCAATAAGTCCAGCAAGCTCCCTAAATCCTACAGCCCTATCAATTTTCAATGGAAAAACTGCTAGAGGCACAGGCACCCTTGAAGACAATACGCCTCTGCATCCCAACCAATATGCTAATCGCAAGGGTCGATCCACTGAGAGCGCCCTGCATCATCTGGTCACACAGACAGAGGCAGGCTTCTGCTCAAAGGAAATCACTCTCTGCGCTTTCCTTGACGTTGAAGGTGCTTCTGACAATACCAGCTACGATTCATTCACCAATGCTCTCACCCGCCAAGGTGGATTAGGGCGATGCTTGAAAGCCGGAAAATCTCAGCCACCTTTGGTGACAATTTCAGCGGCTAAAGGCTGTTCGCATGGTGGCATCCTATCGCCTCTCTTATGGTCAATAGTCATTGACGACCTACTCACTAAACTCAGCAACCTTGGCTACAACGTCATTAGTTATGCTGACGATCTTGTGATCGTGGTTGAAAAATCAACCACCTTAAAGTTTAAACGACTTCAAAGATTAGTATGTCTCGGCATCACCGGGGCTATGCGAACCTACCCAATGGCAGCCCAAGAAGCACTTGTTGGACTTATTCCTTTGCACATCTTTGTCAAAAAAGTAGTGGCAATACGTAGTGCAGTCAGCATCTCACGCTCTACAGGAATCCAGGCAAGCAGACCAACCGGTCATATGGCTATCCTCTTTGACTTTCCCGAGCTGGAAATGATCAGCACGGTATCTGACTTTATATCCAAATTACTCTGTTTTGGCAGGAAATTCGAGATTGAGATCCCGAACCGTAACTCCTGGGAACCTGGAGACACGTTGCTGAACATAAAAGGACTAGTATTGTGTACTGATGATTCAAAGATGGATTCCGAGGTTGGTGCCAGTGTCTATGGCCCTAACCACAAAATCCCAAAGGCGCTTGGAATGCGTCCTAGTGTTTTTCAGGCGGAATTATATACCATCGACACCCGCGCCAATATCATTATCAATTCCGGCAATATATTCACTGACAGTCAAGCAGTGCTCAAACCACTGGGTTCCCATTACTGTAACTCAAAGGTCATTTTAGGCAAAGTCAAGCTCTGGTGGGTACCAGGGCGCAGAGGCATTGAAGGCAATGAAATCGCAGACCAACTTGCCAGGATAGGCTCTTCAGAAAGGTATATAGGTGCCGAACCCTTCTGCGGCATCCCTACTTCCTCGTTCAGAATGAGTCTGGACAGCTGGGAACAACGGAACCTCCTATCCTACTAGAGCAACAATCAGGGACTTAGACAGGCTAAAAGAGCCACCCGACCCCTGAACAAAACCACTAAAAATCACCGGTCACTGCAGCCTCAGATATCACTAACATAAACTAAATATAGTTCAGGAATCTGAATGCCAACTTTGCTTAGAGGAAGACGAATCAGCAGAACACGTACTATGTGAATGCGTGGCCAGACAGTAGATAAGTAGATGTAATAATGAGGTGGGACTTAGTCGCTTAACTCTACCTAAAGGAACCAGCCGCGAAAAGTGATCTGCGTTTAAAACAATCTCTGGAAAACGGGCGAAATAGGCCATCGAAAGATAGCAAGTTGGGTAAAACTAGGAACTGACTCGGACTACCTCACGCATAAGAACGATCATCCCTTCAAGAGACAAAACCGGGGTCAACCGACAGCGAAGTAAACTCATCAGAGAGAGCAAACAGCATGGCGAAATGGCAGCAGCGATGGAACGTATCGAGCAAAGGCCGATGGACCTATCGTCTTATACCACTTATTGAGATATAGACAAGCCGCAAGCTACTATGGATTCTAGTTGCTAGTGACATTCTTATATAATAAGGGCACAGCAGGGTACAAGTCGTCGCTTACGCCGACGCTGTTGTCATCCTGGTAACCGGCAAATTTTTGAACACCGTCACCGAACTATTACTGTCAGCTCTGAACATCCTGAACAACTGGGCTAAAGGGTGTGGACTAAACGATAAATCCCAAACAACAGAAGTAGTTCTCTTTACGAACAAAAGAACGATACCAACGTTCGGGCTTTTAAGACTCGAAGGGACCCCCCTCCAAGTCTCGGAAAGGGCGAAATACCTGGGGTGCATCCTTGACCATAAATTGACATGGGAAGAGAACATCTAAGAAAGAATAAAGAAAGCGTCCATCGCCTTAACGCATGCTTGGTAATAAATGGGGTCCTAAGCCCGAAAAAATTCAATGGATGTATACAGCCATTGTCAGGCTCATTCTAACCTATGGATGCCTAATCTGTTGGTCTGCAGCAAAGAAGACAACTAATCTCAAAGCACTTACCAAAATACAACGATTGGCATGCAAAGGCACCACTGCCGCCATCAGATACTATTCTCTCTTAGACCTTTACCTAAAGGAAGCAGTCGTGAAAAGCGCCCTGCGTTGAAAACAATTCAATCTCTGAAAAGCGGGCGATAAGGGCCATCGAGAGATAGCAAGTTGGGCAAAACTAGAAACTGATTCGGACTACCTCACACCACCTCCCGACTTCAGCCTTAGCATTAAAACGATCATCCCCTCAAGAGCCGAGTGAGCCAGCGAAAAGGCTGTCAACCCGCTCTGGGATCTACTCTCTAGAATCTAACATTCGCTGACAATAAGACTTCCGAACCACGGCAGTGCGTTCCAAGCGCAAATCCTAGCTATCGCCGAGGCAGCCCGAGAACTATCAACGAAGCTAGAAAACCCATTGACATTTGCATAGATAGTCAATTCGCTATTAAAGCCATTTCATCTTGGTGGATCCCGGGACACAAAGGTATCCACGGGAATAAAATGGCTGATGGGCTCGAAACAGGACCTTTCACTGGTCGACAACTCAGTACTGCCCCCTTAAGCACTCGTAAAATTTAGCATGACACTTGACTTCCAAAGACAAGCTGACGAGAAATGGAGCGTACTCTGATGCCGCATCTCCAGGAAACTCTGGAGACACATTTTCACGCTAAATTAATCAAACTTAACACTCTTCATAGGGATCATCACAGGCCACAACCTACTGGCGGCCCACCTTAAAGGAATGCGTTTAAGCACAGACGACCTATGCAGAGGCTTTAGGAATGAAGATGTAGACGAGAACACCACTTCCTATGCAAATGCCCCAGCTTACACAGAACAAGAAAGACGGCCCTGGCCCTCGGTAAATACTATTTCAACGACCTGGGCGACCTCTGTCTAAGAAGTCATCCCGCACCTTTCTCTTCTTTTTTTGTCTTTTCAAACAGGGGAAAGGGAATGGATCTGTACCGTGACCAAGTGAAGGGCTGCATCAGGCCTTTTACTACCCTTAACTGTGCATTTTAAACATTTTAATTTGAGGAAATATTAACGTCGGGACGGCGCGAACGCCATTCCCGGCTATCAAAAATTGCACGAACGAGTTGTTCGCATTAGGAACAATCGCGGAGGTCAATCCAACCGAATAGTGCAATGGCTAGATCTCGCTCCGGGGGAACCGCCTTAATGATCACGGTAACCCCTACGCCAGGTAAGTATGCTTTTTCATACAAATTAACGGGAATTAGTCATATTTCTTGCAACAAGTAACTGTGAATTATAAATTGGAACAGAAAATCTAAAACTGAATCTATCTACAGGATAAGGGATGAAAAATTGAAATCATAAACACTAATGCAATCCATTCCATACTCCTTATTTGTTTTTGTATCGACTGAAGAATGCCTTCTTTAGCTTCTTCTGTGTGCCTCAAGAGGGAAGAGAGTAACAGTGGATCCAGCACTTGAATTGGAAATTATGCAAAATGCAATTGCAATTGCACACACGTCTTCTGTCTCCTTTCGAACTTAATTCTGAATTTGATTTTACTTTCACAAAAAAAAAACACAAATTCATCTGGTAATTCGTTTTAATCACCATCAATTACTGGTCACGACACAGCAAGAGAAGTAAACTAATTCGATGACCCCTTCAGGTCACCCAATGAAGGAGAAGTGGCGCACGCCGCAGCCGCCGCCACCGTCACTTTTATCACCCGCCTTAGTCGAAGAGAATGTCGTCGCAGTCTTCTTCTTGTACTTGGTCTGCTGATTGAAAGTCAGTGGGGAAGTTAAGTCGTCACCTACCGCTTGATCTTCGATTAATTAAGCGTAACCCTAAATGAGGAAGACACTGTATGAAACACAGTCTTCCCAATAGATACTCTCTCAGATAAAATGGGTGACGGACCGGAGACATTTTAATGAATGAACAAACTACAGTGCTGCGGGTAATCTACGAGACTTTTGTCTTTTAATCCGTTCTTAAGTGATGTTAATGAATTAAGACAGAAAGCGGGTCACTAAAGTTCTTGACCCAACCGAAGATCCATCCAAACGGGGACAAGGGTTGTTATGTAAGTTCCTTTGGTCATGCAAATCTTGGCTTTCCCAATCGTGATCAACTTTTTTTTTTATTTCGTTCGGACGGATCATCAAATTACGATTTTGATGAGTCAGACATGAGTGTGGTAGTTTTGGGTGCACAGTTGTAGCATGTGGGGAGGGCTAAGCACAATTAAATAATTAAAACGGAACGGACAAACAATTGTTATTAGTTTGCAATTCTCACTGAATTTGTTGACATATGTACGAGTATAAATGAAACATGATAACGTGCGTAGGAAGTGAAAATTGGAACTGTTGGACTTGGCTCTCGGTTTGTGTGTACATTCTTCGTGTTTCGTTATCACAAATGATTTGTCAAAGTGCAACTCCTATAGGTGAGCCTCTATCATCAAATAAGGGCACTATAGAACAAGTCGGGACTTAAGCAAATACTGAGCGAAATTGTGTATGTAACTAACTTGCCTCTTGCCTCTACTCCTCATAAATGTCAGTCTCAACTAAACTAAACTTCTTGGTACACACTACACTCAATTACAAGATGAACGGAACAAGTCCTATGAATAGTAAATGAAGGATGGTTGCCAATCAACCAACCACCGGCGAATACTTTCTCGAGGAAATTATAGAAAGGAGGAGTATATGCTCTCCCATATGCATTAGGAGCCGACTTATCTGGCCTTTAATAGGCCAAAAACGCGCCAAGAGATTGATTTCGCCTAATAGAAGACTTCTTGGAATCACTATACCCAGGTGTCATCACAGGAGACTGCTCAATACGCAGACATGCCACTCGAATCAGCCTCCCTGCAAATGATTTCTGTTGGGAAGCTGCAGGGACAAAGAATAAGAAGAAACAATCCTCCATCTCCTCTAGCGTTCTCTCAAAACCAACTCTGAGCCTTTTTTTTTTTTGATAATCATGACGACTAAGCACAACAAGATGCCAAAAACTCAGCTCCTACTAGTTCAACGAAAAGATAGAGGGGTTCCTTCTAGATCCTAAGGTATCAAAATGGATCTGTTACTGGCCTTAATGCGACGGCGGTATACATACCTAAGTCTTTACTTGAATGAAGACACAAGGCAGCGTTTGAATCAACTTTAAAGTTGATAAGAAGGGATCCACATGCCCAAACGGTCTAAGAAAATCTTACAAGACTTGGCTACAAAGTTGTGCATGCACAAAAGGTCTGCTGTGCTCTCTATAAGTTTTCTAGATATCTATGGGCCGGGTATGAACTTGAATGAAAATCCGTGGTCATCCTATTCAGTATACTACCAGTGTGGCTCCCAGCTCAGCGAATCCAAGATAGACCAAATCTTCACACAGCGGCGAATCTTGGAAAAGACCAACGAGTTCCAAGTTGATTCTCACCATCTCTGCATCGACTTCAAAGCCGCATACGACAACATTATAAAACGCGATAGCCGAGTTCGAAGTTTTGTGTCGCCCCAAGCTTGGAAATACAACCTTCGAATCATTTCAAACATTCACTGGACTTCTTCAATCTTGTGCTGGAGTAGATAGATGCGAAAGGCCGGTATAAACGCAGAAGTTACTATGGATATTTGACGAATTCAGCCAGCTGCTGGAGTACGCAGACGATATCGACGCAATCGCCCGTACCCAGGGTGGCATTATTGAAACTTTTACAGCGATTGAAGAAAAAGCCAAACGAAATAGTTTTATGATGAATGAGGAGAAGACAAACCGGCCAAAAACCGATCCGTCGAACACCGTCTAGGACAGGACGTGGTCTAAGGCAACCGTTGCTACTTCGGTTTGTCCAAACAGCTGGGGTTGAAGGTCTAAAGTCATGCCAGTCAGTAAAACAACGGAGTTGATCTTGGGATCCTTCGAAAGAAAAATTCTACGTCGAATATTTGGTTCTGTCTGCGAATGAAGAAGAAGATATACATAACTGCGAACTCTACGAGCTGTATAAAGATGTTCAATGGCTCAGCCACATCGAGCGAATAGATGAGAACGCTCCAGCTAAGGGGTCTTCAAACCTCAGCCAACTGGTTCACGAAGGAAAGAGAGACCAAACCTCCGATATAAAGATCAAACAGTCGCGGACGCTAGAAATCAGTCTAATAAACCAGAAGCAGTCTGGCATTGTTTCCGATAGAAGTCTAGAAGGCGGTGTTGGTTCAGGCTCTGACCCTTCAAGGGTCATACAAAATAAATAAAACTAGACCCTGCCTGAGAACGCACTACGGATCCTCAGGTTTCGTAAGGATACTAGACTACAAAGATGCTTCGATCCATTAATTATCTCGACTTACGCAAAAGATTAGGTTTTAGGGGTGGCTGCATTTATGTACAGCCTCTCTCGGATCTCAATGGATCCATTGTGTTTCTCGGTGTGGTATGGGATACCTAAAATATGGAATTATTATTGTTCTCAGTTGGCCTCCCTGAACCAACTCGGTGGCTTGCTTGACAGTTCGCCCAGATCACTGAAGAAGTATTCTCCGAGGGTTGTTTTTCTCTTTCTGGTAAGGCTTGGGCATTCGCATAAAAGGTGGAATGTGTCCTCCTTACACAAAAGGTTTTTTTTTCGAATGTAGTGCGCTTTAGCCATAGGTAGCTAGGTATAGGTGGCAGTTCAACAAAACTCAAATAGCACTAGGATGTGCCTTTTTGTTACCACGACTTGTGTGACCTGATTGAAGATATGAGACAGTTGGTGCCTAGATCCAACCTGTGGAGTTAAGAAAATGGATCAAATCTCCTATCTCTTTACCCAAGATGTCGTTAACGTCGTCGAAGAATGGTTGGTTCAGTGCACGCAGTCTGACTCTTACTAGTACTGGCAGAGGAAATGAGAGAGAGTTTCCTTCTCATTTTTTTTCCCGCAACTGTGGCGGCGGGGGTTGTGTGAAATACCTAGTTTGACTGCACGGCCAATACCCCGTGATTATCGCCTTGATTCTGGCAATCTTCACTTCACCCATAAATTATCCTTTTATTCACTTGACCTGGCTGCTATAAGACAGAATCGCTAATTGCATAATAATCAAATCCATCTATCAACCAATCGACTACACTTCCACGATAAGGTCTTGAAATACCACAATTTAATGTGCAATCCGGTTCCTAGATCCCAAAGTCCTCTACCGCAGATTGGTGATCCATAATTACCGACTCTTGTCGCAATAATTGAATAATTAGGGTTCTCTCCACATACGACATGCAAATCCCACTAAATCTATCTCCACTTGCAGCAAATCTCAAACTAGTTTCTAAGCGCCACTTGCAGAGTGGCTCTCAACTGCAAATGCAATTTATAAATCGCAACCAGGAAATGGCATTTTATCATTTTCAACGACACAGCCTTGCAATTATCGTATACAAACTCCATTTACATCGGCATCATTACGATCCGCTATGAAGCATAAATCATAACTCCTAACAATTTCCCTCAAGCAGAAGTTCCAAAGTAAGCAGTTCATTCTGCCAATTCCATCAATAGCACTAGCACCACGACGATAACCTTCCGAATCAATTTTTGAATTTAGTTCTCTCACTCGGTGCAGTTCCTTTGGATAAACTTGTTTCGGGATACAAACGCGGAACAAAACCGTAAAACATCTTCTTCACCATATTAATCCAATACACGGCACACTGACAGATCCTCTCTCTCTAACCGGTAAATATCCCCGGGGCCTGGACAGTCAGTGCGATGACAAAGGGGAGTCCACACGGAGGAAAACATAATTTCCAAATCACGATTTCGAACCATATAACACCTACTCTATCCCTAATGATCTGGCTAATGTATCCAGTTCCTGACATTCACCGAATACTGACTCTTTGCCGCACGGTTCTGATGATGTATCAGCAAGATGCCGAGATTGTATACATTCTCTTATAACGGCATCAACGACGGCCGGTGATCGTCAAACATTTGCATCGCAGTAGAATTCTATCCCCCAGCGGCAGTTACCAACTTACCAAACCTTAGACGCCAATCGTGAGGAGGCGCACCTACTGTACGATGGTGTCACCCGCACTTCCAGTGTATTGCAAACAGTGGGGTCATTGGTAACCAGCTTTAGGTAATTACTCCGGTTCAGATGGAAGTCTGAGGGTAAAATTTCACTGTCATTCCTAGGTTCGACTTAGAAGTCTTGACAAGAAAGGTGGTTAACTCTTAGTTCTCTCCGTGGAAGCATTTATGAACACAAGGCTTTAGTAATTGCCCCTGATCATAGGCAACTTGGCCTTTCAATGCGACTTGGGGTCAATCATACCGCTGTTGCAGGAACGAAAATGAGAAGGAAACTCTCTCTCATTTCCTCTGCAAATGTCTGACACTAGCAAGAGCCAGACTGCGTGCCCTAAACCAACTCTTCTTCGACAACCCCAACGGCATCTCGGGTAAAGGGCTGGCTGGATTAAGGCACCGACTGTCTCACATCCTCAACCAGGTCACACGAGCCGTGGTAACAAGAAGGCACATCCTAGAGCTATTTGGGTTCTGTTGAGCCGCCACGTCTACTTACACTTACTTGGAGTCAAGCAAATTTCTTGACTGAAGAATTACACCGCCTTGATTCCATACCTTCCCAATCGGATTCAAAAGACTTTTCTGGTGAATCTTGCCTGACTCACACGTTATCACCTTAAATCAATGATCTTGCTCTTGCTCCACAGTCTGATGTGGACCTAGACCTCAACCAATAAACGTCTCCAGCCAGCTTGATCGTTAGCTATCTGCCTCAACTTCGCACGCCAAGTTTCCACTTGCGAGCGCCATCTAAGTCGAGATCTTCATCCCTCCAGAGTAGATTATAAAATTTTCCGGGCCAGAGCGCCGCTCTTCATGTCCCAGCCATCTTAGTCATTATATTCGGATTCTTCTGACAGTTCGTCGTTGTATCTTCTCCTCCGTCCAACGGGTGTTCATTCGTTTTAAACTTCCCAATCATCTTAGTCATTATATTCGGATTCTTCTGACAGTTCATCGTTGGATCTTCTCCTCCGTCCAACGGGTGTTCATTCGCTGTACACTCCCCAACCATCTTAGTCATTATATTCGGATTCTTCTGACAGTTCATCGTTGGATCTTCTCCTTCACACAAAGTTTATGCATACGGGACCATAGATCACAAAAACAAATTTTTTCTCGAAACAACCCTTAGGCGATTTCATACATTTTTGACCAATTCCGCTCTTCCAGATACGCCACCTTTAACAATTCAATTGAATTCTAGACGTCTCTACTGAAATAATCTTCAAAACACCTTCCACTTGCAGCACACAATAGCCCCACAGTGCTCTGAGCTCTACTCTCGATCATTTCTCCACTTGGGTATTCTTAAAACTCCTACAAGCTTTCCAGTTCCACTTAACCAACCGAATAGCCTCTTGGGTCAGCTCTTCTACCAATTCCATCGTGAATTTAGGCCACAATCGTGAGTCTCTCTCTCTTGTAGCAAGCAATTCACCCTCACTTCCATTCCAATGTGTATATTTTCTTAACGTCTTCTCCCTCCCATTGGTTTGGTGTTAGTACGAGAGCACACTCACGCTTCGAGTCTTAATGACTTGGCTGCTTGTGCCTGCCTGTGTCTGCTGGCTGCTGACAAGTAACCACCTCACTTGCTAGCACCAGTCTATCGTAGTAACTCGTCGGGTACGGTTCGGTGCTTTGGAAAAATAACTCTCTCTCTCTCTCTCAGTCAGAACTTGGAACAGCCAAGTTGGGCGTTGTCGCGCCTTCCTCTACGCCAGTGGTGGTGGTTACAACAAATTTCGAAATCCTGCATTTGATCGTTACAGTCGTCGCGTCATACCTATCAACAATAACATTTCGCAGTAATTTCCACCTGTGATTAGATAAGATACGCTTATCTAAGTGTTGTGTAAAAAAAATAAAAAAAAATACGAATAAATCTGCCAGTGCACCTGTGTGTTCTTTCCGAGTGTTTGTGCATTTAAAATTGTCCAGTGAAAGTGTTGTTCCACAAAAGTGGATTCCATCTGTAGTATCCGCAGAGTGAAACGGCAAAAAGGAAGCATAAAGGTCAGTGCACTTTCTATAACTGCAATCCGTGGTTAAATCACATTATGGCGGGCAAGTCCTTGTTCCACATTTTCCACAAGAATTCGTTTTTTTCGTGTCCACCATATTGTCTGTAACTGTGGTTAAAACCACAAAAACCCACACACACACACACACATTCTAGGCAAGGCACACACCTACTTGTATTTTGTATCAGTGGAGTGAGAGAGGTAGAATTTACTTACCTGTACCTTTTGTTTGTTATGCTATTACCACACACAGGTACTACGTTTGGGGGAAACAAGGTGTTGCCAGATGTGAGAAACATTCGATGCAGTCGAATGATTCATGAGAAGAATTTTATTTTAGCTTGACACAATCACAGTTATCAGTGGCATTACACAGAAATAAACTAGAGAACGTGACTAATTCGAAAATAGTGACGATGAATTTGTTTAGATATTTGCTTGGGTAATGTAATCGGACACTCAATTGAATACGATTGGAGATTTCCAGTTCATAATTCATCCACAGTTGTAAAAATAAAACATTTCCTACAAACAAACAACAAACAAACACTTTACTTTCGCGAAAGTTCGATATTTGGTTTGTTGATAAGATTGTTTGGTTAAAAACTGACGTACTAAGAGCTTTCGCAGAACCAGTAGTCTAAGCATGTGACAATCAATGATTGATTATGTATTTTGCACTCTCCTTTGGGTTCCTAACCATGGTTACATAGAGGGGAATGAGCGAGTAGGAGCGGGAAGAGCAAGTCTGCTTCCCGCTGGGACTCATCAAGGGAAATATTCTCTAGCACTTTCCTTTAATTGGCAACTCTAGGTGGAACAGCTTGGAAAACTGTGTCATATTCAGACAGATTTGGCTCACCTTCAATAAAAATAAAACGAACGACCTAATCAAGCGAGACAGCGATAACACCAGGGCATGCACCCAAACTAGGTCTTCCATACAACCCCAACTTCGACAGTTGCGGGAACGCAAACGA
Organism: Criorhina ranunculi; assembly: GCA_951813785.1. Lineage (NCBI taxonomy): Eukaryota > Metazoa > Arthropoda > Insecta > Diptera > Syrphidae > Criorhina > Criorhina ranunculi. Next base: position 57,747,403 of record OX638384.1, on the reverse strand, counting down.
GACGGAAACTCTCTCCCATTTCCTCTGCAATTGTCTGACACTAGCAACAGGCAGACTGCGTGCACTAAAGCAACCATTCTTCAAAGACCTCAACGTCATCTCGGGTCTGTTTTCTTCTTCTCACATCATCAACCATGTCACACGAGTCGTGGTAACAAGTTTGGCACATTCAAGAGCTACTTGGGTTCTATTGAACCGCCACCTCTACCTACCTACCCTAGCACTGGTCACTGGTCAATTGGCTACCAAGTTAAGCATACCCTTTAACACTCATTACTATACTTAAGGAGACGCTAGAGTGACCCGGACGGACCTGGACCTCAACTCATTGCCATAATTACAACAATGCACAGGAAAAAGTATTCCACTTTCCCTGTGACTGCCAGAACCAGGCACCTCATACTTCACAAAGCTTTTTCCAAGGAATTATCACAGATCACTGACTTTCCTCTTAGTCACAGCCATTAACATCCAAGTCACGTGAGTTGTGGTATTAAACAGGCGCAACTGCGCTACTCTTGTGTTTCTGGCAGGACTTACCAGACAGACAGACAGGTCTGCCATGTATTTGTAGGCAAATCATCGCTCATAATCAAGCCATGAGACTCGTAGAACACTTACTTACTTAGCCAGCGACCGTTGGAGGGTCTGAGCCTGAACTAACGCCGCTTTCCATCCTTCACGGTACCGGACTCGTAGAACAAGAGTCCTTTAAACCGGTTCAATAGTATTAGGAGTTGCATGAGGGAAAACATTGTCAAACCCGCTTAATTCCTGAAAGTCCTTGGTTGCCCTTTATTTGTGCAAAACTATCTACTAGACTACAGTGGTGGCAAATCATTCGCTGGATGTAGGTACACTGTAGTCCTAAAACTGATCCTTGCTTATGGCATCGCCAGTTCTAGAAAAACGAATAATGCCAGTTCTCTGCAAAGTCCAACGTGTGGCTTGCCTTAGTACTATGTGCGTTGAGAACTGCGCTTCAAACCATGGCACACTTGCTGTCAATAGATATTTAAGGTATAGAGCTAGACACTTACCCGGATGGTATGAGGAAAACGTGGTTTGTGCCAAAATCCTATTCATTCACCGTAGCCTCCCACTGAAAATGACCCTAACATGGGCTTCAAGCACTCGATATCGGACAGAAGCGCCTGGAGTCAGCACGAAATCCTCTTCAATATATCTCTCCCTCCCTCTTTATCTGTGTATATGGACGGTCTGAACATTTACTACTCCTTCAGTCTGCATAATCACTGTAGTGTCTTCCAAGCCGAAGTCATGGCTGTCAGTCAGGCCGTCGTCGGTTGGCTGAAGATCACCCACAGATATTGTGATTTATATCGACAGTCAAGCTGCGATTAGAGATTTTGTATCAAACACAACAAAATCTAAGGCGGTGAAGGCCTATCGCGTGTCTCTTAATAAGATAGCTAACCGGCATAATGTTACACTCAGTTGGGTTCCAGGTCAAGGCGACATTCAAAGATGCTCGGCTCTATCGTAAGTAAATCATAGATGGCAACATCTTGACTATTGTAACAACTGTAGGCTAATCTGGCCTACGCTCGATCCTTAGAGATCGAAAGGGTTAATTCGAGACAAGCTCTCGAAACTAACCAACGTCCTAATTAGGCACTGTATCCTAGGCAGGCATGCGCATCGTTTGGGTATTGTACGCAACGATTTTTACAGAAGCTGAAGAGACAAGGAAAAAGAAGAATCATCCTCCTGCACTTCAGAGTAGGGAGAGCCCCTTCGATGTGCAGAGATACCGGGTAAATGCCGTGAGAAAAAGTGACAATAAAAAGCTCCAACCTGGTCATATTTTCCAAGCTCCGACCCAAAATTATGTTTCTGGTGTTGCCTCTGAGGGTTCTGGAAGTTTTAAGCCGATCGAAGGCATGAGGAATGCTGAAGAGGGGTTCAGCATGTCATGATTGACGAAAAAAACCGGAAGAAACCTTCACTTATGACTTATGATTGTACTACAGTCTAGGGTGGACCTGCGCCTCAACAGACGTCTCCAACTAGATAAGCTAGCTGCCTCCAGTTTCGTACGCTAAGTTGATTGAGGTCCCCTTCAACTTGCGTGCGCCACCTGAATCGCGGTCTTCCTCTACTGCGTTGTCCTTTGGGGGTGGATTCGAAGATTTTTCAAACCGGGGCATTGCTGTCCATCCGCTCTACATGACCCCGCCACCTCAGTCTCGGTCGTTGGACCTTTACTCTTCTGGTTACGTCGATGTCGCTGTTCAGCCCGCGTATAGTTCGTCGTGGGACCGAAAGTCACCCGAAAAATGTTCCTGACCTTAACCGCATAGGTCTTCGAAACTGAAGTCAGCTACCTAGGGACCTAGCTGGCTCGAGTGACATTTTGCTTTAAACCATGGTCTACCCCGGACTCTAAGCGTCATCTAAAGTTTATTAAGTAAGAAAAGGTGGTCGAACGGTGCATTGTGTTAGCCTTTTTAACCCAATCGAAACAATGAGGTTATGATCGTTATTCGTAACCCTAAATTTTTGTTTTAAAAACGCCCTTAATCTGAAGGCTTATTCAATTAATTTCAATCACACTCAAGCCGATCACAAGTCACGCATTTTTTTAATAAAAACTTCAAACAAATTAACACTTTGAATGCCTGGCAATGTTGTTCGCCCCTCAACCCTCTTTTCAATGCATCTGTATCTGTATCTGTTTTAAACGCCATCGTGCCACCGATATATTGGTTTGGCATTTTGTTTCATTGTTTGGTTTTGTTTGTTGACTCCTTGCTTTCGTGTGGTTGCTTTAAACAGAAAGAGTGAACGTTTTACAATGACGTCAGGGTGTAGAGAGTAAGCCAAAGATAGATACGAGTATTACCAACCCACCACGGTTACATGTGACAAAACCAGTTTCCACTCTAAGCCAGGTATACGTAGTTTGATTTCTTTGTTTTTTTGTTCTTTCTTTTACTTCTGGCATGTTGCAACATTTGGTAAACAAGAAGAAGAAGAAGTAGGCCCGGAAAGATGCCGAATAACATTCTGTCCGACCGTTAAAAATTTTCACACACGTTCTCTTTTGAGGCTAGAATTCGTCGGACCAACAGTTTTTCGTTTGAATAATTTGGTAATTTGACTTCTGTCTCCCGTTTTCTTTATTGGCCAACGGAAAAATCCCTCTCTCTCCCTCTCGCTCTTTTGCATTAAAAATTCAAAAAATGCGCATTTAAATTGACGTTTGACAGGAAACGTGCGTTGAATGCTAGCACGCTTGATGTGCATCCTATGAATCAGCAAAAAAAAGGCTCAATTTTTTCTTCACAATTTTTATTGCAAAAGATACAATTTTATTCATTAGTCGATGGGAATGCAAGTTCGTTTAGCGTTGGCTACCAACTGTACATACGAGTAGTCATGACCTGCAAACGGGTAAAATGTTGACTTTGCGGATGCAATTTGTTAGCCCGTGTGAGCGCCACCTTAGAGCTTAGAGTGGATGTTGACAACTTTCGGATGTGTAACTGGTTTTTTGTCAAGTTCTGTATTTGACGTTCAGTTCGATGGATCAGAGCAGAGTACCATCGGAGTTGTTAATTTTGTTGGGAAGTTGTTGACTGAATTGTTGATATGTCGACGAAGGAATACAAATTAATGTGCGGTTTTTTCTCTACAAAAGATTCATTCTATTGATTTGAGATAATTCATGAAAAAAGATTGAATTTCAAATAAGAATATGCCAAGAGGTGAATGACATTAGTGGACTTTTGACACGTGTACGTCAAAGTAGTTCAATATTTCGATTTCGAAAGAAAATTCGAGAGATTTCGTTTGGGGGAAATTTCCCCTTTAACTGGGAGATAAACAAACCCCAACCATTGCTTTTTGACCTCGTCTGGTATACGGACGGATCTGAATCCTTACTTACTTAAGGTAAATCCGTCTAAAATCCGTTTTTAAAATCAAAGGTCTCGATGAGTTCTTTACCGACCTTGATGGAGCAGCGTGCCTTCTCCATCGTAATCTTGCACAAACAGAAGAGTTTGACAGGGATGCCAAAAGTAGACACTGGCCCCTATAGATGTTGTCATACGCGGCCTTAATATCGTTGAATAGATGGTGTGTATCGACTTGGAGCTCCTGGGTTTTTTCCAAGATCTGCCGTAGTGTGAATATTTGGTCGATGGTGGACTTTCCTGGCCTAAAGCCACACTGATATGGATCAATCAGGTTGTTGACGAACGACAGAAAGGACCTTGTAGGCAATGTTAAGAAGACTAATACCTCTGTAGTTGGAGCAGTTCAGTGGGTCTCCTTTCTTGAGGATCGGACAAACAATGCTGAGGTTCCATTCATCGGGCATACTTTCTTCTGACCATCTTTTACAGATGAGTTGGTGTATGCTCCTTACCAAGTCATCCCCTGCCGCTTTGAAGAGCTCGGCAGTCAGGCCATCTGCTCCAGCAGCTTTGTTGGATTTCAGCTTAGATATGGCTATCTTCACTTCATTAAGGTCGGGTGGACGAAATTGTTGGTCTACATCGTCCAGGTTGAACGATGGTAAATACTCGTCCTTAATTAAACTCAAGGTTTTTGTCATCAATCAATCAAACTAAAACTTCTGCATTCCAGACAATGTAAGGTAATCTCCGACCAAGCTTGGAACAACATGGTCATCCTTCATTGTGAATCTTAATAGAAACAGCTTAAGGGTCCTAATTGGAACGTTTAGCGGACACTGCCGCCTAAAACAAATATCTACAATGTATGAATCTTGCAACAGATTCAAGCTGAGAGTGAAGAGACCTCTCTACTCAGCCCTCTTTCAACTCAAAAAAGAGAATCCTCTTAGAGGCAAAGTTGTCCTAATTGAACAGATTGCTGTCATACACCCAGAGAAGCTCTTTAACTTCCTGACATCGTCTGGAGTAAAACAATTCATCTAAGACTCATAAAGGAAAGCACAATAGGATTCTGAAAAGAAATCGCAGTGCCAAGGGCTGTTAATAACTCTTCCGAATACATATGTCATCATGAAACCTTCTGGCAGATGGTGGAGACCCAAAAAAAGGATGGAAATGACTGTCAAGCTCCCAAAAGTAGACTTAAAGAAGCGCAATAACTGGAGACAATGAATACGAAGCTCTTGAAGTTTTCGAGACACCATCCAGTTGAGCTTCACATGGCTTACTTTGGGCAGGCAAGCTAGGCGCCTTCGACAGAAACTTTACCTATTTCCAAGTCAACGTATATACTTATGCACTCTTACAGAAGGCGCCAGATGTCAGAAGTGAAGGTGGCATATCAACAGCAACTTCTGTTTAGTAAAGCAAGTAAGAGGCAAAATTGCTCTATCCAAAGGGAAGTTGATGCTGAATATCGGTGTTGCACTTGAAAAATGGTCACCAAACCCAAGGTCTTAATCCCTAAACAAAACCAATTTGCCTTGCGAAACGCCTCAATCCGAATAAAATGTCGATTTACACAGACGACGGATCAAAAATCGAAGAAGGAGTTGGCTCCGGGATCTACTCACTAGAACCAAACATAACTTCTGACGCACGGTAGTGTGTTTTAAGCGAAAGTCCTAGCAGGCCCGAGATTTATCATTGAAACTAGTTTCTAGGAAAGTTTTAGACAGTCAAGCTACTATTGAAGCCATCTCATCCACAGAAGTAAAGTCAAAGTTTGTAAAAAGCTGCCGTGATGAGTTCACGAGTCTCGCGACACAAGAGTATCCACGGGCACACAAGGGCGGATGAGTTAGCTAAAGAGATTGGTCGATCACTCAGTACTGCCCACCCAAGCACTCGTAGCACTAGACTTTCAAAGAAAAACAGATGAGTGACGGGTCTCCAGAGAACCCTGGACACATTCTCGCACTAAACAGATCAAACTTAACGCAATTCATAGGGATTATCACAGACAACAACCTAATGGTGGACCACCTGAAAAGAATGAGTTTATGAAGAAACACGGTCCTTGTCGATCAGCCAAAGAAGCCACCAAAAATCATTAAAAAATTCATGACGAATTCAGGATGATTCAGGGAGGCCCAACAGCTACCAGCCAACTACCCTTCTTCCCTGTCTTTTCCTTCCGACTGGACGTTCCCCTAAACAATAGATCCTTGGAAATTCGAGTAAAGGCTACATCATATGGAATGCAGTCACACATTTAACCTTGATTTTCCTTTCAAAACTCTGCCAAGATCCCTGATTCCATTAGCTGACTACAAATTGACATTTCATATCACCACACAGTAGATGACATATAAAATAATCACCTGACAGTTGACAGATCTCTGTGGCAAGATATCAGCTACCTAACTTTCCCTTCTGGGAAGACATTTGCATCTGTCATACATTTTGAACCACTCTTTTACACTCTTTATGGACATGCCCTGAAGCAAGGAAGCCATAATATGTTGTACGATGTACATATGTATGTACGTTGAGATGTGTGATGATGAAATGGAAGCGTTTTGTAAGATTTAATGGCTTCAGAAATCGAAAGGAGAGGATCAATTACCTAGATTTCGATTCAAGTAATCAATAATGAAAGCAACTGACAGTTTGTGGTTAGATTTGAATGAGCGATGTCGTTGTGATGAAATTATAAGTGAATATCGAAATGTCAGTGAAAGAAAAGGAGTCAGGGTTTCATGCATTTCGCAAATTAGAAAGTGTCACGAGAATTTCGTAATTCACTGGGTGATCCAGAGAAGGGAAAGGAAAAACTAGGCACTCCGTAGCAAAACTGGACTGATATTGAGAGATGTGGTGAATTTTAAGTAGCAACTGTCAAAAATGTTACCACACAGCTGTCAAATGTGCCGACTAAACTGTTTGAAGTGACCTCAAAAAACGCAACTTGTCTGACATATCTGTCAGCCAATGTCGATGCCCTTCATTTCTTTTATTATAAGTTCGTTTCAACCCACTTAGACCCTTACCGCTTCTTCAAGAAAACAAAGTCGATCCAAAGAGTCTTCGAATCACGAAAGGACCTCACGTACGCCCACCTAAAAAAAAAAAAAAAACAATTCAACTGTGAGTAACTTAAAGCAGTAGCTACAAACTTTTGAAAAACACCTAATCTGCGGCATCCGAACTAGGCTTTGAAGGAACTTTTTCCCACCTGACAGAGACTAGAAAAACATTGCGACTTAAAAGTCCGTTTGTGGCGAGCAAAGTTTCCCTACCACCAGAAAATGTTTTGAACGTAACCTCGAAACCTCAGGATCGTGCTTATGGATGACATACTAACTTACTTACGAGTACTTATCAGATCAGCGACCCTTGAAGGATCAGAGCTTGAACTAATGTCGTCTTCCATTCTTCACGGTCCCTGGCGCACTGCTTCCGGTTTGCCTGACCAAGATTTCTTACATCCACGATGGCTTGATCTTTAAACCGGATGTTCGGTCTCCTTTTTCTTCATGAAGGATGGGGCTGGGATTTGAAGACCCTCTTAACTGGAGCGTACTCGTCCATTCGTTTGACGTGGCCAATGTGGACTACATCTTCATCTTAACAGGAGGCAGCTAACTAAAGATCGAGCTGGCTGGAGGCGCTTGTTGGTTGAGGCCCAGTAAGTAAATAAGTAACTGCAAGTGGCACGACACTCCCGACATCTGTAAGAAATCCGCGGCATTCTTGCTGTCTCCCAGCAGAAGAAACTGCAGACTTAGAACTTAAAGAAGACACTACACCCTTGTTGAACATCTCAACATGCAAAGCTTAAGTGATACCACTATCGGTGACACTTGTAGAGAGGGCGACAACACTGCTGTCCTACCTTTGCTCATTTGGGGCTGATGTGATGAGTGCAGGTAACCTGATCTCCTTATCCCTGAAGCTCTCACTCGTCTTTCTTAGAACGACGACGATGAAAACACACTAAAAGGGTTGTACCTGCTGGTTGTACAAAGAACTTGTTTTTGTGTCGAAGTGCTCTAACATGGTGCTCCAACACCTCGACAGGAAGCAAAGTAATTTTACAAAGAGTTTACAAAGTCTGATTTAAAGAAAAATCGCCAAACGTGGTCTAGTTAGTAAGACTGTACAGGACACGCTGCCAAGTTAGACATCACGTTCAACCCTCACTGTCGTAGTTGCGACAATTCACACGACAAGGGCACGTTATTCCACTTTCTCTGTGACTGCCCGGCACTTGCCAGAGCCAGACAGCGCACACTCGGAAAACCCCTTTTCAAGGAACTTTCTGAGATTTCTAACATAAAATTCTGCAACATTATCAATTTTCTCACCTCCACAGGATGGATATGAAAACTACACTCCAAGCTACGGCCATCAACATCCAGGTCACGTGAGTTGTGGTATCAAACGGCGCATCAGCGCTACTTGTGTCTCTGGCAGACTCACCAGTTTCAACCACTTCTTCCTACCTAAGACGGTACAGGCGTTCAAAAGTTTAGAACAAAGGAACAATCAATTCGTTCTCCTGTAGGGCACACTCAATTATGCAAGACTCGATGTTACACCACTCCTGGATCGTCAAACGATTTGCAGATCCATTCCGGGAATCAATTCTTAGCAGTATCCACAGCCGCCTATGTTATATATATTCTCGAGGATCATTTACAAACCTTTGGCACTGTGATTTCTCTTCAAAATCCTATTGTGCCTTTCTGCCACCTAGATGGCACCACATTTCTAGACATGTCATGTGGTAACGCCTTCACTTCGTCGAAATGTGTAGAGAAGACCCTTTTAAACACTCGTTACTTCCTTTATCCCTGAATATCCATAGATATCCCTTGAAAACTAATTAAAAACGCATCCAACCATAGCCATAAATCTAGACACTCACTTTCTGCACACCAGATAGGTGACATCCGATCAATTAACAAACCGCCACCCAGTTTTCACCGAAGACAAACACACACCAGTGGAAGTAGAAAACCAGAACACATTCCAGAGTCGTCTTCTTTGTCGACAGACGACTGACTCTTCCTTCGTCTTGTCACGCAAAGTGAGAGTGGACCGTGCACCGTAAAATTATTCACCACATGAAATTTATGCTAATTGCATTGTTGATTTATTTTTTGTTGTTTCCTTTTTGCATTTTCTTTCTTCTTTGGCGGTTGCGATTGCGAAGTGAATTTAGTCATTAAAAAGGAAAACCACCTCGAATCAGATAACCACCACCGGGAAATCCAAAGAAACTGGGACAAGCAAAAAGAAGAAAAAAAAAAAAAAAAAAAACAGTTTCCATTGTGAAAACTCGTAGAGAAAAGATAAGCATGAGGTTTGTAGGTTCACTTCTTGGCTGGGAGAATTGGGATCCCAAAGGAAGACGGAGTAATGATGATTCCCACTTAATTAATTTATGAGAATTATTAGAAAAAAAAAAAAAAACAATCAAAACGGGTCAACAACTGCACATATTGTTCAAATCTGTTGTGGGAAATGGGAGAAATCTTGTGGAGATTAACCATCCCTTAAGGGAAAATTGTGCATAACTCACGTCGATTTGTATAGCCTCATGGAATTTTTAACGAGCTCCGCAGTGTTTAAAGTCAAAAGCCAGTCAGATAAGAACGTCTTCTTCGATCCGTTCAGCGTTCAGATGATCGAAGGTAGGTAGAGGTGGCGGTTCAACATAAACCTAAGTAGCACTAGAATGTGCCTTTTTGTTACCACGATTCGTGTGACCTGTTTGATGATGTGAGGCAGTCGGTGCCTGGATCCAGCCTGTGGAGTTAAGAAAACGTACTAGATCTCGTGTCCCTTTACCAGAGATGTCGTTAAGGTCGTCGAAGAGTTGTTGGTTTTGTACACGCAGTCTGACATTTGCAGAGGAAATGGCAGAGAGTTTCCTTCTCATTTTCGTTCCCGCAACTGCGGCAGTGGGGGATACTTAGTTTGACCGTATGGTCTCCAATTGGCCAATGCCCCGTGATTCTGGCGATATCTGGGCGGGTTCTGTAAGGTTAGGTTAGGTAATAGGGTTGACAGGGAAAAGAAATCCTTTCTCTGTCACACTTGGATCAATGTAGGCCCATTGTGATACCCTAGGGATTTCAGCCCCCTCCTACTAGGAACCATAAGCCTATATTCTATCGAGCCAGTCCGAGGCGCGGATAAATCTGTGTATGTCGACCACAGACTTGTCGAACAGTTCTTCTAAATCCTGGAAAAAGTGTCTTCCTAGGGTTTTGAATCTTATTTGGCGAAGCGCTGGACAGGGGCAAAGAAAGTGTGGAGTGTCTTCATCTACTTCTTCATAGGTCATCCGTGGACAATCCGAGTCTTCTTACATGGTAGTAGAACATATTATGCTTCTTTGTCCATTTGCAGGATTCTATCAGTTTTCTGTTTTTTTGTAGAATGGCCTTAGTTTCCTAGTTATGACACAGGAACTGAGCGCATTCCACCTATCATTTGCAGTCTTTTGAATTTTGCTCCCAACCTTCTGTAACCTCACAGGGTGGAATTTTAGCGGTGGTGTCAGCTTGTTCGGTATCTAATGAAGATCCTACCCTTGCCAGCTCACCAGCTGTCACGTTTCAAGACACCCCTTTGTAGCCAGGGACCCAGCAGAATCTTACATTGTGCTGCCTGCCAATAACCTGTAGCTCTTCGCGACAATGACTTACAAGCTTCGATTTTACTTCGATGGCAGAAATCGCTCTTATTGCTGCCTGTCAATGAAAAAGGTAATATCATCCCGAGGTAGTGCTTTCATTGCAACCTGTTGGGTTGGCAGTTGTCACTGCCAGGACCTCCGCTTAGATGACACTGCTGTAGTCCGAGAGTCTGAACGATCCGGACAATCCGAGAGTCTCGGAAAAGAATCGGGCAACCGGACGGGTTCTGTTTAGCCCGCCATTGGAGGTTGGCCTTCTGCAGGAATTGTAACTGGATTTGTCCTTTAACCGCTCCTAGTGTGAGGTGGACCCTTGCCGTGTAGAGCTCAGCCCTGCCAGACCAGTTCATCTGCACGCTCGTTTCCCTTTATGTCACTGTGCACTGGAACCTAGAGCATTGTGACCCTGAGGCGTCCACCCAAGCGAGCCAGCTCGATCCGGCACTCCTGCACAAGTCTGGAGGATATGGTAGCCGAGTCAATAGCTTTGAAAGCGGCTTGGCTATGTCTGATCAAAAATGGTGTAATTTTCGTAACGAGTTGCAGACACTTATTCCCTGCTTCGCCTTCAAAAATGCTTTCATGGGTTCATAGCCCATCGTGTTCCCTTTAGGAGTGTAGTCCCAGCCTTAACACTGTTTGACTTCTATTCGAACCAACCAGAACTCTTAGTTGTTCCATCTCAGCACGGCTCCGGACATGTCACAGTTTACACACATCCCAGGGATTGATACCCAGAAATTATGCTCGGCTTGAGCGCAGGCCAGGTTCTACGCCCATGGACTGAGCTTCTTCGATGTTATTGTTGTTTTGGTGGACTGTTGACTGAGTACATTCTAGGTGGATGAAAGCTTTATATACCCAAGAGGCACATCACTACTCAAACTCGGTCACTTATAAGCAAAAATAGATCCTCAAAACCTTCGATGAATCCAAAGGTAGCTTCTAGTCTGGAATGGTCTTGGAAAACCGTGTTGAGCCTCCTAGCAGACTTCAAAGAACTCTCCCTATATTCTGAAAATGGAAGACAATGTGGCTCCTCCTGTGCCAAGCCTGACGAAGGAATTGGTTTAGGTAGATCAAGCCAAACAAAGAAAATTAGGGAGAAAGGTAGAAACATGACGAGTGAAGTGATTTGCCAAAGTCCTATGCTCCTACTACTGGAGAGACATATAAATTCGGAACACCTCTTTGGATCCATTCTCCCATGTAGTTCTTCTCTGACCGTGATCTCTCGTGTCGATATTTCCAGAATCCATTGACATTTCTTCTTCTAGCCAGAGGCCAACATTCACATAACATATGTGCAGTTATTTCCTCGTCCTCCTGGAAGACCCGTCTTCTTCAAATAATATAACCCTTCTACCCATTTAAAAGCTTTACGCGCATGCTTAGAACTTCCTTCTTGGTGCAGTCGGTAGACATTCTCAACCATTTGTCACGCTTTCTTACCGTCTCAGATGTTCACTCGCAGTTTACTTGTCGATCATTTCCTCCACCATTTCTCTATCTAGAGCAGAGGATGCTACAGACCCCATAAACTCAGTGGCTAACCCCCGCTTCACCAGGTTTTTCGCCCTTTGATACCTAAGTGTCCTCTTACTCAAGCCAGTGTCAACGTCAAGTCATTTTGAGTTAGGGTAGGTGGCTGTCCCCGCTTAAGCAGAAGCTCACTTAGAACACCGGGTTATCAGCACCAGGAACCTTGTAATGATGGATTTCCTTAACGTAGCCGTGTCGGTGCAGAACCATTTGTAAATTTCAAGCTTGACTAAGTCGCTGAGGTCTTCATAAAAATACTCCAAGGCAGATGCCCAAAAAAAGATGAGTAACCGTTCCTTCATCATCCTCGTCTCTACAGCTTTTGCAGAAATCTTTGGAAGAGACATCCATAATAGTGGCGTGCAATGCCCTGTGAGGGCTCCTACTACAGTTTCTTTAAGTATATCTGTTCTTTTCAGATCTGTCTCGAGTTATTCTCATGGATTCAGTGAAAGCAGACGGTTCCCTCCTACTTTTAGAAATATTCCATTTTGCTCCCTCCTTTGTCAGTTCGTCCGCCTGGAAAGTCCTTGAGCAGGAAGAAGTCGCGCTCCTTATCTCATGTCATTTCTATTGATTTTAGTCTGCTCCATGTGCCTGATCTCTGCTTGATTGTCCAATGACTATCACGCAAGTAGTCCACAACCTCAACATCTCGGCTTGGTATACTGAGATTTTGTCCCGCAACTGACATTTGATAGGGTGGATGTAGATCCTTCAAAACGATTCCATCTTTCATGGATTCATCCGTTCTAAGACCCATTCCCGATAAGAGTGCCACTTCTCTCGCTTTCTTTGCTAGAACCATAGATCAGTGCCATTTGGAATCCTGGCGTCAATGAAGAGCCCAGTTTCCTGCTAAATCTCCCCAAATCCAACAAAATTACTCCCACATATGCTTCCAAAATTTCTAACCCGTTTTCCTCTCTTTTATCTCTTTTCAGACTTTTTTCGAAACGAAAACGATCATCCTACCGAGGGGAAGGATGAATTTTCTATTGACACACACAAACGTCTTCTAGAAACCCGTTCCTAAATACTCGCAATATGCCATGTGAGCACATAGCCCACAGCACCATTTAGAAAAAAAAAAAAAACACCCTAACTAACGAAAAAATGCACTTACATTTGAAATCCTCCTCGAATCCTGTCTCATGCGACATGGACAAGAGACTTAAACGAAACTTCAAGTATCGAGATAAACTACAACAATCCTGGTTACCGTTAGTCTTAGTTAGTTTTATAATTTTATGTAATTTAATTGCGATCAACGCACAGACAAGAGATCCACGATTCTATTCAAGACCCGGTGTTGATCCACCATATCCGTATCCATATCCTAATCCAGGAGATCCTGATTATAGGTGAGTACCAATATTTAATGTTTTTCATCGATTCAAAGAGGTAAATGACATTTTGAAACCTTTTTTCAGGACCTATCTGTTCAATGACCGTCGTTATGGTCACTATCCGCCACAAGGTTATGGAGCTAACTATCCTGGACGTAATCCACCCGGACAATATCCACAAGGAATGCCAAATGAACAAGGATTCCGTTTTGATCCGGTAAGTCAATGAGTCACTACGAGAAATATCACAAGAAGTCGCCTGAAAAGATGACAAGGGAGCTGTTATCGCGAAGAGGAAGAGGAATCTATTCCCCACCTTCTTTGAAGCTCCTCAGCTCTCTCCCGCAAGGAGCCTTCTACAGTAACGCACGTCAAGATCAAGCAATCTGATAAACACTGATTTCAGAAATTTCCTAACGCTTCAACAGAAGCTCCAATTGGTTTAAGGGGTAGGTAAGCTGAATTCCTCCAAGATCCATGTGGCATAACAATGGACCTATCAACAAAGCTATCACATCTTCAACGAGCTCAAGTTCCTTAGTGCTAACGTTATGCTCATTTGGGTTCCGGAACATAAGGACATCCATTGGAATGAGAAGACAGATGACCTCGACAGAATAGGTTCCATGGATAGATCTGATAATGTCCAGCATCACCTTGAAATTCCAAAAACTCGCGAATGAAAGATGAAGTTCAAAGACGCTCTGGACAGAACTAAATACAAGGAATCATCGCATTATGACAGATCACAACCCGCTGGCGGTCCGCCTTAAAACGTAGACGCCAAGGAAGACACATCTCACTTCCTATGCCCAAGCCTTAGCAGAATTAGACAGTCAGCCCTTCGGAAACACTTCTTCAATGATCTAGGCGAATTCTCAAAGAAGATACCGACACTTACTTACTTAAGATGGCGCTACAGTCCGGGGTGGACCTGGGCCAGCCAGCTCGATCTTTAGCTAGCTGCCTCCAGTTTCGCACGCTAAGTTGGTTGAGGTCCTTCAACTTGCGTGCGCCACCTGATTCGTATTCTTCCTCTACTGCATTGTCGTTTGAGAGTGGATTCGAAGATTTTTCGGAGCGGAGCATTGGTGTCCATCCGCTCTACATGACCCAGTTACCTCAGACGTTGGACCTTCACTCCTGTATCTCCTCCTCCACTCACCGTCTATGCAGACGGGACCGAAAATCACCCGAAGAATTTTCCTCTCGAAGCAGCCAAGAGCACCCTTATCCACTTTCGATAAAATCCATGCCTCTGCGCCGTAAAGCAGGACTGGGATTATAAGGTCCGACAACCATTCTAAAATTCCTTCGGAACTCGGGTTGGTTCAGGGATTCTTGTTCCATTATTTCAGATATCCCACATCGGAGTACACAATGGATCCTTTGAGAACCAAGTGAGACTGTACATAAGGGGCAGTCACCTCTACAACCTTACCTAACCTGGATCTATCATTGGTTTAAGGGTGCCGACTTTAGTTGGCAGCCACTTCAACCTAACCCAACCTCAGCTTAGCACGTCTAGCAAAATGATTCCAAAGAGTGTCTGCCACACGCTTCCATGTTAAGAACTGTTTAGAAAACCACCGAGAACCGTGTTGCAGATGAAAGTCGAATCTAAAGGTCAACAGCTTGAATCACGAATCCCTGCTACAAGCTCTTAACTTTAGATTCCGTGCGACTTTTCTAATTCCCCAACTTCTCATTCCCACACTAATCACCCAAAAGCTTATTGTCGGGGGGAACAATCCTCTTAATTATCTCCAAGCCCTGTGTGTGTGTGTATATAAATCTTCCGATATCGAGATTCGTCATTCGCCTATCACTCGTTTCCAATCTTGTGGCAGTCTCATCAGTTTTTGCATTCAATCTACTCGTACAAGTCTCTAATTGAAATCAGGTTCCCGTCTTTCTTTGTATGCCGCATGGCATGACTCATGAACTTCATTTGGAGCACATGGCTTGGAAGTGGAACTAGATGTGCTTGAATGACTCTTACCGGGGAAAAAACAATTGAATTGTTGTTGTTACGTTATTCTCTGACCGATCTTTGTCGATTAAATGGAAATAGGCTGACACTTGGGTCACAGTAGATTGATGCCAATGATTGAATTATGATGCACAACTTGTGCTGGAGAGAGACTTACACTTTACGGCGGATGAATGAAGACTTATGTGTGATCAATTTATTGTGTTTGTCCCGCCGTTCTGGATTCGAAAAGCAGCCCCCAATCGAACGGTTATTGCTGGTGATAGACATCACGAAACTTTGATCCTCAAGCTCGGTGTAAGATCCCCAAGCACTTCGTGTACAACACTGGCCCACGCTGAAACCTAAGCGAGAATACAAGGCGGCAGATGATGAAATCTTCAACTTAGATCGAAACTCAAAGGTTACTAACTAGGTGGCGCTACAACCAACAAGCCTCTCTAGTTGTTAGCCCTTAACGGACCACCGCTCACACCCTCTAAGCGTGTTACTGGCATTGGTGTAACGACCCCGTGTCCTAAGCGTTCTCAAAATGGAACTGGTTCTCTAGGTCACTAACCATACCTTCAGCTGCCTTCAAGAAAGGGTCTTCCTCAGGAACTGGAAAAAAAACAAGGTTTGGTACTGATCAGCAAAGGAAAAGGAGACCCGGATCCCAGGGAAACTTCTGGAGAAACCAAGGCTCACAGCAACGACATAGAAAGCAAGAGATTTGTCCGGGAAAACAGTACGGCTTCCGAAAAGGCCATTCCACTACTAAAGTATTTGAAGAAGTGATAAGGACCGTCCAAATAGCTCAACTGGGTAACCACAGTTCAAAAACGATGCGAAATGCCTTTAACTCAGTCCAGTAGATGATGAAGGACCATCTCAAGGACCGGGAACTGATATTTGAAAGGAAATGACTGCTGGGCTCGATCTTGAGACCTAATCTCTGGAACATCTCCTACAATGGCATCCTTCGTATGAAGATGTCCGAAGACATTTTCCTGTTACGGCATGCGGATGATATTGCCACCGGGTACATCTCTGGATGGAAGAACTAGTCCATGTCTGTCCACAGAAAAGAAGGTGATAGTCCTTCTGACTAGGAAGAGGATCCCGACTATCGTCGATTTTTAAGTTGGATTGGAGGAGGTGATAACCAGCAAGGAAGTGGTGATGTACCTTGGGCAGGCAACAGATAAGGTCTGCATCTCAATGAGGAGCGAAGGCCCCTTAATGGCAGACGTATGTAGGTGAAACGAAGGTTTCTAATGACAATTTATCACGCCATTCTCCAGTGAGATATAGGCGGACGTACTGCGGCAAACGAAATACAAGAAGCAAATGGCCGCAATACAGAGGTGCGGAAACCTACGAGTTGCAGAAGTCGCGGGAGTGACCCTATCGATCTTCTCATGGAGAAAGTACGTCCACGACAAAAAGATGAAAATTAAAACGAAAGCGACAACAGAGGATGCAAAAGAGATGGGGCTCTAAAGGCAGAGGGCAATGGACTACGAGGCTGATCCCAAACGTTGCTGAATGAAAGGGAACTGGGTGACCAGTTCCTAACCGGTCATGGATATTTCAACGCCTACTTCCACAAGATGGGCAAAACAAGAAGTCAAGCTCTTCTCAAACGGACGAAGCAAACCACCGCTCTTTGCACTTTTCTCATACGTGGCGTTGTCACCATCAAGTCGCCTTAAAAAAGCCCTGAAAGCCTGTGACCTGTGAAGAGATAGAAGACCTGCTTTTTCAGAGCTCAGAAACTACGTCTATTCCTTAGGACAACTGACATTCAACCGTTCATTCCTCATACCAACACAAAACATTTCTAGAAACATCTTCTAGACCAAGTCACACATTCAGGTTCCTTAAGCCCACTCAATGTTGTTTTCTTCTTTTTTTTGCAGAACAATCCCAATGCTCAACAGACGCCATTCCCGGGAGTACTCGGCGGTTGGCGTGAAGATCTCCAAGGCAAACAACGACGTGATTCATTGACTCTACCTCGTGATGTCTTTGTGACGACAAACTATGGACAAGTTCAGGGTTTCAAAGTCAACATCTACGACAATCCCGATCCGAAATCATTCTATCGTCCGTACCAGAGCGCTGTGGACCATGTTATGGGTGAATGTTCGGTATTCCTGGGAATTCCGTATGCGATTCCGCCCACATTTGAGGGCCGTTTCAAACCTCCCCGGGTACATCGAGGATGGCAGTTGCTGCAGGCAGTAGACTATGGTCCGGCATGCCCTCAACCGGTACGATACACAGGAGCAACCAAAGGCATCAATGACATGGACGAAGACTGCTTGTACTTGAATATCTTTTCGCCTAAGGTAAGACTGAAGGTGAATTCTCCATTTTCCTTGACCTAAGACGAATCTTTTTTTTTTTAGACTGGAGCGGGTGTGGCTCAGAAATACCCCGTAATGGTGCACATTCATGGAGGCGAGTTCATCCGAGGAGCTTCCAATCTCTTTAAAGGTCACATCCTTTCAACCTTTTACGGTGTGATTGTGGTTACGATCAATTACCGCCTTGGGGCATTGGGATTCCTCTCAACTGGCGATGAGAACTCACCCGGAAACTATGGAATACTGGATCAAGCAATGGCTCTCAAATGGATTTACGACAACATTGAGTTCTTTAACGGCGATCGAGAGGCCATCACATTGTTCGGTCCCGGAGCAGGTGCCGCTTCTGCGGGTCTTCTTATGGTAGCCCCTCAAACACGAAACATTGTGAAGAAGGTAATAGCCGAATCGGGGTCCGCATTGGCCGATTGGGCATTCATTCAGGACAAGTATCGTGCTCAGAATACCAGCAGAGTCCTCGGTCAATTACTGGGCTGCTCCATAGAATCATCGTGGAAACTGGTGAATTGCCTCCGAACCGGCCGCAGTTTTTATGAACTTGGAAATGCAGAGTTTCCTCCCCAAGTCGGCACATTCCCTTGGGCGCCTGTACTCGACTACAACTTCACTCTCCCCGCTGACGACTGGTACGAGGGATGGCGAATGAAAGACTGGAAATTCCTATCTGAGACCCCGGAGAGTTTGATACGTCAACGAAAGTACCACAATGGTTTGCAGTACATGACCGGAGTGACCACCCAAGAGGCAGCATTTTTCCTCTATCAGAACGAGAGCCTTTCGCCGTACTACCAGATCGACGAGAAGTTCTTCGATCAGAAAGTTCGAGAACATGTCTTTCGCTACAACTATACACTGAATCCTAACGGTATCTACGAGGCTATCAAGTACATGTACACCTATTGGCCTGATCCCCACAACACGACTATCATAAGGGATCAGTACGTGCACATGATGTCAGATCTGTTGTACCGTGCTCCGGTTGACAAAATGGCAAAACTTTTACTCGAACAAAAAGTCCCCGTCTACTTGTACGTCCTGAATACAACAGTGGAAGCCTTAAAGTTCCAAGAATGGCGAAAGTATCCGCATGAGATTGAAAATTATTTCTTAACAGGCGCGCCCTTCTTGGACGTAGAGTTCTTCCCGAAGAAGGATCACTTGCAAAGGAACATGTGGACCGATAACGACCGCAATATGAGCCACTTGTTCATGAAGACCTTCTCAAACTTTGCCAGATTTGGGTAAGTTACAGGAATTCATTTGAAAAATCCTCAAAACTCACCCTTAAATTCTAGTAATCCCACGCCAGAGCAAGTCCTGGGTATTCACTACGAACGAGCCCATCAGGGCGAGCTGCGATACCTCAACATCAACACAACCTACAACTCATCGATTCTTCTGAATTATCGGCAAACAGAGTGCGCCTTCTGGACTCAGTACTTGCCAACGGTTATCGGTGTACTGGTGCCGACATATCCACCAACCACAGAGTACTGGTGGGAACCTAAAGAACCCTTACAAATCGCCTTCTGGAGCATGTCAGTGGCATGCTTCTTCCTTATAGTTTTAGTCGTCATTTGTTGCATCATGTGGCGAAATGCAAAGAGGTGGGTCTTACTTTTTTTTTACTAAACCAAACGTTTCAACATCTTGTACCCATTCCCGATAGACAAACGGATCGTTTCTATGACGAAGATGTGTTCCTCAATGATGGTGTCGAACTAGACCGCGATGGACGATCTATTGTAAGCGGACCGGTTGGTGTTGACAATGCCCACATGGTGACAAACCATCACGCTGTACGTTCTCGTGACAACATCTACGAATTCCGTGACTCACCATCCACCAAAACCCTAGCAACAAAGTCTCAAACTGACACCACTTCGGTACGAGCTCCAAGTTCCCTGGCCAAAACTGGCAGTCAGTCCTCGTTGAAAAGTGGAATTTCCCTCAAAGAATCGATTGGTCCCTACTCAGTAAAGGATGGCAACTTTCCAAATATCAAACAACAAAAAGTCGAGACTGATCCCAGGGGTGGCCGCAATATTGCATCTGTCATTGCCAATGGCAACAAACCACCGATCGAAGAGAAGAGATTATTACAAAGGGAACCGGTGTCTAGCACCCCAATGACAGAAAAGACCATTAACAGTCGAAGTACTACACCGGTACCAACAACCAGATCAACAACTCCTGCTATTACCGCCGCTGCAATGAAATCGGCTCCAAGTCGAACCCAGCTCATTGAGGGTATTCCCCAAACGTCTGTATAGAGAGACAGACTTGAGGACTCCGAGTACTTTTTGTAAATAAAACGCGCGACATTATTTGTATAAAGTCCTCCACACCAATCGCAATTATATAGTTTTACGACGTCGAAAATGGCTAAAAGTGCACCCGGCATTCGGCCCTTATATCCGCGCATTCTTATAGGCAATAGACAACTTAAAATTTGTTTATAACAATTCGTACGAGTAGAGTTAATTATTTAATAAAAATTTTAATTATAAGATATGCTTAGCATTACATACTTTTAGTTTAAGGATCTCTCAAGAGTTCCCTTCCAGGCTCTCGAATATCAGACCAATCCGTCCATTTCGTAAGATAGTAAGTGTTTCAACATATGGAAGTCTTAAGAATCTCAATGTAAATATTAGAAAACTTCTGCAATCAGTTTTAAGAAAAAAGTAAGTAGGTTATGTTTTTCTGTTTAATTTATGTTCTTTACGAGGAGAATAGCACTCCTCGGAGTAGATGTATGTCCTGATCGTTCAATTCGATGTTTTTTGTTGTAAGTTTTTTCTTATTTTTTTGTCATCATTGTCCTTTCCGTTTTTTTTTTTTGCAAAATAAATTTTTATTTTTTATTCTTTGTTTTGTCTTTTGTGATTGTTGCTTGTTTGTTTAGTTTTGTTGCTTATTGTTGTTAAGGAACGTGACGACGTGACGTCTCATGACTTAAATTTAAAGTTTTTCCTAACCACTGTACTGAAAATTGTTTCCTTTTCTGTCCGCTTTTCCTAGTCCTTTCAAACCATCGGGCAATCGTGTGAATGCTTTTACAAGCTCCTCGGCTAGGTTAGGTTGAAGTGGCTGCCAGCTATTGCAAGCACACTTAGACCAGTGATAGGTAAGGTTAGGTATGTGGGCCGGCGAAGAGGAGTTCCTCTGCGCCACACTCAGGTCTCTAAGACCCATTGTGCTACCCATAGGGGTAAATCTTACCCTTAAACGTTACCCGCATAAAAGTGTTAATAGTAACTACTTACTGCGTTAGTGGTATAAACTATCCTGTGGATTTGATGAAGCCGTTTAGATCGTTCACCGGTTTACCAGATAGTTCCTCGAGATCCCGGAACAAATGTCGCCCAAGGAATTTGTATCTTAGATGGTACAGGCCGGGGCAGTTGCAGAGGAAGTGGGTTGTGTCCTCATGGATTTCCTCGTCTCCGCAGCCTCTACACAGGTCTTCTGCCGTGATACGGAGTTTTTTCATGTGGTACCGTAGAGTGTTATGACCCGTTATCACACCTTCAAGGGTAGAGAGGGATTTCTTATCCTTTTGTATAAGTTTGGTGGTCCTAGCCTTATCAAATGCAGGCCATAACTTCCGTGTGATGGTACAAGTGTCTAAGGAGGACCATCTGTTATTTGCCTCTCCTTGAGCTTTGTTTCCTGCTTCGAGCTTCAATAAGCAAGGCGGGATATTCACCGCGAGGTCGGCTTGTTCTAGACTTAGTGCCGTGCCCTCTCTAGTCAGTTCGTCAGCATTCTCACTCAACAGAGCGTCACCTTGTGCTGTGTTCCAAGAACCCTGAGCTCTTCTCGACAGCACCTCACAAGCTTCGATTTTATTTTCATAGCAGAAATTGCTTTTATTGCTTCCTGGCTGTCAATGAAAAAGGCAATATCATCGCGCGGTATTGCCCTCATCGCAGTCTCACGGGCGGCTGTTGTCACTGCTAAGACCTCCGCTTGGAAAACTACTCACTACTCACTACTGCTGTGGTCCGAAAGGCGGACAGATTTTCTAATTCCCAGCGGTTCGGAGAAGAACCCTGCACCGACGCCAATGTCTATAGACCAGTGATAAGTCCATTGTGATATCACATGGATCTGAAGAGATCTCCATACCTATTCGTTACAAAAGTTGGACAAAAACTAACAAAACTACCACAGTTGCGAAATTAGAACGCGTCCAACGCCTAGCCGAAACCTGCATGTCAGGATGCCTTCATACAACTCCAACTGCTGCACTCAATGTTTACCATCACTACAGAATTTCATTCAAATTGAAGCCAAACTAGGCATCCACCGACTTTTTTATTCAAGCAACTTCGACCCAAAGTCATATACGAGTAGAGGAGGACACTTATCCCTACTTGAACCGTTGCAGCAAAACATGATCTTCAGCATGGCCTCCAAACTGCTTCAACAAAAACTTCTCAGTAGTTATCCGGTCAAGGGAGGACTGGGAGAACCACAAACCCCAACCATCACCTTCTGCCCTCGTTTGGTATACGGACGGATCCAAAATGGAAACGGGTACTGGTTCTGGAATCTTTGGAGAATCATCAGGTGCGAACTACTCAGTCAGCTTCGGTGAATTCGCGTCCATATTCCAAGCCGAGATCTTTGCCATCAATCAATGTGTGAGACTCAATCAGTCCTCTTACATCATGGGGAAAATCATATTTATCTTCTCAGACAGTCAAGCTGCCCTAAAAGCGCTCGACTCGTCTGTTATAAAATCCAAACTAGTCCTAGAAACTTACAATGTAATCTCGGATCTCTCGGATTCCTGCACATAGTAGATTTGCGGGCAATGAAAAGAAGACTCTCTGGCAAAAGACGGCGCGGTAACAGAATTCATTGGACCCGAACCCTTTTGTGGGATAAGCAAGTCACTCTTCGCAAGACACGCAAAGGGTCTTTGCGTGCAAGAATCTAGAGAAGTCTGGCTCAACACACAGGGGCAAGTAATATATTCAAAGCTGAAGCTTTCCTTACTCTTTCTTGGACGTTAGCTCCTCGGCTCATCAACATTTTCTTATGAGTTGTTCCATCTCAGCACATGCACAGAGAACACACATCTCAAGGATCGATACCCAGGGATTATGCTCAGCTGGAGTGCAGATCAGGTTCTACGCCCATAGACTGAGATCCTTCGATGTAATTGAGATCTATGGTAACTGGGACTCAGCATCACGCTATGCCTATGTGAAGCCCGGTGCCAAATTTCGGGAAGTGGCGCCACAGAATCCGCTCCTTGGGCTTGTGAGAAATGCAAACCGTCCCCCTTTGAATCTCAGGAAATCCTAGCTCTGTTTGCTGCCCACGACAAGTTGTATACCGCTCGACCGATGCTCAAAATACAAGTGCAAGTAAACAAGTGCTCTCTCCCTATGCTCGCTTCAAATGGCGCCTCCACGCCATGCCGTCCGGTGCAAATTGCACAGCTGCACATAGGCAAACCACGGCGCTGCTGGAACTACAAACAACACCGCCTTCCAAAAAGGCTAAGGGTACAAACAGAGTGAAGCTGTGTGCGGTCAGGATGAAGCGAAGTTGTTTGCTGGGCTGCTCTCATTTGTTTATATGCGCGCAGTTTTACAGCATTCAAATAGCTTTCAGCACAGCACACAGCTTCACTCTGTTTGTACCCTGAGACCAATCAAATATACGGAAACGTGTTACATATCCAACGCATAACCTCTCGAAAAAGTTTGACTGATTTAAACTTTTATCTGCTTCGTAACATTTCACCGCTGTTTTCAATCGATCAGCTGATGGTTCGGGTGGATTCGGATACGAACAAATTGCCCACTGATAACGCTGTGCTGTGATTCACAGCCTTACCCTCAACAAAACATAAATTCGCACCATCACTGGTGTCATTACAGGCCACTGCCTAATAGGACTGCTAGAGACTCACTTCAACGATTTTTGCAGAAGCTGAAGAAATTTGTGCGAAAACTATGACATGGTTGGTTGCGAGAGGCTATCTCACAGCAAAAGACGACTTTTAGCAGGCAACTCACACACATTAACTTCTATCCTTCATCAATAACTCTAAATAGTTCTTCGGGTAGGCACTGCAACGGGCCTTAAACCTAAGTGAGTCCCATTGGAACAATTATCCTACCTAACCTAAGCTACTCGAAAAAGTCACTTAAAGAATCACTGATATTAGTTAGCGAAAGGACTGGAGGTTCCTTATAAGGCGTACGCACTCTAGACATCAATCTTAAGTAAGAATTCAAAGGAAGAATTCATTGCGCAAGAGTGGTAGAACGAGCAGATGGAATAAACACATGAGCTATGACGCCAAGGTCTTCAAAGCCAGCCTGTAGGGACAGAGCTATAAAGAAAGGCCTGAATTGAGCTTCTTAGTTGAGATTTAGTTAATAAAACAATACGCCGAAGAAGAGAACGACATTTAGTAGAGCTGCAGTCGAACCAGCCCCCTTAACCAAAACAAGTAGCGAATATCCAACAAAGAAATGAACAGAGACAATTTGGTACCCGAACATTTACCAACTAAATAACGATCGATTGAGAGCATGCAAAATGAATTAAATCTTCCCGTCGTTTAGACGAACCTTCAAACAAGATGCTCTCAAACAAACAAAAAGAAGAAGAAACACAACTAAAGGGAAGACAGAACAAACAGTTTTTCAGAAACGGGGCCAAGTGGACTTGGCTTCCAGTTTAGACAAAGGGTATAAATATTAAATTGCAATTACGTATCTCTAAATGTACTACATGTTGTCTAAATACATCTTCAAACACTCACCGCCTTAAATAACTTAATTGAAGTCTTGTACAAGTACCTACATGAGTTGATGATTCTTGACTGACGACTTGATGTGTTGAAATTGTTGGTTCTTGACTGAATATTTGATGATTTCTTGAATTTTTGATGGAAACACTGTTCCAGTAATGGTGTTGATTTCTGAAATTTAAATGATACACAGGTTAGTAAGTCACAGAACAGATTCCTTAAAATGACAAAATTAAGCTAACATTCGTGGTTGGTGTGGTAATCAATGGTCTAACGACGATAAAAGCAGAGATATACTCATGCCTATGTCTCTGAACATACATCATTGTAAACCTTCACATACTAACCCCTATCATCATATGACTTACTTTATAGACTCGATCTTAAGAACGACAAAACCTCTCGCCTCATACTTATGAATACAGTTTACATCTGTTCAAAAACACGCATAAAAACAGACTCCTAAACATGTTTCAAACAGATCACTAGAGAATCAATCACCATAGAGCACTGCCCTATGGTGCCACTCTGGGAATACCGAACGCTAAATGTAAACTTAAACTCAAGCTGGATGCTATCGAGAAAACAAAATCTAGGTGGACAAATGGTATAACGTGTCTAGCAACAAAGCGGATTTGGCCACAGCTGGATCTGAAACGCTATAAAAATCTAATTTCTCTCAACAGATCACATATCAGATCCGTAATAGGTGTCATCACGGGGCAGCATGCAACAAAGCTTGGCGTCCATTCAAACGATTTCTGCAGAAGCTGCATGGACGAAGAGGAGGAAACAATTCCCCACCTTCTTTGTTTCTGCCCAGCTCTCTCCCGGAAAAGAAGGCTCCATTTAGGGGAATTCTAATTTAACGACTTAGGCGATCTGATTAACACGTATAATCAAATCGCCTCCTTCACTTCATAAAAAGATTCAATTGGTTTAACGAGTAGGAGCAGATGCATGTGGCATCACAATAGACCTATCACTGGTCTTAGTGTGTTGGCAATAGCTGGCACCCACTTCAACCTAACTGCCATATGAGACTTCTTACGAACCAAAATCGATCCATCGAAAGCAAATTAATTGTCCACACTAAACTCTTCTGCATGTATTCCACACCAGGATGTTCATTCTTACCACAAAAATCTTTGAAATCATGAATTCTTCAACACGATTTTGGTTCTCCATCTGCTCCATCACTCTAATCCGTTTGCTAGCTTCATTAAAATGGTCGCCTTCCCAACCGTAAAATTCCTTCGCTCAATCAATGCACACTCTGACACGCAGCCGGGAAAGTCTTTCATCAGTGATCGTGGATGCACCCACCAATGAATAAATCTTTACTTCTGCATCTCTGGACGAAAATTCACATAAAAATATCCATCATATCGCTCCTCAAACAGCTCGCACAAAAACCGTAATGGCTGCCCCTTGATCAAATGAAAAATATTCGTGTGACGATTTTTCTGAATTTTAAACCGTAATCCTATCAAAACTTATCAATCCAGAACAACGGTTACTCAAAAAATTCCAAACACTCCACCGAAGCACTTTAATAAGCAAATTTTTCAAATTAAATCACACACCTGCTCCATTTCACTCTGCACACGACATTGAATCAGACCACCAAATTGTGACCAAATTTCCCAGCCTAAAACCTTATCGCTGCTCCATGGAATATCTGAAAATATATAGAAGAACATTTCTCTTCAAACTGAAACTAATTAAAATAATATTTTGAATTGATTTTACCTTAGTAATCTTAATAAACCGATTCCAGCGATTAAAATCTATCAAAATGGCTGCGCAACAATTTCTAACGGATCTTCGAACACTGAAAAAAAAAAAAGACAAACCAATTGGTCTACGGAATGGTACCATCTCGTTTTAAAAAATATTCAAATCTATTACATTTCACATTAAATTCACCACGAAACTGTCACTTGTGTGTTCGGCTGGCTACTTGTCAAAAAAAAGTTTTCGAGCATTTTAACAACGCGTTTTGTGTTTTTCCTTTTCTTGTTTTTTTAATATTCTATTTCTGAGAAACGTTCATCTAAATTTCTCGAATATATATTTCAAAAAAAGAAAAACTCAAAAATGGCAGATATAGACGATTTATTTAATTGCTTTGAAAGCGATGGAGCAGCTACCAGTGTGCCAATTGCAGAGCCAACCGTTGACGATGATTTGGAAAAGTGAGGAGCAAAACATCTGGTGTCATAACCTTCTAACGAATCTATTTGTAGGAAACTGGTTGAAAAACGACAACATGTTGAGAGTGATGATGAATCCACGTACAAGCGAACTAAAGTCACAGAATCCATCCTTGATGACATTTGTGTAGAAGCGTTGAACACTCGCATTTCGGTGCATGTGATCGAATCGCCAGAATCGTGTACACACGAGGTGGCCACATATCCGGGACAGGAGTACATTCCGCTGGCGGCAGTGACTGGTCCTCCATCCAAAGAGTATCCATTTGTGTTGGATCCTTTTCAGAAAGAAGCCATCATGTGCATTGACAACAATCAGAGTGTGTTGGTGTCGGCACACACGTCGGCAGGCAAAACTGTCGTGGCGGAGTATTCAATTGCAAAATCTCTTAAGGCTAAACAGCGAGTCATCTACACAACTCCCATTAAAGCCTTGTCAAATCAAAAGTACCGTGAATTCAGTGAGGAATTCAAAGACGTCGGCTTGGTCACTGGAGATGTCACCATTAATCCATCGGCTTCGTGTTTGATTATGACGACGGAAATCTTGAGGAATATGCTGTACCGAGGTTCGGAAATTATGCGTGAAGTTGGTTGGGTGGTCTTCGATGAGATTCATTATATGCGAGACAAGGAACGTGGTGTAGTCTGGGAGGAAACGTTGATTTTACTGCCAGATAATGTGCGTTATGTGTTTTTATCGGCCACCATTCCCAATGCCAGACAGTTCGCTGAGTGGGTCTGTCATTTACACAAGCAACCATGTCACGTTGTGTACACCGACTATAGACCAACTCCGCTGCAGCACTATATATTCCCAGCAGGAGGAGACGGAATCCATCTGATTGTCGACGAAAGGGGTGTTTTCAAGGAGGACAACTTCAATACAGCCATGCAAGTTCTTCAGAATACCGGCGAAGCAGCAAAAGGCGATCAGAAAGGACGCAAGGGCGGTATTCGGGGTGTCAATGCTGGCCAATCGAACATCTTTAAGATCGTCAAGATGATCATGGAACGGAACTTTGCTCCAGTGATTATTTTCTCCTTCAGTAAGAAGGAATGCGAAGTGTATGCCATGCAGATGGCAAAACTCGACTTCAATACAGCCGAGGAAAAGAAACTCGTCGATGAGGTGTTCAACAATGCGCTGGATGTCCTTTCCGAGGAGGACAGACAACTGCCACAAGTAGAGAATGTTCTGCCTCTGCTTCGACGTGGAATTGGCATCCATCATGGAGGCTTGCTGCCGATTCTGAAAGAAATCATTGAAATTCTCTTTGGAGAAGGTCTACTCAAGGCTCTGTTTGCTACCGAGACCTTCGCTATGGGTTTGAACATGCCGGCGAGAACAGTACTCTTCACTGCTCCAAGAAAATTCGACGGCAAGGACTTCAGGTGGATCACATCGGGTGAATACATTCAAATGTCCGGTCGTGCTGGCCGCCGTGGCCTGGATGACAAAGGAATTGTGATTCTGATGATCGACGAGAAGGTCTCTCCAGCAGTTGGCCGCGGTATAGTGCAGGGTAAAGCAGATCCAATCAACTCCGCGTTCCATTTGACATACAACATGGTCTTGAATCTGCTCAGAGTGGAAGAGATAAATCCCGAGTACATGTTGGAGCGTTCATTTTTCCAATTTCAAAATCAAAGCTCCATTCCTGAACTCTACAAACAGGTACGTTCCACATATGACAACTTTTCTCTGAAATTCCATTGATAGATTCCTTTTCAGGTGCAAGATAGACAACTAGAGCTGGATAAAATTAAAATCACTGACGAGCACAGTGTTTCCTCGTATCACCACATTCGCGACCAACTAGACACTTTAGGCAAACAGTTCCGGACTTACATAACTAAACCGGAATACCTAATGCCTTTCCTCCAGCCCGGTCGCCTCATCAAAGTCCAGAACGAAACCGACGAATTCGACTGGGGCATCGTGATCAATTTCAAGAAGCAAGCCGCCAGCAATGTGCGTAATCCCCTAAAATCCGAAACTAACGTCGTTGTTGATGTACTCCTGTATGTGACCGAAGAGTCGGCAAAAAGCGACGAGCCAAAACCATGCACTTCTGGCAAAAAAGGAAACATGGAGGTGGTCCCGGTTCTGCATAAACTCATCTCACAAATCTCTTCGCTGCGAGTTTACTATCCCAATGACCTTCGACCAGCTGACAATCGCAAGAGTGTCCTCAAAACTATCGAGGAGGTGAAGAAACGTTTTCCCAAAGGACCACCGCTCCTCAATCCAATCAAAGAAATGCACATCAAAGAGCACGAGTTCAAACAAATCGTCGAATCCATTGATAAATTCGAGGAACGTCTCTTCGCCCATCCACTGCACAATTCCAAGGAACTTCAGTCAATCTATGCCAAGTACACCCACAAACTGCAGGTTCAAAACGAACTGAAGAATGCCAAAAGTAAACTAAAAGAGGCCAGGAGCCTTCTGCAAATGGACGAACTGAAGCACAGAAAACGTGTTCTCCGACGTATGGAATACTGCACAGCATCAGATGTGATAGAGTTTAAGGGACGTGTCGCTTGTGAACTTAGTTCTGCCGATGAACTCCTCATGACTGAAATGATATTCAACGGAGTATTCAATGAATTGTCCACAGCCCAATCGGTTGCTCTACTATCATGCTTTGTGTGTGACGAGAAATCTGCCGAAGTGCCACAATCCACCGACGAACTGTCTGGACCTTTGCGATCAATGCAGGAATTGGCACGACGTATTGCGAAAATTTCAAACGAATGTAAACTAGAACTAGACGAAGAGAACTACGTAGACAAATTCAAGCCCTTCCTAATGGACGTGGTCCTATCCTGGTGCAAAGGGGCGTCGTTCTTAAGCGTCTGCAAGATGACCGATATCTTTGAAGGATCCATTATCCGCTGCATGAGGCGACTAGAAGAATTACTTAGGCAGATGTGCCAAGCGGCGAAAACAATCGGAAACACTGAACTGGAGAACAAGTTCTCAGAGGGCGTACGACTGCTAAAGAGGGACATCGTCTTTGCTGCATCGTTGTATTTGTAGAAGAGTCTAGCTTATTTAAATTCACATCTATTGGTTGATATTTTATCTTTGAATGTTTTTAGACGAACTATGACTAGATACACATGTACAAATCAAATAAAATTAAAATTGTTTTTCCAACTCGATTTGGATGATTTTGATGTATTACCGGCTTTAACTGGTCGCTATGCTTCTTCGATAACGACGTGGATTCCGCCGTTGATTTGATAACCGAATCATCCTCCGTGGTATGAGCTCCGAATGATGAGCATCAAACCAAAGAAAAAAGTGAGCTGCAAAGAGATTATTTTTCTGAAGAAACACGAATAGAGTGCAAGCAAGCCGGACTAAACTGCTGTACAGTCAGCTCAACGCTCCCAGATTGTGCTCTGTCTCCGCCTGTACTAGAGTCGAATTCTCCATGCGACTGGTCCACTTTCGCACTCGAACAGTTGCAAAAGTACTAAAAGGTCTGAACATTCATAAATCCGTTGGTCCAGCACCTTGTCTGCAACTTGATGACAGTACCCTCAGTTCCTCATAACGCACGTTTCCTAACGCACGTCTCTGCTCTTCGGATGTAGAAGAGAAACGGCGACGTGTGTCAAACGCATTAAAGTTCAATCTCGACAGCATTACGATGCGAAAGCCGATATCAAAGCAATTGACTCGGCTACCATATCCTCCAAACTAGTTCAGGAGTGCCGGAACGAGCTTGCCCACTTGAGTGAATGTTTCAGGGTCACACTGCTTTGGGTCCCAGGGCACAGTGACATAGTAGGAAACGAACGCGCAGACGAACTGGCTAGGCAGGGCTCAAGGGTCCATATCCCGCTAGGAGCGGTCAAAGCACAAATTCACTCATACTTCCTACAGAAGGCAAACCTCCAATGGAGGGGATTGACCATCTGTAGCATATCTAGGAAGATATGGCCGACCTACGATAAAAGCAGAACAAAAGACCTAATTAACAGAACCCGTTCAGACATCGCCAGAATCACGGCTACAGTCACGGGGCAATGGCCGATTGGAGCCCATGCGGCCAAATTAGGTATCCCCTACAACCCTCACTGCCGCAGCTGCGGCAACGTAAATGAGAAAGAAACTCTCTCTCACTTCCTCTGCAAATGTCCGGCGGTAGCAAGAGCCAGACTGCGCGCATTCAACCAACCATTCTTTGATGACCTAAAGGACATCTCTGGTAAAGGGATAAGGGAGCTAATCCATTTTCTTAACTCCACAGGTTGGATCTAGATATCGGCTGTCCACACAACAACAACAAATATCATCAAACATGTCACACGAGACGTGGTAACAAAAAGGCACACCTAGTGCTACTTGGGTTCATGATGAACCGCCACCTCTACCTACCCTACGATGCGAAATGTCTAGGTTCCCTCTAACGATGCAAAAATTACTTTACCCCTTGTGATCTGGTTTCGACCACAACGCTCACATCTGGTCCGGTGCATCGAAAACCGCCCTGAACGTTCCAGATAGAATCCAAAAACGGATGTTACACGACAGGGACACCAAATACCGAAGAAATATTCCCTGTCACTCACTGTTTTATCCACAAACAGTGTTCCATTGGAATAGCCAGTTGCATTCAGCACATTCAACATTTCACCCGCGACACGCGTCATGCTTCAAATGCACCTTTAAGCCTACTTCCGGACGTACCAGCGGATCCTTCCTTTAGTTGTACAACACGAATGTGAAATGATTTACATAGGTCTGTGTTTCCTCATCACTACAACCCGCAAGTATTTCAAAGCAGCACGCATCAGTATCTCCTCCGTCTCTCCTCTAATTTCTTCTAACACCTCTTGAAACACCAGCAACAACAAATCCCCAGTTAGATGAAAGAGCTCCACTCGCACCGAACCGAACTTACTGTCTCCCTTGACATGTATCAACTGTCTACGGATCGATAACAAAAAGCACATTTCACTATTAACACCCATTTATTATTATGGAATACATAAAAGAAAGTGCACAAGAACCAAAGAAACATAAATTAAGTGAAAGTGTCCCTAAAGGACTCAACCATCCCACCAAAACAAAGCAACGAAGAAAAACTAGGGGAAAAAAAAAGAGGTACAAAGTTTGCGAAAACAAGAAATCAGAAGCAGCTCTTTAAAACTTCTGTGCATCCTTAATGGTGTACACGGACACATCACCGGATATCATGCTCAGATCGGCCAGGCTATCCTGGGTTCGTCTTGATGTTGGAGGGTCCATATCACTCGTTCTGAGATTAGCAGGAATTTTCAATTTTCCCTCGTGCCGTACGACGGCGGGTATCATCGATGAGACCAGATACCGCTGGATCTTTGGTCCACCGGGGATGGTTATTTGTGTGCGTTCATCCACAATCTGTAAGGAAGGAGTCATTAAAGCATAGAAGAGTGGAATGGCTTTTCTGAAACTTACCTGTTTGTATTCCGATGAGATGTAAGCCTTCTTGGGTAGACTGCAAATCTGATCATTCTCTGCTGGTGGTTCGGTGGTGGCACTCGCTGCACCTTGTGGTGTAACACGACTGTCGTACTGCAATTGTTTGAATGCTCTGGAAGTGCTGGAGTTACTGCCGCCCGGCTTGATGGTGGAAACCAAGGGAGTTGTTGGCGTTTTATTGATGTACGCTCCAATGGGACTGATCACGTGTGCGTATTGCTGCTTCTTAACCGATGAGACAAACTTGTTTTGGACTGTAGGCGCTCTTAAACTACTGACCTGTGGTTTCTTGAACAACTCCATCTTAGGAATTGGCTTCATATCCAACGCAAACTTGTTGATCGGCTTCGGCTTGGCAATTACTGTCTTTGGGGTCATGGGTGACGACAGCATCGGCGATGGTGAACGATACCGGTCTGCTTTTTTCACCGGAGTTAGGTGCGATTTGGCTGGAGATGATTCTTCTTTAGCTGCCTGCATGTACTGCATTCCTTTCTTCATCATGTATTCCACTTCTTCCATGGTGTCGTTAAAATGAAGTGATTTCTCGTCGTCAGATTGTTCGGATTTGATTGTGAAACTTCGATTGAGGGCAACCTCGGCGGCTTCAAGTTTTTCGATTTTCTTCAAAATTTTACTGCAACCCAATGATTCCTCGTCGGAAACATCGATAACTGAGCTGGATTCGTCGAATTTAAGTTCCGTCGATTCGAGTGAAGTCTTCAGAGGTTCCAAGGAATACTCATCTTCTTCTGGTGATTCGGCAGAGGATTGCGAACTTTCTGCAGGTTCTGGAGAATCTGGCGAATCAGGAATTAATGGAATTAACTCGTCACTCCGCTCCAGGGAATCCAAATATTTCTCCTCAGCTGATTGTATCATAACTGTCGTTTCCAAGTCAATCAATCGACGCGATTTCTCCAGAGGATCTGTTTCGTTTTCATCATTGAAAAACTTATTTCTGCTGGGTCGCTGCTGAAACAGGTCAAAAGATGATGAAGATGACACACCAGACGAGTCAATGGAAATCATTTTCATTACACCCTGTTCACTGCAAGTCGCTGTTTCATTGGCTGTGTCATAGCATCCAGTGGTTTCGCTGGAGCAACTTGTTTTCCCGGCACTCTGGTAGGTCGTCGAACTCGTATCGGACTCGGAAACATCAGAGCCTTCCTCCATAATTGTAGACTGCCTTAACAAACCAACCATCTTCACAGGCGAAATCGATTGAAGGGTCTCCGCAGTGAGCGTGTTTTCCCAGAACCTCGACGGTGCTTCAATGTCATCCAGTTGCGTATCATTAGCAGAGACTTGTCCTTTTAAGCGCTTCTCAGTTTCTTCCACATTCAGTTCATCCAACAGTCTTTGTAGAGCATCGGCTTCCTCATCGTATGAATGCACTTTTCCGGTTCTCGTTGTTTGCAACGCGGAAGTTGATCCGCGATCCAGATACCGAAACAAGGTACTATCCGGATCAGATGCAGTTTTCTCACACATTTGCTCCAGTGTCTCGAAGCTCGTATTGGTAATCTGTAGCACATCACTGGTATCCTCCACCATAGTTACGTCGATCCTTTGCGAACGTTTCGATTTCGTAGGCGTTGTGTAATGAACATGCTCTTCAACATTTTCCTTATTATCTCCATCATCACGAACGCGCGGCATTTTCTTGTCTCCTCTTGGTATTTTCTTTTCTTCGAGAATCACTTGAAGATCTTCAGACAATTCGAAACTTAATCTCTGGGGGATTGAAGCACTCACTGCCGGTACAAATGGAGGTTTTCTAATTGAAGGAGCACACGAGAAAGAAGTATTTTGTTTTTAGCACAAACACGGGACCACAATAAAACAAAAAATTGCTTATTACCGATATTCTATAAGTTATTTACAATTCGCATGCTACGAAACAAGAACTTGATACATACGTGAGAAATGAGAGCGAAATTGGAAAAAACTTGGAAAAATTTCAAGCAAATTACGAAGGCAATCAATTACAATTTACAAATTACTTTAAAACTAATGGAAAAGGTGCTCAAGTCTAGTTTTAATAATTATGTATTTACCGTTCTGTGAGTAGGAGTTTTTTTAATTTATTTCTCCAAGCATCGGTTGCTTGAAATTTTTCCAAATAAGACATTTTCAAATCTACTTGCGTGTAGGAATGCGAACGATCCGTGTTTATTTATTTCTTTTTCAGCACACGACCAGCATGTGTGTGTTTTGAAATAGCTTACTTTTGTTTGTTAATTGATAGAAATTAAATGTTTTCAATTTTTTTTTATTGAAAATATTGAGAATTATTTGCATAAAATTGATTTGGAATTTGTTACTTAAAAAAATTGAAGACGCACGTTAAAAGCACTTTTCAAAAGTAGTGGTCAATTTTTGCAGGTTAGGCAACATTCAAATGTCAAATATGTAGCTTCATTCAATGGATGCGTTCAGCGCCATCAAGACTTTTATACGGTGAGTGAATATGCAAATTAAAACAATGTATTTAGATCTTGTATTGATTAGTGGCTTAATTTTGACATTTCTTTGGAAGGATCTTTAAATTTGGACATAATACATACTTAGTAAGATGGCGCTACCGATCAGGGTAAATCAGGGCTTCAACCAACAAGTCTCTGTATCCAAAACGTCTAAAAACAAAAATACAAGTATTTGGTGCGACAAATCATAAAGAGCCGGGCACTAGCTTCTGCGTGTTATTTATAATCGCACGAATGGAGCTTTTTTGCCGACTCTGAACGGCGCTTAGGACGCTTTTTCATGAGGTTTGTCATTGCCTGCCTAGAGGTGGTGCCGCTAAAAACTTGTTGATTGTTTTGCTGAAGCTTTCGCACTAACCACGGCGATCACAAGATGAGTCTTCGCATTGAAATAAAATGCTTATAGATGCATCCTTGTTGGTATGGCGACGATTCAACTCTATTTGAACATCCTTCCGCAGATTACTGTTCGATTTCCGGCGTGCGTGGGGTCTTTTCTTGCACTCACTTACGATCGGTTAAGAAGAAATACGCCAGAGGATTGAAGTGATTTCGACCTCCATGAAGGCCATATGCGAACGCAAATAGGCTTTTCTATTGCAAATAGCTAGCTTAAGACCAATAGCATACTCCTCCTACATATTGAATAAGATCTATTGACCGCTTTATAAGAACGGCAATTGTTTTCCCCAACCAAGTGTCTTAATCCAAACTGCGGCAGCTTAAAGCCGCTGTATACTTCCACCGAAGAGTGTACATCATCCTTATTTTAGCGATAAAAGTTCATAACAAGCAAACCATTGGATAAAAATTGATAACACCCTTTACTTTAGAAGCACAATAAATAAACAGCTGGGCTTGCAAAAACTCGCATGTGGTTAGATTCGATCAAGCCCTAGTGGAAAGACGAATCAGTAGAGTTAATCATTTAAAGCCCCAACAGCTAGTTAAACTCGTCCTCCTTGCAATCAGCCTTATCCTCAATATTCTTTTGTGTAGTTAAAACCACCAGAGCACGATATAAAAGAAAAAAATATGTCAAACTCTCCTCCTACAAGCCTAACACATGGCCGGATTCTAAATGAAGCTACAACTCCGAGAGTCATGGCTCAACATTCAAAAAACGTTTCCAAAAGGAAGAAGGATGCGTTTGTGATCACAACTGAACCAATTGAAATAATCGATCTGACCAAATCACCAATAAATTTAGAAAGTGAAATCTCACGTCTTCACGGCCATAACCTCTTTGTCAGCCCATATACAGTTCGTAATCGAACACTACATCAAGAGTGACAATGTGCTCAAGTTAAAAAGAAACTTGATCTCCCTACTGACGTGTGTAAAAGCCAACCGAGAAATAATCATCGCTATTTGTCACCAAGGACTCCAAATACCCAAAAAGCATCACCAATTGGCATGAACACCAGTGGACCAATTAAAACAGTGGAAAGTTTAGCCTCACCATTTACGCCAGAGAATCAAGTAAAATTAAGACCCCTA
This sequence comes from Criorhina ranunculi, assembly GCA_951813785.1. Taxonomy (NCBI): domain Eukaryota; kingdom Metazoa; phylum Arthropoda; class Insecta; order Diptera; family Syrphidae; genus Criorhina; species Criorhina ranunculi. The sequence goes on along the minus strand of OX638384.1, from coordinate 57,711,071 downwards.
TAGGGGTATAGGTTGCAAGACATCTTGCATAAACGACCAATTACACCAGCTAACTATTATAAGAACCATTCATTGGACGTGGACAATTTAAATTAAATTTAAGTTTCAAAGAAAATTGTTGCAGAAGATTGTACGAAATGCGAAGACTGTTATGATTAAGTAAAGATTGTTTTTAAATGAAATTTAAATGGTTATTTGATGGCTCGTTGAAAGTTTAAGGGCGGTACAAAAGATTGTTCATAAACCAGACTCTGTCAAGATGAAATGCAACTAGAAGGAACAATGATTGAATAGGCAACGAAGCTAAGATGAAGACATTTTTTCAACAAAAGCCATAGTGAACATTAGAAGTCTAGTAACACGTCTCCTTTACGTTCAATTTAACCTATCAACGCCTCCAAGTAACCAGGTTGCATAAGTTTTTGTTCCAAAAAAAACGGATTTTACAGGTTTACTGTGAACCTGCCAGACACAAGTAGCGCGGATGCGCCGTTTTGATACCACAACTCACATGACCTAGATGTTGATGGGCGTAGCTTAGACTGCAGGTTTTCATATCCATCCTGTGAAGTTAAGAAAATTGATAATGTTGCTGAATTTGAAATGACGTGGAATAACGTTTCCTTTTCGTGTGAATTGTCGTGACTACGACAGTGGAGGTTGAATGGGATGCCTAGTTTGGCAGCGTATTGACCTATCGGTCAGTGGCCCGTGCTTATTGCTGTCTCGATGCGGTTCCTATTGTTCTGTTTTTATTGTAGGCAGGCCATATCTGTCTGGTTGCTAGACTTGCAGGCTTCTCTAATCGCTAGTACTTCCGCCTGGGGGGCTATACGATTTGGCTACGTTCAGTTCCGCTGAGAAGACACCTACTCCAACGTCACACTCGATCTTGGAGCCGTCGGTGAAGATCGATACTTGGTAGTTTGACAGGGGTAGATTCTTGTTCCATTCCGAACTTTCGGGAAAGTGAACTTGAATGTCATTGAATTTAAGTGTAGGAGTCGTGTAATCAGTTATGGTCGATGGTAGATGCCTAGGCAGCAGGTCAAGAGCCTTAGGCCCAATGCACACAGAGCAACTGGAAAAAAACTGATCAGCGATGCGAATTGACAATTAGTTTGCTTTGAGTCATACTCTGTGTAATCAAACGGGACGCCGCACACGACGCTACTGGTTGAAAACTCGTTTGCGATTCACAAAAACCGGTTTGGAACCAGTCGTCTGTTGATTTGCATGACGGGTTGCCTATTGATTTCAGTTTCTAGTTTGTCGAAGATGAGCGAACAACAGACCAGCTGGTGGGGGACATTTATCCATGACGACACTGAACGAACTAGTGATTTTGATTGGTGATGCTGATGAGTTTTCTCGTGTGTAGAGTCAAGTCACCGCTGAGTTCGTAACTGGTCTGTAGCCCGAGCTGCCAACCGGTTTAGTTTTTTTCCAGTTGCTCCGTGTGCATTGGGCCTTACTATAGTCATAGGGTTTGGGGGATCGAAACCCAGATTCTCTGAGTCTGATAGAACTACACGAAACGATGTATTCGATGTGTAAGTCCAGGGGCAGGATATAGAGGAGCACGTTAAGAGCTTCTGACGAGCTCGATCGAATCGCTCCTGTGGTCCCAATACCAGCAGTTTGTTGGACTCTATCAAGTTTTGTGATGTTGTAAGCTTTGCTTAAGGCGGGCCACCACACGAGCGAACCATAAGTAAGGATTGGATGGACTACGGTGCCAGAATGGCGGTCCTAAACAGCTTCGCTACTAAACATGCACATGTGCGGGCTAATGAGAGCACCACGTGTATGTGCGGGCTGAGTTCGTTTGATCTATTTGACTCATTTCACGGCTGGCATTGATCATAATCACCACCATATTCTGGTGGCAGCGATGCTGTTAACTATCTCAAAGTTATATCTGTCGAGGGTGACATTCTGACGTCTGAGTTGGGTGTCCTTTGTTGACATCATCAAGTGGTAGCCATCGAGTACTGATCGTCTTGCTAAACATTCAGCTGTGACTAACTTTAAAAAAAAAAAAAAAAAACATTTAAGGTTCTGAAACATAAAAATTCAATACAACATCCATTGAGCCACGCCCTCATCAATCCTTTGCAACTAAAGCCTGCCACCCTGTTGTTGGAACTCAATACCAATAGATCATGTTGATCTTTACTGGTAGTTATTTAGAATTCGTAAAAGATGGCGCTTACTGTAAATACACTTACTTGTCTCTCATCGTTATATTTGTATTGATTTTTATAATTTTGAAATACTAGAGCAGAGAAGTAGAGAATTAAAGAAAGAAAAGAATAGAAAAACAATCTATAACTTACGAATAAAACTAAAACTAGCAAAATAGAATAAGTTTTAGCTAAAGCGCGATGGTTTTTTGTGGATTTTCCTGTTTATATATTTTTTTTAAATCGTCTAAACATAATTATTATTTAGTTTTCCTTAGTTTAAATACTACGCACAATTGGTTTTTCATTTTATTTATTTACTTGTTACGAATATTTATCTATTTGCTGTGTGTTTTCTTCATTTTTATTGCTTTTTTTTTTTTTTTTTGATGTAGGCATGTGTTGGTTTCCTTTTTTGTTTATATATTCGAGAGGAGGGAGTGCGTACACACAGATTCTGTATTTCTGTGGATGGATCCTTCCTTCCTCTTCGAGTGTAGCGCTTAATTTTGTTTGAAATAAAATAAAAAAAAGTAATTGTGTGTTTACTTGCTAACTGTACTTTTGTTTTTGTGGTTTTGTTCGGTCAAATTTTGTTTGTTTGTTTTTGACTCAATTATGGTTTTGCTTGTTTGTTTATAATTTCATTATAATAGCAAAGAAATTGCATTATTCTAGAGAAGGAGACGAAGAGTCATTTGCACAAATGCACTTGAATTGATATCGAAGAGGAGAATGAAGGCAGAATGGGGGGGGGGAGGTTTAGAAAATGGGGGGGACAAATGGGATGCTGAAGAGAACTGGGGGTGAACTAAGGATGTAGCTATTCCTAATTAACGCATTAACGCCACCATTGTTCGTCTTTGTCATCGGTTGAGTTAATATTCTGCCCATTCTCTCGATCGCTGCTGCTCGTAGTACGTAGCTGCTGGTGATACGGTTGTTGCTGTTGTTGGTCATTTGGTGGCCGGTACTTAACATCATCGTTTTGCTCTTCCGTTTTGATGCTCGAATAGTTCAAAGATGGAAGCGAATACGATGGATAATCATCGATGGGCTCCTCCTTGATTTTGATAATTTCATCGCGGAAATCTGGTTTTCTTTCCTTAGTTTCACGGTCACGATCGCGATCGCTTCCACGATCTCGGTCACGACGATCGCGCTTCTTTTCCGAGCGATCACGATCGCGTTCGCGTGATTTGGAACGCTTCTTCTTACGTTCACGTTCGCGGTCACGATCACGTTCTTTTTCCATGCCCAAGCTGGGACCGCCACCTCCACCGCCTCGTCTATCGGCACGATCGTCATATTCGCGGTCCCTACTACCACCGCGACCACGCTTCCGACGCTCCCTGGATCTGCTGCGGTGCCGTGATCGCTCACGCTCTCGTCGATCCCTTGATCTCGAACGTCGTCTAATGTCGAATCGTGGTGGTGGAGGTCCACCGCCACCGCCACTGCCGCCACCTCCAACTACTCCACGATCTGTAGCACGATCACGGTCTTCACGCTCTCTCTCGAGGCGATAACGTTCTCGTTCTCGTTCGTTGTCTTCCCGGCCGGAATGCTTGATGTTTACGTCTGCACCACCACGACGTGTACCGCCCAGACCACCGCCTAGACGTCGCGGTAGCCAACCTTTGACTGTGCGTGCACGTTCCACGTCCACTAGCACTCGTTTGCCGTCAATTTTCTTGCCATCGGCGTGCTTGTATGCCGAATGCATGTCGCGCTCGTGTTCGTACTCGATGAATGCGTAACCACGAGGTTTTCCCGTTTCCGTGTCCTGAATCATAATGATCTTTTTTATCGGACCATACACTTCGAATTCACGTCGCAATTTCGACTCCGATGTGTCATAGTTGACACGAGCTACGAACAGCGTTTTGAATGGATCCTCTGTTGCCTCAGCTATCTGCTGAGGATCCCATGTAGCGATTTCACGCTCTAGCTTGTAAGCAACCTGTTGGAATGGAGAATTACAAATTGTTGGCATTAGTATCGGAGCTTGGAGTGTCCTGAAAGAATGGATGTGAGAACTGGTGAATGTATTTTGAAACGACATGTTTTTTTTTTTTTTGTTTTTAAGTAAGTTTTCTTCTGTATGTCGTCGGCTGGGACCATGCCATAAGGGAGGTGTTGGTACTATTGCCCCAATCACTGTGCTCTGAAGTGGGCCTATTGCGTGTGTCCCTCTGAACAACGTACACATTTTCTTTCTTACCATACCTACCTATCTTCTTTATGAATCTAAGTTCTTCTTCTTAAATGAGCAAGTGCGATGTCCACCAGTTTGAAGACGGTGATGAACTTTTTTACTCTCTAAGTCATGGAAATACTCAGCAGCGTTTCACACAAAGCTTTGTACGCATTTGTCTTGATATGCTTGCCTGGGGGTAAACAACACTAAACCTTACCTTGGGATATCTCTACCAAAAAAAAAAAAAACAAAAAACCTTACCACTACACTTTTGAAAACTTACAAATCGGCATATGACAGCGAACGCATGCATAAACTCTGCATCGATTGAATTGAAATCGGGATCCGGATAAATAATTTAAGGGGCGGCGTGGCTCAACGGTGGTATACTGACCTTTAAAACCCCCCCGGGGTCCGTGAATGAACATAACATTCAGTGGGTGTTCTGCTAATTACAGAAGACTCCCAACACAGCCAGTACATGAATGCAATATTATAACTTTCTATACAATTTGCTGAAATTTATTCAACCAACCTTGCAATTGAAGGCATGAAAAACTTACTTGAGTTAGGCCAAGGCCTCCAAATAAAAAAAACAACCCATTTACCTACCGGTATCTTGAAGGTCTCACTTGAGTTAGCCTTTAAGCTCCAAATAGAGCTATTCGCCGCCCATTACCTACCGATTCCATTTTTTCAAATCTGCTTTTTTGCGAAACAGCACCGCCGTTCAAGACTACTTACTGAAGGAACGATGTTTTACAACACGTCTTGGTCCGGCCGGTTTGAAGCAGCCAAACAAAAATACAAAAAAAAACTTACACTGGGATCCTTTTAAACGAAGTAGTGTATGTATATTCTTCTTTTGAACATTTTAACAGTGTTTTATTCTACGAACATTCCCCACATATGAGTGTGTAGCCAAAAAAAAAGTAAACTCGTGGTTAAAAAAAATAGAAAACTTAAAAAATACGTAACCCCGCTTCATATAATCCTCAATCCTGGTACATAAGACAAAAACCACATGAAATACAACTAAAATGAAGCAGACATTGATGAACTTTTGTTTTGAGGTCTTCAAACTAAATAGGAACCATTGTAACTTGGACTAACTGCGGGCAGGGAGCTTGCTGCTTGAAGAAAAAGGATATGTTCGATTGCTTCCACAATCAAGAATCAAACTACAGATTGATCCTCAAATGCACCACCATCCAGTGATCAGTCTAGTGTAAAACATTAATGCGAAAGCGGAATGAGAAACTATGCTAACGACAATGACATATGGAATCTTACTCAGCGGGTAGAACTCGTCGCAAATAGAAGATTTTTGTGAAACAAAAACGATATTTCGTTGGTACTTTAATTGAATTTCATGACATCGCAGGTAAAACGTGTTTCTAAGGAACTGTAGTATTAAGTAAGCAAGACGACTTCAAACACGAAGCATATCAAGGAATAATGTAGCCCACTCTGAGCTGTAGAACTAAGCAAGGCGCTTTCGAACACGAAGTTAAGCGAGCAGCAACGAATAGAACACACGCCCTTTAGAAAAACTCATGTTCCCTGTAGTTGGGAAAAAGAAGATTAACCAGATGGGGTTTCTAAGGGTTAAAACCATAACAGTTGAACAAGAAAGAAGCTAACCAGATGGGGTTTTTAAGGGTTAAAACCATACGAGTTGAACAAGAAAAAAACCAAAGAAACAAGTGTTTTACACGTCAGGTTGACCAATGCACACCATATGCGTGTCAGTGAACCCTAAACAATATTCTTCCATGACTGTGCATGCGATCAATCAGATTTAGCTGGAACGAAATGTACTTAAATGTGGGGTACGTGGTGCATAAATGCAACAAAATGGTGGAAAAATGGAAAGTGACATGAAGTCGCTCGTCAAGAGGCTGTAAGAATGCCTTTCAATGGAAGGGATGTAGCATATGTGCTTGCAATTTTAGACTGGCAACTACAAAAAGACTCATCTCCGGAGGCGTATACAACACAAAGTATTTCAAAAGACGTACAGGAACCAAGTATCGAAATCGAATCAATAAATTGAACTTCTCCGGGTTAATGAACCCTTAAATTAGGTTAAGGAACACATTTTGCTGATTTTTAATTTTTTTAGTTCATTTCTACTATTTTATTCACAACCGATAGTCTAATCTTCGACCCTCAACAAAAAAAACTTCCCCAGAATATCCAAAAATAAAACGAGATGCCGGAAATAATACCCACAAATGGAAAACTACTACACGGGGACGGCAGTGACGACTTCATTCTGAACTTGCCGGTTCCAAAAACAAAAATAAATAGTAAATTATAAACTTCTAGTTCCCACAAAATTATACATAATATGCAAATACACTTGATTCGCTTCATTTTGTGAGCGCATACCTGTTCAGCTTTCTCACGCCGACGCCGCTCCAAACGTTCCTGACGTGTTTCGACACGTGTATGTGGCGGTGTATCTTTTGGATCTTCAAAATCATTTAGAAATTTACCAACACCCAAATAACCACGGGATTTCTTTTCATGCGGTAATTTATCGACAGGCGGTAAATATGGTATCGGATCGCGAGCTGCAAAAAGTGCTAGGAGATTTGGCGGCAAGTATTGTGTCATAATTATTGAATTTTTCCAACGTAGCCAATCTGAAAATTATCCAAAACATATTTTTAAATGTTTATTCAATATTTCTAACTAATCAAATTGTATTTGTTTACCTTAAATATCCATAGAAAGTTTGTTTTTTCGTCTTTTTGTCTGTGTTATGCAGAGATTTATGATAAATGTTAAGATGGAAGAAAAAAAAATTTTTTTTTTTCGCGAACACCTCTCTAGAACACAAAGCCAAATTAGTGTGGAAAATGTCGCTTTTGACAGATGGCTTGACTTTCGATGGAGTTTTTCGATAAATAAAAAACAATGGTGAGAATTGTAGTAGTTTCGTTCAATTTTTAATGGTTATTTGGAGATGTTCGTAAGGTGAGTACGTTCTAAAAGAATGCGTTCAAAGAGGTATGTTTAAAATTCGAAAAAGTTTTTGTATATTTCAGTCAATTTTGACTTTTATTTAACAAAAACAAGAGAAGCAAAACATTTTACTACACGGAATCACTTCTAAAAACGAACTTCGATGCGATGGTAGACATCCTTTCAAAAAAAAAAATTGCCAAGGAGGACTGGACAAATTTTCCTATAAAGCAAGCATATATTTTGTATTGAAATGGCTGCTTCAAAAGGAACTGGACAAGTGAGTTATATATTATCATCTCGAAAGAGCTGAAGGAGTGATCAATAATGATCATTCTTCAATCATTGTTTTAAACCCCGCCATGACAGCCGCAAAAAGGTAGTAAACTCAGTGTTGTCTACTTTCTGTACTAGATCATTTCAACAGCAAAGTATAATTTTTTTCAATTTAACTTGAAAGAAATAATTAAAACAAAGGTAAATACTTTCTTAATTTAATATTTTACTGACAAAATCTTAATTTAAACACAACCAAATCCATCCCTGATGAACAAAAGAAGATATGTCACTTGTACGACGCAGATGTGTCAACTTTCCACTCAGCTAATCGGATATTCAATTCACAACTCAACACAATTTATATTTGCAATTCCTCTAGTTTTATCGCTGTTATTTAGTTCGTATTTAATCGTTAACTAGTAAAGATCATTGTGAGTGAAATCAGCAAAAAATGTCCACCTACCAAATGGGCCCGCAAACGTATGCAGTGCCAATGAGCCTGTTCCGTGATAATCGCAATCGTGTCGCATCCGCCCTTCGTGATAATCCAAAAATAGAAAAAGGAGCATTTATCCTCCTCGAAGGTGGAAAGGATGTTAGTTTTAATGATACCGATGTAGATTACCTCTTCCGTCAAGAGTCTTTCTTTCAATATATGTTTGGAGTAAAAGAACCAGGATGTTATGGTGTTTTGAATATTTCCAGTGGACAATCAGTGCTGTTTGTACCGCGTCTTCCTGAAGAGTACTCTGTTTGGATGGGTCATTTGCATACTTTGGAAGAATTTAAATCTATATACGAACCTGATCAAGTGCTTTATTGCGACCAATTGGATGAATTCTTTAGCAAAGCAAATCCATCGTTAATTCTCACACTGAGTGGCATAAACTCTGACAGTGGACTCTCAGCTAAACCTGCATCGTTTCCTGGCATTGAGAAGTATACCCAAGATTGTGATATTCTGCATCCAATCATTTCAGAATGTCGTGTTATAAAATCACCACAGGAGATCGAAGTTTTGCGGTATGTGGCGAAGGTATCATCTGACGCTCACAAGAAGGTGATGTTGAAGATGAAACCAGGAATGACTGAGTATCAGGGTGAAAGTGAGTTTCTGCATCATTCCTACTCGGTTGGTGGATGTCGCCACACGTCATATACTTGCATCTGTGGCACCGGGATAAACTCGTCTGTCCTGCACTATGGACATGCTGCAGCACCAAATAGTCGAGTAATTCGCAACGGAGACATGTGTCTTTTCGATATGGGAGCGAATTATTGTGGATACGCAGCCGATATAACCTGCAGTTTCCCAGTGAATGGTAAATTCACCGACGATCAGAAGTTGATTTACAACGCTGTATTGGATGCGAGGAATGCCGTCTTGGTTGAGGCACGCGAAGGAGTCTCCTGGGTGGATATGCATAAATTGGCGAATAGAGTGATGTTGCAGCGGTTGAAGGAGGGCGGTATCTTGAATGGTAATGTAGAGGATATGATGTCTGCTGGTTTGGGAGCAATATTTCAACCGCATGGACTGGGTCATTTGATTGGTCTGGATGTTCACGACGTGGGTGGTTATTTGAAGGGTCAACCAGAGCGTCCCACCGAACCTGGTGTATCGAAACTACGTTTCGCTAGAGAACTCAAGGCGAACATGTATGTGACTGTCGAACCGGGATGTTATTTCATTGCTTGTCTGATGGATAAAGCTTTACTCGATCCGAATTTGAATAAATTTTTAAATATCGAGGTCTTTGAGCGTTTTAGGAACTTTGGAGGTGTACGAATTGAAGACGATGTTTGGATTAAAGAAGACGGCTGTGAGAATTTTGCTATTGTACCAAGGACTGTCGAGGAGATTGAAGAGTTTATGAGTGGTCGTTAAAAGTGGAATTTGTTATACTGTTTGAATTACTGTTATTTACCTATTTACAATTGAATTTATAAAATAAAGCAAATTATACAAATATTATAACGCATGAGGTTTTACCAATAATTTAAGGCTCAAAAGTTGTCGTTTGGAATCTAGCTTATAGGTCAATCGCCTGGTCTATGTCGATATGGTATTGGAATTCCCACTAAGCATTTGTGAGTGGGTAGGGTAAAGTCATTCCCAATATCGCTTGAAGTTTTTAGCAAGATAGGAAGCAGTGTTTTAGGAACCCCTCATTTTGTCGCAGCAGATGTATTAGTCAAAATCAAGCGAGGATTTCAAAGTCAAGGAATATTCTGCAGCTAGAGAGGTAAAGAGGTAGTTATAAATAGGATAGGAGTATACAACATATACAACCACATAGAACAGTCAGAACAATTGCAATGTTGTTACTCTTATTGAGTAGCTATCTCTAGAATCAAGTTCATGGGAACAGGTAGAGGTGTAGAGGTGACTATTCAAAGTTAAACCCAATAAGCGCTAGGATGCACCGTTTTGAGACCACAACTCATCTAACCTTGTTTGTGAGTGTCAATAGATGGAGGTATTTTGAACCCAACCTGTGGAGTTGAGAAGAAGAGAAGGTTTGCCTAGAGTGGGCATTTGCACAAAAAATGAAACAGCATTGCATCTGCGGCAGAAGGTGTTGTGAGGAATAATTTGCTTGGTTGCGTGGACTCCTATAAGGCTTGTACTACCGGAAATCGACACACTATTTATCGATTTTAAGGCCGCGTATGACAGCATCTATAGAGACGAGTTAAACAGAGGAATGCCTAGTTTTGGCATCCCTTCCAAACTCGTCCGTTTGTGCAGGATGACGACGGAGAAGGCACGCTGCTCCATCAATGTCGGTAAAGAACTCACCGAGACCTTTGTTGTCAAAAAAGGATTTAGACAAGGCGATGCGCTGTCATGCGACTTTTTTAATAAAATTCTTGAAAGAATAGTGGAAAACTCACGCGCCAAACAAGAGGTACAATCTTTCAAAAGTCCGTCCAATAACTCGCATACACAGATGATATTGACATAATCGGAAGAAAAACAGCGTGATGTCAGTAGCGCTTTCGCGAGTATTGAAACGGAAGTGACGAAGATAGGTTTAACGGTAATTGAGGGCAAGACCAAGTATATGCTGTCAAACAGAAAGGACACTCAACACCGACGTCTCGGACAGAACGTCTCCCTCGACAGACTTAACTTTGAGGTAGTTAAGGACTTTGTCTACCTAGGTTTCGCTATCAATTCAGACAACGACACCAGCGCTGAGATCAAACGAAGAATAGTTCTTGCCAATCGCTGCTTCCCCTGCCTGGCTAGTAAGTCAGCTCTTTTGTTTCCGTCGATTTTACTGTGTCTAGGTGAGAGTAACTCTGGTGCGAACACCTAATTGTTTCAGTTCTTTCCGCATTACTCTACCAGTTTTGAGGATGTTGGTAGCTGAAGCTTTGATGGCGACTTGGCTATCGATTGTAGTGTTGTAGATAAATGTTGGAGAATTGTTCAGTGAATCCATATTCATAGACTAATGACCTCAACAGAAGGTGTTAAAAGTATTGACTACAGTTAACTTTTACTGTACGAGCCTGGCAGATCCTAGGATTCAGATAATCCATTGCTTTGTACAGGTTAAGTGAAAGCAAATCAATTCTCCTGAGTGCTAAATAAAACCAGGCATTGACGACAAAAGTTCACATCAACAATCTAATCGATGGCAGCAAGATAAGACCCGTGTAGCTTTGGATTTTCATGTAGATAATAATAGATTATGGTTTATTACTATAAATTATTTGTTTATTAAATGTTTTTGTACAACAAAAGTGTCTGACAGTGTTGGAAAAACGTTTAATCAGGTCATACTACGCACACTTGTGAAAACTTTGATAACAATGCGGCCACAGTGACCACATAGAGAATGGTCTTAAAATGTTTGTAGGCTTTGGTTCCAGATAACAAAATTGAGAAACAATTAACTGAATGAACTCTTGGGGTCTAGGAAACAATGGATTTGTGGAGAATGGAGATCCGAGTGAAGGGTGCATCATAAGAGATGCTGGTCTTCCATCAAAATACCTACCTACTAGACACATGTCAGATAATAACTAATCTCTGCTTGAGGACTTAAGGCATATGGTTTCATGACCAAATCAAGGTTGTGGAAAAACATACTTAATGATACTGTTTATGAACGAGCATAGAGTTGTCAAGGACAGAGTTAAAACCTGAAGGAGTTCATCCATCTCGGGGCTTATATAAATTCCATAAATGACACTTTGGCGATGATGATTCGACAAAGATAAACCATAGGCAACCGATGCTATTTCGGTTTGTCCAAGCAGCTAGGGTCCAAACTCCTAAAAGTTCAACATTATGCTCTGCGAAACTCTGATCTTGCCAGTCTTGCTCTATGGAGCTGAATGCTGGAAAATAAGTAAGACAGCTAAGCACTTCTTGGGATCCTAAATCATAAGTCGAATCTTTGATCGTTTCTTCCAGAAGAGCGAATGGGGGAGATGACACAACTGCGAACTCTACGAGCTGTATAAAGATGTGAGTGTAGTCTGGAAAGCAAAAATCCGTCGACTGTACTGGCTAGACCACATCGAGCAGTTGGACGAGAACACTCCAGCGAAGATGGTCTTCGAATCCCAGCCAACTAATTCACGAAGGAAAGGAAGACCGAACCTTCGGTTTAAAGATCTAGCAATAGCGAACGCTAGAAACCTTGGTCTAGTAAATTGGAAGCAGCGTCCTCGGTACCGTACCGGAAGGATGGAAAGCGATGGTAAATCAAGCTCTGACCCACCAAACCATGATTCCTTGTACAAAAGGAAGCTTTTGCTTGGCGCGGCATTCGGACTTTTAGCGTGTAGTAAAGGGGGGATACTTTCGTGCTTTAACGATGACTAGCACTTGCATTGCTCCGGGTGTTTTTTTGATGGTTCATTCCTTTTCCATCAAGACCACCGCTCTTGATCATATTTTCAGGCGTTTGGGACTTACAACAAGAGCTGTATTGTTGGTTGAAGCCCACATTCAGCCCGAGCTGTAGCGCCATCTAAGTAAGTTAATAAGTTTACCCGCGGTTAATTTAGAAATTTACAAATATATTTCTATTCATAGTTGTCACTTCAGGTCTTTGCTTATTTTGAAACGTGTGTATAAAATCACTGAAATTGTACTAGATCACATACTCATTGAAATTGCAAATAATCAAAAATATAAAAAAAAGTCTCATCTCTTTTATACTTACTGCTCTAGTTCGAGTGTCGTCGTACAATTCTCGATCATACCGTCCATTTATTTTTCCCGTTCACTCATCCGGCTTTTTTTCGTTGAGTCATCAAAATTCCCACAAAAAGGTTGAAAAAATAACGGTTCCTCATTCGCAACACACAGAACATTTTATAAATTTCGTGGAGTCCCTTTGTGATTTTTTTTTTTTAAATTTCAATCAAAAAAAAAAAACCAAACTGCACACGCAATTTTTATAAAATTCCCGAAACGAAAAGAAAAACTAAACATTTTTGTTTTGGTTTTTTTTTTTTACATAATATTTACTAACACGAAATAAATTTTTCTCATTTTAACCATAAAAACTGTAAAAAAAAGTACAATACATATTCTAAAAATGCAATCGAACGAAAAAATCGAAATAATAGACTTCAAAATTGAGGGAGACACCAGAGAAATGATTGATGCAAGGGCAAATGCGGTGCCTCGATCAACTGAAATGGAAGATGTTAGAAATACAAGAACAATGGGTAAATCGACTGGCCTGGATTTTGGTTTAATGCTCCCACCATCAGGACAAGGTATGGCAGTACTGATGGCAGCAGATTCACGACCGCCATCTTCGGCTGCCTCTGATAGAGATGACGATGAGGTCTTGAGTTTACAAGTTCTGTCGGCGCGGTCTTCGACGCCGTATACTGTGCAGGCGCTATGCTGTAATAATGCTAATTGTGAGCTAGGTACAACCGATTCAACAACTGTGAGTCCTGTAAAGGAAGAGTCAACTCAATTGGTATCGAACGAGGATAAAAACTCTGTTGTATCAAGGGAAGAGGATGAAGCGACGGGAGGAAAAAAATATTCACGTTCCAACCTCATGAATATTCGTGATGAGATGGAAATGATTTTGAAGCCCGAATTTTTGGGGAGTATGCGCCTAAAGCGCTTGAATTTGGTAAAGTCTGAGAACGGTGCAACCAATGGAAGCTTCAATGGTAGTACTGTGAGTATAAAAATTGAAAAAAATAATTTTTTAGGCCAAGAAAAAAAGGCAGATTTCGGTGGGCTGTGACCCTTTTGATTCATCAAATATTTCTTTTACTTTCTTCCAATGTTGACCGGGATGTCTGTATCCGGAAGGCTTGTCCAAAGACTTGTGATGTGTATAAAACAAGCCTAATCTTTGCTTTTGTTAGACTATAGAATACCTTCTCTATTCTCTTTCCATCGAAAGCTCATTCAAACATTTTCAGCATTTTCCTTTTTTTTTTTTTTTTTTCAGAGAAACAAACACTACCGAAGTTCCAGTTCACAAAATGACATGATGCCATCGTTCTTTAAGCGTAAGACAGCAGCCGCTTCGAATAGCAGCGCTAACTCTATTACCTACGATACCTTCAAGTACTCTGATTCCCATTCGTTTGGCAATAATCACAGTGATCCAACAGGCAATCATCGTCGCATTGGTAGTGGTCGTTTGTCTAATCGTGATGTCAACTGGGACTATATCCCTGAAGAAGATCCAGAAAAAGACAAGTTACCAGAGTTTTTCAATACAAAAGACTCCAATGGTGGTAAGCAGCAGCGTCACTCAAAGAAATATGACATCGACGATAACTCGAACTATGTGAAGCGTGTAATCAATTCCGTTGTGGGAGAATCATCATTCCGATCCGGAGGATCAAAGAACTCGAATAATTCGAGCACTGAAGAGCGCTACAGTAACAACGGCAGCAGTACCAGTACAGCGAATAACAAAAGCGATGAACCAGAGTGGTTCAGTTGTGGTCCAACATCACGATTGGACACCATTGAATTGTGTGGTTTCAATGAATCTGACCAACAACAGATTCGTTTGGAAATGGAGACCGCTAAGAATAAGCCCGATGCGAACAACAATCAAGAAGAGCCAACGATGACAAATGGTAGTAATAGTGGCGGCAACGGCGGTGCTGCTCACAAAGAGAAAAAACACCTAGCTTTTCAATTTGATGCTTTTTCGACGCACGGTGGTAAACCAAACAGTGGTGGTGGTGGAGGTGGAGGTGGTAATAGAATGCCATCTTCGAAATTCATACCGCTTTTCAAGGCTAAAAGTCGGGAGGATGAGAAAACTGCTAATCAGAATTCGACTCAGTCTTTGAGTGAATTCTTTAAACGGAGCGACATGCCAGCAGTACATAAGGAAAAATTAAGTTTGACCGAAATTCCAAGTGTTAACGAAATCGAGGCCAAGTGGAGGACTCAACAGCAACAAAGCGAATCGAAGAACAAGACGAATACAGAAAGTTTCCGTAATAGTTCGGAGAATTTCAAGAAAATGCTCAATCAATTGAATCAACAACAACAGAACGGTATGACTGCGTCTCCACCAGCTCAACAGCCGCAGCAGTCCAATCAACCGCAATTAAATCTCTTCAACAATGAGAATCTATCAAACTTTATTAAGCAACGCAATCTCCATCAACAGATGCTTCAAAAACAACAACAACAGGCTGCATTCGCTCAGCTCCAATTGAATGCAATTCTCAGCCGTCCCGAAACGCAGATGTTGCTGTTGTCGTTAGCACGTGGAGAAATATCCAAACATGGTCTAATTGTACAACTGGCCAATCCAAATCTTTCACAATCCGATCGTGAAGCTATCTCTGCTGTATTAACATTTTCTGCAGCTGGCCAGTATCATAATCAATTGGCCATCAACAGTAATCAACAGCAGCAACAGCAATTCATTGCAAATCAATTGCAGAACTTGGCCCTGTTGCAACAAATGAATAAAAATAATACTGCCGCTAAGAGAAATATTGGTGGAGGCTTTCAAACTAGCGGCGGCGGAGGTAGTGGAAGCAACATGCGTACTTTCTCGCAAGAGGAACTACAGTCACACGCAAATTTTATCCTTCACAACGCCATGATGAAGAAGAAATTAGAAGAGCAAACTAATTTGGGTGTGCAGAAAATTTTACAACTCCAGAACTCAATGATGAATAATGGTTTTAATAATAATAATAATAATTCTCGTGGATTTGATTCTTTGGCCGGATCAAAGAATCAACAGCAACAGCAACATCAACAAGCACAGCATCAGCAGCGTCAACGAAAGAGTTCAAATGTTGGCAATGGCAATCGTGGTAACAATATTGGTCGTCGTCGGTCGACATCTTCTTCATCGTCGAATACTGCAGTGAATGCTACGGCACCAATGAAGTTAGCTGCTGACTTGGAATATCGTCAATTAGAACAGCGAAGAAACACGATAGCAACAACTACTGTTGGAGCAGGTAAGTCTTCTTTTGTACATATTAAGACGCCCTTTATACAGAAGCATCTGCTTGTTGTATTGTTGATTTGGCAGATTTATATTTTACGACACAGTTAGAACACCTTTTGATATGAGAGAGTTTCTCTGCTCTCTTCAAAAGGCTTTCTGTTCCATAAAAGTTACTGATCTACAAAGTCTTGATTACGACTAGGGTTTCTTTTAGATGAATTCTTTTGAGGGACAGTTTTTTTTGGTTTGACAGAGTCATCTGTTCAGCAGCGTCTTCTGTTCGATAGAGTATTCTGTTGGATAGAGCCTTCTGGTTGACAGGGTTTACTCCTAGACGGAGCCTTCTGTTGGATAGAGTTTTCTGTTCGATAAAGTCGTCTGTTGGATATAGTCTTCTGTTGGATAGAGCCTTCTGTTTGACAGAGTTTTCTGTTTGACAGTCTTCTGTTGGATAGAGCCTTCTGTTTGACAGGGTTTTCTACTAGACGAAGTCTTTCGTTTGACAGAGTCTTCTGTTCGACAGGGATTTCTACTAGAAGAAGTCTTCTGTTTGACAGAGTCTTCTGTTGGATAGAACCTTCTGTTTGACAGAGGTTTCTCCTACACGGAGCCTTCTGTTCGCTAGAGTCATCTGTTTGACAGGGTTTTCTACTAGACGAAGGCTTCTGCTTTACAGAGTCTACTGTTCGACAGGGTTTTCTTCTAAATGGAGTCTTCTGTAAGACAGAGTACTGAGCAACAGAGCTTTCTGATTAGCAGTAGAGTTTGGTCGGCAGTTTCCATGGGACATGTTGTGTTTCATAGAGGTTTTGAGTTGAAAGTTAACATGAAAGGGTTAGGGACAGTCTTAAGTCTTTAGTTTGCAAATGGGAAAGAATAAAACTAAGTATTTGAGGATCGAAACTGTTGTCCTGACTCTCGAAGTAGGGTAATTTTATTTGATGCATTTTGTATTTTCTTTTCTGAAAGTTTTGCAACTCTATTACATTCTTCTTTCGTTAAGTTGGTTTTCCTTTGCCATTTTGTGTCAAAGTACTGTCAAATCTTTTTTTTTTGTTTTTTATGTGGTTATGTGAAACAATATTTAAACGTTCAAATGAAGTGATAGCACAATTTTCTTTTCTACGATTGAATTCTTATTTTTGCGATGCGAATTCGTCGTCCGCGTAGCATAACGAAAACACAGTTTATGATAGTAACTGCGGTTGGATTTTTAGGCGGTATATATATTTGGCAGCCACTTCTGGTTAAGTGGAATCGAGAAAAGGCAGTACCAGCACCAGCATTACCCTCTGATTTAGGAACACCAAACACTGCAACAGTAACAAAGTACATACAGTTAAAAAGGAATTCCTCCCGGACATAACTCTTCAGTATTTCATCGTCATCGTTGTGTTATTTTCTATTTCCAGATGAGTTTCATCAAATTTCTCAAAGAATTTAAAAACTCCACACCCGGCATGTTGGCCATGGCAATTGGAGCCACCGCTTGTATTGTCATGACCTATCGTTTTATGAGGCCTGGAATTGAGTTAAGACGTCGCCGGCAAGCGGAATCCTATGCCAATTTCCTATTTGAGACGGAGCAACAACAAAAATCAATCAACAACAGCGCGAATGCAAATGAAGACTTTCAATGAAATGGATTAACTATAAATGTAGTTCCCTTTCCTAAAATTTTCCTTCGTTTCTAATTTTCCCTAGCTATCTCTCGTCCACTAGCTTGGGGAATATTTCCATTTCATTTTGTTTAATTGTTGTAAACTCCATGGAGAAATTATTGTTGAGATCATTTTGTTCATCTTTTTTTCTTTTCTTTTTTTTTTCTTTCTTTTCCTAATGAGGCGATAAAATATAAGTTACTCGAGTTATTTTCGTTGAAAAATTTGCATTTCATCAAATAATAAAGATAAAATCGTGAATTATGTTGAATACAATTCATATTTTCTTCTTTCTTTGTTTATGTAACGAAATTTGTGGGTTATGTTATGAAGTAAGTGCAAAAAGAATATGAAAAAAGTTGTGTGTAACATGTGAGTTTGTGTTTTGTTGTAATAGACTTATTAGAAAAATGTGTGAATCGTTTGAATTCTATGTTGAAGAAATGAAACTGTTCTCGGACCTGATAATGCCTAGCCCAATGGCAAGGACAACTCAAGAAGTTTGTTCTTTAACTGGATCCAATGACAAGATCCCTGAAGTCAAAGTTGACGAGCTCGGAGAGGTAAGGCACTGATTATAGTGGAACTCTCCTACGTCCTACGTCCTACGACCATAGGAAAGCTTGTGTCCAGACTGGAAAACGAGTTGGAGCATACAGCGGAAAGGGATGCCAGGAACTTCAGACAGATAAGTATCGAAAATTGGCTGGAAAGGTTTGTTGAATGAAACCGTGAACCATCTTGAAGGAAGGTTATTGGAGTTATATGCTGTAAAATAAAAAAAATGATTGTTCAAAACAAACTCGATGCATGTAGCATCCTTTTAAAGCCAGCAGGTATGTCTGCAAGCAAAAAGAAAACGGATGTGGGTAGTGAGGGTGCTGCGAGTACTAAGCAAGAACAACAGGGCCCCTACTCTGTATTGCGATTCTTAAGTTCGGATCGTTCGAAAACGTACATTTTGTATGGGTAATTTGAAACGCAATTCATAAAATCCAAGGCCCCTGCCTTGGTTTTTGTATGTAGTGAAGCTTTGTATTTTCTTCATCAAACTAGGGGTTTCGTTATGGTGGCTAAGAGAAATTCTGCATTTCACAGGCAACATCTCTGATGGCTTTTTGGTAGAGTTGCCACTATTCTTTCGATGCTGGGGTATATGACTTCTTGAGGGATTAAAGGACACTCGATCGGAGAATTCCACAACGTGAGGTCCTAACCATTAGACGTTCACGGCCTTCTCCCACCTAGTCTAGAGGAAGTCGGCACAGCCATTAAAAAGCTGAAAAACAACAAGGCCGCAGGCTCGGATGGATAACTGTCAGAGCTGTTTAAAGCTGGTGGCGATATTTTGGTAGGGAGTATGCACCAAATCATCTGCAAAGTATGGGAGGACGAAAGCATGCCCGACGATTGGACTATCAGCTCTATCTGCCCCATATTCAAGAAAGGCGATCCTATCTCTTGTAAGAACTACCGAGGCATATCGCTGTCCAGAGTACTGTGTGAACGACTAAAGCTGTTTTGCACCACACTCATCGGCACCTATCAGTGTGGCTTTCGGCCCGGCAAATCGACAATAGATCAAATCTTCACACTGCGAAAAATCCTGGAAAAGACCAACGAGTTCCAGGTCGATACTCACCATCTTTTCGTCGACTTTAAAGCCGCATACGACAGCATTTATCGCACCGAACTATATAACTGATTCGGTTGTGTCGCGCCACGCTAGAAAACTCGCAATGCATCGTGCAACTTGGAAACAGAACCTCCGAATTATTCCAAACATGCACCGGATTTCGGCAAGGAGACGCGCTGTCGTGTGATTTCTTTAATCTTGTGCTGAAGCAGATAGTTCGAAAGCCCGGCGTAAACACAGAAGGCACTATATTTAACAAATCCATCCATGTTGGGAATTCCTTGTGGAGAAAACGTTTCCAGACTACAGATAGGCACGCACTCACATAGTACGCGTTCCGCTGATTCGTCTTCCCCTTAGCAGAGTCGACATTCAGATTCGTGCACTGTTGTTAATGTAAGTGATATCTGAGGCTGCAGTGTCCAGTGAGGAAGCCGGCAACCCCAGATGTAACCCAGATAAGGTGCTATCCAGGGATTTCGCTCTATTGTTGGTTACAACTGGGGAATTCATATGCTGTTTTTATTATATTGCTGGTATTTTTGTCTGGTGATCATCACTTGCTCGTTTAAAAAGTCTAGGCCCGATGGCTACCACTTGAAGGGTAAAATAAACACAATTGATGTGTAGTAGCCACTCAGTGCCTACCCTATTTTTGCAGCACCCAACAAGTGAGTGGTTAAGAACACTCTTGTTCAACTTGGCACGAGATTCATCTACTACTATCCACTGCCCTCCATCAGCGACCCATAGAGGCCTTCACTTAGTTCGCTTTCCTCCGTTTCTCCATCTGTCATCGACAACAAACAAAAGAGAATTTACCCTCAAAATGCAATAAGAATTCGAATACCAAAAGGAATTGCAGCAAAACTGACAAGTCGTGCTCCCTCTCTTATTTTCCGATTTCATTTCATCTCCCTTTTCTTCTTTTTCAACAGCGATTTGGGCTTTGGGGTCTCTGGCTCTGGCTCTGACTCTGCTGTTGTGAATTGTGAATTTGCCGTGTCTTCGCCCCTGTTGTGTGCGGTTTAGTTAAGCGCTCTCTCTCACTAACTGGCCAAATTGGTTTTTCTATTGTGCGAGTGCGAACGCGAAGTAAAGACGTAATTAATGTTACAAAATACAAGCAAAAAAAAAAAATCAGTCTTCTTTTTTTTAATTTTTTTTTTTTACATAAGCATATAACAAAATAATTCAAACTTTTTTTTTACCAACGATAACCAACAGAGAAGTGATAAAAATGTCGAAAGAACCAAAATAAAATAAACTAGCCCACGAAATACAGTGCTAAGCGCCAACCAGCAAAATAGGGAACACAAATTTTTTTTTTTATGTAAAAAGGGCCACGGAAAAAAAATATAATTTCCCAACAGAAAGAGAATGTGAATCAAGAAAAAAAATTCCATTACACGAGAAAAGCAAAAGCTACCATAATCAAATAGGGAAAAAAATTTTTCTTTTTTTTTACCTTTAAAAGTTCTGACATCATATGTAATCCAGTGTAGCAAAAAAAAAAAAACGAAAAAAAAAAGTGCAAAGAGAAGAAAAAAATAAAACGAATCATAAAGGGTGTCACAGAGGCAGAGGTAGAGTAAAACAAAAACACAGAAGAAAACCAACCGATGAGAGGAAAATCTCTACCAACAAACAGAGACAGACAGTGGAATACAAGTGGAACTGTCAAAGGAAAAACATCCGAAGAGGGAGGGAGAAAAAACGTGCTTCACAATAATTTTTCGCTCTCTTGGCGTGAGGGAATTTTCATGATTTTGACATTTTCCAATTTGCTTTTGTGCTCCCATCGTCGCTGAGTGTGGTTGTGCTCATTTTCTTTACTTTTATTTTTTTTTTTCTTTTCTTGTGAATTTTTCTTACAAGAAAAATCCCAAAACAGAGCAGAAGCGTGATAAACAGGTCTCAAAAAAAAAAAAAAAAACAAGTGATAAACATAAATATTCAAAAGAAAATACGATGTAAAGTGTGTGACGTACGGGATTTTTTTTTTATTTTGTTTTTCTGTGTGTAGATGCGCGAAAACAAAAGAATTTCGAGTGAAAAATCGTAGCAAAACAAAAGACACACGTGGAAAAATTTAATTAAAAAAAATAAAAAATAAAATAAAACTTCAAGGAGACGAACGGTGAAGAATCCGAAAAAAAAAAAATATGAATAATTGTGATAACACTGACGGCGGCAGTAGCAGCAATATACAAACTTTACCAACACCCACAACTACTACAATCGTGTCATCTACTACTACTACTAATACAACAACAACAACGACGGCGGCGAGTATAGATAAACAAGAAATTTTTTATACCTCCAATGGGAATCTAATAAATAATTCAACAAAAGTCGAACAAGAAAATCACACGAAATGCGCAGGAAATACAAGCAACATCATCGATACAACACCAGCCGCAGCAGGTTGTTCCATTATTACAGCAGCGGCGGCAGCGACGGCGGTCACTGTAAGTGCTGTGTCAACTGTCAGTTATGCGGCCATTACAGCAATGGATACAGCCA
Source organism: Criorhina ranunculi (assembly GCA_951813785.1). Lineage (NCBI taxonomy): Eukaryota > Metazoa > Arthropoda > Insecta > Diptera > Syrphidae > Criorhina > Criorhina ranunculi. The sequence goes on along the minus strand of OX638384.1, from coordinate 57,689,169 downwards.
CAGCGACTGCTTTCATCAGCTCCTGCACTCAGCAGCAATCCTCAGGAAATAAATTCGATATTGAAAATAGTATCGCCACGGTCAGTGGCGGTTTGTCGTCGTCGTCGTCATTGGACATTTCTAATTGTGATAAAAATTCTACAACTACTACTACTACCAATCAAATTGTTGCTACAACAATTTCTTCTTTAACTATACCAACAACAATTTGTGATAATGAATTGATAATTAAACAACCATTAATACCCCCACCACCACGAACACCTTCACCATTAGGAGAAGCACCAACGACACCATCCATGACGTCAGAATCATCAACAGCAATAGCTGCCCCACCAGAGTCAGGTGAAGACAGCGGAGATAGTGTACATCATGAAGGGGTTGTTGAAACAGCATTGGTCACTGCATCAGCATCATCATCATCATCCCTGCCGATAGAGAATCTAGAAAACAAAGAAAAAATGCTAGAGAATATCTCGACGACGACGACGGCATCAGAGACGTCGATGGTAAGCGGGAGTATCAGCAGTAATAGTGGCGATATCGTGGCGAATAGTAGCAAAAGTCATTTCGGCGGTAATACTAGTAATAAAAGTCCAATGCAGCTGCGAAACAAGATTAACAACACTCTGACGACAACGTCGAGTGAACCAATTTTAATGCAATGCGGTAGTGGGAGCAGCGGTCATAAAGCGGAATCATCATCGAGTTCAGGGTTGACGACGACGACGGCGACTGCTTCGTCGGGTGATGTGTTGATATCGAGGCGTGTTTCATTTCCGAAAAGTGATGAAGCACTTGTGACGGGCTACTTGGAACCGGCCAATCCATGGGAGCACGGTGAGTGAAGTTATTATTTTTCGTTTTTTTTTTGCATTTCATGAAGTGAATTTGAAAAGTTTGTGCGTAATTTATATCGCAACGCGTTCAAATGTTATGTAAGGAGAATTTTTCTAATCGATTGGAGGAGTGAAGAGTAACCATTAGGCTGTGTTGACTTATGGTCGGGTGGGGAAGTTGGTGCGTTTTTAAATGTTTTTTTTTTTTTTTGTGGATACAGTCTATAAATCAAGAAAAGATTAGGAGCTCTCGGGGAGTAAAGTGGTGACAATTTCTTTAGTGTTTCGCACTAAATCTCTTCCATCTAATGAAACGATCACATCGAGGCTTATTGTTGTGGGAATTCATTGTTGACGTGGTCACCTTTGTTGTCTGTTTTTATACTGCTTCTATCGAGAGAAAATGTTAGCTTCATTTGAATGAGATGTTTCGCTACTTTTAAGCTCTTTGATGACTTTGTAAAGCGTTTTGGTGTCGTAGATTTAAGTTTCGCTATCATATTGGACGTTTCGTATGAATTATTCCCATCTTTAGGGTCTACACTTCGATATTTATTAACAAACGCATCATTATGATCGATTTAATACATATTTAGCGGGTTCTCCATTATAGATAAACATCTTGTCAGCATCTTGTGATGCGCGTTCGATTGACATTGGAGCAAATGTTCGAGGTTTTAGCCTTGTATGTCGGTCACACACAAACTGACCTTTGATTCCGAAACCTATTGGCATTTTGTCCACTTGCTCCATTTGTAAACTAAGGGGCTTTCTCTGAAATCCTCAATACATGCGCTACTTTACTGCTAATGTCTAACCATGAACCAAAGGGGGTGACCATCAATATATTCGCCGATAGTCAAGCAGCGTTTAAAACACAGAATTCCCAATACTGCAACACAAAGGCCGTTTTAGGCTGCTTCAATGCTCTCCAAGACACTCTCCAAGCGTAATAAAGTCAAGTTCTGGTGGGTATCAGGACACAGGCATTGAAGGCAAGGAAATTGCAGATCAACTTGCTAGGGAAAGTTCTTCTGAAAGACACGTATCTGCTGAATCCTTCTGCGGCATCTCTACTTCCGCGTTCGGGACGAGTCTGGACAACTGGGAAAAACGAAACAATATTCAGGGACTTAGACAGGCTAAAAGTATCCTCAATCAGAACAGTGACGATATCAGAAGGCTTGTCGGCTTCCTCACTGGTCATTGCAGTCTCAGATTTCACTTACATAAACCAGATAACGTTCAGGAATCTGAATATCGACTCTGCTTAGAGGAAGACGAATCAGCGAAATACGTACTATGTGAGTGCGTAACTGTTTGCAGTGTCAGGAAATGCTTTCTTCACAAGGAATTCCCAACGCCGGAGGACATTCGTGCCTCAACTGGAGATATCCTCAACTTCATTGGGAAGATCGAGGATCTCCTAGTCTTACTGGCTCCAGGCACAATATATCTTTCAGGTCGCAGAGCCAAACTATAACTTATTTTTTCCAATTTCTCCATATCAGCACGGGTCCGCACGTACACATCACAGGTGACTATATCCAGTGATTATGCTCGGCTGGTGCGTAGGCCAAGTTCTACGCCTGTGGACAGAGATCCTACCATGCTACTACGATCTAGTCACTGGGACTAATGAGAAATTTTTCTTTCACTTTTGTTTCACTAGCGTCTCTTATCAGCTCACGAGAAAGAAGTTATGCGCATACATCACTAGGCGAGTGGAACATAAGTGGGATTTAGACCATTCAAGACGTTGGGGAATAGAATTCACTCCGAGCCCCTCTACGCTCGTTGTTGTCGTTTCATAACCTTCGTATGAATGTGCACGTTTTCAGTGCTGCGCTAATTGGAAGGGTTTTTGTCTTCGCCTAGGTTAGTCCTCCTCACTAGGTTTGTTTGGTCCAGAAGCTGGAGGGCCTCAGGATTCGTGTGAAGTCGAAGCCGCTCTCCATGTTTCTTAGCATGTCTTTTGACTTCGTGTTTTAATAAAAATAACGATGAACCATGAATTTCGTCCTTTTGTTAAGCCATAGGTATTGGGGGCCCGATTCCCATTGAGGGTATTTAAACTTTCGATCTCTTACTTACTTACTTAAGGCGGCGCTACAGTCCGGGGTGGACCTGGGCCTCAACCAACAAGCGTCTCCAGCCAGCTCGATCTTTAGCTAGCTGCCTCCAGTTTCGCACGCTAAGTTGGTTGAGGTCCCCTTCAACTTGCGCGCGCCACCCGAGTCGCGGTCTTCCTCTACTGCGCTGTCCCTCGGGGGCGGATTCGAAGATTTTTCGGGCCGGAGCATTGGTGTCCATCCGCTCTACATGAGCCAGCCACCTCAGTCGTTGGACCTTCACTCTTCTGGCTAAGTCGATGTCGCTGTACAGCCCGTACAGTTCGTCGTTGTATCTCCTCCTCCACTCACCGTCTATGCAGACGGGACCGAAAATCACCCGAAGAATTTTCCTCTCGGAACAGCCAAGAGCACCCTCATCCACTTTTGATAAAGTCCATGCCTCTGCGCCGTAGAGGAGGACTGGGATCTCTACGACTTTCGATCTCTAAGATCTTGCATTTGCAGAGTTGATGGACAGATGCACCTTTTTGATTGTTAGCATGTATTCGTTTCTAGTCGTAAGAGCTTTTACAAGGACACTTGGGAAACGTGCGATGGTGTCAATAACGTCGGTTTGTAACCTTCCTACAGAAGCAAGTTTCTTTTGGGTTGCAGAAAAAAAAAAAACCAAAAGATTGCTAGAGCATTGCGTGATTCTTAAATCCATTCGAATTGTTAGATTGTCCTTAATTGACCAATGGAATGTTTTCACATTTCGATTGCGTCCTTGTTATACCTATACAATTCCGTTGCAACTAAAGCCAAGGGCAGACAAATTAACAATAAAATTTCAATTTAATGGTCTATTTCACAGATTGTATTGGATTTTTATCGTTTGTGCATGTGTAGGTCAAGTTCATATAGTGGTTTCATAGCGTGTAATGGAATGCGAAGTGAAAAAACCATGTGTATGATGTCCTTCTGAATGCAACTTTTAATAGCTTAAGGTACTCGTTATGTGAAGATAACTAGTGGCAAAGGTAGAGGTAGATCATTTCAATTCTTTAAAGAAGTATTCGTTAAGGTGGTTGTCCTGATGTTTGAAAGGACGAGACACATGCAGAGGATGTGCACAATAGATTCTTCTGCTTTGTTGTCTCTGTAGCTGCTGCAGAAATCATTGCCCAATACCTGCCATCTGACACAATGGTTCCGGAATAGAGACTACTGTGTAGATTTATGGTCGACTTTCGCCACATTCTGAGCCCGGGAAGGAATGTTGTCGAATTTATACAGAAGGCTCCAAGACTAGTGTGGAAAGCAACAACGTTTGAGTGCACTTTCTCCTAGGTATACATGGGTCTGTCTTCCAAGCGGAGATTTTTTGCTGCGAACTGTATTGAGAAAAACACGTAGGAGTCTGCGACATTCTTGCTGCCCCTCAGCAGAAAAGACTGCAGACAACTTATTGGCATTACTACGGGGTATACTGGGTTTAGAGACACCACTATCTGTGATGCTTGTGAAGAGGACGGTACTTCCTATATATATAACCACCAGCTCACCCAAAGACATCGCCGGTTTCATCGTGCACTCCGGCATCATGCATCATGGCATAACAGAATAGGCCCCCTTGCGTCCGCAGTGATAAGGGACTAAGGACCACCTCAAATCTAATCCGATGTGTTTGTCCTGCCTTTTCTCGTTCAGGTGGCAGATCGCTGGTGTGCTGGTAACCTAAGCTCCTTATCATTGAATCTCCTACTCGACTTTCTTAGGAAGGCGATGAGAACAGAAAAGGTTGTACCTCCTGGTAGTACAAGGCACCTGTTTTTTGTGTCGTTCCAACACCCCGACAGACAAAAAAAAATGTTCAAAGCCTAGGATGCAGTGCCCTGGATTGGTTGGATAGTTTCTAGAGCTGGTCTCTTTTAAAGACCAATTAACGCTTTCGACCTCTAAGGATCAAGGATAAGACAGATAAGCCAAGCAGTGATACTATATCCAAGTGCTGTCGTCTTTGATTTGTTTTCGACAGAGCATCAGGTGTTTAACACACGACATAGGTTTTCTGATAAGGTTGAGCTTCTTACTGTTTGTCCACTGTCACTGGTCGATCATTCAGTTCCGTCCCCCATAGCTCTCGTCAAATCTAGCCATGCACTAGACTTTCATAGACAAGCTGATGAGAGATGGAGCGCACTCTCATCATGCCGCACCTCCTGGACAAATATTGACAGTATAAAAACGGGACACATTCTTGCGCTCAAGAGATCAAACTTAGCTCTCTTCACAGGGATCATCACAGGCCACAACCTACTGGCGGCCCACCGTAGAAGCATGCGTCTCAGTATAGACGAATTATGCAGAGGCTGAGGTAATACAGACGCGGAAGAGAACACAACCCACTTCCTATGCGAATGTCCCAGCCTATATAGAACAAAGAAGACGGCCCTCGGTGAATATAACTTCAACCACCTGGGCGAGCTGTCCAACAAGTCACCAGAAGCCAATCTAAAATTCGCGACGAATTCGGGATGGTTCAGGGAGGCCGAACGTTCGTAGCTGCACTCATCCAGACCCTTCAACTCTTTCTTGTCTTTTCAGAATGGACATTCCACGTCAGAGGAACGCAATGGATTCGTAAGAGATCCGAGTGAAGGCCTCTTTAATCTTCCTACCTACCTACTGTTTGTCCATTGAAAACCTTATCTGGCTAATTCTGGAATGTTGCTTTAACCTAGAGCTCAAAGAGATCCGATCGCAGCTTGGCTGTCGATATAAATCACAATATCTGTCCATGATTCATGGTTAATCTTGTGTCAAGCGGCGGCGGACTGACTGATAGCCTTGACTTTGGTTTGTGCTATCGCACACATTTTAGTATGGCAACACCTACGATCGCCATTTTTGCAGACACCCAACGAATGATAGTCTCGATTTAACTTACACATTTCAATGTCTCGATCTCTGCGCGTGTCCATTAATTGCACATAATTAGTTGGCACATGCGTCAAGGATCCAATTTCTCTTGACATTTGCGATTTGTCGGAAGTGTTTCATTTATAAATGACGCCACGCATCATTAGGTCTAGAGACAAATTCATGTGACGGATTTGATTGCATGCCAGATTGCGACAACGATGGTGGTTCTACCATCACCATATGTCACTCTTCTTCACACTTAATTTGCAATACTTGCAACAAAACATTCCTCGAAATGAAAAATTGCACAAAGAATTGCATTTAATCACTTGTTTGGCGAAGCGCAATCGAAATTGAGTAGGAAATGTGAGTGTTGCAATGTCAGAATGGTAGTTTTTGTCAAAAGGATTTGTAGGTCTTTGAATACGAAATGGGCTTACTGACTGGCTATTCTCTTAAGGGTGCGACCTTCACGTTGAAGTATGTGTTAATGTTGACGTATACGACGGAGAGAGTTGATCCAATGAATGTGTCGTTACCGCACAAATTGACAAAAGAAATGAATTGACACTTCAAATTCTTTTGTTAGGAATGCTGTCAACAGACCTGGACGGGGAGAAAAGTTGAAAGTTTGGCTACTTTTTGCGTTGAGTACGGGTACAAACGTTGCCTATGGGTCACTTGTCATAAGCAAACGTATATTCAATCGAGCAGGCAGTTATTTACGTCAACGCGCCACGGAGAGATTGGAGAAGGGGCTATCTCCTGCAAACTCGGCCATGGGAGATAGCGCAGGTTGTGTCGCAAGACACGTAGGGTAGACTGGCCATCCTTTGCCAACAACATCTGTCATGTCTTGGGTTCTTGACGAACCTTATCCGAGAGAAATACCGGAAAAGATAGTGCGTTTAGGGATAAGTTAAGAATTGCCGTAAGATAGTTAGGTGTAGTATAGGTTAAGCTTTAAGTGTTACCATAGTTTAGGTTTAGTTTAGGCTAGTTAGGGTAGTCCGCGAGATTCTTTTCCTGTCTTTCTCTCGGGTATTGGCATAGGTCCTTGGACAAATGATCCTTTCTTTCCTTTCTTTCTTCTCTGTCCGCCCGACGTCAATTTAGGGTATTAGGGAACCTCTTTTTCTTCTTCAGCTAGCTACAATGGCACGAGATTTTGTGTGCTGAGCAGGTGGTGCAAGGTGGGGTTGATAAGAACTACCTCCCGTCCGACGAGCTAAGCCGAGTAACGACTAGCGTGCCGTCGCCGTCTTCCTCACCTACACCGAAGTTGCCTCCGTGGCTCTACCCTGGCTCACAACAATGATCCCCTTCTGGAGCTCCTTTTTTGTGTGGGTTCGGCTCCTTTAGTTGATCGTATGAGTTGTAAATTTTAACGAAATGGCCGCCACATAAAGTTGTGAACTTTCATTTAGCCCCGCGCTCTTCAAACGATCATTTTAGAAGTGGTTGTCAAGTTTCTCCTATTATTCAACAACTTTTACCGAAGAGTTTAGAAAAACTTAAGTATTAACTAGGATTTCCGGACCTCTTCAGAGTTCAACGACAGCCACTCAAGAGAAAATTCAAAAAAACTGACAAGCAACCTCGAAACTAATCCTGGTTAAGTGTTAGTACGACCTTTGGACATTTTAATTTACATTTGTTTGTTGCTTGTAGGGATGAGGGTTTAAACTTTGGCCTGGATAAGCGAGGATAGGCGTTCCTGGAAAACACGACGATGTAGGGAAACAACATTGCGCGGGTCGACGTTAACCGGGGTATACAGTGCTCCCCGGATAGATGCCTTGAGAGTTTTCCTGATTGATTTGGGCACTTAAGAGGGGAAGTTACCTCTTCGTACTCATTTGCATTGCTAAACATTTTTGAAGCCTAAAATATTTGGTTAGCAATGCGGGTTATGAAGCTAAGCGGGGGAGTATTTACCCGGGTATTACTGTACCTGTATACAGATTTCGAAGTAGAACGGTGTAGTTAAGGATTTCACTTAAGGAAAGAAGAAACATGTTTGTTGACACCCATGCTGTTGTCGTCATGGATCACTGGTCGGAGCGTTCGATTTCTAGCGATTTCTTCGTACCACTGTGGCAAGAGGGACTAAAAGGGACCTGGACACGTATACAGATATAAAGCAATCAACGTCTTATGATTTCTGTCATGTCATGTTTCCTTCTCAAGATTATAGTAAACACTAGATAAACGTCCACTTCCAGAACCAATTGCTGCATCATGCTTGTAATGATTTTGTTTGCTGTATCCCAGACTTTTCTCGTCGTCAGCATGAACACTATCTTTCTAGAAAATTCCCGGCCCGTCGCACATATTCGGCATTCTATCAGAGCACTTTCTGTATTCTGGATTTTGCCTTCACAGTGCGGGCAGTACGGGTCATCCATGTGGATGGTGGATTGTGGAGGTACTCCCAGAAGCATCCATGTCCCGAAAGCAACTGTGCTAGGTAGAAGTTTACTTCCCCATGGTTTTTACTGGGCCACTCCTCTATTTTTGGGATCAGCGTACTTTGGTGTTCCATATGTGTTGCCATTTTGCTTGTGGTTCTCCTCCCTTTTCGACTGGTTCTCGTTTAGAGCCTCGGTGTCTTTAAATTCCAGATTGAAAGGCATTGGGCCAGATATTACGCTAATCGCTTTCTCCTACACTGGTCTAAGGTCCAACAGACTCCGATCCATCGCTGGTACTCGTGATAATGAGATAATGGGAGTTGTAGGGGGGAAATTCTTTCCGAAAAGGTCTTATGTCGCTTAGAAGTTGCCAGTTGGAAAGTACGATTGACTGTAGCCACATGATGTCCGAGTAGAGTGACCTTTGGCTGTCAACTGTCACTCCCAAACTACGATGATTTTTTTTTTTCATCTGAAGGGAAGCAGTCCATGGGTGTTAGATTAGGTAAGGTTCGATAGGTCTACCGAAAGGGAATTCACTTAGGCTCAAGTCTTCTTCTGCTGTGAGCTGTAGTTCCTTTCACTTCCTTTTCGTCTACAGTTTCTGCAACAATCATTGTTGCCTAGCGTGCTGTCCTCAACAATTCATCTGAGAACATTAGGGAAGGCACAATAGGATTCGCTAGAAACCGCAGTGCCAAGGGTTGTGAACAACCCTCCCGATACCATAATAATAGCTGCCTCCAGTTTCGCAGGTAAAGTTGGTTGCCTGCGAGTCGCGATCTTCCTCTATTGCACTGTTCCTCGGGGGCGGATTCGAAGAGCATTGGTGTCCATCCGCCCTACATGACCGAGTCACCTCAGTCGTTGGACCTTTAGTCTTCCGATGATAGGCACTCGAGGACTGTTAAGGAATTGTTGAAGATACAGACAACTTTTGAAGACATGACGGTCCACTTTAGCCATGACAGAGTACAGGGTGTTTCTAACCGATAAATTAGACAGACACTCATCCTCATCCACCATGCCAACTATTCGTCGCTCAGACACTCCTTAATAACTTATTTCACATCCCACAAGAGTGGTGGGTGTCCCATTTAAGCTGACTGATGTTTCGAATTGTCAACAGAATGTAAGAAAACACACATAGACTCCATCTCTTATCGCATTTGCATAACACAATTGCATGTCACTCTGGTCTGTTGACAGCTTCCCTTCCCACGACAGAACATTGCAACCTTGCAAGTGCAACAACATCGAAACAATTCCTATGCATCCTATTCCTCAAGACCTCTGCTGCTGCTGCTGCATCAGATTGATTACAAAGCAAATCGAAACTACGAGTAGAAAAACAATTCAGAGAGCTGTCCTACAAGTATGTCACACGGATATAGTCGCAAAGGCGACAAATAGCTGTGTGATATAACGTCTCATATCACCATCAACGACGACGACGACACACTTTGCCTTATTAACCGCAAAAACACACACTCACAATGCTATTACTCTTGTCCTATGCTATGCACGGCTGTCGGCTATACCCGCGAGGAGACCGGCCTTTTAGAGTTCCGATGAATTCATGACTCTTATCGCCGAGTGGTGAGGCGGTGCGCGGCGAGTACGCGCGATTGTTCTTCTTTTACGAGTACCAAGGCCAGGCGAACTTTTTTTTTTCCTTTTGTTCACTCGCTTTGCTATTTTGATGTTTTCATCTGACGCGACGTCATTGTTATTTTGATTCAGAAAAGATACGAAACGAATTGAAATTGTTTTTTTGTTTAAGAAATTTGCCATTCTTACCGCGGCGGTTTCGGCAAATATCTGTTTTCGCATTCGCAGAAGACTCGCGTTTTATTAGCTTTGTCACAGTGAATAGTTAATTGCGGATCAACCAAGGCCTTGAGACGTTAATTAGTTTTATTTTTTCGGTCAAAAATTAGATTTATTTGGGAAGGGTGTTGTGAATGCTATTAGTTGGGAAGGTGTATGTAGATTTAGAACACGAGATTTGCCACATTCATAGGTGTAAACATTCGTCCTTGAGTGTGTTTTTTTTTGCTATCAGAAGGGTCTGTGTTTACATAGTAGCGCTGGTCCCATGAGATTGACTCACCTTCTTCGTGTGAATTATCAAAATGGATCCATGGATGGTGTAAGTCTATTGTTTAGGTTCGAGTCCCCATCGATGGCAATGAACATTGTAGATTTGCACACCCCCTACCCACCAACTTTCTATGTCAAGGGAGATAATTTGTATGCTCGAGTGTTTGGCATATCAAGTCTTGTTAGGGTGTGAAGCAATGGAATCCCTTGCTGATAACATGAGCATCAGACCATGTTTGTGTTTTTCAAGATAACATTCATGTGAAAGTTGCTTGGACAATGTCTGCTTTAATTCGATTTAAAGTAGCCGCAGGGCAGTTTTGTGTAGATGGTGTTTCAGTATGAAGGAGACCACTGTCTTTTGACGCGAATATCTACGAGCAAGCGTTGGCACTTTCCTTCACAATTCTTACGAAAAATGAAAGTATCGCACAAATTTTCATCCCCACACTTGGACTTTTCTTCGAATTTACTCAAAAAATCAGGCATCGGCAGATCGCTCTAGGTAGAAGTGGTTGAATCTGTTGAAACCTGCCAGAGACACAAGTTTCGCGGGTGTGCCGTTTTGATAAACAGATCGCTCTAGTGCCAAGCCAAAAAAAAGCCCGTCATTATGCAACCCTCACACATGTTCTTGCTCAAGAGCATACAATGTCACTTGCTAAGATTTGCACGTGAGTGTGTACGCTGCTGCCTCAGATCTTTCACAACGCCCACTCGTCCTCAAGTACGGCTTATCCTCTTGCTAAAGGAGGCAACCAACAATATATTCACCGATAGTCAAGCAGCGCTTAAAGCACTGAGTTCCTATTGCCGCAACTCAAAGGCTGTTTCAGGCTGCTTCAATGCTCTCCAAGATGTCAGTGGGAACTCAGTGCTTTAAACGCTACTTGACTGTCGGTGAATATATTGATGGTTGCCCCCTTTAGTAAGAGGCTAAGCCATTCCCGCAACTCAAAGGCCTTTTCAGGCTGCTTCAATGTTCTCCAAGACTTCTTAAAGCGAAATAAAGTCAAGCTCTGGAGGGTACCAGAACACAGAGGCATTGGAAGCAACGGAATCACAGACCAACTTGCCAGGGAAGGTCCTTCTAAAAGACACGTTTCTGCTGAATCCGAGTCTGGACAGCTGGGAAAAATGGAACAACATTCAAGGACTTAGGCCATCCAACTTCTGAACAAAACCACAAAAAATATCCTCAATCACAACAGTGATGATATCAGAAAGCTTGTCGGCTTCCACACCGCTCACTGCCGTCTCAGATATCACTAACATAAACCAGATAAAGCTCAGGAATCTGAATGTTGACTCTGCTTAGAGGAAGACGAATCAGCGACACACGTTCTATGTAAATGCGTAACTGTGTGCAGAGTTAGAAAACGCTTTCTCCACAAGGGATTCCCAACACCGGAGGACATTCATAATGCCTCGACTGGAGATATCCTCAACTTCATTGGGAAGATCGAGGATCTTCTAGTCTAACTGACTCCAGGCACAATAGATCTTTCAGTTCGCAGAGCCATTTGCGTTAATCGCACAGCCAAGCTATAATAAATATCGTCTTACTATTTTGAGCCGTGTTTTATGGACGAACCGCCGTAGGTTCTTTTGCATTGCACTGGGATCCCAAGTGCTATGGGCAACTTTACGGCTTACACACGTGAGTTACGATGTTGACCATGATTTGCGCCATAAAATTTCATCTTTCGCGCAACTTTACTCTGTACCCCTTAGAATAACTTTCCTTTCAACTCTAGCATCCCCGAACACAATGAATGTAACAACGGCAGTCCAATCAACCGGTAATTTTCAGTGGGCGTGGTACACAAACGGTTCTAAGACCAAAAACAGAGCTTTGGGCTGCTCCAACTCGAGTTATGCGCCATAGAATGCATTAGACGTAGAAAGCGGAGTGTCATATTTTCCAATAGCCTGGCAGCTTCTATCCTTTCGACTCAGTGCTTGCCTGAAACTGTTTTAACACTTAAATTACCATCTATTGGGTTCCCGTCATTGAGGCCAACGGAATTGGCGATGAGCTCGCTGGACAGGGGAGCTTATTGGCGACAAGCTCGCTAGACAAGGGAACTCCATTAACATTTATAGGCGCGGTTCACTTTGGTAGCTTATTCAACATCCACATAAAGTTGCAGCTCAACTCATAGGAGCACCCTTCAATCCATCAAGCAATAGGAGAAGTCAAACGTGATGCACTAAGCAAGCGGGATGTTAAGCTCCCAACGGACTCTCTCACCGGTTATTCCTCGCTCTGCTACCATCTCCAGAAATCCTACGGATATGTATACCGACTTTACTTGAAAGATTAAGAAATTGCTAAGCACATCTTGTGGGAATTTGCCGCCATAGTAGGCAAAAAGTGTTCGCATCAGGTCCACCCACTCTGCTCCTTCTTTAGGGACTTCTGGTGTTCCACAAGGCAGTCACCTTGGTCCTTTTTATACTTACTATTAACGACCTCGATAGAATCATACACACATTCGTCTGTCTCCCTTTACGCTGACGATACTAAATCTTTTAAAACCATTTCCTCACCCCAAGACTCCATTTTCCTTCAACAAGACCTCGATAGGTTTTCATTCTGGTGCCTCAAAAATTGCTTGGAACTTAACATAGCCAAATGCCAATCCATCAGCTTTTTCACATAAGCGGCATCAATCCCCTTCCCAACTCTACCTTTTTGGTCTTCTCGGCCTCGACTTTTTGTGTGATCATTAAAGCCATCTCTGTAAAACGGTGGTCCGAAGTATTCACTAACCCATACGTGACCAGGTCCATCTTTATAACCTTTGTCCGCCCCCTCTTAGAGTAAGCCAGTCAAGTATGGTCCCCGTATCATCGTGTTCATGTTTTGAGAATCGAGAGCATCCAGCGAAGTTTTCTTCGATTAGCTCTTCGAGTTCTGCCCTGGAACGACCCTTTTACCTTGCCTCCCTATCAAAACCGGCTCAATCTCATTAACTTGAATACTCTTGGGGAACGCAGAGAGCCAGCCGACACTCTCTTCATTCATCGACTGCTCTCAGCTCACGTTGAAAGGGCTTGCCTTCACACCACTTACCCTCGTAATCTTCGCAGATGTACTCTGCCCCTACCATCTTCGACTTCAACCGCTCCATGCCTTCAGATGCGAATGGTTGTGAAAGCAGTGACCACTTCCTAGTGGATCCTAACAAGGGTACAGACTCGATACTGTTCCAGTTTGGTGCTTAAGCTGGAAAAATAAGTCAGTTTTTGAACAACATTCCGAATGAATCTTGTTCTTCGGTCACAGGAGACAGTGGTTGTGAAAGAATGTGGACCTAAGCCTTCATTACACATCAAGCTAATGTATAGGTACAAAATGAACCAAAATAAACCGAAATGAATTCCCGAACAAATTTCCACAATCTTCTGCATGATCTGGAGAGAACCAGAGTTGAAAAACTGGACGCCTTAATTGGCAGTCTATGATGTCACAGACTCGTATAGATGTGACCAACATTTTACCCATTTCCCTTAGGAGTCTTGTCCCCAACCTAAAAGCCAAGCCTTTGATATTGAATTTTCCAATGCTATGTGGGTATCCAAAATCAGTTGCAAGCAACACTATCATCTCTTCTTTGCAATGGATTTCACGTTTCGCGAGAAAGTAATACCTTCCCTTCCCCCTCAAATGCATTTGGAGAGCTATGTTTTAACGACCAATTAATTGATTCATAGATGGCGACTCCACGGATAACTTTCTCGATTGAATTCCGCATTCGATACCTCCTCACGTATGCTAACCTTGAGCTTGACAAATGTTTCAACTTTTACCACATTCAATTGTATTTATCGTGTAAGTTATTTTGAAAGCTTGAGATGAAGGAATAGCACACACAAAGGTGGAAAGGCTTAATTGAGTAGTTATGGGGTGTTAAGAATCGCATACATATGTGGGTTTGGTGAAATCATCTGGCCTGCAGTCAGTTCCGGTGACAACTTGGTCGAAGAAGTGCGGCTTAGTCGGTCAGGCATTCTCTCACAAACCTTCAGCCAGTTTGTCAATCATGTGAAGCTTGCGAAAGACTTTAGAGCGTATATACCGGCTGACAGGAACGAATTTCGGGAACGGTTCGGATCTGTAATTTCCTACAGAAAACTACCCGCAGCACTCGTCAGAGCCATTTTTGGTGTCCATAGGGCCACACTTCATTTATCTGTCTAACTATCTACAAATCTATGAAGTGCTGAAGGCTGTCTATGCTAGTTCGTTGAGATTGTGGAAGAAGCTGGTTCCTAAGTAGACTCTTCTTCGAGTTGAGAGAGCTCCTCATTCTTGCAGCTTCTGCAGAAATTCTTATAGAGGAGGCCCAGCCTGTTGGGGTCCCTGTGAATGGTCCAGTGTCCCGTGATAATAACACCCACTTTGGGAACTTTTGTGATCCAACTAAGGCCAAATCTGTTTGATGATGAGGCAGGTGATGCCGATCGTATTTCTTTCGAGTAGCAACCTTCGAGCTGTCTGGAGACGCTTGTTGGTTGATGCCTAGGTCCACCTTGGACTGTAGCGCCACCTTAAGTACCCAACCGTCCGGTAGAATCGATTAAGTTGGGCCTTGCCTGGCAAGTTCATCCGCCATACAGTTATGGCCGCCACAGATGAGGTGCATTTTGTTTTGTTCAGCCATCTCCAGGTATTAGCCTCAGCTTGATCTCGAGGGCTACAGTCGGTGTTGTTCTAATTTGACTTGTGGTTCCTTCGCAAGCTAGTCGTTGAATCTTCGTTTGAATGTTCAAATTTGTGGTTTTCGAGGCGACTGGCCACCAAACTAGACTTGCATACGGAAGTATGGGCTGTGTACTTATGGGCTGACCCATATCACAGGTCTTCCTTCGTAACACGGAGCTTCTTCATATAGTACCGCCGAGTGTTATGTTCCGTTAAAAGTCTCTAGGGTTCATAGCCATTTGAACCCTAGAAACTTATCTCCAAATCAACACCCGTACATGAATGGTAGAAGCGTCGAAAATGCGTTACACAGTGTCATCAGCGCATAAGAGAGAGCCAAACCATACACACTCGCTGCTTTTTTTTTGGATATAGAGGGCGCTTTCAACAACGTCCACACAGATGCAATAAAAAGAGCATTAACCGATCTAAACATAAACAGTGCTATCATAAATTGGATAGTGTGCATGCTAAGGAACAGACACATTAACTTAGTTGTAACGTGGTATACACGTGAAGGTATCAACCTCTAGTGGGACTCCGCCAGGAGGGGTTCTCTCCCCCTACTCTGGGTTCTTGTAGTTAATTAAATCTTAATGAAATTGGGGTTTAGTGGATTTAAGGTATTAGCCCATGCAGATGATTTAGCGGTCCTAGCTACAGGGAAATTCCTGTCCACTTTTAGCGAACAACTATGTAGAAGGTGCTCTGACGGTAATAACTAACTAGACTAAGTTCTGCGGACTTGCGGTTAACCCGCAGAAAACGGAGCTTGTCCTGTTCACCAACAAAAGAATGATACCGGAGTTCAGGATGTCATCCATTGAAGGTACCCCGCCTAAAGTTTCAGACTGTGACAAGTATCTAGGAGTGGTACTTGATAGGCAACTAAACTGGAGCCTTAACATTAAAGAAAGAGTAAAGAAAGGAAAGATAGCCTTCTACGCCTGTAGTAGGATATTCGGAAAAACCTGGGGCCCCAGCCCTAAAATCATCATGTGGCTTTACACGGCAGTAGTAAGGCCTATACTTACCTACGGTTACCTGGTGTGGTGGCAGGCAGTGTGCAAAACCACTAACCTTAAACTATTAACAAAGATTCAGAGGATAACCTGCATCAGCACCACTGCAGCATTAAGAACCACCCCGAACAGCGGGACTTGAGACAATACTCAACCTACTCCCGCTTGATTTACTTGTGCAGGAATCAGCAGCAAAAGCGCCCTTCGCATAAGCCAAACTAGACCTTTAGATAGACCTTTCTCAACCTGTCTTCCCAGCAGAAATGAATGAGAGGCTAATAAGATATTGAATAACGGTACAACAACCTCTGTCTATACGGATGGATCCAAAATGGACATAGGCGTAGGTGCTGGATTCTTTTTCGAGACTCTCGGACTGTCTGGATCGATCAGATTCCCAGATCACAGAAGTGTCTTCCAAGCGGAGGCTCTGGCAGTGAAAACGGCTGCCAAACAGGTTGTAATGAAGGCACTACCCCAAGATGATAATACCTTTTTCATCGATACCCAGGCGGCAATAAGAGCGATCGACAGCACTTTACAGCTTCGATTTTATTGCTATAGCCGAAATTGCTTTTATTGTTGCTTGGCTTTCAATGAAAAAGTGATATCGTTACGCGGTAAGGGCGGCTGTTGTCACTGCTAAGACCTCTTCCCTAGGGGGAGTCCTGAGCGTGTATTTAGCATTCTCTAAGCTCTAAGTTTTCACCACGCATTCTATCCAGTTGTAGGTCAAGTGATGTTCCTATAACTTCTGACGTTACGTTGTCACAGGTCCCTACAATGTCCAGGAAGGCCGCCAGAGTGAATTTCTTGTAGTGGAGCGTCTTCTCAATCGTTGCTACCACTGCATGCAGCCGCTGTTTCTACCGATTGATTACCAACATACCTACAAGGTCATTCTGGACACCACCCTCGGAGCAAAAAAAGTCTGAAACCTAACACCATCTGAGTTTCAAAAATCACTACACCAACACTAGCGCTGTGTGAAATACCATCATAAGGGTATTCATAACCCCTTTAGCGCTAGTGAATTATAAAAATAAAATAAAAATTAAGAATGTATTTCCCCCAAAGAACCACGATTAAATAAAAGGAAAAACAATAATAATTGCAACTATTCACGTGTAATTTAAACTTAAAATCCATTCCCACGTACATAGGTGTTTTCAAAAATGGCGTCATTTTTCCCGTTTATAATATCTATTACACAATAAAAAAAAAAAAAAATTGCATGGATTCTCAGTTCTAAATGAAAATTAATTTGTTTACACGTATCTAGTCATCATTTCGAATCTCTCTCACAGATTAAACAGACGGCGGCAAACAACAAAAAAAAAAAACCATTTAAAACAAACATTTTACCGTAAATTGCATGTTTAAATTTTTCTTTCGTTAAGTTTGTTATGTATACATAGTTGTTGTTGATTTTTTCGATATGTCGTTCATTTCTAATTTAACAAATGAATGAATAATGAACTCAGTGACCCTGCCACTGTAATTTGCAATTGTTGCATTCGTGCCAAACAACGGCCGGTTTATTCGACACTTTTTTTTTAAACAAAAAAAAAAATAAAAAAAAAAAAACATTTTCTTAGATCTTTTGTTGGCACGCGGGACTGAGAGAGCGGGACACGAGTGAGTCTATCGGGTACGGGTTTTTATGTGCTGTGTTTTGAGGGCCGCCACTCGATTCTCGAAATTAATAAATCATTCCTCTATACTTGTCGTATACATATGTTTTTGTTTTTTTTTTTTTTGCTTTTCAATTCTGATTGAAGTGTGTTAGTGTGTGTGTGTGTAATAATTTTGTTGCCGTGCCCACTAATTAGAATAAATAAAGAAGCAACTGAATTATAAAAAAAAAAAAAATTAAAATTTTTGTAAAAGTTGTGTGGTGTAGGCGTGGGCAATCATTGTTAAATATGGCACCGCAAGAGCAATAGAAATATGAGGCAACTTTTTAATTTATTCCATTGAACGTATAATTTATGTTTTGTTTATTAAATATTTATAATTAAATGTGTGGCTCGAGGAGGGTGTGTATGGGTAGTAAATGTCAAACTTAAAAATGGAAAATTGGCAGCAATGTCGAAGGTGAAATGGCGACGGCGGTGACGCTGACGGATGTTCGGATGTTATTTTGGCAGCCATTTTATGTGTATCGAAATTTAATCGCCATTTGCCAAAGTAATCGGAGCAAGTGTTCATGTAATTGAATGTGAAAAAGGAAAAGAGAAAAATGAATGAGAATTTATAGAATTGAATAGAATGTCCTTGATGGGATGGGATGAGTGTTATTTTTGCTGTTGTTCATTGAGAGATTGGTTTAAGTGCTGCCAGGTTTGAGGAGAACGTGTCTGGAAAGTAGCCAATTATCATGAAATCTGTCTAGAAAGGTGTAGCTTTCAGTGCGCTTATTCAGGGGATGGATATGGTTAGTTGAAAAAACAAACATAAATCAGCATTGAGAGCGACGTTTTAATACCATATTTCATCACTCTCACAGCTGTTTCAGGCGGTCGGAGAATGACTTCATGCTTTTGAGGGTGGCGATGATGTAGTGGATAGAGTGTGTTCGCTTGTGATTCAATCTATGCAGGTTCGAGCCCAGTCGGAAAACAACAACAGACGGCCTTTGGTTTCTTATTTATGCCAGCGACCCTTGAAGAGTCAAAACCTGGACCGTCGCCGTTTTTCATCTACACAGCACATGGCACACTGCTTTAAGTTTAGATAGGTAGGTGGGTTCAGCATGAACCCGTGTGACCTGGTTGATGATGTGCGTTGTTGAGGATGTGGGACAGTCCAGCTTGTGGAGTCAAAGAAGCGGATTAGATCTCATGTCTTTACCTGAGATGTCATTTAGATCGTCGAAGAATGGTTGGTTTAGTGCACGCAGTTTAGCTCTTGCTAGTTTCGGACATTTGCAGAGGAAATGGGAGAGAGTTTCCTTCTCATTTTCGTTCCCGCAACTACGGCAGTGGGGGTTATACAATGACCCGTGATTTTCGCCGTCATTCTGGCGATAACTGGACGGGTTCTGTTAGGTCTTTTGTTCTATTCTTATCGTTGGGAGGTCATATCTGTCTTGAAACGGCGCAGCTGGTTAACCCTCTCCATTGGAGGTTTGCCTTCTGCAAGAAATGTGAGTGTGGATTTGCCTTCTAACCGCTCCTAGCGGGGTTTTGACTCTTACCGCGAGAGAACCGTGTAGATCTGAGCCCTGCCTGGCCAGTTCATCTGGACGGCGGCTTGGCTATCTATGAGGATAGCAATGATTTATTTGTGCGTTGTGTCACGCTCAAATTGCGTGCAAGCTTCACGGATTGCCAGTAGTTCCGCCTGGAAAAACGCTGGCCTTGGGTGTGATGTAATCGGTTGAAAACGTGACCATACCACTAGGTAACGAATCCAGAATGTTGCTGTGGCCGTAGGGCCTTGCAGTTCAGCACCCAGATTCTTTGACTCTGACTGCGCTGCATGGTGTGGTATCTTTTGTGTGTACAGTAATCCGCGGATATGTGCTCCCTCATTTAGCTGCGTAACCTGCAAATCAAACTTTTCAGGCTTCAAAAATTGTCAGCAATATAAGCGGATACGGATAAGTAACTTCCCCTCTTAAGAATCAGAAAAACTCTCAAGGCAGCTATCTGGGAAGCACTGTAGATCGAGGGGCAGAAGGTGCAAGGGCATCCGTTGAGGCCGACCTCAAAGCACCCGTGGTGCCTATACTAGCCGTGTTTTTTTTTTTGAGAACTATACTCACTTCAGTCAAAAAAAAAACGATTCATACTCAGTAGCAGCCGCACCAACCAATTGGTTTGCAGCTCGATTTATTTTTCTTCATTTGACAGTTTGCAAATGTCAAAACCGAGGAAAAGCAACAAATACGATCGGCTAAGAGCTAATTTATGAGATTTTTCGCGCTCTGGTGGTCAACTTATGAAGCTCTATCCTCACTTGCTGCTACTGAGAAAGTTATCGCCACTTGGTGTGTTGTTATTGCTTTGTGTGTAAAATTCTACCGTGCTGGGTATACAGCTCTCAAAAAAACACGGCTACTGGCTGTTCTTTGCAGCTTTTTTAGTTTCATGAGGCTGTAACCCTTGCTCAAAGCGGGCCACCAGTAGGTGAGTCACTAGTACCAGCAGTCATTTTCATGTAAAATTTTAGCTCTTGCAGGTTGGTATGAACAGAGCAGTGCTTATGCATTTTTATACAACAATCCCCCATCAGTTGACCTAAGGCCCTTAGTTTTTTTCTTTTCAAAACCTTAAAGTAATTTCTACATCTACTTCATGCCTTTATGCATGCATGCTAAAGTAATTGCCAGATGTTTAAGTCTCCTGTCATGTCTGACAGCTGTCATATCCGTGACCGTATCACATTTCTCCAGACCAGTTGTTTCATGTTTTGTTTCACAAATATTTTGTTTGTTTTTCTTTTTTTTTTCATTGCAAACGTATTCATAACTGTATACCTATTTCCTCCACTCGATTATCTAAATATGACATTTTCTTTGATTACCTAACATATCAGTGAAGTTGATAACGAGCGAGAGATTGTTTTTTTGTTTTTCATTTTTCATTTGCGTTGACTTTTTGTTGTTTTTTTTCGGGCAAGATTAGCCGGTATGTCTGGTTTGTCTTGCCCTTAAATAAATAAGTGAAATGTGTGTAATCAATTTAAATTATAAAAAAAAAAAAAACAAAACAAAAGCAAGGAGAGATTAACAACGGTTTTGTGTAATGCTTTGAAGTTTTACCTTGATTGGTATTTGTATTTTTATTTTATTTATTTATATTGCTAATCTTGAGTTTGTCATTGAAAGGGTTAAAGGAAAAAGAAAAGAAACAACAAATTGTTATCTCATGTGTACATATGTACAGTTTCAAGGTTAATTTTGATTTTTGTAGAAATTAAAAGGGAATTTGGATTAAGTAGTGTTTGAAGTGACTGTTGATTGACTGTCAACTGAGTTATGGAATAAGCCGGCTGGTGTTTAGTAAGTTTGGAGTGTTTGATGATTTAAGCTTAGATTTCTTCTGGAAATTAGTGTATACAGTCGGCAACGGATGAGTGCACCAAAAACCGTCTTCGTGCAATGCTCTTGTCAATTAGCAAATTTTTGTTTGGATAAGTGCAAATTTCTAATAAGTGCACGTCATTTTGAAGACTCAAAATATTTTATTCACCAAAAAATACTGGGATAAGTGCAACTTATACTTAGAAATTCTTAAAAAGAGACGAATCGACGAATTGAAAAAAGGCAAATGCACTGGTAATGATGGCATAAAAGCAGAAATGCTAAAGATAGGAAAAGAAGAAATGGCTGAAACACTTACTTTCCCATTCAATGAGGTGATGAATAAAGAACAAATACCAAAACAATGGACGGAATCGCTAATAATACTGATCCATAAAAAAGTGGATAAAGCAGATCTTAACAACTACAGACCCATAAGTATGATATCTAAAATATACTCAGTATTTGCAAAATGCCTACTAACAAGAATGAAAGGGACTCTTAACCAAAATCAACCAAAAGAGCAGGCGGGATTCCGTTCAGGTTATAGCACCATGGACCAATGGACAGCCAATAAATCAACTTTTCGAGAAAGTGGAAGAGTACCAAAAAGATCTATACGTAGCTTACATAGACTTCTACAAGGCCTTCGATTCAATAGAACACACGCAGATCAGGGAAGCGCTGTACAACCAGGGACTACAGAAAAAGTACATCTCAATACTGATAAAAATATATGAGAACTGCACAGCTAAAGTATCTACAGAATACAAAAGTGGAAAGAGGAGTAAGGCAAGGTGACCCTATCTCGCCAACACTGTTCTCTGCGGTATTGGAGCATGTCTTCAGAAAAGTTGATTTCGAAGATTTTGGGATAAACATCAACGGGGAAAACTTGACAAACCTACGATTTGCGGATGAAATAACTTTGTTCGGCAAATCTGCAGATGAAGTTGAAAAAATGCTTAACAAGCTAGCCCAAGGTTGTAAAAAAAATGGGACTAGAAACGAACACAACAAAGACTAAGCTAATGACCAACTCCAGGCAACTGAATGTAACATTAGAAGACTACGTTTAATTGGGTCAACTTATGTCATTCAAACAAAGACATGAAAAAGAAATTGATAGAAGAATAACAAACAGTTGGAAACAGTTCTGGAATATAAGAAGTATCTTAAGTTCTAATATAAGCTCACAGGCGAGGAAACTTTTATTCGACATGGCAATTCTGCCAGTGATGACATATGGTGCCCAAATTTGGTGCTTGACTTCAAAGTTAAAGCAAAAACTGCAGATAAACCAGATAGCTATGGAGAGATCTCTTCTGCGTATTAATAGAAGCTGCAGGATACCAAACGAAAGGATAAGGCAAAACACCAACTTTTTTAGATGTAGTAGAAAAAGCCGAGTCGTTAAAATGGCAGTGGGCAGGGCACGTCACTCGAGCGGAAGACAATAGATGGATGAAGATCCTGACGGAGTGGACTCCGAGAGATGGTATAAGGAAGGTGGAGAGATAGTCTTCAGAACTTTAGTAACAGATGACATACGACAGAAACAACTGGAAACTACTGGGGGAGGCTTATGCCTATAGAAATTGAAGGAAAATTGCTAAACTAACTAAATAAATATCAAAACAGAAATGTAGTAAAAATCGAATATATATAAACAAACAAATGAAAACTTTAAATCAAAACCACATGTTGCCGCATATAAATTTTAAAACTGAATTAATGATACAGAATATTTATACAAGAATTATATTTAAAATGGGTGAATAAAGCTTACATTATCATTTATACTTAGAAATGTATAAATCTTAAAGTTTCAACGACTTCAAAAGTTAGCATGTCTTGGTATCACCGGGGCTATGCGAACCTACCCTACGGCAGCAGCCCTAGAGGCACTTGTTCACCTTATTCCATTGCACATCTTTGTCAAAAAAGTGGCAATACTCAGTGCAGTTAACCTACAACGTTCTACAGGAATTCAGAAAAACAGATTTAAGGGTCACACAGCTATCCTTTCTGACTTTCGCGGGCTTGAAATGATCCGACTTTATGCCCAAAAAACTCTGTTTTAGCAGAAGGTTCGAGACAACGATCCCGAACTTCAATTTTAGGGAAACTGGCGATCCGGTGCTGAAGGACAAGCATGGTATACCGACGGATCAAAGATGGACTTCGGTGTTGGAGCTGGTATTTATAGCCCTAATTACAAAGTCTCGAAGGCATGTTATATGTCCTAGTGTCTTTGAGGCAGAACTATATTCCATTGATGAATGATGCGCCAGATGAATTAACGGAAAAAAACGGATAAGTGCACATAAAATCGAGCCCGATTGGTTGTGCACTTATCCGTTTCCGACTGTAGCTACAATTCGTTTCGTCCTGCGAGCCCCGTACACCTAGTTATTCAACTCATTCAATTGTTAAATGCCCTCATACATCTAGTTGATGAATTTGTGTGGTTTTGCCAAACAAATCTGTTGCTCGAGTTGATGAACTGTGTTTTCGGTGTGGTTGTCCACTAGACGAAGCTTCCGGCCTCAAGCAACGAGTTGAATGCCCTCAGTAGACTGTTCAACTGATGTTCCTACTCGTTTGTTTTCGAAATAAAATCCATCGCCATCTCGTTTCTTCATTTCTGGCTTTCATCCCTTAAATACACAATGAATGACAAAAAATGTTCAAAGACACATTTACCACACAACAGTGAGTTTATCAATGCGTTGCTACCCTCATACATGACTAGACGAAGTATCGGAAGTTGAATGCAATCGCCAACTTGAAATCGTTGCTCGATACGATTCAAAACCATGTCCAACGAGTAACACGAACCCCAACCATCTCCGACATGTTGGTTGGACAAAGTTGAGAGCCTAAAACGCGTTGATCTCGTAATTGATGGCAGCAGTTGTTGGTCCTTCGAGTCAGATCTATGGTTCTTTCGTTTTTTCCATCTTCAACATTAGGGGTGACTGCACTGCATGCCATATGAAGCAGCCTTCACTTGGATCTCCGAGGATCCATTGTGTTATCCTAGGGTGAAATGATCAGTCTGAAAGGTTGGTTGGTTGACGTTCGGGCTCGCTGAACTATTCCGAATACATATTGAACGGCTTCTTAGTGGCTGTTCGCCGTGACATAGTGGTTAGTACGTTGGACTGCTAAGCGAGAGGGCATAGGTTCGATCCTCAAAACCGATCCTCTTCGCAGGCATGACAAACCTGGAAGTGTAGAATCTGTCATGAAAAAGCTTCTCTTCACTTCATTCGGAGTCGGCAATAAAACTGTAGGTCCCTTCTATTCGTACGAACAATATAACTTGAATGGTTGTGAAGATACTAGGCCTTGGCTCTCTATGAGGTGTTGCGCCAAATACTTGTTTGTTTTTTGGCTTCTGAAACAGATCACCCAGGTTGTTGAAGTAGTATCCAGCAAAGACCGTCTTTCTGGTTCTACGTAGGTTGGGACAGTAGAGACAGTACTGAGTGATCGATCAAGGAAAGGTTCTGTTCTAAGCCCTTCCTGCCTAGCTCATCCGCCATTTTGTGTTTTGAGCTTGTCACGGCAACGTTCTACAAATTTTGACATTGATGAAGTTGGTTGCTTGGCTGTGGAAGGTTACTTAGTCCACGGTTGGGCCTCGATCTCATTTCCCCCAGATGAATGTTGAAAAAAGTTTTGTGTGGGTAAAAGGAGTGTGCGGCGAAAACTATATTGCTTCTGTGCAAGGACGGGGAAATCTTCTAATGTTTTTGACAAACCCCAGGATGTCACCGGCGGCGCATCCGCGCTACTTGTGTCTGGCAGGCTTACCAGTTTCAACCAATTCTACCTACCTACCCAGGATGTCACCGATCACTTTGCTGTCTAGTTGCATTAGATCTGGTATTCACATGGTACATGGATTCTAGTATTCGTTTGCGTAGTCTGGACAGTAACATTGTTCCACATCCTCCTTACAGTTCTCGCAGGTTGCAGTGTGAGCTAGTCCGATACTGTGTGGTGCTCTGTAAGAAGTCCCACCACTTATTTCAGTTGTGTTCTGTTGCAATTCATGCAATTATCTGATCGCTCTTTTTTTTATAATTAGCGCTAAAGGGATTATGACTAGCCTTAAACTAAAGCACGGACTTTAGGGAAATTAGAGGAGAGATGAAAGAGGTACCCATTGGCGTTGACTTTGAATGCTTGTGGGTTGTAATGATGAGAAAACACAGAGCTATGTAGATCAGTCTACATTCGTGTTGTACGGCTCTGTATGTCGTCCCAGTTGATCCTGTTATCGATTGCTGGTAAAGTTGGTTTTTCGTAGCCGTTTGGTCGGTTATCAAAATTTGAAAATACATTTTGGTCGACCACTGACACATTCAGAGTCTTATCGTCTCATTTCAGTTAAATTATACAACTGACAGCAAATTGTCACGTACCTACATATATTAAAGTTTTAAGCTTTCTCTGCTGTCGTCTAACTATAATTACTTGTCAAGCAATTTAAAAGCTTAATGTTGGTTCACTGGTTTTCATAGACAGAAGCCATATAAATTGTCTAAATCCAAAGATTCATCAAATTTCCAACAAAAAAGTTTCAATAAATCGATTTATTTACCATTTTGTTAGGTTTTTTTAGAATTGAGGTCACTCCCACACACACACACACACACACACTCATATCACTCCGACTAAATGTCAACGAAAGAAATGCATTTTCGGTTTTTATTTCCTCCGCTTACATACTTTGACGTATACGTGATGTCATATGTGTCAATAATCTGACAGACTGACGTCGCCACTAATCCGTTTTTAGTTCAATAGACACAACATACAATGTGCGCGACGACAACGTTCCAGTGCTAGTAGTGTCAATAAAAATGAAGTAGTAAAGCTAAACATTATCCACACCCCCATCTGTGGATTTCCACTATAAATTTATTCCTTCCCCTCCTATCCACCCATCCTCTCTCTTTGGTCACACATACAAAACGTGAGATAAAACAAGTAGAAAAAAAAGAATCAGAGAGAGGAAAATAACATCGATACGAATGATATGCTTAAAGCAAACATAAAAAGAAAAAACTCGACTTGAGCAAAAACGAGATTAAAAAACACGTTTCAAGCAAATTGACAAATATATACTGACAGTCCTACTACACATGAAACTTCAAATGTCAACAAATAGCCGAATTGTCAAAAAAAAAAAAAAAAAAACTCTACAAACGTTCGCGTACAAATGACGTAAACAAGTTGCGACCATTTGCATATGCTATTTGCGGCGATTAAAATAAATATTTACCCTTCCCCGCGATTTTGATTTGTAAACAATAAAATTTGAGGGCCTGTCTACACTCGCTTTAAGTACTGAATACGACCCAAAAAACTGGTTACGATTTTCCAATATCAAATTGACAAACGACAACCCATTCCTAACGTCAAGAATTAAAAAAAAATTAAATTTTCTTTTCAAAGCGTTTCAAGGTCAAAACTCCTCCATGTAAAGTTTGAAACTTTTTTCCAGTTTTTTTTGAATCTGTTTTTGTTTTTGTTTTTTTTTTCTTTTTCCGTCTCTCCCGCTGAATGTGTGGCTTCTTTTTCATGTTTTTGGCAATTTACTTTGCTCTCCTCTCAAGCTGTGCGCGCTGTTTGGGATTCGGTGTTTTTTTTTTTCTTTTCTTTCTTTTGGCTAATTATTTATCGGCCCGTCGCCTTTGGCCATGCAGACTGGTTAGATTGGATTGTCGAAGAAAGAGGAGGAGGAGGAGGGCCATCGGTCGTCTTAATATTAAACGTTAAGTGGTGGTTTTTTGGACGACTTCACAGGCCCCAAAGTCTACAAATGAACCAATATCCAAAAATAGTCTGAACAGTTTTTTTTTTTTTTTTTTTTGCTGTTGTTGTCGTTTTTCCACCATTGACGTTGTTTCCTTCTGTCAGTGGAGTTGTCATTATCTGTTGTGGGTTATACCTACATATGTACCTACCTGTGGATACAAATATGACGACAAAGGGGTGCTGACTTTCCCCCGCTAGCTAAAGAAAGAAAGATGTTCTCAACTTTTTTTGATTAGACTTGGATTTTTTATTTTTTTTTATTAATTTCCAAACGTTTCGCTTGATTTTATTTGATTGTTTCTTCGTAATTGAATGCGATGTTCACGTGAGAATGCTTAAACATTCAAAACACATTCGAGTAGTCATAGTCACAATGTTTAAGTGGGTGGTTTTGGTTTTGGTTTTTGTTTTTGTTTAAATAAAAAATAAAAAGACGTGATGTACAATTGAATTCAAGTCAAGTTGATTTTGAAGGTTACTTGTAAATTTGTTTACAATTTTACTTACACAAGATTGTAAATGTCAAAATGGGGAATGTATAGATAGTTTTAGAAAAACAAAAAAAGTTTTGTGGAAAATTTCCAATGGTCCCTTGCTAAGTCTTCGTATTGACCGTGAACTTTTGAGAGTTTAATAACACTTGTAGGGTTTGGCCTTCATAGTATTTTAGGGGAAACATTTTGATAGACACAAGTCGAAATGTGACATGTGTCAAACGTTTAATATTGCGTGTTGTTTGTTTGCTTATGATGATCAATTGGAAAGGGGTGGTAGTCTTAATGAAAGTGTCTATGAGAGGTGGGGCTAGCTTGCATGCGTTAAGAAGTAACCTTGTCCTTCGTAGATTACATACACGCAAAGGTTTTACAACAATCGATATGAACACTGTTGTCGAAAAGTTTCTGGCAACTGAATGCCTAGTTCTATTAGAACTCTGTTGTGTTTGCGTTCGCCTCGGTTAAGTTTAAATCTGTAGCCACAAGGAAAAACAGCATAAGTCACACACAACACATGTCAACTTATGTTGTTTTTCCTTGTGACCACAGAAATGAATTTTTGGATCTCTAACCCCACGCCAATGGGGATCTAGATGCGATTTCTGAAGGTAAAATTGTTTCATCAGGTATCAGGTATTCATGGCTAGCAGCGGCAGAGGTTTTATTGGACGTTTTTTTAAAAACAGAAACGTATGCATAGGTATGTGTTCATACATTTATTTGCCATGACGGCGCGTAGAGCACCAAGAGCTAGCTAGATTTTTACAACCATTCTTGTTCGAAAGAATGCACAGAGCTTATTGCCGACTCCGAACGACGGTGGCACAAAAACTGCGCACCCGCGCTACTTGTGCTTCTGGTAGGACTTTACCAGACCACAACTTCTACCTACCTATCTGCTGAACGATGAATTGAACATTGAACCTCCTCTCGAAGGTTTAAGATTGTATGTCGACAGGTGGGGCTAGTCTTAGGTTAGGTTAGGCTAGGTAGGAGGGTTGACGGGGAAGGAAGTCCTTTCTCCGTCACACTTAGGTCAATGTAGACCCATTGTGATGCCCTAGAGGTTGCAGCCCCTAGTCTTACGTTATTTGAACTTGTTTCAGTTCACTAAGCAGTCCAACGCACTAGCCCCAGCGACCACATTCTCTAAATGTTAAGCAAATATATTTTAAAGGTCGTCTTCGGAACAGACTTCGGCTCGGTTTTTTCAGGCTTCATTCTTTTGCATTTTTCACTGATTGGCTGCAAACTTCTCAACGTTTTGCAATGTGTGATCTATCCACTTTAACTTTTGCATCTGAATTATCGGCACGTTTGCCTCTCTTCCTTCTTTGCGGAACCTTCACCACTTGGTAAGTTGGTTGTATAGCAGACTCCAGCTGGATTCAATCATCAGAATGTGTCTATAGATATATTTGTGCCCAAATTGGATGTTTCTTACTTCTGATGGCGGTAGAGTCCGGGGTAGACCTGGGCCTCAACCAACAAGTGTCTCGAACTAGCTGCCTCCAGTTTTGCATGCCAAGTTGGTTGAGGTACCTTTTCACTTTTATGCGGCACTTGAATCGCGGTCTTTCTTTACTGCGTCGTTCCTCTGGTGTAGGGTAGGTAGGTAGAGGTTCAACATCAACCCAAGTAGCACTGGAATGGGTCTTTTTGTTACGACGATTCATGGAATGCTGTGTGATAAAGATGTGAGACAGTCGATGCCTAATATCCAGTTAAAAAAACGGATTAGATCTCGTATCCTTTTACCCGAGATGTCGTTGAGGTTGTCGAAAAATGGTTGGTTTAGTGTACGCAGTCTGGCTCTTGCTAGTGCCGTACATTTGGAGAGGAAATGGGAGAGAGTTTCCTTCTCATTTTACGTTTCCGCAACTGCGGCAGTGGGGGTTGTATGGGATACCGAGTTTGGCCGCATGTCCTCCAATTGGCAAAAAGCCCAGTGATTTTCGCCGTGATTCTGGCGATATCTGGGCGGATTCTGGTAGATCGGCTATATCTTCCTTGATATGTCGCAGTTGGTGAACCGCCTCCATTGGAGGTTAGCCTTTTGCAGAAAGTGTAAGTGGATTTGTCCTTAAACCGCTCCTAGCAGGATGTGGACCCTTTCCGCGAATGAGCCGTGTAGAAATGAGTCCTGCCCGTCCAGTTCGTTTGCACGTTCGTTTCCTTTTCTGT
Organism: Criorhina ranunculi; assembly: GCA_951813785.1. Lineage (NCBI taxonomy): Eukaryota > Metazoa > Arthropoda > Insecta > Diptera > Syrphidae > Criorhina > Criorhina ranunculi. The sequence continues at coordinate 57,659,556 of OX638384.1, read as the reverse complement.
CACTATGCCCTGGAACCCAGAGCAGTGTGACCTTGAAGCGTTCCCCTAAGCGGGCAAGTTCGTTCCAGCACTCCTGCACCAGTTTGGAGGATATGGTAGCCGAGTCAAAAGCTTTGATGGCGGCTTGGCTATCTATGAGGATAGCAATGATTTGATTGTGCGCTGTGTCACGCTCGAGTTGCATGCAAGCCTCTCGGATTGTCAGTAGTTCCGCCTGGGAAAGGTTGGCATACCTATTGTGACATTTTCAGTGATTCCGAGTACCCACTGTTGCCGGTGTAGATGACCTAGTCAAGTAATAGATTTCTCTGGTATACAATATGTATTGTTAAGTGCTTCGTGTTAAAGTACCCAAACCGTTTAAGTACCCAAAAAATATAAGATTCATGTATTTTCTATATATCAAGCGGGTTCGGATAGCTACCTCATCCGTTAAAGCGCTCAAAACAGTAAAGATGTTCACGAGGCAGTTATCCGGGTTTTACTGTATAAGTTGCAAGGATCCACCTTCGAAAGAAAGCTGCATTCGGAAACTATTTGCATCAATCTGGTGACCTGACACATTGTTTATGTCAGAACATGCCATTGGCACATTTTTTGTCACCCCCACTGTCATCCACTCGGCTGTCATTGATTCACTGTATAAGTTGCAAGGATCCACCTTCTAAAGAAAGCTGCATTCGGAAACTCTCTGAAACAACCTTGTGACTTGACAACATGCCATTGGAATCTTTTTTGTCACCCCCACTGTCATCCATCCGGCTGTCATTGATTTTCACTGACATTTCTCTCTCTTTTTCTGTTGCAAAAGTTTAAAAACATTGAATTCCGTATTCAAAATTGAGATGTCCACATCCTTTCTGTTTCCCTCTAAGTAATCGTAAAAAAAAAATGTTTATATACTTTTTATTATCCATATACTCGTAGTAAATATTTGCGGGGCGCTAATTTCAGTCATTTGACAGTTTTATTTTGGTCGTTTTTGTGTGCTGGTCTGCTGCTCGGTCTAATGAACAGCAAACGGGCACACAAATAGTGTCAATAATTATTTATTGGATTTCATTTTGGTGCTTTATTTGGGCAGCACGACAACAGTAACAAATACATAAAAAAGAAAAAAAATAACAGCAAAACGAAACCAATAGCGAATTTTCTTCATGTTTTCCTATTAGCAACAATGGACTGTTTGTTTTTGCGGATCAATTCTTCTTTATTTTTTTGACGTAACAATGATCCGATGTTTGTGTTTTTTTACACCTCTTTTTTGATTAGTAATTAGATATAATTAGAAATTAATAAAATCCAATGATTTTTTGTATTTTGATCGGTCAAAATGTGTGAATTTTTTTGAAGCAAAAAACACGAGATTCGATAACGATGACACATTCGTGAATACATTTATTGACATCGTGCTGTCAGCTTCTCAAACTGCGATTTGTGTGCAGTCGAGAAGTGTCAATATAAATAAAATATTTTTTATTTTTATTTTTTTTTTGTTGTTGCAGATAAATTCACGTAAAATGTGAAAATATGGCACGTTCTTGACGGTTTATACACAGTTCGCTTGATTGTTGTAATGTAAATCGTAAAAAAAAAAAATGAAGTTTACTTTGCAAATTGAAAGCACAAATAGTCGAGTAATGCAACAAGCAAACACATGAAATTACAATGAAAATGCGTTTTAGTTTTTTCTACGATAACAACAATCGATGTCATTGTTGTTCGTACATAAATCCTTTCGCAATCGAACGGAAATTAAATAATCAAATCGTTTCGTAAGTTTCCAAAAATATCTAGTTAACTAGTTTGAGGCAGAATATGTTTTTTTTTTTTTTTTTTGCAAATGCGTAGATTAAGATAGAAATTCCCTGAAGATATTTGTGATTGTGATCGGATGGTTGGATACAACTGTTGATAGGGCATAGGAGCTTGATATTGTTGTGATTTCTGTTGAAATCATGCGCACATTTGTTTATGCAGTTGAATTTGAAGTAAAGTATCTTGGTTTTGGTGGTAATTTCTATCGAAAGTTTTCGATGAATTTGAATGCGAGTTGTGAGTATTTTTAAATTATTTTATCTTGTAGAGATTTATGAGTAAGATAGAGACGTATTCGAATTTAGAAATCTAATCTAAAGTGGTTTCTCATGATGTTCATGGCGCTACAAGTCTTAATCAAGGAAACGTCAGAATGGCCGTCTGTCTGGATTAAGCAGCCATTGACGTGACGACATGTGAACTGAAGTGGCAGTGGGTCTGCGATGATATCTTTTTGCACTCTTTATTTCATTAGTCACCATATCCACTAATCCGGCTAAGTCGAGATCAAGATGGCGGCGCTACGTCTAGTTTTTGAAGTTTGAAATTGCTTCGGCAGAAACTGTCGCACCTCTAACACCCGGCATCGATTTTGAAGACGTTTTCGTGTCACGCTGACTATGAAAAAATTTCTCAACCCGTAATCACAACTTAAAAAGAAGAATAGGTATTCATTTGACACATATGCTTGATACACCAAGGAACTGTAAGGCCGATGAGCTGGCTAAGCGTGGCCTTACAATGCCAATTTTACTCCAAATGCGAAATCTAGGTATATCTCTCGCTACATACTAGCTACTGATTAAGATAGATGCAATCAGCTTACCACGTGCTAGACTACTTTGGTCCAATTGCTATGTAAAATGTTCTAAGAGCTTTAATTTCGCTTTAAGGTAAACTCACAGCGACGCTTGGTCTTTTCTCAGATGATCATAGGCTGACTTACTTTCTTAAGGTATCGCTACAGTCCGGGGTGGACCTGGACCTCAATCAACAAGCGTCTCCAGCCAGCTTGATCTTTAGCCGGCTGCCTCCAGTTTCGCACGCTGAGTTGATTGAGGTCCACTTCAACTTGAGCTCCTGGGTTTTTTCCGAGATCTGCCGTAGTGTGAATATTTGGTCGACGGTGGACTTTCCTGGCCTAAAGCCACACTGATATGAACCAATCCTGTTGTTGACGAAATGCTTCAGATGTTCACCCAATACGGCAGATAGGATCTTGTAGGCGATGTTAAGAAGACTAATACATCTGTAGTTGGCGCAGTTCAGAGGGTCTCCTTTCTTGAGGATCGGACAAACAATGCTGAGGTTCCATTCATCGGACATACTTTCTTCTGACCATCTTTTACAGATGAGTCAGTGTATGCTCCTTGCTAAGTCATCACCTGCCGCTTTGAAGAGCTCGGCGGTCCGATCCAGCAGCTTTGTTGGACTTCAGCTTAGATATGGCTTTCTTCACTCCATCCAGGTCGGGTGGACGGAATGGGTGGTCTACATCGTCTGGGTTGAAATGTTCTTTCTACAGAACACTCCTTCCAAATCCTCAGCATCGACTGCGACTCTACCCTTGCTCGCCTCTACCGGCTTCGGTTCGGGGTTTGTGTCGTTGGCATGTATTTTTTTTTTAACCTTTTAGTGAGACGCAATCGTTGAAGGATTTGGCGATCTCTTGCGATTGTAGCCTTCCGACGTCAAACTCGCAGCATTTGCTTGTTTTTGCGGTGCTCGGGATATCCGCAACCGTACTTTGGCAACAACAAGGTAATGGTCCGAGTCGATGTTGGCCCCTCGCAACGTTCGGACATCTATAATACTGGAGGAGTGCCTTGCGTCGATCGCAATGTGGTCAATCTGGTTGACGGTTGATTGATCAGGAGATCTCCAAGTCCCCTTATGAATATCAAGATACAGGGACCGCGTGCTAGCTACTACAACGTTTCGCTTCGCCGCAAAGTCGATGAGTCTGAATTCGTTGTCGGAGGTGGTGTCGTGCAGGCTATACTTTCCGACAGTAATACCAACGATGCCGAGGACAATTTTAATGTCATAGCTAGGGCACTGCTCGTAAGTCTTGTCCAAGAGCTCGTAGAAGCTATCTTTGGTGTCGTCATCTTTCTCCTCTGTGGGGGCGTGCGCGTATATGATGCTAATGTTGGCAAATTTAGCCTTAATACGGATTGTTATGTGCCGAAAACTCAAGAATTCTGGCCTAAGTCTGCCACTAATAATAAATTCGCATCCAAATAAGTGCTGCTTTTGCTGTCGAAAACAATCGCCGTAGTAAATGTCGCAGTTTTTCATCCTCTTTTTGTCAAACCCATCTCATCGCATTTCTTGGGTGGCGGTTAAATCTCGGTAAGATCAGTCCTAGATCGGTTTTAAGTCGACAACATGAACTTTGTCCTCAAACACGCCTTCAATTTGAAGTCGGTATAGTGGAACTCTCTCACTGAATTCTCATCAAAAAATTCTTGTGAGGGTCGCAATTGACCGTCACTTAAGCTTTTGAATTGAAATTACATTCACGGAAATCGATTGTTTAAAAAAAAAAAAATCAAGCCCCCTCATTCAAATGCTCAGTCCAAGGCCCATTAAAGGGTTACCCACTCTTCAAAACAAAATTTCTGACAGCCGGCTATATGCGTATTCTATAAATAAAAACAAAACATTCCACTTCCTCTCCTTTGTGAAGGTTAAAAACGTAAAAATTCCTCACGACACAGCGTGTAATCAAATACATACTTCATAAACAAATAATAATAATCCGGAGCACATACAAAAACTAAAAAAAAAAAAAAAATTGAAACTCAAAACATATTATTCGTTGCCCGCCCCACACACGTCTCCAGTGACAGAGAACTTGAATAATTCGACACCGAATAACAATTCAATTTGACACTTGAGTTCGAAAATTTGACCGCACACCGTATAGGTGCTGCCCTCTGCAAATTCCAATAAAAAAAAATCTTTTATTATTTTGTTTATACATTATTAAGCAGTTTTTCGTTTTAAATTGTGTCGTTGATTTTATTTTTTTTATAATTTATGAGAAAAAATAATTTTCATTAAATGGGACATGCACTTCCGTCCAAGTGACAAGTGACAGAGGGACAACCTCCCAAATAATTGGAAAGATTCAGACAAGAAAAAAAAACGGAGGAAAATCCGAAACGATTTGTCCCCTCTAAAGGTGAAGGATGTAGAACACAAGTAGGTGAAGGCGTTGTTGTGTATGTTGCAGGGAGGAGTAAGAAAATGATGAATCAGCAAATTGCTGCGTAATAAGCCAAAAGGTGATAGAGAGTATGTGAGTGCAAAGCAAAGTGCAGCAGCCGCCAGCGTGACAAACAAAAAGGGGGGAAACCAAATTGGAAAAAATTGTGAAATAAAAGCTTCAATTAAGAGGCCTCCTCCACTCCACCGGTTGTTTTGTTGTAGGATATTGTCCATTTTTTTCTTTGGAACTATAGTGGCACCGACCTTCGGTGGCTGGGCTACACACCCTACAGGAAAGCGAATGCGCCTTTTGCAACAGTTTGTCCTCGTTGAAGACAAAACATGCGGCAGTCGATATAATGTTGCTTTTGCACAGTGGGGTTCGAAATGGATTTTGATGGAAGAATAAATGTTTTTGAGTCGGTTTTTTCCCATTCCCATTCCCGTTATTTGACAGAGCCAGGGCCCCTACTCTGCATTGCGATTCTAAAGTTCGGATCTTTCAAAACCGGCAATTTGAAACGCAATTCATAAAATCCATACAAAATGTCCGCTTTCGAACGATCCGATGTTTAGATTCACAATACAGAGTAGGGATCCAGGCATAGAATACCTGGCAACCCTTTTTTTTTTAAAGGAATTCTCAGAGATTTCTGACATAAAATTCTGCAACATTACTAACTTTCTGAACTTTACAGGATGGATGTGAAAACTACGCTCTTAGACACACCCATCAACATCTAGGTCACGTGAGTTGTGGCATCTGCGCTACTTGTGTTTCTGGTAGGACCATACCAGATTCGACCTGTTTCCATTCTATCCAGGTCATTGCGTTAGGAAGACATTTCTAGAAGATAAGTCGAAGAAACCTTCCTTTCAAATCGCCTAGCTTCTCATTTCGGCCTTAAAAAGTTAGGTTAGGTTAGGTAGGAGTGGCAGGCCGCAATTGCAACATCACTTAGACCAGATAAGGTCCCAGGATTTGTATTTCACCAGAAATACTACCCGCAGAACCAGCCGGAGCTTGCTATGAAGCGCTGGAGACTGCCTATGTTGATGTCAGCCATTTCACTTAGGTTGTTGAAGAAGCTGGCTCCTAAGTATGCTCTTCTTCGAGCTGAAAGGGCCGGGCATCGTCTCCTCCTCTTCCTCATCCATGCAGCTTCTGCAGAAGACGTTGTAAGGAAGGCCCACCCTATATGCATGCTTGCCGATGGTACAGTGTCCCGTAATGACACCCACTAAGGTGCTTATTAGCAGTCTATTCCGTCTGATGAGACAATGGGAACGTTTGAGATCCAGCTTTGGCCTAGTGATGAGACAGGTGCTACCTACTGTCCATCTATGATAAGCGATATTGATTCTTATTGAGTAGCAATTTGCAGGTGGCCAGAGGCATACTTAAATTCCCCTTATCCGGCAGAATTGGTAGAGTTGTGCCCCCTCTAGCGAGTTCGCCCTTAAAACGTTACCCCCCAATGCAGTTAAAGAAGAATTGGTGCAATTATGGAGTGTGATTGAGAGAATCTTTCTGCTTCCTGAAAGTCTGGATATCACCTATTTCTTCGAGACCGGTATCCGAATAGACCCCAAGATCTTCCATCGTTTCTCGCTAAGGTTGGGCAGTTAGGTAGGAAGTGTTCGATGTCTTCTTTATCCGCGCAATTCTTACAAATCACTGCTGTCGTGTCTCAATATCAGCTTAAATTTTTCCCAGCTTGAACCTAGAAGCTTTTTATTGAAGAAGTCAGTTGGTTTCTTCATCACTTTGCACGTCGAAAAGTTTGCCCAATCGTCGGTTTCGACAGCTCATAGAGAGCCCGGGGTTATAGCTTCTCGCAGCGATTCATGTTGGACGTGTTATATTCCCACGAATGGAGGGGACCTACATTTATAGTGGCGACTCTGAACGGCGGATTGAAAAGATTATAGTCCTGCAAGTATGTCATGCCTTAGGATAGGTGGTGCAGCGGAAACTTTTTGCATCTCAGAACCCATTCTTGCGAGCTCATCCTCCTTTTCATTCCCATGGATGCCCTTCTATTCCAGGACCCAATTGAGTGAGACGTTATGATTGACGCTGAGTGTCTTGAGTTCATCGTGGCAGCGTTTCACGGTTCTAGATCTAATTGTTGTGGATGTGATGACTTTGATGGCTGTAGGTGTCGATGTAACTTCTTGGGAGTGTCTGTTGTGATTGTCCTTGCCTGTGCCTGTGAAGATTGCTAGAACTTCCGCCTGGAACACGTTGCTATGGTTTGGAAGCCTTACCATAGCCGTGGCGTTTAGCTAACAAAATGTTTCTGTCAATTGTTTCGAAGGCTTTTTTAAAATCAAGGAAGACAATCACCACGTAGTTCTTCGCGGCGAGCTCCTCTTTCCAGCGTTGTTCAGTGCTGACTTGCACTAGTGCTTTCTTCGAAATCCAGGCAGAATTTCGAGAAACAGTTTGTTAGACTCAAAGTAGGTACTCCTCAACCTGATGTTTGACAAGTTAATGATCTCTCCTGTCCAGCTTACTCTGGAGGGAATTTTGGGTTCGAGGTTTAGGCTGATGATGACTTCAAGTGCTGCTTGACTGTCCAAATAGATTTTTATTTTCCTGTCGTGGGTGCGGTGTTTCAAGAAAACTCCGACTTCGGCTTAGAAGACTGTGACAAAGGTGAATTGCAAGTTCTACCGGTGGGTTTTTCCAGTCGAGGATGGCTGCAATTTTGGTATCTTACTTAGATAAGATTAGATTAAAAATTGAGGAGGTCCAAAGTCCCTTATCACTGCGGCCACAGATGGGCCTATTTTGATGTCCTCTTAGTTAAAGCTCTTCCATGATGCCGGGTATCTTACTTACTAAAGGTACCAATAAGCGTCTCCACCGAGCTCGATCTTTAGCTAGCTGCCGCCTCCAGTTTCCACGCTAAGTTGGTTGAAGTCCACTTCTGCGTCATCTGAGTCGCGGTCTTCCTCTACTGCGCTGTCCCTCGAGGGTGGATTCGACGATTTTTCGGACCGAAGCATTGGTGTCCATCCGCTCTACATAACCCAACCATCTCAGTCGTTGCATCTTCTGGCTAAGTCGATGTCGCTTTACAGCCCATATCTCTTCCTCCACTAATCATCTATGCAGACGGGACGGATTTTTGGATTCGTCCGTGTATACAACTTCCCGTCATTGTTTCCTGTTCGAGCCAAAGACTCTTTTTAAGGGGAAACGTGCTTTGAAACTTTATTCTAAAAATGTTTCACTTTTTGTTGCGTTCCGATGTCTAGTCACTAAAGTTTCACTTCAAAAAAATAGAAGAAAGATGGCCGACCAGAAGGTTTTTTTGCCACTTTGACAGAACCTTCAAACAACTGTCATCTTGATTCTTCTAATCAAATTTCATTGTAAAGTTATTTCCGACGTCTTAATTGGCCCCACTGAGTACTGTGTGTGTGTGTGTGTGTCGCCTTCATTCTTTTAATTTAAACTTCAATACGATGACGATGGCGATGATGCTACGGCTGTCGACATCATGAACATCATCATCATCATCATCATAATGAGCATTATTATCCGCAATTGTTGATTCATTCATCCCGCAAGGAAGTGGCCTTTTGTTATTATTATACAGTGCAGCGCGCCCCCTTGGGCTTCAGTTTCGTTTTTTTTTTTGTTTCTGTCGGCAGCCGCCGCCTCTTTGCTGCCACACTATCGCACACAAAAAAAAAGTGTACATTCAACGTCAAAACAAAAGTCATAACATTTTTTTTTTTAAATAATTCTAATTTATTTATAAGTGAACGCTTAGAAATTTATTATTAAATCATTTGAGGTGATGAATTAGTTGTTGCTTTGCTATTAAATTGTTTCCATTTGAACAAAGAGTGAGCAAATATATGTTTGACATTTTGTTCCGAAGACTTTTATTGTGACAGTGACACATAGAGTGTCGTTATTGGGGTAAGAAAACACACCGTCGCGGTGCTACAACAGACACATTGGGAGCAATTAAATTGTTTCTGACGGGGGGAAAGCTTTGAAATATTTTTTATTTTCGCAGAAAATATTTTTTTTTGCCTTCTGATCGGAAATGTTTTGTTTTTCTTTTCTTTTCTCCACTCTTGTCAAAGATGCCGCGCGCCGACACTGTTGACAGTGGAGAGATGAAACAAAGAAACAAATATAAAAAATCATATTATTGTGGCAAGCGGATTATACCGGAATTCATTGTCTTTAATCATTTTTTTTGTGTCTTTTTGTTGTTTTTTCGCTTCAAGTTCACATGTTTGCTTCGTTTGATGTAAATTTATTTATTGTTTGTATATTTCGCGATGATGACAGTCGGACAAGTGATTAATTCAAACATCGGTATGTGGTGATCATACTTGTGTGTACTATCATCGTGCACATCATGTGGGTGAACGCACGTTGTCATGTCACATGTGACAAAGATTTGAATTAAATGAGACAGACTTCCGGTCATCGAGGAGTTAATTTGAAATCGGTTTTGTTTATCTGATTTATTTCAAAAGCCCGATAAACTTGATTTGATTTTTTGCTGTTTTGAATGAACTTGACATGATTAGTGATTGATTGGGCTAGAGATTCATTTCCATGGAGATAATCTTCAGAATAATCTTTATGAGACACATTCAATGACTTTTGTGGCTCATTTCAGACACGATTTAGCTTCTTTTCAAGTTCTTTTGCTTAAAATTGTGCTGCAGTCCGGGGTCGAACTGGGCCTTAACCAACAAGCGTCTTCAGCCAACTCGACCGTTAGCTAGCTGCCTGCAGTCTTTATGAGACACATTCACTGACTCACACCTTTTGTGGCTCATTTCAGACACGATTCAGTTTCTTTTGCTTATAATTGCGCTGCAGTCCGGGGTCGAAATGGGCTTCAACGAAACTCGACCGTTAGCTAACTGCCTCCAGTCTTTATGAGACACATTCACTGACTCACACCTTTTGTGGCTCATTTGCGACACGATTTAGCTTCCTTTCAGGTTCTATTGCTTTTGATGGCCCTACAGCCCGAAGTAGACCTGCGCATCAACTAATAAGCGTCTCAAGCCAGCTCGATCGTTAGCTTGGCAGCTCTCCAGTGTTGCATGCCAAGTTGGTTGGGATCCCTTTCCACCTGAGTCGCTGTATTCCTCGTCTGCGTCGTTCCTCCGAGGTATATACGAAGATTTTTTGGGTCGAAGTGCTGGTGTTCATCCGCTTTAAATGTTGTAGTCATCTTAGTCGTGGTATTTGGACTCCTCTTACTGGGTCGATGTCGCTCATACAGTTCCTCTTTGTATTTTCTCCACTCACTGTCTATGCAAACGGTGTCGAAGGACTTTTCGCTCGAAACAACCTAGGGCGACATCATCCATGTCCATGATTCTGCGCCATAGAGCAGGACTGGGATGATCCATTTTCACTTCATTGAATCGCTGCCAAATTGTGATGCGTTTAGGCTTTGAGTCATTTCTACCCTTAGGAGTGGTCAGAGTCTGAAATAATGCCGCCTTCCATATTTCCCAACGAAAATGAGAAGGAAACTCACTTCCATTTCCTCTGTAAGTGTCCAGCAAGAGCGAGATTGTATGCACTAAACCAACCATTCTTCAACGACCTTAACGACATCTCGTGATACGAGATCTAATCCGCTTTCTAAACTCCACAGGTTGGATCAAGGCACCGACTTTCTCACATTCTCAACACAAACCATCAACCAAGTCACACGAGTGGTGGTAACAAAAAGCCACATCCTAGAGCTATTTGGGTTCTGTTGAACCGCCACCTCTATCTACCTTACCACCACGCTTGACGATGCTTCCAGTTTGCCAAACCAAGGTTTTAAGCGTTCGCAATTGCTTGATCTTTAAACTGGAGGTTCGGTCTTCTTTTTCTTTGTGAATCAGGTGGCTGAGATGCGAAGACCCTCTCGTCCATTCGGTTGATATTGCGGTCTAAAGAGAACAGAACGACTTCTGTGCATAAATAGGACATGTATAGGAACTTGGACACGCCACTAGAATGGATGCTCCTTCCAACGATTTCCGCAGAAGCTATAGAGACGAAGAAGAGGAAGAAATGGTTAATCCTAGAATTCTAATGCACGTCTATGAGGCGCAACGTATTCGGGGTTTCCCCGATATTTCATGGTCCCTTGTTAATATCAAAGCACGCGTTCGTGCCAAACTGCCAACTCATTGTGACGCGCTTCGAGCTTGTGTGCGGACGCACGTTGGATTCTGTTTTTGGCTTGCTGAGCCTCAGGCGAGCATTAGGTTTTAAGGGGCAAAAAAATCTAGTATTCTTGGGTAAATCAACTTTTTTTGCACCTAGCCCTGTCCTATCAAGGCTGAGAAGGCAAGTATTTCTACAAAGACGTCAGCGACCTAGCCAAGCTCTATATTTACAAAATAAGCAGCTTTGTCTGTGAGTTTAAATGGTTCTCCACCGACACAGCTACCCATGTCCATCATGCAAGGTTCCTGGTGCTGGTAGTCCGGTACACTATGTGGTATCACAATGAACCTTCAATCTTGTCTAAGTGTACTCTGTTCTTGACCAAACGATTACTAAATCCGAATCTCTGTTTTCCACTTTGTCTGTCACAAAACGACAAAAATGGCGGTAACATGACAAACAATGTACATATCCTTACAAATGGACACTGACTCTGTGTGGATTTCCTTGTTTACCGCGTGCAAATAAAAACACTATGCCCAAAGGCTTTCTTTATTGCGCAGTCATTAAGGGCGGCGGCGGCGGCGGCGGTGGCAGCACACACAGAGAGAGATTCTTCATTTGGCGTTCCTTCTTTTCAACAATTTAATAAAAAAAAAAAAAAACATTTCATTCGGTAGCTCATTATGACGTCATAAGGATTCCCTAGTTCCATTTATACGAATGATATCATTAACCTTTTGTTTTGTGAAGCATTGCGTGACTTATGCGGGTGAGAGTTAAGTGTATCTACAAGTGTATGCATGTATCTGTGGATGTACTCTAGGTTAATGCACTCGCAAATATTTTAACTTGGTTTATTGGATTCAGTCAGACCGAAAAGAAACGTAGGTACTCTGGGCGAGTGACCTTTTATAAAACCATTCTTGCGTTCGAATTGTTTTGTTTGTTTTGATTTTGGGTGAGTTCCTTGGCTTGGCCTCATTTTTATCGAAACCTAGAAGGTCTAGATCTAGAAGATGTGGTTTGAGTATGAAATTAAGTTCAACGTTGGAGCAAGATGAAGTGTAGGTGTAAGGGTGGCACTGAATCGATTGCTTGCCGCATGCTACCAAATCAATTATTGATGCTTATTAAATTTCTAAAAATAACAGGGTTTCAGTGCAATTATTATATATTTGGCGGTGAAGTCAATAAGTCAACATGGAGGCCGTCCAGATGTATGTCAAGTATGTCAAGTATGTCAGTAGGTTTCTACTGTTTTCTTTAAGAGATACCATAAGAGTGGATAGGGTTATGTTAGGTTGAAGTGGCTAGACCATGTGATACCACATGGATCCGGGGAGATCTCCATACCTACTCGTTAAACCAATTGGAGCTTCTGATGAAGCGAAGGAGGTTTCTGACATCTGTGTTGATCAGAAGAATTCCCCTAAATGGAGTCTTCTTTTTTGGGAGAGAGCTGGGCAGTTACAAAGAAGGTTGGGAAGGTTTTCCTCTTCCTCTGCAGCTTCTAAAGGGTCTTCCAATAGGGACTTCCGAACTTTGACAGTTGATAGCGGCCATATTGTTGAAGCTACATCTATCAAATTGGCTGTCATTTATTCTTTCTGTTTTGCCAAATCACCATGGACGGATATACCGTTCAACAACACGTGCAAATAATAAAATTGTTTTATCAAAATGGGTGTTCTGTTTGGGCAATGTTCCGCGCGCTTCGCCCATTTTACGGTCGCCATAATCGTCCTTCCGAGAGGACTATTCGCAGTGTGGTGGATCAATTTGAGTCCACTGGTTCAGTAAACGATCAACCAACACCCGAACATCAATGAAACGCAAGATCTGCCGAAAGCATCGCCGCTGTCCGTGAGAGTGTGCAGGAGAATCCGAGGCAGTCGATTTCGCGTCGCTCACAAGAACTCGGCCTTTCGCAGACCTTGGCAGACTTGGCGAATTTTGCGTCGTGACTTGGGTCTGCACCCGTACAAAATTCAACTGACCCAGGAGCTGAAGGTAAACGACCATAAACAACGACGTGTGTTCGCTGAATGGGCTCTGGAGCAGTTGGAAACTGACCCTAATTTTCATCGAGAAAGTCACTATTTGGTGTGTATTTTGGGCTGGCGGCGTCGTCGGTCCATATTTCCATCATCATCAACGGCGAGCGCTATAGGTCGATGATTACCAACTTCTTTTGGCCTGAATTGGATGATATGGACACCAACGACATGTGGTTTCAACAGGACGGCGCTACGTGCCACACGGCTCACGCCATATTGGAAATTCTGCACGATCGATTCGAGGGCATAGTCATCTCACGTGGAGGTGATGTGAACTGGCCACCGAGATCGTGCGATTTGACCCCGTTAGACTTTTTCATGTGGGGTTTTCTGAAGTCACAGGACTATGTGAATGAGCCACAAACCACAGCCAACATAACCCATGCCATCGGTCAAATTCAGCCTGATTTATGCGAGTCATGGAAAACTGGACATTTGATGCGCGCCACCCAAGGAAGCCGCGGCGGACATTTGAACGATGTTATATTCCATACATAATGGCATCGATAGGCCTTTCAAACGAATAAAAAATTTCGAGATATCTCACACACACTTTTTTTTATTTAAATTTAAAGATAGGAAGCGCTTATTGAAAGACCCTTTACAAAAATCGTTTGAATGGACGGCATGCTTGCCTATTAGACAGTGTCCCGTGATGACACCTCTTACGGATCTGATGTGTGATCTGTTGCGAGAAATTAAATTCTTTGAGCGTTTCAGATCCAGCCGTGGCTAAATCCATTTTTCCACCTAGAATTTGTTTTCTCGATAGCATCCAGCTTGAGCTTAAGTTTACATTTAGCGATCGGCGTCTCTTTCTGTAAGCACGGGCATGGTTGTTCCATATCTGGCGAGTTCATCAGCCTTGCAGCTCCCTGGAATATTTCACCCAACAAAGGTGAATATTGAACTGCTCCGCCATCTCTATAAGAGATGATCGGCAATCTACAGCTACTAACGAATTTGAAGAGACTGATTCCAGGGACCTTATCGCTGTTTGACTGTCTGAAAAGATACGTATATCTACCTTTTTTCTTTAGCCAAGCTAAGGCTTCTTTGATCACCAATATTTTCGCCAGAGTGGATAGGGGCATCAACCAAAAACTTGAGTACCAAGTTGGTTTGGGTTCGAAGTGGATTCGAAGAGCGTTTGCCTTCATCTGATCTACAGATCCTAGCCAGCTTTGTTGTTGTATTCCAACTCTTCTGACTATGTTGGCGCCGCTGTATCTCTTCCTCTATTCACTAGACGGAACCAGTAGTCAAGGGTTCAGATCTCTGAGCTGTAGAGCAAGACTGGAATTAATCGGAGTCGTACACAAGGTCGTCTTTGTTGCAAGCCCGGCAGCGTAATTTCTGTGCCAATTATAAGAGTTTATAGCGTAGTCTGTGTAGAGAAAATGATATGCCTCCCGATTAGATTGAAGGTGTCGGTGTTGGGTATTCTTTTCCGATGACACACACAACACAATACGACTTATGTTGTTTTTCCTTGTGACCACAGATATGTTGTTTGACACTCGTGAACTACTACAACCGTATAAGACGCGTTTCTTTTGAATCTCCTATCTCTTGAACCGTTGTGACTGCTTTTGACCCATTTTAGCGGTTTTTTAGTCGCTTGTCCATTGACCCATCTTACTCGCTTGTCTCTTGACCCATCATAGGATGTTTACAGCCCATAGTACTGTGGTTTCTCCTCAGAATCCTATTGTCCCTTTGCTTATGCGTTCTAGATGAATCGTTTCACTCCAGAGGATGTCAGGAAGTTAAAGGGTGAATGGCAGCAAGCTGTTCCATTGGGACAACTTCGCCACCAAGGATTCTCTTTCCGAGTTGAACATTCTATTAAAGTGTGTAAAAAGGTCTTTTCACTCTCAAGACGGTCTACAGCAGGAATCTGTTGCAAGATTCATGCGATGTAGATGCATGTTTAGGTGACAGTGTCCGCTGAAAATTCCAATTAGGACTCTTAAGGTTCCTTCCATCAAGATCCGCAATGAAACTAGATTTTCTTTGTGTCAGTATCGGGAATAGCAGCTTTGAGTATGTTTGTCCTGGTGTATTAAGCCAAGCTTCTCTGGATTCTAGCGAGCAAAGACATGTTTGAATGTAAGGTAGCTTTTGCATTGCCCGCAAATCCGCTATCGGCAGGAATCTAGTGAAGAATGACCATGTTGTTCCTAGCTATGTCAGATCATCAAGCAGATTTGGCCAAAGCTGGATCTCAAACGCTCCCACTGTCTCATCAGACGGAAACGATTGCTAATACGCACCTTAGTGGGTGTGATTATGGGACACTGCACCATCGGCAAGCATGCATATAGGCTCGGCCTCCTTTACAACAACTTCTGCAGAAGCTACATGGATGGAGGAAACGATTCTCAACCTTCTCTGTACATGCCCGGCCCGGCCTTAGGAGCCAGCTTCTTCAACAATTTAAGTGAACTGGCCGACATCAACATAGGCAGTCTGCGGGTAGTATTTCTGGTGAAATACAGATCCTGGTGGGACCTTATCTGGTCTAAGTGAGGTTGCACCTGCGGTCTGCCATTCCTACCTACCCTAAGTCAGAGATCGCTTTGTAGGTTGAGCAGGCGCCTCAAGCTATTTTAGGGCAGCTTGATTTGATCTGAGAAGATAAATATAGTGTTCCCCTCAAGTCTCACAACTCTGGTTGATGGCAAATACCTCGGCTTGAAATATGAACGAGTATTAACCGAGGTTTTGACTGAGAAGTTGGCGCATGGTGATTCTCCAGAAATTCCGGTTCCAGATGCTGTTTCCATTTTGGATCCGTCCGTATACCAAACGAGACGGTAGGTAGAGGTGGCAGTTCTAAAATGAAGGCACATTAGTTTATTGCACGTAGTCTGGCTCTTGCTAGTGACCAGACGAGATACTTCGAAATAGACGACGCCCTTCGAGATGGTCGAGGTCGTTGAAGATAGTCCAGGTCCTTCGAGTTAAACGAGTCCAAGCTAGGCTTGGATGACATCCACTGCGTCCAGATTCCTCGTGCTCATTCATCCAAATTAAGTTGCATACAAAGATAATTCCTGTCGAAGGATATTCCTCATATCTATGAGCTTTTCCATTTAACCCATACGCGACTATAAATAAGTTTCCAATACTCGTGAAGTCATGACACATTTCACAATTCCCATAAATCTCAACCGTTCACATTACAACCGAATTCTATTTTGGTGGCTCTCTCTCTCTCTTCGTTTTGTTCGGTTTCTTTTGGCAACCAACCTTAACCTTCAACCATATCTTCGGAGAAATAAAAGAAAAAAAAAAAAAAAAACAGAAAGTCCTCAGTGCGTTCGATTATACTGGGAATTCCTTGATGTGACGCACTCCTCTTAAGATCACATTTAGTCACGAAAGATTTCTTATTATGGCCAGCGATTTACCCCAAACCCATGAGTGGGCGGACGAAAAGTTCAAATAAATTCCTTTCATTGTGCGTTGGGCGAGGAAATGGCCGAAACAACAATGCCACAGCACACAGAGCAGAGCGCGGTGGTGCATAAAGACTTGCATTGCGCGACATTGTTTGAATAATGAAATATCGCCTTGACATACATTTTAGTCATTTAGTTCCCAGAAATCATTGACGCTGTTTGGTTGGATGAGAGGGAATCATCAAATATAATGAGTTTTCATCTGTCTAAGGATACAATGAAAGTACACATAATGTTTACCCATAGACAGGACATTTTTGATTGGTTGCACTTAAAAGGATGAGTGCAATAATTTGACGTGAACACTGGTGAGGTCATTTCGATTGGTTATGACTTTAACCTTCTATTGTGTCAAGGAGAGAATGCACCGTAAAGTGGAATAGGGATATAAAATGCAGCAAGGATATGGTGGCAATTAAATTTGTTTGATGACTTTGAAATTGTCACGGAAGTTGGTAAATTTTTATAACCAACATTCAAATGAAAATGGAAGCCACTAACTGTCAAATGACAGAATGTGACTGTAAGCTGATGAATGAAATAACAATCAAGTCAAGGGGGTAAAATAAACTTAAATCTAGGTCATATAATATTTTTGGCATCCTTACCATTCAAACTTCGTCTATCTGTGTGTGTAAGATGACAGTGGAGAATGCGTTTTAATCTAACCGTTGCATCGTTCTTGATATCACTTTTAAGTGTGTCACAGCTTAATCTTCATCAACTTCCAAGGAAACAACATTCCATGAATCTCTTATTAATTCGAGGTCTTATATGGTCGTTTTTATTGATTAAAGTTCCAGACAATTTGGCATCGTCCTTGTTGAAATTCGTCCAAATGTATAGCGAAAAAAATCTTAACACTGTCCACGAGCAGCTCAGGTTACCAGTATTCACCGCATGAGTCCCAAAAAATCTGCCAAGGTAGGACAATCACACAAGACGTGTTCCGTAGTATATAACTCCAATAAGTCATCTTAAGTCTTTTCTGCTGAGAAACAGCAAGATTGCTGCGGACTTCTTACAAACTTCGAGAAATATCAGTTTTATCTGTCTGCGTCCTGGAGAGTTAAGCCCAATCATGGAAGAACCAACTGGGCAAACCTGTGGGCTGTAGAAGTTCTCCTTTGAACTTTACCTGTTAAGCTCATTGGACTTCTCATTACGGCAATTCTACTGTGTCCTGGGACACAGAAAATACTAAGCAGATTCAGTCTTCTTAAACAAGCGCAGCCTGTTTACAGACAGATCCTCTGTCCCCTTTGCAATATAGTTCGCAGTCACAAGTGTTTTATAAATCTCCGCTTGGAAGACAGAGCTAAACATATATAGCTGTCAGTCTAAAGTTTTCGCTTTCCACAAACAGGGGCTATCTCCTGCAGGATCGACGATGGGAGATAGCGCAAAACACGTAGGGTGGGCTGGCCAACCTTTGTCAACAACATCTAGCATGTCTCGGGTTCTTGACGAACCTTATCTGGGAGAGATACGGGACAAGATAGTGCGTTTAGGGTTAAGTTTAGGATAGCCTTAAGAAAGTAAGGTCTAGTTTAGGTTTAGCTTTAAGTGTTAGTATAGTTTAGGTTTAGTTTAAGCTTGTTAGGGTAGCTCGCGAGATTCTTAACCTTTCTTTCTCCAGGGTTTTGGCATGGGTCCTTGAACAAATGATCTTTTCTTTCATTTCTTTCTTCTCTGTCCGTCTGATGTCTATTTAGGGAACATCTTCTTCTTCTTTAGATAGCTACAATGGCACGAGA
This sequence comes from Criorhina ranunculi, assembly GCA_951813785.1. Classification (NCBI taxonomy): domain Eukaryota; kingdom Metazoa; phylum Arthropoda; class Insecta; order Diptera; family Syrphidae; genus Criorhina; species Criorhina ranunculi. Next base: position 57,641,072 of record OX638384.1, on the reverse strand, counting down.
TTTTGTGTGCTGAGCAGGTGGTACAAGGTGGGGTTGACAAGAACTACCCCCCGTCCGACGAGCTGAGCCGAGCAACGACAAGCGTGCCGCCGTCATCCTCACCGGTACCGAAGTTGCCTTCGTGGCTCAACCTTGGCTCACAACAATGGCTTTCCAGCCTTCTATAAGGATTTGATTACGTCCTTAATCCGGCTCAGACTATGGCGGAAACCAGTCTTGTGCACAGCGAAACTAAACCACAAAACTACAAAGTAGACTTCATTCCATGTAAAAACAAGTGCTTGGATCCGGGAAGAATGGTCAACAACGTCCTAATTGGTCAAGTCTTCGAAAACTAGGCTCAAGAAGGTAACCTAAGTTTTAAAGTGTTGAGTACGTGAGATTGAGATCGGTTGTAAATTTGCAAACATACACTAAGCTTATTCAAGTTCTCAAATAGAACTCATTTAATCTTAAACCTCGTACTTTATTAAATCCTAAGACTATCAGAAGCTGGACTGTAAGAACTTCCATTCGCAAATGTTGACAAACGTCAAATAATTTTGTAATCCTGAAATGTTTCTTGAATTTCTATTTAAAATGAAAGAAATCTAATGAAATTATTTCTTTTTTTCAGTTAATATGGTCAATAGCATCTCAGAAATCTCTGAATTATATGTACAATCATGCAACAAACACAACGCCATCCCAATTCAGTCGGTTTTGGATCATCTGAAAATGATCGAATTGAACAAGGCAAATCGTCAGCCAAGTTTATCTCTAAAATCTATAAAGCTTTTACCATCCGACTGTGAAGCACTCGAGGAGATCTTTAAAAGGGTATACATAGACCATCACCTCATAATGAAATTGAATTATAAATGAATTGCATATTTTTCCAGGTGCAATACAAATCAATTGATATCTCGTCATGTCAACTCAATGAAACTGCCGCAATCGCTCTCTTCGATATGTTCGAATATTATGAGGCTACAAATGAATTGGATATATCATCTAATGCTGAGGGTATGACATCACGTGGATGGACCTCTTGCATCTACATGGTAAGCCGCAGTAGAGAGCTACAAGTGTTAAATGCACAAGGTAACCCGTTGTCCAAAAGTAGTGCAGAAAATCTAGGCAGTGCACTGAATTCATCAAATCTACACACAATTAAATTGGAACACTGTGGATTGAGGGGTTATCCTTTGGATTCGTTATGTGAGTAAAGCAAATCATTATCATGTTCAGTTTTGAATAATTTCCGTTTTTTTTCACCTATTAGGTCTTAAGTTGCGTAACAATCGCATTTTGAGGGAACTATGGCTGGCGCACAATGATCTCACATGTTTGGATGCGGATAAAATTGCACAATTACTAAGAGTGAATCACTACATACAGTTGATTGATATAAGCAACAACACTATTAAGGTGAGTTTGGCTTGTTGCTTATTGCAACACCCCACCAAATGAGGAACTGTCAATATTATCCTGCGTGAAAGTAAACACAGTCAAATGTACATAGTAAATAGAGAATTCCAGTTGCGAGGTATTTTTTTTTTTGGAAAATATTTGAATTTGTTTGGAACAACCTTGCGACACTTCCCTCATATGATGTTTACCGGCGCAGAATTCCAATTTCGATTGACTTTTGTGTTTGTGTTCTTTGGCTGCGCAAATATTGGCATTTGAGTCCGCGTGAGATTGTTGACGGACGATGTATGGCATGAGAACAGCATTGACACAATTAGTCTGGAATCGAAGAATTGAGTTGTCTAGACGTAGACTGGTATTAAAATTTAATGATGGAACGATAAGAAAGGAGTTAACCCATCTCTAGTCTATGTGAAGATTACATCCTTTGCTGGCACGATTACAGGTCTGCTGTTCTGATGATCGTGATTAAAAGAATAAGACTGCCAACTCACACTCGTTAGTGGAATTATTGTTAGTAAAGAACGGAGTTCCCTATCCGAATGCAGTGTGGTTTGCTGAATCTGACAAGATGTGAGCCCACTCAAGCTAATACTAAATTTTATACTGAAGTATTGCTATTAGAAGTAGTGCTGGAAGTATTAGAAGGCGTTAGATGGCGCTAAAGTTCGAGGTGAACTAGGGCCTCAACCAACAAGCCTCTCTGACCGGCACGATCATTAGCCGGCCGCATCTAGTTGCGTACGCCGAGTTGGTTGGTTGATCATCCTTCAATTGCGCACGCCGCAATCGCTCTATCGTCTCAATGTCTAGGGATTGGGCTGGTTCCAGGTGCACCTGGTCGAAGCGGTGTTTTACCTTGTGTGGGCCATAGTCAGGGCCATGTCATCTATTAAGGCGAGATAGACTCCTAAACGGATGCTTCTTATGCTTATAGCTAGTGTTCGTGTGCGTCGATACCTTATGAGATTCTTGCCTTAGAGAATGCTTAAAAAATTACGTACAAATCTAGATCTGTTCGAGTCTTAAATTCTTCACAGAAGTCTGGCAGTTTCCTGTTCTTCTTTGAGACCAATTTCGAACGCTTAATTTGCAACAGTGAGTACTCGCATTGCCTCAGAACGTCCAGTGCTCCTTCATTCGTTGGATTGTAAGTAAAGTGGTTAGAAAGCTTCAGCGGATAACTCTAAGCAGTCGTAAGATTTCCTTTAATGTAATCACGTTGCACGTTTCTCATTCATTACTTGCAATCTTCGAGTACTACAGTTTCCTTGTTTCAGAGTCTTGTTGAGGATGCTTATTTTTAACGTAAGATTAACCCCACTGTGACACAATCGTTTACATTTAATTTTCTTTACTTTTCAGGACGAAGGTCTTGCAAAAATTGTCAAAGCTTTGATAGAACAGTCCGCTGAACTGGAACGAATGCAAATCGCTGCTGCTACAGCTGCGGCTACTTTTTTTGCCGCAATAGCTGAAGCCGAACATAAAAAGCGGCAACAGCAGCAATCATCGACAAACAGTGTAACAAGCAGCACTGCATCTATAGCAACAAATGGTACAGGCACAAGTACCGACGATGATACGACAAGTGGTGATAGCGATGCTAGTCCGGCCGAAGAGGAGGAAGAAGAGGACGATGACGATGATGATGATGATGAGGCGGATGATGCCGATGTCGATACAGATGCAAATGATGCTGAAGATGATGATGCTACAACTACAGATGAGTGTGGCGTTTCAAAAGTCGAAGAAGATGACGACGATGAAGACACAGTCAAGACGACAACAATGAAGACTACACCACCTATCAATGGACAATCAAAGTTGGATAAATTGTTGTCGATGAACAACAGTGATAGTAGCGAAGATGTGCCCACAGACACCGTTGCTGCATCGGACATCAGCGTCAGTGATGACATTTTTGACAGTACAAATGCAGTGCCCGTTGTGGCATCCACACCGATTGTGGAGCCAGCGATAGAGCAACAAGAACGACCTGCACAAAATAACAATAATAACACTGCGGAAGCGGTCATATTTGAGGTTAGTGACATAATGGAGAGAAACGCAGCCGAAGCTGCCACAATAGTTACTACTGCCAAAGCGCTGGATGTGAATAAGAATGCGACGAAACTGGACGATTTCGATGACACACACAGCACAGATTCGGCATTCGAAAGTTCATCTGACGGTGACATTAGTCGGCATTTGCCCGAGGAATTTAACAAAGATGAAGTTGAAACGGCCACAGAAGCTTTAACAACACCAACACCCACCCCACCACCGGTATTAGAGATGCCACCACAGTCAGCACCACCAACGACACCAAAACCAATCGAAGTAATTTCTTCTCATTCGTTAGGCTCTCTGGCAGCATCCGCCTCACCGAACACCAGTTGTGACAGCTCGAGTGGAGGAGATATGTCAGCATTGAAGAATGCCGCTCTTACCGGCACTAGTCCCTCGCCTGCGTCAGGAATGCGTCGCACCGAATCCACCGTTTCTATAACACAATCAACTCGCGTACGGTCGCACAGTTGTGACAGTTTAAGTAGTGATAACTCGCTAGATGGCAGCATTAGTGATGCCGGTAGCGGGAATTTCTCAACGAAAATCAACGAGAAATTAACCAAAAACGACACCCTTACCAGACAAAAGCAATTTGATGTGCCTCAAGATAGTAATAAGACACCGCATGGCCTTAAAGCGTTGGCCCTGTGGAACAATAACCTGACCAAAGAGTCAGGACCCCTAGTAGCTGATCTCATAGCCACAACAGTATCCCTCGAGCTGCTAAATATCGGAAAGAATATCCTTTGCAATGACTTTGTGGCCGCAATTCGTGATAGTTTGTCCCAGAATACAACTATAACCACACTGGGACTACAAAGCGCTCATTTAAGTTCAGCCGGCATTCGTACATTGTCTTCGATTTTACAATTCGGTGGCAACAGTACACTGCAAAGGATCGACATACGTGATAACAAGATCGAAGTGGAGAGTTTAAACATGCTTGCAGAGGCGCTCAAGTCCAACACAACTGTAACGCAAATTGACATCGATGATGAACCAAAGCGGTTGTCGGTGAGTACTCAATTATTATTATATTACAATTTAATACAATTATTGTAAAACAAAATGTGCATACACACAAATAGTTTGAGAGGGTATGGAAAAAATCACCATTTCGATCGCATAGAGCGGTGAGTACTTCGGTATGCTTGTTGCTGTTCTTGTTGAAACGAAATTATTCGTTTTTTTTTTTTTTAGTTGTTTGCCTTACAATTAAGTACATATTCCGAGTTTTTCGTTATGTTATTGTTCGAACTTAGTACTTGGACTTTGATTTGTTTTGATCACCCTTTTAGTTAAGTTCTTACTGAATTTTTTTTATAATTTTTTCTTTGAATGTGCGTTAGTTTCTAAAATAATTAGTTTTTCGAGTAGCAGTTCAATTATCTGTTAACACTTCTTTTCTAGATCTATTCAGCTTCTAAAAGTTGTTGTAAAGCTTGTGCTTACTTGTGTACTTTTTCCTTTAATGAGTCCTAGGTCTACGGTCCCTACTACAGCTACGCACAATCGTGTGCGGCAATATGTTTTCATTCTCTTCAAGTCTTATCCAATTGACATGACTTTTCCTCAATTTTTTCTGGATCGATGCACTCTTCTGCCATCTTTCGTTAGCGGATTCCACTGCATAGCAATAGTGCTATTGCCTTTTTGAAATGCGTGGTCAATCCACTGAGACTTTCTTTGTTGCATGGTTGTGCCTATTGGTATCTGCCCTGTTCTGGAGTTAGGTAGGGTAGGTTTTAGGGGTGGTTGCATTGTGTACAACCGCACTCGGATCTCAATGGATCCATTGTGTTCCCCGATGTGGATACCTAAAATTAAATAGAATAGTGTTATTATTTTCAGTTGGCCTCCCTGAACCATCCCGAGTTCCGAAGGAATTGCAGGATGGTTTTCGGTGGCTTGCTTCACAGTTCGCCAAGATCACTGAAGAAATGTTTTCCGAGGATTGTCTTTCGGTTTTTGCTGAGGCTAGGGCACTCGCATAGGAGGTGGAATGTGTCCTCCTTGGCATCTGTGTCGCCACATCCTCTGCATAGTTCTGTTGTGTTCAACCGCAGGTTGTGACTTGTCATAATACCTATGAGAAGTGATAATTGACTTCTGTTGAGTGCGATGATTTCCTTTGTTTTTTTCTTATTTAGTTCTGTCCAGTGTTCTTGAGGTGCGGCATGTTGTGAGTGAGGTCCATCTCTCGTTCGCGAGCTTTATGGATTTCACGGTGATGCTGGACTTTTGAAGTTCTATTGGGGTTAGGACTGAGTCATCGGCCATTATAAGATCCATCTCCGAGCCTGTTCTTGAGAGCTCATCCGCCTTTTCGTTCCCGTGGATGCCCTTATGTCCCGGGACCCAGATGAGTGTGACGTTGTGATTAGCGCTGAGAGCTTTAAGCTCGTCGTTGCAGCGTTTCACAGTTTTGGATCTGATTGTTGTCGATGTGATGGCTTTGTGTTCTGTAGTTAGAGACATAGTTTCTTTTAGCCTTCTCGTGAGAGGAAAGGTCACATTTCAAGTGAACAGACGTAGCTAGGTGTTTTAGCCAATTGCATTGCTCCACCATATTTCGATAAACATTCCGAACGCAGACTTTGTTTTGCCAATTAGATGCGGTTCGACTATCGGCCGAGACAATGCTACAAAGAAACTGGAAGCTCTTTACTCTCTCTACCGGTTATCCAATAATGCTAACTTGTACTGATGAATTTGTTCTGAGGCTGATGAGCTTACTTTTGGCAGTTCTAATCTTTAGCTCCACGACGTTTGCTTGTCTCAACACCCGCTGTCATTTGGTGAAGGTTCATAATTCTATGTGAAAGTAAGAAAATGGAGAGCTTCATTAGGGCTTTTTTTTTGTCCTAACTCAGATGCTTTCCTGCTGCACGTGCTGTCTCCATAGAACCACCTTTTCAGAACCACCAGTTCAGGAATTCTACACCATTGGATCCACGGAAGTTTTCTTGCTACGACGATGTAGAATTCCGCACCTGTTCTGATCACATACTCTCGGAACACAGGCGAGGTTTGTGATTGTCAGCGGAGAGGAAGCTTTCCCATCGTCAACAGGAAACGACGTGATGTGTCCAGCGTGGAGTCGTGAGATACCGCGCATGTAACAAGCATTTGGGGGTGTTTCTCGAAGGCTCAAATGGTCGAAGTCTAGCCTTTACTTGACAATGAAGAGCTTTATTAATGCGTTAATTCTGGCTCCAAAAGCTATCCAATCATTCTAATCCACAGATTATCACATGGAAGTCCTAGAAGCTTAAGGCTTTTCCATTCCTTTTGCTCATAGTTATTGTTTTTTTGCCGCTGCATCAATTTTCTAGGTTCCACTGCTTTCTGTGAATTGGATCCGGTCCTTTGTTTAGGCTTCACTTTGAAGTTCACTAAGTCACTGTTGTAATTCTCTAGAAGCACTTGTAATGGTCTACTTACGCTTTAGTTCTTGGTCCTGTCTTGTATGTTTTTTGGTGTTATATCTCGTTTCTATAATTTGTTGAAGAATGTTTTTGTATGTCTATCTCATCCGCTATAATTTGTTTAAATTCATAAAGCTCATGCTCGCTATCGTCACCATCGAGAGGAGGTTTACTTTTCTGTTGTTGCATACAAAATGTTCGAAAAAAAAAAGAAGAAACATCTAAAGTTCAAATATCCTCTCAAGAAAGTATACACAATCTCACTCATCTATCGTTGGTTTTTTTTCTTTAGATTGGCAGTGATGCTCAGTTGGACTATGCTCGTGTGTTGGAGAATGTTCGTTCGCTCTGTGCTCGCAATGAAAACCAACCCTCACAAGCCGCAACGGCCGACAAGACGACAACGGTACCAACAACTAAACGCCGGGGCGGCTACTACCTGGGCTCCCGCAAAATCTCTTTAACTTGCCATACTGCCCCGCCACGGGCGATAATCGATCAGGCTAGCAACAATACAACGCCGATAAGCAGTAAACTTGAGGTGAAAAAGAAAACCGGTGTTCGTCTGCGATCTCCTATCCCAAGCCCACCCACAATCTCACCGTCGTCGTCCCCAGTGCCAAGTCCGTCGAAAAGTCGGTTTCAAGTATTCCGTGTTTCGGAAGATAGTCCACTCACATCACCAATGTCCCCATCCTCATCACCATCCCCATCGCCTTCACCGACACCGATTTGCACGGCTAAAGACGTCACTGGTGTCTTCATCAATTCCAAAGATTCCACAACAACAATTAAGAGGCTCTCAACATCGCCACGTTCTAGGTTTCAAGTGATGAAGATCTATGAGGATCCCGGTGTGCCGATTGCACATCGTACTCTGCCGCCGATTACACCATCACCATCACCACCGACGGCGCCTAGTATAACAACACCGCCACCCTTGAAGTCATCACCGCCGCGTGCATTTGAAGAGCCAAAAATTGTGACAACACCAGCAACGCCACCCATTGAGGAGGAGAAGAGTGCAGAAGCACCTTATTTCACTGTAACAACATTAGCGAATACTACAACAATTGTAACAACAACTGATACCAAAACAAATCCAAATCCATTAATCGTAAATAATAGTACAAATACTGTAAAACCAAATGATCAAGTGGATGCGAGTGTTCCAATCCCACTCGCGCCACAAGAAAAAGTAGAACAAGAAGTAGACGACAAATTAAATTGTCAACTTTCTCCACAGCCGACAGTGCCAGCCGTGGAGGAAGATCAACGAACTCTCACCAATAGCTCTGTAAATAGTTGTTTAATAATTGATTCCATAACAGTTACAAACACAACCACACGTTCAAGTGCACAAAGCGCAGCACCAGAATTTACCACACAACAAACCACATCATCCGCAGCAACACAAGAATCCCTAGAATCACAACAACCACAAGAATCATCCTTAGAAGCACATGAACCACAAGAATTACAAGAACCACATGAATTACAATCGCAACCCGCCGCCGCTAGAGTAAGAAAAGTCTCTTGGATACAGAATTCAACATACCCCGGAACGGTAGACCGCCTCTTAAGTATGTTTCAAAATCCAGCACAGATATTCCAACGAAGTTCCTCACCAGAAACCACCCTTTCTACAGCGAAGCAAGACGAGAGACCAACATCATTTGAAGCAGATCAACAGTCATTAGTTCCAGTGCGCAAACGATCTCCACCGTCAGCAGCCCAATTTCCATGGTGCAAACTGGGCACAGAAATCTGTAAACCAGTCACAACAGTCATTCAGACGGCTGCATCGGTCTCTAGCGGATATACAGCAACTGGCGGCCCCACAACTGCAGTAGTCCCCTCTTCAGTCGACAGTCCACTGTCGTTTTTTGATGCCGCCTCCAAACAACTACGCGACTTTAGCAAACAAGTATTCCGCCAGAATATCCCAACCAACATTAGCACTCTCAATCAGGAGCTACCACAACAGCTCCACCATGACTGTGATACAATCCCTAGTGATGTGAAGCTGGAGATCAAGGAGAACATCTCTCCAGAGCACACAATCAACGAGGAACAACTGCAATCCTTACAAAAGATTGGCGGTAGCCCAGGCAGCAGCAGCACCAGCAGCAGTGGAACCGATACAACTGAAGGTGCATCTTTAACTTCTTCAACATCCTCACCGTCACCACTACTAAGTGCACCGTTGATTGCAGTTGGCTCAACACCATCCGAACTATTAGCTGCAACAGCAGTAGCGGCAGCCAAATCCCATGTTACAACAGAGGAACAATCCTGCACCTCCTGATGCCAGGGGTGGTGAGTAGAAAAGTGAAACTAAAAGCAAACATTATGTTGGAACGCCAGATAATTTGTAACACATTAACAACTAAAAAAAAAAACAAATCAAAATTTATGTATAAAACCATAAAAAATCAATGAAACACATGTACAACAGTACTTAGTAGACGTATTGCATAAATGCAAAAAAAAAAAAACAAAAAACCCACAAGCAAAATAATTATTATTACGAATTTTATTTTTAGTACTTTCTGTTTATTTCTGTTTAAAACAAAAAAAAAAAAAAAAAAAATAAAAACAAATTATTTAAGTCTTAGAAGTGATATCTGAATGAGTAGGATCTTCTTTTGGTTTAAATGGAAGGCAAGGTCAATTTCTAACTCGAGAGAGCAAAGGGTAGTAGGCTCGAGGACAAGACACATTTTGTGTCTTCTAACGATCGAATTATGTCTAGTGGTTTTGGTAGTCAGATGAATATTATTTACGTTCCAAAATTATCCTTAGGTTTCAATGGCAAATAGTGGTCAGGTTTGCGTTAGCTCTCTTACCTCATGGTTGGACACGATTACGACATTTGGTCTTAAGCTTAATCTTGTTCCGTCACTTACTAATTCATTGTAAAAGGTCTATAGTAACACAAGACAATCTCTTTCTATAGATAATTCTCTGGTCTCAAACACGGTCTAGCGGTGGAGGGTTATATAATACGTATGTTAGGTTAGGTTAGGCTAGGTAAGTAGGCGCCCCATGGAACTCACTAAGGCTCAGAGCCCGTTGTGATGCCTATAGAATTCTCTGTAGAAGAAAAATGATAAATGAGAGGATCTTCCTTAGGGGGAGTTGTCATTGAAATGATAGTGCCCAAGAAATTTTCTTTTGCCCAAGAAATTTTTGCCACTGGACAATGGCAGAGAAGATGAGTTGTGCTTTCCTCCTCCTCCTCATCCTTATAGATTCTGCAGGAATCGTTGATAATACGTGTGTATATAGAGTCAAACCTGGTCAAGTGGGACCTGGTTAAGTGGAATACCTCTATAAGTGGGCTAAATTGTGACGCATTGTAGTTTTTTTTTTTTTTTTTTTTTCAAAAAATACTCTAAGTGAAACGGAATTGTAATGTTTAATGTTTTTTCGTTACAAAATTTTCAATGCGTTGCTTTTGCAGTCCTTTTCCTTGTTGTTCCTGAGTCCGCAGACACAGTTTATTTTTCAAATATATTTTTAACTCCTGTCTAGACACCATGTGTGTAGATACATATGAGTATCTCGACGTCAAGTTAGTGAAACAAATCTCTACAGTACGTGAATAAGTAAAAAACTAGATAATTGAAATTCCTCTATAAGTAAGACTCAAATGAAAGACTTAAGGAATTCCACTTAACCGGGTTCGACTGTATATGTAGGGGAACTCATAACCCCTTGAGCGCTGGCGAAAAAAATCAGCGATCTTGCATCTGTCCTAATGAACAAGTAGCACGGTCGACTTTTTCCCTGATACACCCGATAATGAAGAGGAAGTTTAATTGTTGGAAAAGCCTGCGCTTTATGCCTAAAACACAATGTCGCTTCGGCTTCGGCTTTGGTACCGTCACGTTCCATTCGCTTTGAAGATGGCTTTGAAATGACACATCTGAAATGACGTAAATAATTCTAGACACCATTGGAGTAGTAGCAGCCGCACCAACCAATTGGTTTGCTAGTTGACTTTTATTTAATTTTGTTCCTTTGTTCGCAGTTTTCAAATGTCAAAAGCGAGCAACAGTTCAACTCATCCCAACTTTTGCTTCGATTTGGAATCACGTTGCGTAGCGTTACATTGTTCTCTACGAGTGCTAGACGTAAAGTTAAAGCGAAAGCGACATTGTGATAGAATGCACTGAATTCCTATGGTTGAACTGGAAAACGTCAGGCGAAGCTGAAGCCAAAGCGCTATTGTGTTGTAGGCATTATTCCTTGGGCTACACATATAGCTTCAAACACCAACGACTTGTTCTATCATAGACAATCGTAGTACTTTCAGTTGATTCCGATGAAAAGACTGTTGATATCTACTGCATTCCATCACATAGACGGATCCTTCTTCAAATAAGATTATACTTTTGTCTTGTTATATTCTCGTCAAAGAGGGTTAACCCTACAGTGCACTTTGTCGCATATATGGCCCCACAAGGTAGAGGTGGCGGTTCCATTTAGCACTAGATGTGCCTTTTTGTTATGGAACCACCACTTCTATGCGATTTTTAGCGACCAATATAATTAAGAAGAAGGAGTGCGGTCGTAAATTTGCTTGGTAGATGGCTTGCTCACAAACTCGACTCATTCAAGAGAATCATGATTTGCACAGACTAGGTTTTTTTATATGTCCACCCTAGTTCGCACTGATGCATTCGATGTGCGCCTTGGTTTTGCACTGAACGCGCCCCAGTTATTACCTCAGTGCAAGACAAACGTGCTGTCAGCAAATTAAATTGTGTACTCTCACTCTGTTTTGCTAATGAATTTGTTAGCAATTTACGTACTTAAGGTGGCGCTACAGTTCGATGTGGACCTGGGCCACAACCAACAAGCGTCTCCAGCCGGCTCGATCTTTAGCTAGCTGCCTCCAGTTTCGCACGCTAAGTTCGTTGAGGTCCCCTTCAACTTGCGTGCACCACCTGAGTCGCAGTCTTCCTTTACTGCGCAGTCCCTTGGGGGTGGATTCGAAGATTTTTCGGACCGGAGCATTGGTGTCCATATCAATTCACATGAATTGTGTTAATTCGCGAAATAGGTCTATTTTGTATTTATCTGGCCAGCGGCACTTGTGGAGGGTCTGAGCCTGAACAAATGCCGCTTTCCATCCTTCACGGTCTTGGGCACGCTGCTTTCTGGCGTCCGCGATTGCCTGATCTTGTGTGTTCACTTGTGACCCGAGCCCGGTTGGGGAACAGTAACAGCCACCAAAACTGAAAAACGAATAAAATCAGAGTCTCTCCAACCACTACATCAAAAAGGGGTTTTAGCCTGAGAGTACAATGGACCGAGAAACGAGTCTGGAGTGTCTTTGGGATTTGGAAATTTCTTTTTCAAAAAACGCCGTGCAATTGCAAAAACTCAGGGATATTACATCCTAGATGTAAATATATAAAGATTAGGTTTAAAAGATTTAAAATGCTTCGACCCATGCCCTACTTTGTTATTGAACTTTAAGACTTGATAGGAACACAGACAGAGAAAGGTTAGAATGCTCTTCGAGTTTAGAAAAGAAACCTTTCCTTTTTTTTCTCGACAATTTAAAAAAACTTAGTTATTACTTCGAGACAAGTTTGATTTGCATTCTCTTTTGCTCTCATTTTTATAGAAAAAAAAGGTAAAATAAAACTTTCGTCAAACTAGGAGAAAGCTTCCATAAAATGTTTAACATTATCTCCTTTGTAAACAGACAGACCGATAAGTTTCGTCAAATAAAAAAAAAACAACTAACCTCACGACAGAAAGGTTTAAGTTTAAGTGAAAATTGTATGGTTTTGGTTAAGCGTGTTAACTTTTGTTGTTTAAAGAGAAATCTCTTGGTTATATTTGAAAAAAATATTTTTGGGAACAATGGACTGATAAGCATGACTGTAGGGGCGTAATTTACTTATTTTTCGATTGAAAAACAAATTTGTTTAACTCATTTGTTCTTTGTAACACTAATTTAAATGTAACGTGACTCGTTAAAAGTCATCAAATGTCTGCAAACAACTTCTAATACACAACTAACACGTTTATTATTATTTCGACAGTTCTTAAAGGATCTAAAGGAGTTTCTGTAAGAGTGTCACAACTTAAAAATTGTGCTCTATAAGTTCGGCGAATAAAACACTGATTTTCAAAATAAATTTCTATAATCGTGACCAACACTCAAGCTGGACTACAACAAGCGCTTGATGTCTAGAGTGAAGAACTCATAATGAAAGGAATGACACTCAATGCTGACAAAAGCAAAGTAATGTGGATATCGAAGGAACGCCACCCAACCATGGTAACGAAAGGAACATCAAAACAGTACCGAACTTTGAGTAGCTAGGTGCTTTTAATTCACACGACAATAAATGCGACCAAGAAGTGCTAAGTCACACAAAAAAAAGCATACCCGGATATGTACTCCCTCGCTTAGCTGCGTTACCCGCATTGCTAAACAAAAATTTGAGGTTTCAAAACTTGTTAGGAATGTAAGCGGGTACGGATAGGTGACTTCCTCTCTCAAGCGCCTAAATGAATCAAACAAAGTCGCAAGCCAGCTATCCGGGGAGCACTATACTTCTAAACACTTCTTAACAAAAGGGAAACTTCAACTAAAGTAAAGCTATACAACAGCATAATCACTGTATATATAGTAGAATCCGGATATAGCGACGATCAAGGAACCGGCGACATTAAGTTGTTCTAACCGGACGACGCACAAAACGAATTGAAAATGTTAACTTCTTTACTGTATGCAAACCTAAAATGTTGTTGTGTCTACGTCGCTAAAAGCGGTAAGTCGTTATAAGCGAAGTCGTAGTAAACGGATTCGACTGTACATGGAGTCGAGTTCCTCCTGAACACCTGAACCGCGTTTTTTTCAAGCGACAGAGATGCAATTTTTAAGAAATGTCGCGTAGAAAATCACATGGGACAGGATAAGAAACGAGAGACTGAGGCGTGGACGAGAGACAGGTGCAAGAAAAACAATTAAAATGGTTCGGCCATGTACACCGAATAAAGGACCCGCCAACACAAAGAGGTTGACCACGATCCACGTGAAAACATCTTATCCAAACAATAGATCACAAAAGTGTAAAGTAAGTCGTGAAAGTGAAGAAAATCAGTATGAACAGGGAAGAGTGGAGTTACTGGATAAACCGAGGCGAAATACACGCCTAGGTGCAAGAGACAAAGAAAAAGAAGACATTAATCTAGTGTAAAACGTTCAATAAATAACCAAAATCTACTGAATACATATGTCAAATAGAGCAGCGCATAGCAAAGAAGTTGTGACATTCTTTAAAAAACGCCCTTTCAAAGACTTTACAATTGGAACGCGACTGCTTTCTATACGAGTAAGTGCACAAGAACAAATGAGTTAAATCAGACATCAGACTTCAATGTATGTACTTCATTTACAAATTTCTTATTCATTAAACAATGTTAGATCTCATAACTAATCACAAATTTGTACTTATTCAAGGGTTGGTTATACATAAAACAGATAAGAATAAACGATATAACACAAGAGATTTCTCTAGAAATAAATGCGTACGTGACGGAGGAGTTCATTAGACTGAAGTAGGAATTACAGACAAGCTCGTAGAAGCCCAAGACTTAGCTCTCTTAATGAAACTACATCTATACTGCTGGAACATAATCAAAATTTGACACGGGAGCTCATTAATGTTTCAATTCTTGCAATCGTACGGGTCTACACACGAATGAAAAGGACGTAGGAATAGTTTTATTTTCCGACTGCGAACGATGAATTGAGAAGCTTCTTCTAACAAATTATACTCTAGTTCTAAGAAAATTATGTGACAGTAACATAACTTATGACAAGTCGTCATAAGAAACATTTCAACAAGTAGTAGCCATTGCATACTGACGTTGGAGTTGCGTTGGGGTTCGCATCTCAGCAACAACCACACGAAGTTGCCTTTCGTCAAGCATACTCCTCAAAATCTAACAATAGATACTATTTACAATAGACGCTTTCCATTTATGTGGAATATGAAATAAAGCTAGCTACACTATACGATCGTTGAACAACCGTCGACATTATATGCTACAATATCGATACAACCGTTGTATATAGCACAGAAACTATATAATTTGCGTTTCTAACAACTGTCACGTCGTGTTAATTTCTTTTAGTCGTGCATTCTCCAGTCTTAGTCAACGCTTGCTTTCTAGCAATCGACACTATGAAGAACTCAGAAAACTTGTTTAGCGTTATTTTATTAATTGAGTAAGTTAGGTTAGATTAGAGTAGTAGGCTGCATTGATGCAACCACACTTAGACCAGAGAAGGTCCTTTGTGATACCATATGGATCTAATCCGGCAGAATCAGTCGGAGCTTACTACAAAGCGCTGGAGATTGCATATGCTTGTGTTACCCAGTGCTTTGAAACTGTGGCTCCTTAGTAGACTCTTCTTCAAGATGAGAGGGCTGTACACGCACAGAAAAGGTGTTAAATCATCTCTTCCTCCTCATCCATACAGCTTCAACAAAAACCATTATAGAGGAGGTCTAGTCTATTGACCAATGGTGCCATTATCTCGACTTGGAAGACGCTACAGTGGTCAGGCACATTACGTTCACATCCTTGAAGAAGACACCACCACCCACTCTTGATTCTCTTTTGGAGCTATATGTGTAGAAGCAGGTCGGTTCCCTTAGTTGTAGCTCAAAATCGTCTCTCTCGTCAAGGCTGAAGGGGTAATGATAACGAAATTTGTATCGTATAAGAGTATCAAGCACGAAAATTGTCAACCCAGGATTTTCTTTCGGTACTTCTACAAGTCATCACCTTCATCGGAACTATAAAAAACTTCAATCCTGCTCTTTTTTTGCATTTAAATTTGACACTGTGATGCTTTTCAAACTTTATTTCAATCTTACTTACTTACTTAAGGTGGCGCTACAGTCCGGGGTGGACCTGGGCCTCAACCATCAAGCATCGCCAGTCAGCTTGATCTTTAGCTTAGTCGTTAAACCTATCTTCGCTGCTTTCTTCCGATTATGTCCATATCATTGGCATGACAGCGCATCGCCTTGTGTAAATCCTTTTTTGACATTAAAAGTCTCGGTGAGTTCTTTACCGACCTTGATGAATTAGCGTCCATTCTCCATCATCATCCTGCACAAATGTACGAGTTTAGCAGGGATGCTAAGACTAGACCCTCGCCCCTACAGATGTTGTCATCCGCGGCCTTAAAATCGTTGAATAGGTGGTGTGTATCGATTTGGAGCTCATGGGTTTTTTCCAAGATCTGCCGAAGTGTGATTATTTGGTCGATGGTGGACTTTCCTGGCTTGAAGTCACACTGATATGGACCAATCAGGGGTCGAATTACGACATCAGTGATCGAGTAACTCGTCACGTAAAAATGAGCATTATTACGTATAAAGGATCATTCCGACGTAATTATGTTCGTTTTTACGTGACGAGTTACTCGATCACTGATGCCGTAATTCGACCCCAGGTTGTTGTCATACGGCTTCAGGAATTCACCCAAGACGATGTTAAGAAGACTGATACCTCTGTAGTTGACGCAGTTCAGGGCCGCTACTCTATATTGCGATTCTAAAGTTCGGATCGTTCGAAAGAGGACATTTTGTATGAATTTTATGTATTGCGTTTCAAATTGTCCATACAAAATTTCCGCTTTCGAACGATCCTAACTTTAGAATCGCAATACAGAGTAGGGGCACAGGTTCCATTCATCGAGCATACTTTCGTCCGACCATATTTAACAGATGAATTTGTGTATGCTCCTTACCAAGCCATTGCCTGCCGCTTTGAAGAGCTCGGTAGTCAGGCCGTCCGCTTGTAGGCGATGTTAAGAAGACAGATGCCTCTGTAGTTGACACAGTTTAGGTTCCATTCATCGAGTATACTTTCGTTCGACCATATTTTACAGATGAATTGGTGTATGCTCCTTACCAAGTCATCGTATGCCGCTTTGAAGAGCTCGGTAGTCAGGCCATCCGCTCCAGCAGCTTTGTTGGACTCCAGCTTAGATATGGCTATCGTCACTTCATCCAGGACGGGTGGACGGAATTGGTGGTCTACATCATCTGGGTTGAAATGTTCATTCTCCTTGACAGCGGTATTTGGTTTGTCATCGCCGTTATACAGTCTATAGAAATGCTCCTTCCAAATCCTCAGCATCGACTGCGACTCTACTACTAAGGGAACTCTTAATTTCATTTCACGTGATGCGACAAGAGTCACTTCGAAATATGTGACTCGACTAAGAGAATAAGGTTGACAGTCGGGGATTTTCAAAGTTCTCGTAGGGCTCTACTTTCTTTACAAACAAAACAGCTAAAGAACTACCAACGTCATTGTTAAACTAACAAAAAGCTACGATAAAACCAACAGCAAAGCCATACAATTTCCACACAAAACAAACTAAAAGAAAACCTTAACAAAACAACTTAAATAAAATAATTTTTTAACCAGAAAAAAAGAAAACAATTTTTTTACGTACCTTATTCAACGTTAAATGAAAATAATAATAATAATAATAATTATATATTTTATCAAAAAAGTGATATTTTTTGAGAGGAAACCAAAATGAAACGTATACTCCTCGATCTATATACATTTTTTTTATTTTATTTTTATTTTTCAAAGAATTCTATTCTTATAATTATTAACTTTTAGTTTTACCCATTATAATGTGATAAAAAAAAAAAAACAAACAAAAAATCAGCAACAACAAGAAGCAAAGTCTTAAAAAAAAAAAGAAAAGAAATTAAGTAATTGGAATAAAGTGAATTATTTAAACATTGGTTAACCTTAATTAATGAGTGAACAAAAAAATGTAAAAAAAAACAAAAAATATATATATAAATTATTTTATTAATAAAATTCACTTTTTATCACTTTCGTACCTTAATTCAAATATCAATAAACAAAAAAAAAAAATTAAAAAAAAAAATTTATTATTATTATTAATTATTGTCAACGTATTTTTAAGTGAAAAAGAAATAATTAAAAATTGGAAACCCTCTACCTGTAGATTACCTTAACATTATTATTAATTTTAATTTAAGAAAAAAAAAACTAAAACGAAGTACTTTTTGTTCATGAAAACGACTCTAAAAAGAAACACAAAAATTATAAAAAAAAATATAAAGAACAAAACTAAGTCTATATATGAAAATATCCTACCAATTACTAATTAAAATCGTTTAAATTGTTTAGTCAACTTCAAGAAAAAAAAAAAAAATTACAATTAACTGAAGTGAATACACATATATTTAATAAAAACAAAAATAACTAATCAAAGTTACAAAATTGTCTAAGTAGAGAGATTAGAGAGTAAGAATTTTAGTCACAAACGTCATTGGAATTTTCTTTTAAAATCTTTATAACATCCCTGGAGCTTATCTTAAATTGAACGTTCAATAGGTTAGGTTAGGTAAAAGGGTTGACAGGAAAGGAAGTCCTATTTCCGCCAAACTTAGGTCAATGCAGACCCATTGTGGTACCTTAAGGGATTCAACCCCTCTTACTAGGAACCATAACCCTATGTTCTATCGAGCCAGTCCGAGGCGCGGATAAATCTGTGTATGGCGACCACAGACTTGTCGGACAGTTCTTCTAGGTCCTGAAAGAAGTGTCTTCCTAGGGTTTGGAATCTTATTTGGCAGAGCGCTGGACAGTGTCTAAGGAAGTGTGGAGTGTCCTCATCTACATCTTCGTCGCCACATCCTCTGCAAAGGAAGTGTGGAGTGTCCTCATCTACTTTTTCATCGCCACATCCCTTGCATAGGTCATCCGTGTTCAATCCCATTCTTCCTGCATGATAGTTAAGCATATTATCCCCAGTGATTATACCTATTAGACAAGATAGAACGTTCAATAAGGCCAATGCCACAGAAGGTCCTTTTGCTGAGCTCCCATTTGGCATGAATATACAGAAAAGCAATAGAGTTGTTCAGAAGAATGCCCGCGGCCAAAAGGGAGTCGATTTGGTCGCGCGACTAATTTTATCGACCGACTTCTGTACTGTTTGATCTCAGCATGAATACACGAGCATTCAAATGTGTTCTTTTTGTTGCGTTTTCCATCACTTTTTGGAGCATCTCGGGCGGTATAGTGATGATTTCGGCACGAATGTTTGTCTTGAGCTCTGAGGCTTGCTGGCGTATACTTTGCTTTTCAAGTAACCCCACAAAAAGATGTCCGGAGGGGTCAAATCTGGGGACCTGGGTGTCCAGTCAATGTCGCCATTTTTTTTACAGCATACGTCCAGAGAATTTTCGTTACAGAAACTGCATTGTTTGATTTGCAGTGTCGCATGTCGCATCGTCTTGTTGAAAACAGTAACCGTCCATACCTTTTTCACACATTTGTGGGCAGACATAATGAGCCAACATCCACCGACATCGATTCCCTTCGACTGTTTCACTTTCTCTGAAGAAAAATGGCCCAATGATGGTTTTGGCGCAAATGCCGCCCCAAATAGTCACTTTTTGGTCATACAATGGTGTTTCATGGATCTCGTGTGGATTCTCCGTTCCCCAAATGCGGCAATTTTGCTTGTTAAAGGCGTCAGAGAGTGTGAAATGGGCCTCGTCCGGTCATCAAAATTTGCTTCGAAAAATCAGGTTCAGTGTCAATCATTCGAGCGACTGTTTGGCCGTATTCCAAGCGAC
Source organism: Criorhina ranunculi (assembly GCA_951813785.1). Taxonomy (NCBI): domain Eukaryota; kingdom Metazoa; phylum Arthropoda; class Insecta; order Diptera; family Syrphidae; genus Criorhina; species Criorhina ranunculi. The sequence goes on along the minus strand of OX638384.1, from coordinate 57,621,469 downwards.
GTAGACGGTCTGTCGGCAATATTTTTTGAGTCAATTGCACTTTATACGGAAAGAAATGCAAATTATCCTTCAAAATGAGCCACAAGGTGGTTCCACTGACGCCAAAATGCTGAGCGCGGTGACGATACGACACATGTGGGTTCTCGGCAACACTTTCTTTTACCGTTTCAACCAGTTCATTGGAACGTCTTGGGCGTTGATGAAAACGGCATGTCAACGATCTCCTACTGTCTCGTGCTCTATAAAATTTGACACCTAACGACGAATAGTGTTGTTAGACGGTGCTTGTTGGCTTGTTGGACAAAAATCAGCTCGTCTTGCAGCAACGAAGGTTTCACCATTTTCATTTGGAAGCTCGTGGCATTGGCCTTAAAGTCACGTTATATAGTAGAATTAGGATGGTGGCAGTTATACTCAAGTAAGACAGGCGAATAGCTTGTTATAGGAAATGGAAAACGAATTGTTCAGTAATGACAGCGACAAACGAAAACAAAAAAGTACGCATATCTGGAAATGAAGTGCGAACCTCACACAATCCTGCGCATCAAATAGCGCCTAATTGTCACGTCTAGAAAATACTCTTTCTTATATCCTTTCACACAGAGAAGAAAAGACTCGAAAAGTCTAGTCCCCAGGACCAGCCATGCAAATACAATTCATGTCATACTCCTGTGTCAAATTTAGCGACTTCTGGAGACAGAGGAATGCAGAATTGGCGACTTCTAAATAGTCGGCTGCGGCAACACTGGTTGCCTCTTGTGTGCATTAAACTAACTTGTGTCGTTTTTGCTGTCATTTCGTTACGAACCAATGAATATGTAACAACCTTTATATGTAAGGTGACGTCTTACAAGATACCTGCGCCCCTACTCTGTATTGCGATTCTAAAGTTCGGATTGTTCGAATGCGGAAATTTTGTATGGATTTTTTGGGTGCGCCCATGTTTGTTAATCTTCAAGATACTAGTAGCCCGGGCTACCAACATGTCCGATTCACAGACCCGAGTTACTTGATGTCAGGAATGCGTCTACGTGCTAATCCACACCCAGCACACTTCAACCACTCTTCCCGCGGGACTGCCGTTGGGTTTTACTTCGCGGGGTTAGCATTTTGCTATATTTCGTGTGCTCTTCCTGCTATTTCGATTCTTCGGAGCTCTTTTTGCACATTCGTTCCTAGTGTGCAAATTTTCATCCAATTCTCCGCTAACTGCACCATATGGTCTATGAGGACCTGTGAACTGCAATGGAATTCTGCGTGCTCCGTGTCTTCTTCTTGATCTGGACAATCTGGGCAAAGAGGTGAGCTGTAGTGTTCAAATCTGCGCAAGTATTTGCAACGGCCACCGTGACCGGATAGGAACTGCGTAAGGTGGTAATTGCAATCCCCATGCACCCACTTTGTCCAGGCTTCGATGATGTGGATCAACTTGTAGGTCCATCTGCCTTTCGTAGTGTTTTCCACCTGACTTGCCATATAGCTATTGATGTTGCCTTCTCCTCTTCTTTTATCCTCTTGACAACACCTGCCTGTCGTTGACTCGAGGCTCTCCTTTCGTAGATCCTTAGCATCTTGTATGCGAGGATGTCGATCGGGATCATTGCGGCTATTACACAGGCCGCTTCATCCGATATTGTTCGGAAGCCGTTTAGCAGTTGTTGACAATTACTTCGGACTTAGTTTAAGTTGTGTGCATATGGCTCATTACACAGCTTCTAGCAGTTTTGTTATGTACTTAGATTTCCCAATGTGCTACCAAAACCATGAGCATATCAGTCATAGAAAGATTGAATAACATTTGCTGGCGAAACCTAACACCCACGGTAGATTTTCTTCTAAGAAGTAAACCATACACACTTTCACCTCAATCTCTACTAGGACTAGGTACTTCCCTTAACTCGTCATCTATTCAAATTTCGTCCGACAACACTTTCTCTATTAACACACCGACCCACCGAATTTCCAAGCTTTTATTTTACAATACTTATACAAAACCACGTCTAGAATTACGATGTTCCATTTCCAGAATCACAGCTCCAAAGAAAATAACCGCCTAAGGTTAAACTTTCCCCAAAAACTGATCTCACATCATACCACACACTAAACAAGAAGTCATGTACATAGTTAAGGGCTGTCAAACGTCTTAACACAATGGATCCGAGAAGATTCAAGTTAGCCACGCACTGAGCGATTGAACGGCGAGCCATAGAACGACACAAAACGTATGAAATCGCATAGTTGCGGCCACACAGTTCTAAGTGATAAGCGGCTTCGTCTGGCGACAGATCGAAGTCGCCACGAAAGCCTAAGACTGCACGAAACATCACATCGTTTGAACAGGGTCCCTGTTGGATTTGAAAAGCTCCGTAAAAATAAACAAATAATCAATAATGGTCGCCGTGGCTTAATGGTTAGTGCGTTAGACTCCTAAGCGAGTGAATACAAGATCGAGCACATCCAAAACGTTTTTTCACAGTACCACCTCTCAGCAGGCAATGACAAACCTCCGGCAATATAATTTGTCATCAAAGAACTTCCCAATAGGTCGTTCGGAAACGCAATAAAACTGTAGATCCCTCCTATTTTAAGCGAAGAATATAATAAGCACGTGTGAATGAATGGTTTGCGAGAAGCTGTCCCGCTTTAAAAATGATTTTTTACATTAAATACTCACGAGGAAAGGGATATTCAGGTCTAAGACTTTGTTCGAAAACAATCTTCCAGAGTATGATGCCTTTAGGAGGGGTTGGAAGTGGGTGATTTTAAAAATATCAAAAAACAGATGGGGTTGGGTACCTTACCTTAAATTCTCCAAACCAAAATACAAAATCCTTAAACACGATTCCCAATGTTGGGAATCTGTATTGCACCGCTTCGCTACTCTGGTCCCTTTATGTCCAAACTCGGTGAGGAGCAATAGGTTTTTCTTGTATTCGGAGTTATGGCCTTACATCGCTTTTGCCAAGCAATAGCTTGTGCATCATGAAGATATCCCATGCAAATGCCCTCCTACCTTTGCAATTTTCATTTGCATTTCAAAACGCCTTGTTTGATTTTTGAGCATCACACAGTTTTGTTGATGCTTTTTTGCATGATTCTTGGGCATCAGATGCAACATTGATGCAATGTTGAAAGTGATACCGGTTTCTTCATTTTTGAATGTTATGCAGAGGAGATGCGTTTTTGAATACACCCAGTGCGCGTATGCGGCATGGGTCTACTTACGTACTTACTTATGATGGCACTACAGTCCGAGGTGTATCTGAGCCTCAACCAATAAGCTGCCTCCATTTTCGCACGCTAAGTTAGTTGAGGTCCCCTTCAACTTGCGTGCACCACCTGAGTCGCAGTCTTCCTCTAATGCGCTATCCCTCGGGGGCGGATTCGAAGATTTTTCGGACCGGAGCATTGGTGTCCATTTGCTCTACATGACCCAGCCACCTCAGTCGTTGGACCTTCACTTTTCTGAATAAGTCGATGTCGCTGTTCGGTTAGGTTGTAGGGGTGGTTGCATTTATGGATAGCCTCACTCGGATCTCAATGGATCCATTGTGTTTCTCGCAGCGATGTCGCTGTATAGTCCGTACAATTCGTCATTGTTTCTCCTCCTTCACTCACCGTCTATGCAGGCAGACGGGACCGAAAATCACCCTAAAAATTTTCCTCTCGAAGCAGCCAAGAGTTTCCTCATCCCTTTTTTTGATAAAGTCCAAGTCGGTGAGTTCTTTACCGACCTTGATGGAGCACGGACGAGTTTGGAAGGGATGCCAAAACTAGACATAGCTCTGTATAACTCGTCTCTATAGATGCTGTCCATACGCGGCCTTAAAATCGATGAATGGATGGTTTTTTTTAAGATCTGCCGTAGTTTGAATATTTGGTTGATGGTGGGGGAAAAATACAGTAAATTCGATCAAAAAGATTCTCTTTTGGCTCCTCTTTCAATAAAGTGCCATCTTGTATGACAATTATTTTAACTCATAACCTCTCTACCTACCCAAAGATATGTTTAATTTTTAAGAAATAAAATAATCAAAACTCTTCAACTATCAAAAGAAAATAAAAAAAAATAAAAAATTAAAAAAATTAAATATATTACAAAATTTTATCACCATCCCCTTTGTTTTGTGATTTCTATTTAAAATAAAATTAAAACTATAATTTTCCCTGTAATTTTGTGATAAAATATTTTATTTTTCTTAAATTAATTGAAGTCAAAGACTTTTTAATTTTTTTTTTTGTTAAATTCTCTGAGTGTTTTTTTGTTAAATATTTACCATCCCCCTCTCCCCATTCTCTGTACACAAATTAGCAATTAGTTTTGTAGTTTTTATGTATTAAATTAGTTTAATTATTTGTTTGTCGTAAAGAAAGAAAAAGAAAAAAATTAGGAATATCCTGTTTCCTTAAGTGTTTGTCTCCCTTAAAAATTATTAGTTTATTTGTTTATGTTATTTTAATTGTTGATGTATATAATGTAGTTATGTACAAAAAGAAAAAAAAAAGAAAATAAATGCAAAATGAAATTAAAAGTGGAATGAGAAAGGAAAAATTGAAAGAAGAAGAAAAGAAAAGAAACTTATAATAATAATAAATTGAATAAGAAACACACACCTTTAAATTCTTTTATTTATTTTAAAACATTAAAAAATTAATCGAAAAAATAAAAAAAAAAAATTAAACTTTCCTAATTTGAATAAATGAAAATTATGATTTAATAAAAACTTACAACTGTTTGTTTTATTTTACAGAGGATTTCTGTGGTTTCTTTTTTGCGAGTTTTAAGGGTGAACGTAAGACAGAGAGACGGGACAGACCACCGTGGATTTTAATTATTTGTTTCTGTGCTATGTTGCGGGTGCGATTTAAATTATTCAAACGCACGTTTTGTGTCCAGTTTCGCTTTTCATAGTGGTCTACCGAAAATCCATTTGAGTAATAAAATTAAATGGGAATACTCCGAAGGGAAGGGGACATTAGAGTGTGCTATGAGGCTTTTACTGCCCTTATTGGAGCGAATACAATCCTCAAGTGTTCGACCAAGCATCAATGCATCCACAAAGATTGACTGTTTGGTGCAGTTTATGGCATGGCGGGCATCATCGGACCTTAAATCTTTCGAAATGAGGAAGGAGACACCGTTATCGTCAATGATATCAGGTATAGAGCGATGTTAAGCGACTTTCTGTGGCCAGAGTTCGACAACATCGATATATCCGAGCTGTAGTTCCAACAAGACAGCGCTACATGCCGTGAGCGATGTAACCCTCGAAGTTGTGAAGGAGAAATTTGGCGACTGGATTATCTCACGGCGAGCGTTTATCAATTGGCCGCCGCGATCATGCGACTTGACACCACTCGATTATGTTCTCTGAGGCTACGTCAAGTCCTTAGTCTATGCTAACAGCCAACCATTTTGGACGAGCTCAAGGCCAACATTCGAGACGCTATTGCCGGAATAACGCTGTACATATTGGACCGAGTCATCAATAATTGGACCGACCGCTTGAAGCACTGCCAGCGAAGCCGAGGCGGTCATTTGGATGATGTGCTTTCCACACATAATGGCATAAATGTAGCTTCAAAATAAAGCCAAAATCAATTTTATATCTCACACCGTTATTGTTTTATTCAAATTTTTTTCCTATCGTTCTTATCTGGTCACCCTACATCACAATTTTGAACAAAAATAAGGATTAAGGAAATGATCCACATCGCTATGAGGAATCTACAAGTTTTTGCAAAGCGCTGCCTACGTCAAATAATATATCAGATGGGAATGAGAGAGCCGGTGCGCTAGCCAGATGTAGCTCCACCTTTGATGTCCCTCTTGTGGAGTTAGTCTGCTCCCCAATGGGACTCATCCAGGGTAGAATTCTTCAGCATTTACTCTCTACTACCAATTTTAGTCTAGAAGCCTGTGGCATATCCAGACAGATATGGCCCGCCATCAATAAAAATAGGACGAATGACTTAATCGCACCGGGACAGCAAGAATCACAGGAATTAGCACGGGCCACTGGCCGACTGGCTCACATGCTGCCAAGTTAGACATTCCGTTTAATCCCCACTACTGTAGTTGCAACAACTTACATGAAAAGAAAACCCCTTTTCCATTTTCTCTGTGACTATCCGTCTGGCACTGGCTAGAAATAGGCATCTCAGACTCAGGAATCATCAAAGATTTCTGACATAAAATTCTCCAACATAAGTAACTTTCTGAACTCCACAGGATGCATTTGAAAACTACGCTTTAAGCTACACCCATCAACATCTAGGTCGCGTGAGTTCTGGTACCAAAACGGCGCATCCGTGCCACTTCTACCTACCTACCTTCCTACCTGGCCAAACATCAGTAACGACAATGTTCTTCCCAATTCCCGATTTAAGGCAACATCCATCCTGTGCTGAAAATACAGATGGATTGGACACATTATTAGATTATAAGTACAACCTATAGGATAACCGCAGGTGTGGTAGCTCCAGAAACACTTGGAGACTAAAAGTAAATACCGAACTCTTAAAAACTGCGGTTTAGTAGTGAGCTTCGGATAAAGATACCCTTGGTCGTTTCGAGCGAAAAATTCTTCGGAAGATATTCGGTTACGATTGCGTTGACCGGGTCTGGAGGAGGAAATTAACGAGCTGTACAGCGCCATCGAATTGGTCAAAAAACTACGCATTGATCGCTTTAGATGGTTATGACATGTAGAGCGAATGGACACCAACTCTCCGGCCAAGGGTCTTTGAATCCAACCCGGAGGGACAACGCAGTAGAGGAAGACCTCGCTTAAGGTGGCGCGCACAAGTATTATAGAAAGGCATCTCAATCAACTTGGAGTGCGTAACTGGATGTGGTTAGCTAAGTACCCAGGTTCACCCTGCACTGTAGTGCTACCTAAGTAAATAAATAAGTAGTGAGCTACATTAATTCTGAAGCTGATGGTCGATCAACTCTGAAAATATGTGGCATAATCCTGGAAGCCGAGCATGGATGAATGTATACGCATAATACTGACCCCTGAGTGGTCATATGGTTTGAAGTGTTGATCCTACTGAATCATCAGAAAGTTGAAAAGAAATACTTGGCATTTAAAGCAACGACCTCAATACTAACAAACTCTCCCTAGTTATTCTGGAATTCACCCTTGGAGCTTCGACTGAAATCTTATAATACTGGAGTATCAAAAAAACACTATACCGACACACTAGCGATGTGTGAATAACATCATTGGTTCCCTTTCCAGGCCCAGGTCCACCACGGACTGTAGCGCCACATCAAACATTCGTCAGTCTCCCTTTACGCCGACGATAGTAAATTTTCCAAATCCATTTTCTCACCCCAAGACTCCATTCTTCTTCAACAAGACTTCGATAGTTTTTCACTCTGGTGCCTCAAAAATTGCTTGCCAAATGCCAATACATCACCTTTTCATATAAGCGGCACCAATCCGCTCCTCGACTCTACCTTTTGCACAATCAACCAGTCTCCCCTCTTCAATTTGTGCTCGATCTCGGCATTTTATGTGACAGGGAACTTAATTTCCGCTCACACATGGATGAAATAATCCTTAAAGCCATCTCTTTACTTGGTTTTGTAAAACGGTGGTCGAAAGAATTCACCAACCCATACGTGACCAGGTCCATCTATATTACCTTTGTCCACCCCCTCTTAGAGTAAGCCAGTCAAGTATCGTCCCCGTATCATCGTGTTCATGTTATGAGCATACAGCGCCGTTTTCCTCAAGGTCTGCCCTGAACCGATCCTTTTAACTTGCCTCCCTATCAAAACCGTCTTAACTTGAATACCCTTGAGGAACGCAGGGTTGCCATCGACATTCTCTTCATTCATCGTCTGCTCTCAGGTCACGTTGAAAGTGCATCTCTTCACAACACTAATCTTCGTAATCTATGAACCCCTCGTCTTTTCTATTTACCGACCAAACACACCTCTTATGGCACCTCGTAGGCTCACGAAGATTAACTCTACCCTTACTATTTTCGACTTCAACCACCCCACGTAATACACGTTTTTAAGCTCATGCTACTGTTGTAACGATAAGAAACATGGAGCTAGACTATCTGACACTGAAACCCTTGCCCGCTTCCAGTTTTTTTTGTCAAGTCAAGCCTAATGGCAGGCTTCAAAAAGGGTCATCTTTAACTCTAATTGGAAATCAGACAAGACTGTTAAAATGAATACTTTTGTGTAGCTGCCTGCCTTCCATGCCAATCGAAGGTGACCATGCCAATTGCAGGTCTTTTTTTTTTTCTTCCGAGTTTCTCCATCTCAGCACGTACCAGAGATAACACATCCCAGGTGACGATACCCAGTGATTATGCTCGGCTGGTGCTCAGGCCAAGTTCTACTCCTGTGGACAGTCACTGAGACTAATAAGCAATTTTTCTTTCACTTTTGTTTTACTGGCGTCTCTTGTGAGCTCACGAGAAAGAAGTTATGCACATACATCACTAGGCGAGTGGCACATAAGTGGGATTTGGACCACTCAAGACGTTGGGGAATAGAATTCACTCCGAGCGCCTCTAAGCTCGTTGTTGTCGTTCGATAACGCTCGTATGACTATGCATTTTCTAATTTCTAAGGGTTTTTGTCTTCGCCTAGGTTAGTCTCTGTGGAGGTCCTCATTCCGTACGTACGAAGGTGCATTGACGACATGTCTCACTTCTTTGTTTTGGAATCTTTGGATGATGTCCATGTTGGTCTGTTAAGTACAACCAAAGAGTAGAATCCCATACGAGGGCAAGGTAAAAAGTTCTCGGCCTGACGCAGGGATGGCGTTCCAATCAGCAAAAATTAATGTTCCACGTGAAGGACGGCTAAAAACCGTAACCACACCCGAAACCATCGAAAAAGTGCATGATATCGTGTTGGATGATAGGCGAGTGAAGGTGAGTGAGATAGCTGAGGCTGTGTGTATATCGGAAGAGAGGGTGCGAAACATCTTGCACAACAACTTAGGGATGCGAAAGCTCTGCGCAAGATGGATGCCGCATTTGCTGAATGCCGATCAAAAGCAAATGCGTAAACGATTTTCGCGGCAATCTTTGGACCGATTCAATGGGGATTCGACCGATTTTGTGCGGCGATTTTTCACCATAGATGAGACATGGGTCCACCACTACACGCCAGAAACGAATCAGCAGTCGAAGGAGTGGGTGGAAGCCGGTGGTTCAGCGCCAAAGAAAGTGAAGTCGATCGCATCTGCCGGAAAGGTCATGGCCAGTGTGTTTTGGGATGCGAAAGGGGTCCTGTTAATTGATTACCTTGAGAAAGGCAGAACAAGTGCAGCCGAATATTACTCCAACCTTCTTGACCAGCTGGATGACAAAATTCGCGAGAAGAGGCCTGCCTTGAAGAGGAAAAAATCTTCTTTCACCAGGACAATGCATCTGTACACAAGTGTGCGTTGGTGATGGGAAAACTGCGGGAATTGGGGTACGATTTGCTCGGCCATCCCCTCTATTCACCTGACTTCTACCTGTTCCCAAACTTGAAGAAATTTGTTTCTGGGAAGCGCTTCGCATCCAATGCAGAAGTTGAGAGGGCCGTAGATGAATATTTTCATAGCCTTCCAGACTCTCACTTCCGAGGAGGAATACTGATGTTGGAGAAACGCTGGACCAAGTGTGTTGAGGTCAAGGGAGATTATGTAGAAAAATAAAAACTTTTTTTAACTTTTCACCTTGCCCTCGTATGTCCATATGGGTTTAATTAATTGTCGATAAAGTAGGAGTTTGTTACAAATTGATAGGCAAGAATATCTTCCTATTAACCAGTCGATCCTTCTATATCTGTATTGAACCCTGTAAATCGTATTCACAGACTTATGACTGAACGTGAGAATTTCTCCCTCACGTTTCTAATGAACAATTTTGTTTTAAACTTATTTCGACCTCAAGTGCATAGTCACGACTCTACATCTGCTTAAATGTAGGAGCGTACCAACCACTTCTATTCAAAGAAAAGCCTATACAACACAGCTCTATGCAAATAAAAAGATAAAATTTCACATTAAAACCGAAAACGGTAACATTAATTCTAGCCCATGGCTCTAGCGCAGATTCCATTTAAAAAAAAAAAAACTAAACAAACAAATCTTATTCCAAATCTATGAATGAAGCATAAACAGAGAGGTGACTCGCTTCCAAATCCAAAAGGTGCCACCAAAAATGCCACTCAATGCAATATGGAGTGGGACATACACAAATGTTCGTAATGTAGGTGCAGGCAAACCGCGTGCTTCCAGCTTCATGCAAGGGATGAGGGTTGTTGATTGTTTGTTTACACTTCCTTTTTTTTTTTATAACCGCGTCTCTCGTTTCATTCATTCTCTTCCTGCATCGTCGTCATTGACGGAAGTGAATAAAAACAAACGTGGGCTGTTAATAACCGCCACTTAACAGAGACATAACATAACAGACCACCGGCATCTGAGGGGTTGGTTACTTTGCTTTCATCTCTCATGGGGGTGGGTGAATGTTTGAAAATCTGCGTTCATAGTCGAATGTTGGAATAAAATTTTCACTTCAGTTGCAGTTAGACGTTGGACGTGCTCGGTTGGGTTAACGCTTTACCTTCTCGGTGACGACAACAACGACGACGGTTAAAGTTTTTAAAATAATAAAACCCCGACAATAATTGTTGTTTGCATTTGAAAGTTGAAAGTGTTTTGTGTGATAAAGAGGGCTAATAAAATGCAAACATTGTATTCTACTAGTAAATAGATAAGATTTGTGCCCGAAACGTGTTTGTTTTGTAAACTAATTCGTAAATTTGATAAAAAAAAAAATATGGCTTCGTCTGAAATGAATGGTGGCAGCAATGGGAACGGTTCAGAGTCGTTTCGAAAAATTCTAGATATTCACAATAATTTAAATCGTTCTAATTTAAATAATAACAATAAGTGTGTTGCTAGAGACAGTGAACGCGGTGGCAGTACCACCGTCGATCGTGTGAAGTTTAGTGACAAAGTTTTCGGTTGGGGAAAATTTCAACCGAAATTTTTACAAAGATTTTGCAACGCTAAATGGGCACTATTTTGGCTATGCTGGGGCGGAGCAATGCAGGGTAAGTAGAGAACTATTTTGTTGAGAGTGAGACTTGTAACTTCAGAATATAGTTGCAAAAGAGCTGTGTAACCAGCATTCGCTTTCAGAGGTTGATCAGTGAAAATGTTTGTGCTAAAGGGCTTCAAAAATTATTCGATTTTTACGCCGTGTCCTGAAGAGATAAATAGGCAGAACGCAGCCATGGATTTCAGATCTGTGACCTGCTGGTGGTCATGTCTGAAAAGGTTTTGTTGCAACCAAAAAAACATGGCATCACATCTCAGTAGTATTTTTTATTTTTATAATTCACTAGCGCTAAAGGGGTTATGAATACCCTTATGATTCTATTCACACAGCGCTAGTATTGGTGTAGTGATTTTTGAAACTCAAATGGTATTAGGTTTCAGTCTTTTTGCTCCGGGGGTGGTGTCCAGAATAACTGGGGAGAATCATTGGTTCTGTTGCCATTGCTTATAATTCACAGTATTTCTTTCGAACATCCCGATGTCACTAATACGATCAACACTTACAAGCCATAGCTCTAGATTGCCGATCGTTTCTTACAGAGATGGTGGAGTTGTTCAATATTTACCTTTGTTGGATACCGGGGCATTGAAAGGTTGACGAACTCGCTAGATGTGGAACCCATTCTACTAGATAAAGGCACCTTGGGTATACCGATCGCTACATTTGAACTTCAATTTAAGCTGGATGCTATCGTGAGAACAAATTTAGGGTGGACAAGTGGTGTAACGTTTCTAGCGACAAAACAGATCTGGCCAAAGCTGGATCTTTACACTTTGCATATTAGCATCATAATTGGTGTCCGCACAGGACTTTGTCTAATAGGCAAGCATGCAACACAACTTGGCGTGCATTCAAACGATTTTTGTAGAAGCTGTATGGGCGAAGAAGAGCACCTTTTTCTAAGTGCCCGGCTATCTTTCGCAAAATAGACTTCATTTTGAAGAATTTTAGGCGCTCTCATCACCACAGATGTCAGAAACTTTCTACGCTTCATTGGAGCTTCTCTTATTGATTCAACGTGTAGGTAATGAGAATCTCTCCAAGATCCATGTGGTATCACAATAGACCTTTCATTGGTGTGCGGAAATCTCAACAGGTATGGTTGCGAGAAGCTAGAACTTGGATTAATTCGAATTCACACCTTGAAACGAGAGATCCTCAAATTCAGTACGAAACTGTGTAGCCTCGACAAGCCCCTTTCATTTTGTTTGCAGAACCAACATTTTTACCATGAAAGTCGTCACGTATTGCGCTGAAAAGACTCTTTTAAGTACCGCCTCGAAAAAAACTCAAAGAAGTTGAGGTAGCTATGTGGTGTACCTCAGATAATGGGAAGTAAATGTGCTAGATTCTCTCAGGGAACCAACAGATCGAAGGATGAAAGAAAGAAACTTGATGCTCGTTATATGGCGAAGACAAGAGGTGAGGCATAATGTTGCTAAAAGTAACCACACAAGGTAAAAGCAAGATTCAAGGTGAATCAAAGCTTCGACCAACAAGTCTCTACAGCCAGTTGTTTCTAAACGCGCACCCGAGTCGGTTACGGTCGACTTCCACTGGCGCACGCCGTCGAAGATGTGGTCGTCCTCTTCTGTTTAGTCCGTCAAGAATGGAGTCGAAGAATCTTCGGGTCTAGGTAGGTAGGTAGAAGTGGTTGTAACTGGTGAACCTGCCAGAGACAGTCATAGGAAGTGGAATTACGTTTCCTTTTCTTGTGAATTGTCGCAACTACAACAGTGGGGGTTGAACGAGATGCCTAACTTGGCAGCGTGTGAACCAATTGGTCAGTGGCTTGTGCTAATTGCTGTGATTCTTGCTGTCTCGATGCGGTTCATATTGATGATTAGGTCATTCGTTCTGCTTTTATTGTAGGCGGGCTAAATCTGTCGGGTTGCTAGACTTGTCCACCTTGAGTTGGGAATAGAGAGAAAGTGTTGGAAAATGTTGCTCTTGATGAGTCCCATCGGGGAGCAGACTGACTCTACAAAGAAGATATTCAGGTTAGAACCACATCTGGTTAATGCGTCGGCTCTCTCGTTCACCTCTATGTTACTATGGCCGGGAAGTTATGCTAAACCGCGTTATAGTTCCTTTACACTGTTCTACTAATTTAGACGACGAAGTAAGTGAGTGGAGCGCTTTGATGGCAGCCTGACTGTCAATAAAGATTCCTATGCTGTTTGAGGTAGTAGGGCTGAGGCTAAGTATCTTGCAGGCTTTTCTAATCGCTAGTACCTCCGCCTGGAATACACTCTAACGGTCTGAGAGACGGTACGATTTGGATGCGTTCAGTTCCGCTGAGAAGACACCTGCTCCAACGCCACACTCCATCTTGGAGCCGTCGGTGAAGATTGAAATTGAGTTTAGGAATCGTGTAGTCAGTTACGGTCGAGGCCAGATCCCTAGGCAGCAGATAAAGATCTTCGGGTCTTGCCACCTTAATCGTTGCAAAAGTATTTTTAACCAATTCGATATCGCTGTAGAGCTCGTACAGTTCGTGGTTAGATATTGTCAATGCAGATGGAGCCATAAATCGAACGTGCTTACGCTTTCGCCAAAGTTCATGTCTTTGTACCGTATAGTAGGACGGGGATGATGAGGGTCTTATATAGCATCATCGTTGTTCTTTTAAGGTCATAGTTGTCTCCTAAAGAAAAGTTGGATCTCTGCACAGATTTCGTTTGCACAATTAATAGTAGAGCCTACGAACCCTTTCACTACCTCAAAGTTATAATTGTCCATTGTAACGTTCAGGCCAAGACGTAGTGTATCTTAGTGTTTGCAGATAGCATTTACCTACTTTATCTTAGCCTCGTTTTCAAGCAGATCCATTTCAATTGGATGTTTGCGAAGACGTCAGTCACTGTAAAAACTAGTGCTTGATGTGTTGACCTGAGAATTTTGCACTTTTTTTTTCACCAGTATCAGATTCCTGTCGATTCATGTGCGATTAGTGTAAAAGTTTTATTGCAAAACTGATAAGAAATCGAAACAAAAATAAGTCGTTTCAATCTTATCAAGATTGATTCCTGGAACAGTAAACTGTTTTACACAGCAAGTGGCATGCACAATTCGCAAAACAAAGCCAAGTTATAGGTTGATACAAGACTCGTTGTCAATGGACGCATGGTATTTTGGCTTAAGGAGATCGGAAGTCATTAAATTCAATAGAACTCTTTCCCCACTGCTGGGTCACTGGGTGAATTTTAGTCACCTTTTACGACAGGCATGCCACATTCTTACCGAGGAAAAGATTGAAAATGAATATGTGCTGCAATTCTGACTCATACATCACGCTAGCAGAATTAATGGACAGCTGGGAGCTGGGAACGTGATCTTAAGACATCTGTACACAAAGTTACTTGTTCGGTTTAAATTATTTGTTTTGATTTGAGTTGTAATCACTTCTGCAACTCGGTCGAAACCATGAGTCAAAAGCTGTGCGTCAATAGTTCTTAAGAACTTATGTAACCTCGAAATTGATATTTAAAGTTTCATATTTCTTCACCTAAACCTTAAATGAGTCTACAAATTCTCCTATCCTCTTACCACACGTGACTATCGACTATAACAATACTTTTGGGTTTCAATGACATCAAACGAAAAATTATATCATGAAATGTCCTTAAATTAAGTCCGTCATCACCTGTATACAGTCCAAAACGATATCCACTCATAGGTTTGTGTTTTAATTACAAGTATCTTGTTCAAAACACACACACACACACAGACAAGCCATAAATCCTTTTTAAGTTATGCTTGCTGAAGCAAATTAAATTGTTGTGAACACTCCGATGCCCTTCGCAATTCTACGACTGTCTCTACACTGCCAACACTTTGATATTTGATCACGTGTCACACACAAAATGCATTCACGCATGCAATTTGGTGACGGTTGTCCTTGGCAGCAGTAGCTGCCAGCGATATCCTAGCAACAGATGCCTGCGTGCATTAATTACTAACGAAATCTGTCGTTTGCTGCAATGAATCCTGTCGTCATCGTACTGCCAAATCCATTAAATGGCTCAACCATACCGTTTCTCGTTTGATTTAAGTGGTTGCACTTATTTTCGCAGCGGTGGTGTCGGTGTTTTTGGTGGCACGCGCCTTGGAACAAAGACATATTGTGGTCACACAATAAGGGCACTCTTTTTATATCGCGAGAATACTGTACTGTTTCACAGGATATGTTATTGTTTTGCTGAACGAGTAAATAATGACAAAAGGATACCCCCCCACGTGCGTGTGGTAGGCCATTAATATTCATGAAAATATTGTCACATCCCAAATGGAGGCGATTTACCGTTGAATCCAGGTGGCTTATGTTTGGTTAATATCCCAAGGAATGTGTGACAGAGAATTTAATTTTGTTAAATGGAACAATACCGGGAAGATTAATGTGACAAAAGTGAATGGAGGTTATGCAAACAGGAATCATTTGAATGAAACCGTGTTCAATGCAGAAGGACCAAGTATAGACTGATGAATAGGACTTGATTTGGGTACCGTCTTCTAAACAGAAGTCGAAGATAGATCTCAGGAAGACAACCGACGAGCAATCAGGGAACTGTCAGTGGTAGAGTTGAACTGAGACTCATATCCGTCTTGGACGGAAGCGCCACCAGATGTAAGTAGAACCTTCGATTCTAATGAAACTCAAACTACAGATGGCTAACCACCGATAAGACTTGATTGGAATGTATTAGAGAGCCCACACTAGATCAGATAACCCCTAAATACGATGAAGAACAGATGAGAGTGCAGGAACTCTGTGAGTAGATTATGGGAAACAACCTATTAAGCGGTCCAATAAGGACTTCAAATATCTGAGGTAACATCTAGAAGCAAAGAGACCAGCTGCAACCTCAACCGTCAGACAGAGAATCCTAGGCCTCTTCGACGACAGGGCCCCGTAAAATCTTCAGGAGGGTACGTGAAATCTCAACGCCGATAGATCAATCAAGCGACTTCTCAGCGAATTTTTCCTCGAGGGAGTCATGGATGCACAATAGCAACACAGGATATCACGAAAGAGTAGCACTTTACACAGACGGTTCCAATATCGCAAACGAATCGAAGGCTGAGTATACAACTAGAAGCGAAGAGACCAGCTGCAACCTCGGCCGTCAGATTGAGAATCTAAGGCCACTTCAACGACAGGGCACCGTAAGGTCTTCAGAACGGTACCGCTAATAGATCAATCAAACGACGTTGCCGAGAAGATCTTCAACGTTATCAATAACTTCTTGGTGACTTTTTCCTCGAGGGAGTCATGGATGCACAATAGCAACACGAAGAAGTAGCACTTTACACAGACGGTTCCATTATTACGAACGAATCGAAGGCGGGAGTATACACAAATCGAACTCGCCATGCATCTCAAACTGCATGACACAGCCTTTCAGGTAGAATTCTTCGCGATCCAGAGGGAAGTAGAAGTCCTCATGGGACACCACATAATTCCCGATTCATCTGGAAACTTTCGCAGGCTTGACAAACCTGCAAGAGTATAATTTGTCATGAAAAATCTTCTCAATCCGCCGTTCGGAGTCGGCAATAAAATTGTAGGTCCCTTCTATAAGATATCACACGCACAACATGAATGGTTGCGAGAAGCTAGGTGCTGGTTCTATAAGCTTACAGTCCGGGACGGACCTGAGCCTCAACCAACAAGCGTCTCCAACCAGCTCTATCTTTAGCTTGCTGTCTCCAGTTTCGCACGCTTAATTGGTTGAGGTTCCCTTCAACATGCGTGCCCCACCTGCGCTGTCCCTCAGGGGCGGATTCGAAAATTTTTCGGAACGGAGCATTGATATCCATCCGGTCTACATGACCCAGCCATCTCAGTCGATACAGCCCTTATAGTTCGTCGTTATATCTCCTCCTCCACTCACCGTCTATGCAGACGGGACCGCAGCCAAGAGCACCCTCATCTATTTTTTTTTATAAAATCCATGCCTATGTGCCGTAGAGCAGGACTGGGATTATTAAGGTCTTATATAGGCTCACATTGGTTGTTTGAGAGAGGGCTTTGCTAGACAATCGCCTTCTTAGCTCAAAGAAGCAGCGATTGACAAGAGTTATTCTTCGTTTGATCCCAGCGCTGGTGTCGTTGTCTGAATTGATAGCGGAGCCTGCGTAGACAAAGTCCTTAACTGCCTTAAAGTTATATCTGTCGAGGGAGACATTCTGTCCGAGACGTCGGTGTTGAGTGTCCTTTCTTGTTGACAGCATATACTTGGTCTTGCCCTCAATCCATCTTTGCCGCTTCCGTCTCAATACTCGCTTTCTCCCGATTATGTCTCTATAAGCTGTTGCGCCAAATATTTGTTGTTAATCTGGAGCCAAGTCACTAGAACACTCCATCTTCGGAGAACTTTTTAAGTACCTTTCCCCAGCTTAACTAGTTCCGTGTTCAATCGTATGCTTCAGCATAATTAGCGATTCCATTAGGGGAACATCCATTTCACTATAATTGCCGGCCAACCTCATTGAAGGTAAAGTTTTGCACAAAACGATAGGAGGTCGTTCCAAAAACCATTTCTTTTCAATTTCCTGAACCAATCTCATTTTATCGTCCCACTTAAGCAGAACAGCAGTTGACTTTTCCCAGTTGCTGCCCTAAAGGACATTTAGATTTTATTCTTTCATTCAGAATCAACTGACACACTTCTCTGTATAGTGTGTTGCATCCTTTCACTGCCGCATTCCCAATTGGGGAATCCTACTTCAACATCTTGTCCATGTAATGGTTGTTCCTGATTTCCCATTTTGTTTCCAGGTTATCTCTTCTCTTTCCACATGTTGGGTTGTTGTATCCATCCATGGAACGCTTATCAATCACATTTGCGCTCACTGATTTATTGGTCATGGAGATTCGGGAAAAATTGGCCAAAAATTGGTGAAGGAAAACAAAAAAATATGCAAACATGTCCATAAGAGATAAATTGCTGGTGCACCAGGATTTATGGTGGACAGTGAAGGTGTACGGTTTGCTGTCAGCAAATTAATCTCTTGGAAACGTGTATTGAACTTTACAAGTAACGGCGAGTCAGTTTGCACTACTTTCACATGGGTTAATCGGATGCATCCAAGGGGTGGGTGGGTATGTGTAGTTCCGGTATCACTATGACGATGTGAATCTGCACCCCGAAAACAAATGACCAACAGAAAACGTTTTGGAGCGCTGATAACGCCACCCACGCGTCACATTATTCAATTTAATCGCGGTGCTAGGACGATCTTCGTTCGTGTATCGGTTCAATTTGGTTTAAATTTAGATACAACACAGGGAATTTGATTTGTTGACATTCGTGGGTGGCTTAGTCACACTTCGACTCTTGGCAATTGTCCCAGAGCTGAAGAAATTAAATAATTGCTTGTAATTGAGCGCTTGACGATGGACAATGCGTTAGTCACACGACGCATATTAAAGAAGACTCAGCCGTTTTAGTTGGAAATTGATAAAGACAGTGATAGGGGAAGACCACTTAAGGAGATGTGTCTGATCTTCGGGCAAGTAACAGAGATTTGTGATTCATGGAGATTAAATTTTCCATAAAAAGGGTGGTTTACCACTTTTCCGTATGAAGATCCTTAAGAGTTAAAACACCTTCAAGAGCTTGAGACGGACTTTAATCTTTGAGTGTGAAAAAATCACTCCTTTACCTTTCTTCTTAGAAAGTAGGAGACGGTGAGACTTACAAACCGGGACCTGGTTAGAGATCTTCCTTAATCAGAGCAAGACGCCCACAACAAAGTCTAAGGACACAACCTATCAGCTATCAGTCTTAATGATCAC
Organism: Criorhina ranunculi; assembly: GCA_951813785.1. Lineage (NCBI taxonomy): Eukaryota > Metazoa > Arthropoda > Insecta > Diptera > Syrphidae > Criorhina > Criorhina ranunculi. The sequence continues at coordinate 57,602,571 of OX638384.1, read as the reverse complement.
ATAACACTCACAAAAGTGGTAACAATGCTACCGTTCTCGTGGGCATATATCGCGCCTTCTTAGCGAGACATTTGAAAAGCGTTTACAGCATTTGAAAGAGGGGTGAGTTGGTCTGAAAGTCAAGTAAGGTTACGGAGGTAGTCAGGGTATACTGCCAACGCACTTAGACCAGTAGTAGATCCTTTGTGATACTTCAGGATCTAGGAGGACCTCATCCACCTAATTGTTGAACTTGGGAAGCTTTTGGTAGAGCGAACCTGGTTTTTCGTCATCTTATTGCGCAAGGTCGCCAGGACCGTCAGAAAATGGTCTTTAAGTTGATGAGGATAAAGTTTGCAGCTAAGACAAAACGTCATTTTCGACAGCTATGACTTCGAAGTTCGAGAAACAGCACCCTATGATCGGAGATCGGATGAAGATTAAATCTAGGAAACTGGTTCTACTTTGGTCTGAGTAAACAATTCGGTTTAAGGCTCCGATCACGAAGGACCAAAGTAATGCTTTGGAAAAGCCCTAACGATAACCAGAAGAGCAGAGTTGATACTAGGGGCTTTTGAAAGATTTTTAAGTCCTGTCTGCGAAGAAGGCTAGTGGAGAAGAAGAAAGAGCCATGTATTATATAGGCTGTACCAGGGAAGTCAAGAAGCGACGACTATAGTGACTCGGCTGATATTTTTGACTCCCAACTAGCTCTAACTAGGGAGTGCTCCCGCAAGATTGAGATCAATGGAAGAGTCCTGTTAATATCAGTTAGGGAGGGGAGCCTTGTAAAGTAAAGTAAGCAAGGTTAACCCGACTTAAACCATTCAAAAATGAAGTAACTCGTGGAAAACTCGTTTGCGTTTAGTCCTGGCTTGTTCTATAACGGAACACTACACCATTGGCAAACACGCAAATAGGCTGGGTTTCCTCTATAATGATTTTTGTAGAAACTGTATGGACGAGCAGATGGAAGAGACTATTCTCCTTCATGTGGTATCACAGAGCATTTTCTGTAGTCTGGGTTAGGTTGGTCGGCTGTTCCCACTGAGCAGAGACCGACTTAGGCCAGAAAGAGGGCCCATTATGATACTGCGTGTAGAACGCGGAAACCAGCTTCAAACATCTCACATGTGGTATTTCCTATAGGAGATAAGGAGTATAAGCTCTGGGTAACCGTATCGGTGTGAACCCTATCCTGTGCCGAACCATCTAGACCCACATACAAAACTCTTAATTCTAAAGATGTCGAGTCTGGCTAGGTCGTTGAGGCCATTGAAGAAGTACTCTCTGTGTTTTCCTCCTCAGCCTTGATAGAGCAGGGCATGTGCAAAGAAGGTGTGTAGTCGTTTCTTCTTCCTCCTTGTGTCTGCTGTTTCTACAGAAATCGTTAGAAGGGACACCCATTCTGATGGCATGCCTGTCAATTAGACAAAGCCCCGTAAGAGCTCCTACTATAATTCTTATAAGTTTCCTATTAACGGACAGAAGTCTTCCTGTTCTCCTCAAATCCAGGTTAGGCCTGACCTGTTCCGACAGAAGACAAGTCTTCTAGCTTCACTATCAAGATGAGACTTTATCGATTCTAGAGAGGCAAGCGGTGTCCCTCCATTTTCAGAGAGGATCCAACCCGCGTCTTCCTTAGCAAGTTCGTCCGCTCTGCAGTTGTCCCTGTGTCCTCGAACCCAGCACCGGGAGACGTCGCATCTGTCAGCGATCACATTCAGAGACCTGCGGCATTGCTTTACCAACTTGGATCGTGCTGTCGGTGATTCCAAGACCCTAATCGCTGCTTGACAATCTTTATATAGTAGAATAGCGCTACCATCTACCGTAGCTTCTCGGAATGCCGAAATTCCCGCCTGAAATATACTACAGTGATCGAGCAGTCTTTTGGCAATACTTAAGTCAGGTGCATTGGAGAAGAGTCCTGCCTCTGTGCCATACGCTGTTTTAGATCGACCTGTGTATATCTCTATCGCAGATTCATCGAAGACCCCCCACCAGATTCCCAAGCACTTCTACTAGGAATTCTTGTCTTGAATTTGACGTTGAAGTTGAAGTCTTCTCCAAGCTTCTAGCTCAGTCTACTGTCAAGAATGACCCCCAAATGCCCTGCGAACTGGAGTTCTATGCCCTTAAGCCTTGGAGGGGCAATAAATGGTACTTTGTACCTTCTTGTAACCAGGAACAGTTCGGTCTTTGCAGCATTAACTAAAAGACCAACTTTTTCCGTTCATAAAACCAGTTGGTTGAGAGCAGCTTCCATCAGGTCTCTAATTACATTAGGAAACTTCCCCTATATAGCTGTCGCAATGTCATCGGCGTAGACTATAATGATGTAACCCTCTACTCTCAGGATGTTGATCAGCTCGTTCACTACTATGAGCCACAGAAGTGGTGATAATTCTGTGGTCTAAGTGTGGCTGCATCCTGGTTTTCAAAAGAGCTGGTACACCCTTTTCTTTTTTGACTAGGATCATCCTAAATATACATTAGGTAGTTTGTTTCAAAATATCTCGAAATAGAATCTTGTAGGTGGCGCGCACAAATAGAAGGGCACCTGAACCAACTTGGAGTGCGTAGGACTAAGGACCGAGCTTACTGGAGAGGCCCGAAATCACCCCGAACTGTAGCGCGAACTAAGTAAGTAAGTAAGAACTTTATACAAATTTCCAAGATGGATTGAACCCACAACTCCCATTTTTTTATAATTCACGAGCGCTAAAGGGGTTATGAATACCCTTATGATGCTATTCACACAGCGCTACTGTTGGTGTAGTGATTTGGAAACTCAAATGGTATTAGGTTTCAATCTTTTCCTCCGACAGTGGTGTCCAGACTGACACCTTTTGCAGTTTTGCTGTGTTTCCAAACCAATTTAATCCGAAGTCATCGTAGACGAAAAGGACCCCAAAAAGTGTGCGTTCGAAGGTCCGCTCATAATATTCAACATCTATCCACCCCCTCTGACATAAGTTCCCTTCATTTCATAACCGTAAATCACAAAATTAGAAGTCAAATTGCTTTCGGATACCAATCACTATGGCCAAACGAAATAAAACTCAAACGCTTGTCACAAGGATAATCTTTACAACTAACATGACCCGCACCCCTATAGCTTTCCGAAAAAAATAAAAAAATCACTTGACACTGGTGGCTATTAAATTATCGACTGTGTAAACATTTGTTTACCCTCATCTGTGGGTATAAAAAAAAAAAAACATCCCACTTAAATACCTAGTAGTTGACGATGATGGTGACAAAAGCAAAGACTCTCTGTCCACAGGACATATGTACAAGGGGAGAGAGTGGCGATTTCCGTATTGTAACAACAAATTGCTTTTTTTTTTCCTTAAGTTAAAAGTTCTTCTATTTATCGAATATAGAAATCAATTTACGATGCATAAGGCATTCCCGAATCTAATAATGGCTCGGGTTACAAAGCCACCGATATCCTGCTGGGTTTTTCTTTTTATTCTTCTCATACGTTTGGTGAGAAAGGATACGTTTTGTTGGGAGTGAAAGTTCACTTACATACACGATTTTTCTATTAATTTCATTTTTTTTTTTCGTTGTAATTTTTATTGAAAGGACATCAATACTCATACCTTCACGTAGCCTTTCAGGAAATAATGGAAAATGAAAAAGGAAAAAGAGTATAATTTAAGGACATGCCACTGTCTTTGAAAGAATTCCAACAAATCAACAAGTCACGTTTTCGCAGTTAATCATCCTTTACGCGCGTACACCTTGTGTAATATTTTCATGACACACAAGGGGAGGGTGTACAACTGAAGATAGAGCAATGAGCCGGAATTTATAGCCTCAGAAACATACTGGATGTGCTTAAACTTAAGGAAAAAAAAGTTTAAACATTCAAAGAATCATTTAACTTTGTGGGGAGAAGCCCGTTTTTTTTTTTAGCCAATGAATGCATTTTATACTACGGTACGTGACATTTGTGGTAATTCCTTCATTGCATCATTGAGTGTGATCGGTGTGATTTTGTTGAACAAGAAAAGGATAAGCATTGACTGCCTGAGTGTTTTTCGTGTACATGTCTGCAGTCAAGGAGACCATCGTTGAACTGCAATGAATGCAAAAGAAGGCGCGCGTTCAATATCCTTTCAATAGTTTCACTAATGTGTTGAGGGGGGGAGAGAAATCTTCAGAATCCTTTCTGTGAGTAGCTCTACACTTTTTGTTTTAAGGGGGACAAGAGTTACAAGTTGATTTCCAATAGGTGCTAGTTAGGGATTGAAAAGTTTCATCGCGATAAACCAGCTGACTAATGTGCCAGAAAGATGTAGTTACACTTGGAGTGAATGCAGAAGTTTCTGAGAGTTAGGTGGGGAAGGTTAGGATGAAGTTTGGACAGTTTAACAGCTCTAAATATCAATAAATATCATTCGATTGCGAAAAACCCTTCCACCAGTGTCTTCCAAGCTCTTTCATACCTGCGTAACCTATTAACCGCTGATAGATTCACCAACACACCAGCCAAGCCGCCACCAAAGCTTTAGATTCACTCACTCTGGGTCCTTGGACACAGTGAAGTCGACGGCGACGAAGAGCTGACGACTTGGCCAAGCGGGGGTCAGTCCTTAGCGGCTCACCAGCAGAAAGCGTCACTGGGAGCTGTTAGGGCCAATAAGCTAGATAGGCGTCACATTGAGAAAGATTTGGTCGCGGTTATTTAAAAACCAAAACAAATGAACTAAAGCAGATCAAGATTAGATTTTGCAAGAATCGTAGCTTGTACGGGCCACTGGCCGATAGGAAACCACACAGGCAAGTTAGGCATCCTTCACAACACCTTCATTCGTAGCTGCAAGAATAATAGCGAAGAGGAATCCCTGTACCACTTTCTGTGCAAATATCCAGCCCTGGTGAGGATCAGACAACGAATTCTAGGAAAACTCTTCCAAAAGATATCCAGTCCTGGTGAGGATCAGACAGCGAATTCTAGGAAAACTCTTCCAAAAGACGACCTCCAAAAGCTATCCAGCCCTGGCGAGGATCAGACAACGAGCTCTAGGAAAACTCTTCCAAAAGATGAGCTTCAAAAGCTATCCAGCCCTGGCGAGGATCAGACAACGAGCTCTAGGAAAACTCTTCCAAAAGATGAGCTTCAAAAGCTATCCAGCCCTGGCGAGGATCAGACAACGAGCTCTAGGAAAACTCTTCCAAAAGACGACCTCCAAAAGCTATCCAGTTCTGGCGAGGATCAGACAACGAATTCTAGAAAAACTCTTCCAAAAGACGACCTCCAAAAGATATCCAGCCCTAGCGGGGATCAGACAACGAACTCTAAAAAAAACTCTTCCAAAAGACGACCTCCAAAAGATATCCAGCCCTAGCGGGGATCAGACAACGAACTCTAAAAAAAACTCTTCCAATAGATCGAAGAACTGATTTTCTTTCCCAGCTTCATAGGTGGGGTTTATTCAACTCCATCAACAACCTAGCAACATCAGGTTACATGAATTGTGGCATCCTAGTGCTACTTTGAATCGCCACCTCTTCCTGCCAACTTATCTAACATAAAATATTATTCCCGATGGTTCTTATTGTCACGTTGGCCTTGTGGGATGGGTGCATACTTTAAATTCCGATGAATGAAGGACAAAACAAATATATGCTGTCTACAAAGGACCTCCCAGCACCAACGTTTCGGACAGACAAGTCTCTCTCGACAGGTATATAACTTTGAGGTAGTTAGGAACTTAGTCTACCTAGGTTCTGCTATAAACTCCCAGAATAACTCTTGCCAATCTCTATTTCTTTGGGCTAAGAAGGCAATTGTGTAGCAAAGCTGTACAGCCCCTCGACCTAGTCAGAAAAGTCCGAATAAAACATATAGAGCGGATGGCCCGAAGGAATCGCAGTAGAGGAAGCCTGGGACTCAAGTGGAAAGGGACCTCTACCAACTTGACATGCAAAATTGGAGGTAGCTAGCTAACGATCAAGCTCACTGGAGACACTTGTTCCTTCAGGCCAGGTCTATCCCGCATTGTTCTTGGTCATTTGTAATTAGTGATTTCCTTCGCACTGCTTTGTCGATAGCACGCGGTGGTATTGTAAGGGTCACTTAGTCCAATTTAGATACCATCCTTTACCTTTACCTTGAAGTGTCGCAATGGGCTTGAAATTCTAAGCAGTCTCACTGCCAGCTGGCAATAGCTGGCACCCACTTCAACCTAACCTAACCTAACCTCACTCTTTTGGGTTCCAGGGCATAGACCCATCGATGGCAAAAATAGGATCAGAACTGAACAAAAAAAACCGTCGATCACAGTATTCTGACCCCCAAGTGGGACATACTGAACCTATTCACGTTATATCCTTTAAAATCGTCTTCTTAAGTCTGTTTATGAACCGCTTTCGATATCCTGTCTAAGAAGAAGGCAACTTTTTTACGATTTGAAATAAAGTCTATGACCCTACATCTTTATAAATGGAGTTGATCAAGTCAATCAAATTTATAAAAGCGAAGCTTTAAATGTATAAATAAGGAAACTATTACAACTCTCAAGTTTAGAACTCACCATTTGCTACTGAATTCCTCGACTTCTAAACCAAATCCGATTCTTTTTCGGATGCTGCAGCTTCGGTGGTATCAGCTAACAGCAGTCCACCATCTCGACAATCTGGGACATTTTTCTTCGACTTTAGATCTAAAATGAAAATAAGTTAGTTATAGGTCGTGAAGTTGTGATAGAGAAGGTAGGCTTTATCAGTAAGTCAATCAACTGAAGACTGAGCAATAGGTGCTTTGACAAGCGAGTTGTACATCAGGTGAAAGGGAGGTAGAAGGATATCTATCAAATATCTTTGGCTGTAATTTTTTTTATGAATGAAAAAAATGGCTAAGTGGCCACCGCCAGAATTGATGACCATTCGGGCCCGATTAATGGCATTTTCCATCACTCTTGCCAGAATTTCCGGCGATAGGTCCTCGCATTCTTGACAAATATTCTCTTTGAGGGCTTCAAGAGTCTGAGGCTTGTTGACATAGACTCGTGACTTCAAAAACCCCCACAAAAAGAAGTCTGAAACGATTAAATCAGGCGATCTTGCCCGGCCAGTGCAAAACGCATAAACGAGAGATTAGGCTTGAGCGTAGGATGCACGCGCTTGGCGGTCAACAGTTAACAGCTGATGCACTGTCTGCACTTTCTAAGGGAACATCTTACAGTTTTTCACCGCCGATTGATGCCCAATTGCATGGTACGACATCTGGTCGATACTCCGGGGTCCTCTGCGACATCTTCCATCTGCCACAGCCGCGATATTCTCAGCAGAACGGCTGCTCCGGAGCTGGCCAGACCTGACAGCATCTCGTGTTGTCCCATATATAGCGATTCATGTCTTTTTGACGTGTATTGTGTATCTGTTTACTTCACAAATGTCAAAGTGGAATTGACATTTGCCGCCATTTGCAAAAATTATATCATCTTCCGATAGGGTGATGACTCCTTGTACAAATTCTGTTGATCGATTACTTAAATTCACATCGCTTTATGCTAAAAAGCCTTTGAACTACTAGAAAATAATGGGCGAGAGTAGGACCGCATGGGGGCGGATATACAAACAGAAACTCTATGAGCTGACCAAGCTGTGGCTGCACGAGAAGTTCGAAAAGCTAAAAACAAAAGGGGTACTTACGCTGAACAGATCGTACTTAGAGCACTTGTGATCAGCATCTTCACTGGCCACGATCTGCTGACTGGTCTGTGATTGCTTGATCATTAAATCGGGGGTTCAGTCTCCCTTTTCTTAGAGAGAATCGAAGACCTTGTTAGCTGGAGCTTCCTCATCCTTTCGTTCGATGTGGGTTAGCCCCGAGTTTTTGCTTTCCGGACAACATCCACATTTTTATACAGCTCGTAGAGTTCCATTTGCCCTCCTTGCAATCACGGCCAAATATTCGACGTAGAATTTTAAAAGGTTCCCAAGATATGCTCCTCAGTCTTACTTATCATCCAGCATTCAGCTCCATAAAGCAAGACTGGCGTGGATTTGGTCATTCGAGGTGGGAGTTTGCATCGTAGCTGTTTGGACAAACCTAAGTAGCAATGGTCCTTTACTTGTGGAGTTTACATTTCCCCCGAGGTAGATGAACTCCTTCACTTCCTCAAAATTTGTCCAAGTCCTTCCAAAATTAAAGAAAGACATCCATCACCCTTTTTGTCCAATTCCTTCGCAAAACAATGAACTATCACAAAATCTGCAATCGAAAACAACATTCTATAGGACTCCCTCCGCCAACGACCAAGGCAAAACCCTTTCTTTGATTCAACACACATGCAAGCCATTGGTTATGGCATTTATCATTAAATAAATTGGTCTACAAATTTAGAGGAACAATCCGGAGGCAATATTCCTTTGGTGACATGTTCTTATAAATGGTTTCAGCGGATTCAATGCCAATTTTGACATTTCTTGATTGTCCACATCTCTAAACGACACCATCTCTCTAATCATTTTGACAGGTCTCATAGTGAACGGCTTTATTAACGTCTCCATCACAACAATCGAACGACGATTTGGTCTACGATCGCGTCAAACAGGACTTGTGGCCAGCGGCTATGACATTGCATCATTCATTTGTTTATTACCGGTCACTTACTTCGGTGGACGTATCGGAGCATCAAAACCCCGTTGGATAGCCTGGGGTGTCATACTTATGGGCCTGGGATCACTTACATTTGCTCTGCCACATTTCCTTGTCGGTACCTATAGAGCTTCCTTTGCCGATGTCAACACTTGTCAAGATGACAGAAATTCTACAATGGAGGTATGTATTTTGCTTACAACAAAACCGTGTATATTCAGCATTTTAACAGTTTATTCAGCACTGTAGCGAACTACCCGAATCGGAGACTAAAAATGAAAATCTATCCTGGAATGTGTGGTTTTTTTTCGCCGCCCAACTCCTCCATGGCGCTGGAGCAGCACCACTCTTCACCTTGGGTGTCACATACATCGATGAGAATGTCTCAAAGAAAATGTCATCGGTGTACTTGGGTAAGTAATTTCTACAAACGCATGCACAATTCTATTCTATTTACACGAAACGGGTTTTTTTTTTGTGTGTCTCGTGCTTAGACAAATAAAAAGCTCATCAATCATCCTTTTTGGGGATACGATATCGAATGTAATCAAACAAAGACTAGCATTATTAGATGCGCGCCGATAAATACTTGGGGAAAGGGAAAGTTTTCAAAGAGAACATCTTATTTTGTCGGGGCATAAGACGCTTGTTTACATCTCCAAATGTCCTGACCCAGTTAAATAGCATTCGCCTTTGTATTGTTCATATGGGATTGGGTAGTTGAAATGGAAACTTACTCCCCCACCGAGAACTGATAAGGGTGAGATGGGGTTGAAAATTTATTGTCTTTTGTCAGACAATTGCGATTAGAGGGACGATTTTGCAACAGACGGAGAGTGAGACAGTAAACAATTGGAAAGAGATTTACAATTTATTAGCAAATGGGGGGGAGAGTACCTCCTCGTATATGGGTGTCCTGAAACGGATTCAGGTTTTTTGGTGACGCTTTTGTTTTGTTTTTTAAAGGTTCTGTCGTGTGTACCGTGCGAGATATGCAAACGTAGACGACTGGATGCTGCCACAATAAATTTTCAAATGTTATCTCGTACAATGCAGAACATTGAAAGGAAATGGAGGAACAATAGCAGATTATTTGGGTGGATGCACATTTTTTGAGAGTTGAGAGACGGATTAGTTACGAAATTTCCTTAAAAATAAATTAACACCTCGAATTATTGACTAATAGTGGACGCTGTAACGTAGTACTTTAGTGCGTTGGACTGCTAAGGAAAGGTTATAGGTTTGAGCCACCTTTTGGCAAACCCTCAAGAGTTTAATCTGTCATGCTGTCGCTTCTCGATCCGCTGTTCGGAGTGGGCAATCAAATTTTTCGTGGGAAAAATGTCACACGCACAACATAAATGGTTGCGAGAAGCTAGACCCTGACTCTCATAAGCTGTCGGACCAAATGGCCCACAGATTCTCAATTGGTTCGAGGTTAGCCGAGTTGCCAGACCATTCCAACATATTGATGTTGTTCTCCATCAGGAATTGTATCCTTATTTCTACTTGTGGCATGGAGCAGGATTCAGTGTAAAATAGCATTTTCGATTGGAAGTTTCCTTCGAATGGTGTGCAGGAGCATATGAGTCAAAACGTCTGCATATTTAGTACTTCCATCATCTTTTCGATTGACTTCAATCTTTCAGAACTTTCAGTGGTAAAACGACCCCAAAAACGTAGCCTTAGATGGGTGCTTCATGACTAGATCTGAGGTTTTCATTGTCACTTCTTCTAACTTATCAGGCCAGCGACCCTTGGAGGGTCTGAGTCTGAACTAATGCCGCTTTCCATCCTTCACGGTCCGGACATGCTGCTTTCAGTTTTCTGGCGTCCGCGATTGCCTGATCTTTAAGCCGAAAGTTCGGTCTTCCTTTTCTTCATGAACCAGGTGGCTGGGATTCAAAGATCCTCTTAGCTGGAGCATTCTCGTCCATTTGCTCGATGTGGCCGAGCCAGTGCAGTACATCAACATCTTTGTACAGCTTGTAGAGTCCGCAGTTATATGTTCTCCTCCATTCGCCCTACTCGCTGACAGGACCAAATATTCGACGCAGAATTTTTCTTTCAAAGGATCCCAAGATCGGCTCCGCTGTCTTATTTATCGTCCAGCATTCAGCTCCATAAAGCAAGACTGGCAAGATCAGAGTATTGTAGAGCATGATTTTGGACCTTCGAGTTAGGAGTTTGGACCCTAGTAATTCGGACAAACCAAAGTAGCAGCGGTTGCCTAAGGTTATCCTTCGTCAAATCTCCACTAGAATGTTATTTGTGGAGTTTATATTTGCCCCGAGAAAGATTAACTCCTTCACTACCTCAAAATTATAGCTGTCAATTGTTAGGTGTTCGACGGATCAGCGGATCGGTTCTAACGACACTTAACCGGTATTCCTGGACTTCAAAGTGGCTCTTTTTTGAAAAAATCATAGTTACCTACCTCCTTTGTCCGTTTTTCCTCATAGCTTCAGTCAGAAGTTGCTCCTTGAGTGGTCTTCTTACCTTGCGGCCCACGTTGAACAGTAGACGAATCCATTTGTATACTCGCCGACGCCCAGTGTCTTTGAAGATCGCCACATGTCTTCTTAGTTTTTGGACTAACATGTTAGCATCAACCACAGCTGCATTTTCGATTCCAATGACCTTTACAACTCGTTGCTATCGAACCTGTAGTCGGCCTTATGACGTCTGCCTACAAGTCGGAATGGTATGACAAATCAAATGTCATCGCCCTTAAACCAATTGTACTGTCATCCGTATTACAGACGAAGTAGTAAAGGACTTCGACACGGTCATCTACACCGACGGATCAAAGATGAACTGTGGTGTGAGGGACGGTGTCTACTCGGAGTCACTGAAAATATCAAGTTTATACCGCTTATCAGATTTTGCTAGCGTCTTCCAGGCGGAACTACTGCCAATCTGATAGGCTTGCACGCAACTCGTGTGTGACACAACGCATAAACAAAACATTGCTATCCTCATAGATAGCTAAGCCGCAATAAAAGCCATTGACTCGGCTACCATATCCTCCAAACTAGTGCAGGAGTGCCGGAACGAGTTTACCTGCTTGGGTGAACATTTCAGGGTCACACTGCTCTAGGTTCCAGGGGACAGTGACATAAAAGGAAACAAGCGAGCAGATGAACTGGCTAGGCGGGGGCCAGCTCTACAAACTTCATTCGCGGCAAGGGTCCCAATCCCGCGGTTAAAGGACAAATCCACTCACACTTCCTGCAGAAGGCCAAGGGTGAACCAACTGCGCTATATCAAGGAAGATATGGCCGATCTACGATGAGTGTAGAACAAAAGACCTAATAAACACGCCACGGGGTACTGACCAAACTAGGTATCCCATACCGCCCCCACTGCAGCAGTTTCAGGAACGCAAATGAGAAAGATACTTTCTCCCATTTTCTCTCCAAATGACCGGCACTAGCAAGAGCCCAACTGCGTCCACTAAACCAAACATTCTTCGACGAACTCAACGACATCTCGGGTAAAGGGATCGTTTTCTAAACTCCAAAGGCTGGATCAAGGCACCGACTACTGTCGCACACATCATCAACCAGGTCACACGAGTCGTCGTAACAAAAAGGCACATCTAGTACTAATTTGAGTTCTGTTGAATCGCCACCCCTACCTGCCTACTCTACTGTCATCTGTCAAAGCATCTAAACGACATGTGGTGCCATCTTTTGACTTAAACAATCAACAGTTGACATATTATCTCTCTCGTTGGCAATAAAAACCCCTTGTAACAAATAAATGGAAAATTCCCGCGTTTATATGCTCAATTTGTCAGGATGTGCTCTCTATAAATCCCAAGGATACTCGCATTGCATGCATAAAAATAAAAACAAGCGAAATAACATTACATGGTTGACTGGTACTAATAGAGAGTACGACAACCCTCCCCCGCCAATTTGTTTATGTTTATGTTAAACGTACTTAAGTCGTGTAATTTTTTTTTTTTTTCTGCTGTTTCAGGAATTTACTATACGATGGCAATCATGGGACCGGCCGTTGGATACGTGCTGGGGGGACAACTTTTACTCATCTATACGGACTTTTTAACCATCGATTCAGGAACGTAAGTTGAGACATATTATTTCCTTTCTTCCTCTTCTTGTTTTTTTTTTCTAGTCATCTCGACAAGTTAATTGAAATAAATGAAATAAAATACCAGAGTGCGTAAACATACACACACACACACACACACACACAACTACTCGTAGTTATCCTTAAAACATGATCTGTCTCTTTAAATTCTTTTGTTTGGTGGAGATCCTTTAAGATGAAGTATTGGAATACACACAAACACACACACAGAGTGGGAACGGGAAATAATATAAAACACAATCTCATCTGTGGTAATAATAAACCGTGTCAACCAACCCCTATTGTGCCGATGACAGGAAAAACCAAATACACCGCTCAACCCACCCCGTTTTGTTTGTGTTGCCTGCATGCAACAGGGGCTATAATAACACATTAGCATTGTGCCATGGCTTCCAAGGAAGTCCCTCTCTTATTTATTGCTATGGTGATCCTGAGGTATTTTACACGTTTACACCTGTAAAATACAATATTTCTTGTAGCCTTAAGAGGGATGATCTATGGTTGGGGGGGCGGACAGTAAAAAGGTGGTGTACGCGTCTAGTTATTTGTAAGAAATCCTGAGTAAGAGGTACTTACTCTTGGGGGGCGATGTAATGACGTGGAAAACACATTTCATTGTTGCGAGAGGATAGAGGGATGTGTTCCCTTTTTTTTTTTTATAACGCGTTCTCATTTTATTTAATTGAAAATTTACAGAGGGGTTGGTGGACTTGTAGGGGATATTTGTTTTTTTTTTTGGATCAAATGAGGTGTGAGATTTAAAATTGGAATTGAGTTTTACAACCTGGTGAGGGGAAAATTGAAATAAATTTAAGAAGAGGTGTGGTCAAGGTAAACATTTGGAAAGACCCCTAGGTTAGGTTGGGCCAGAACGACGGGCCACTGTGATATCGCGTGTAGAAACCGGAAACCAGCCTCAGAAACTTCAACATGTGGAATTTCCTATAGGAAAAAGGGAGTATAAGCTCTGGGTAACCGTATCGGTGTGGACCCTATCCTGTGCCGAACCATCTAGATCCACGTACAACATTCTTAAGTCTAAAGAGGTCGAGTCTGGCTAGGTCGTTGAGGTCATTGAAGAAGTATTGTCCTAGTGTTTTCCTCCTCGGCCTTGATAAAGCAGGGCATGTGCAAAGGAGGTGTGTAGTCGTTTCTTCTTCCTCATCGTTGCTGCAGCTTCTACAGAAATCGTTAGAAGGGACGCCCATTCTGATGCCTCCTACTAGAACTCTTTTAAGTTTCCTATTCACGGACAGAAGTCTTCCTGTTCTCCAGGTTAGGCCAGATCTGTTTCAACAGAAGACAAGTCTTCTAGCTTCACTATCAAGATGAGACTTTATCGATTCTAGAGAGGCAAACGGTTCTCCTCCATTTTCAGAGAGGATCCGACCCGCGCCTTCCTTTACTAGTTCGTCCGCTCTGCATTTGCTTGGAACGTCCCTGTGTCCTCGAACCCAGCACCGGGAGACGCATCTGACAGCGATCAAATTCAGAGACCTGCAGCATTGCTTTACCAACTTGGATCGTACTTTCAGTGATTCCAAGGCTTTAATCGCTGCTTGACAGTCTCGGACTGCCGTAATTACATTACAGTGATCCAGCAGTCTCTTGACAATACTCAAGTCAGGTGCATTGAAGAAGACTCCTGCCTCTGTGCCATACACTGTTGTAGCTCCATCTGTGTATATCTCTATCGCAGATTCATCTAAGACCCCCCACCAGATTCCCAAGCACTTCAACTAGGAATTCTTGTCTTGCATTTGATGCTGAAGTCTATATAGGGAACAAGTCCGTACTGCTACGGATGGTTATGTTGCTGTAAAGGATCCCCCCGTGGCCCGTGTTATCACTGGCCAACTGAGAGGATTCCCTCAGCCTTAAAGCTACTCTAGCTGCCATTTGCTTCCCATAGATATCAATCGGAAGTAAATGGAGCATTGTCTGCAACGCAGCAGTAGGTGTTGTTCTTAGGGCACCCTAAGTCTCTGGATCCTCGTAAGAAGATCCAGTTTACTCTTGTTGTCCAATGCTGTCCACCAGACTAGTATACCGTACATCAGGATAGACCTCACTATGGCTGTGAGGCCTGTGTATGCCATTTTAGGCTGAAGACCACATTTCGGGCCTAGAGCCCTATGACAGGAATAGAGACAGAAAGACTCTTACGATCACAGAAAAGCTAAATATTCTCATTCGAAACACGGTATTTGGTCTAAGAAGCCTAGGAGTACCTAAAGCAAACGATGACCGCAGAATGCTTCTGTGAAGGTTGGACAAGCTAACAATCTTCTGTACCAAGTGAGACCATTCGACTCTTCTGGGTTCCTCTCCATTGTTTGAAGCAAACTTGGTCTAAATCACATTGTTTTGAAGGCTCTGGAGAAATTGTATAGAATATCCCAGTTGTTGCCTGGACTTGTGCACAAAAGAACCTCTTAAACCTCCTAGAAGTCCGAACAGAGAATCAGAAAACATACATGCTGAGCCAACGTCAGTCGCAGTATTAGTTCCCTAAGATGAAGGAAGACGATTGCAACAGACATTGCTATCAGTAGTCAACGCTACAAATTGTGTCCCGATTTCGTCCAGACACATTTTGACATCAGTTATACCGAAACGTTCCCGTTGTTGTATTGCTTCTTGAAGATTCTAAAGGAGTTTTCAAGTCCTAAACAGCAAATCCACAAACCCCTCTAATTTTCAATCAGAAAAAGTAGCAAATCCACAAACCATTGAAGAGTTTTAGCTTAGAAAAGACCGTCAAGGCTTTTCATCGGACACACTACTAACTTGGTATAGCAAAACCTACAGTAACAGCTCTAAAAACGTCACTCCAATAAATCTAACGCCTCCTCTTTTCTCTTTACTTTTTCAGGTTAGGATTGACAAGTCAAAGTAAAGTTTGGATTGGTGCCTGGTGGATTGGTTTCATCTTTGCCGCATTGGCATGCATTCTTCTATCAATCCCAATCTTTGGCTATCCAAAATCACTTCCCGGTTCCGAGGGAATACAACAAGTAAGAATTTCCGAGGCATACAACAGTGGGAAATCCGAAATCGCTGCACAAACATTCACCAAGTTGAAGGAACTGCCCAAGGCATTGCTGTCGCTTCTCAAAAATCCAACGTTCTTTTTTCTCAATCTAGCTGGAGCGTCTGAAGGTCTTATAATCGCTGGATTCTCTGCCTTCCTACCGAAACAAATCGAAAATCAATTTAGCATTTCTCCAGTTTGGTCAGCATTGCTTATGGGTTTGATCACTGTCCCAGCTGGTGGTGGAGGGACCTTTCTCGGAGGCTATTTAGTGAAAAAGTTCAATTTGGCATGCTCGGGCATTATACGCATGTGTTTGATAGCAACCGCTATATCGATCTTCTTCACAATGAGTTTCCTGTTGACATGTCCGAATCTCAGTTTCGCTGGTGTCACCTCAGCCTATAGTCCAGTTGGAGTACATGCCACGAACTATGGAATTCAACTGGAGGCCGCTTGTAATAGGGACTGCCATTGTAGCAAAATGAATTACGATCCAATTTGTGGGTCAGATGGTACCATGTACTACAGTCCTTGTCATGCTGGATGTCGACAGGAGCGTGCTCTGGGTGAGTCAAAGATCTACCTCGACTGTGACTGTATTTTAGCGCCGGCAAATGCCACCTATGAAGCTATCAACACAATGTGCGAATCAAATTGCACACGTTTACCGTATTTCATTGGTCTCTGCTTTGGTCTGATGTTCTTAACGTTTTTGGCAACTATGCCAGCACTCGCAGCTACCTTGAGGTAATTGTCACTTTGAAGATTAGTCCTGACAGTGGTGAGACCCTTTTTTCTCTTTCTAGATGCGTTCACGATGACCAACGTTCCTTTGCCCTCGGTATTCAATGGATCAAAGTCCGCCTTTTGGGCACAATTCCAGCTCCGATGATTTTCGGCGGGCTCATCGATGAAACGTGCATTTTGTGGCAGGAATCCTGTGACGAGCATGGAGCATGTCTTGTTTACGATAACAAATACATGAGCAGGTGAGAAGTCGACAAGTAACAGGTGTGCCTTCTGACAGACACTTTCCCTTCAGGTTCATGTGGATCCTTGCACTGTCGGGAAAACTGGCATCCGTTGTGTTTTTCCTCGGCGCATGGTGGTTCTATATTCCACCAAAGCACGTGAATGAAACAACCGATGGACTGGGGGATGGTGTCACTGTTAACAGTGACAACAACAGTCCTCCCCATGGAGATGAACAACAACAGTCACAACAATTGCAACAAGTGTCTCCCTCCATTGATGGTAATTTCATGAATGAAAGTGATGTGGAACATGCGCATAAAGTTCCACACAGTGGCGGCCGTTTTTAAAGGACATTCACACATTTTTAACAACAAAAAGCCTAATAAAGACAAAAGTGCAATGACACTGCCATTTTTTATTCAATACACATAACGGACTTAAGACAGATAGACAGTAAGTTGGATAAGTACTAAATGTTAAATGTATTTATTGTGATGAATCTTTTTTTTTGTTTTTTTAAAGTAAGGTAACTTTTTCAATAAAACATTTTTTGACAAATATATATAGATGGCGTGTAGACTATAACTTTTAAGAAATATTTATTAATTAATTAGAAGCGTAACGAGAACATTAATGGCGTCTTAGTACTTTTGTTAACACTAACTGTATTTTCCATTTGATAGCATTTTTTTTACAATAAACAGTATTAATAAATGTATGTTTGTTGTTTTGTCAAAAATTATTTATTGTCAGTCGCAGTCACTCTGAAAATGGGTGGAAGACAAGCAAAAAAAAGAAGGATCACCTAGGGTAACTAAAGGGTCTTCCAATAGGGACTTTCGAACTTTGACAGTTGATAGCGGCCATATTTTTGAAGTTACATCTGTCAAATTGGCTGTCATTTATTCAGTCTGTTTTGGCAAATCATCATGGACGGATATAGCGTTCAACAACACGTGCAAACACGTGCCCATATTACGGTCGCCATAATCGTCCTTCTGAAAGGACTATACGCAGTGTGGTGGATAAATTTGAGTCCACTGGTTCAGTAAACGATCAACCAACACCCGTACGTCGACGAAAAGCAAGATCTGCCGGAAACATCGCCGCTGTCCGTGACAGTGTGCAGGAGAATGCGAGGCAGTTTTCGTCACGCTCAAGAACTCGACCTTTCGCAGACCACAACTTGGCGTGACTTGGGCCTGCACCCGTACAAAATTCAACTAACCCAGGAGCTGAAGGTAAACGACCATAGACAACGACGTGTGTTCGTTGAATGGGCTCTGGAGCAGTTGGAAACTGACCCGAAAAATCATCTTCAGCTATGAGGCCCATTTTTGGTTGAATGGGTACGTCAACAAACAAAATTGTGAAGTTTCGGACGATACCAATCCACATGAGATCCAAGAGCATCCAATGCATTCCGAGAAAGTCACTGTTTGGTGTGGATTTTGGGCTGGCGGCGTCATCGGTTTGAGAACGACGTTGGCCAGGCCTATAGGTCGATGATTAACAACTTCTTTTGGCCTGAATTGGATGATATGGACACTAACGACATGTGGTTTCAACAGGACGGCGCGGGGCTACGTGCCACACATTCTGCACGAGCGATTCGAGGGCATGGTCATCTCACGTGTATTCAATGAAACAGGTAAAAGGTAGGACCTTAAGTCAGCCCATAGCGCCACAAAGGAGTTTACGTTTAGAAATCAACTCCAGGACATCGATCGAGAGATTCTAACCGCTGTCGGAGGACTCAGCCTTCGATACCTAAGATGGCGTTTACAAGTAGATGGGGACCTCAACCAACTTGCCATGTGTTATTGGAGGTGGTTAGCTAAAGACTTGTTGGTTGAGGCCCAGGTTCAACTTGAACTGTAGCGCTACCAGTAAGTATCGAAGCACACAAGTAAAGCAAAGGAGCAAACCCCAATTGACACACGAACACAAGAATCTCAACTGCGATTAAAGCACTCAAGAGGACTATAGCAATAGACCTTGTCAGCATTGCCACTGCATTCTCTCCTAAAGAATTCATGGAAGCAAAAGAACTGAGGTGTTTCCTGGCTAGAGTTGCATTGTATTTCTACTTCTTCAACGACGCCAAACTAATGCTAGATGAACTTGGAGCAGCTTTCAAAAATGTCGGTCTAAACATCAACCTGGACGCCTGAAGACAGCTGATGGAATGGAGATCAAGCGAGTATTTGAATATAAATATCTCGGTCATGGATTAAGAGAATAACGAGGGACAACCAAACCCACAAAATCAATGTCGTATCGGACTAGAGTGTGTAAATTTTGACAAAATGAAGAACATACTGAAGAGCGACATAGCCATGTGCCTGAAAAGAGAAGTGCCACTTACGCAGCGGATACCTTAACCCTGACAAGGTACAACATCAGCAAGCTGGGAACCGAGTATCAAATGAAGAAGTTCCAGGAAGAACTGGTGTCTCCAGTATAACCACATAAACTGCGAATGCAAAGTGGAGGTGGACAGGAAACGTGGCGAGAATAGAAAAGAAGTGGCCAATGAGATTGCCAGAATGTAGCATTCCAGAACATGTAGCGATAGCTACATCTTCGACGCATCATCACCATCTTTTCGACGCAATGAGGATTCTAAATACTTAAAAACTTACTTCTGCTCATTCAATTTACACTTGGAACTTCCCACGACCATCCCTGGATGGATTTGAAGTCACCTCGCTAAAACACTCTCCATCGCCCAGCTGTGTTTCTTCTTGCACCTTCTTGTTTTCAATGAATTCGCCGTCTACCGAAGCGCATGCACACTCTGCGCATTGCATCACACCTTTTATCAATTCCAATTGGTTTCGTCATAACAAAACAAACTTTTCCTCTCATCACAGATGATTTTTGTTTTCATTTACAAAATGTTTTACACCGCAATTTCCCATCCATCCAAGGCTGCCTTTTGACATTCTTCTTTGGTGTCTACTTTTGTGTTCGAAAATCATTTCGAGGTTTAATGATGACGGCTAGCAGTAAGTAGATTTAAACATGTGAACGTTGGAGAGGCACAATCACACACTTAAGATGCGGTGTAGATGAACTGGTCGCATGAGAAAGAACAGAACACCGTCAACTTTAAGGATACGTATCGTATAAACCTGAACTTCCACGTAATTTTAAACAGTTTGCAACTGTGATTCTTATTTACTTTTAGCAGCTTGTAGCTGGTGACAAGGGCTACAAAAGTCCAACTTCCCAATGTCCCTGGTGTCGGCACAGTGTCCTGCCGTATGAAAAGTAAATATAACTCACTAGCAACATCAGGGAAAGACATCGATAAGAGTTTGAATACGAAACGAGAATCATTGTCGACGGATGCTGGTAACTAAACTTCACGAAGCTCTACTTAATGATAACTAGAGACAACCAACAGCTAATAGACTACTTTCACCTTCTTACTGAACTTCAAGGAAGAAATTGCACCACGATGACCAACAGAAATGAACAATCTACACGGGAAGGGACATCGCTTTTTGAATGGCTACGTCGATCAATAGATTTTCAAGAACACATGCAAATTTGCAGGATGAAATACGTAAATGTTGGAATACCTGGATCCTCCTGTTGTTGTCTAACATTCGGCACAGCATCCAATCTTGAACAAGAGTATTTATTGCAACCGTCAATTTTATGGTTCACTTTGGACGAGATTTAAATGTCGGTCGCTACACAAAATCGAATTTTTCCCTACCGACCGTCGTAATTTTGGTCTCATTTTGGCAAAATACCTTTAAACAATCACCAATGTACTCATTCAAACTTAAAAATTAATTAAATTAGCTACAGAAAAGCAATAAATTTCAAAATTATTGTTCACATAAATAAATTATTTCAAATCGCTGGGATTGTGGAGCAAGGTGCTTTGCCACTTCTTTCGTAAATTATGGAATTTCAAGGGCAAAAAGGATACGCAATTGAAAGATTTTATAATATATTCCATTAAAATGAATTATATTTTCACAAATTAACAATTTAAAATAAGAAAAATACGAAAAATAGAGAACATACGAGGGAAAAATAAAAAATTCGCATTTCACATTCACACTTAACCGTCACAACATTTCACCACACATTTGTCAGTTGGCAGATTAATTACAGTGATGCCAGATCACTAGAAAATATTTCCCACAAGAAAACTGTTATACTGATTTATGGTAGACGGGAATGTGAATTTTTTGGTGAAATTACGTATTCTGATTGGAAAATTTTGTTTAGACAAAATGCTTGGGTAAAAAGTCGGTTTTCTTGTTCGATTTCCGCATTTTACAGTAAAGCTTCAAAGGTATTAGCACATTTCACAAATTGAAAGAGAAAATTGTAACCAAAAGCATCAAAAGATTTAAGGACACGTCACTCTCATTTTAATGAAAATCATCATAATTTGCCTAACAAGCAGACCTAATCTTTAGTAAATTATTAAGCGATAGTAACGTCAAAAAATCGCTTGTATATTCATTTTAGTTTCATCGTTATCGTTTAGAATTTTTATTCCATTTCTGTGGATAAAAAAAAAACTCCCAATTAACACTGAATTGACAATTAACAGCTGACACACGAGAATTTGTTTTCCTTTTCCCCTACATAAATTCGCCGCGAAACATATGTTCCTCAAACACACATATTTGTTTCTTTCACACACAAAACCATTATTTGTCTCATTCTCCCTTGCACTTGTCGAATTGGAATTTAAAAATTTCGCTCTCCCACAAAGATTTCTTGTCTCTGCTTCGCATTCATCTTCGTTATTTGGTTTGGACATTGAATTTCTTCTCAAATTCAGTTGAACGGTGAATTTTCGAAGAAATACAATGTCGCACGGAAAGTAATTTCAATTTCTAATTAGTAAATTGCAAGTTTTTTTTGTTTTTTTTCCTTCGTTTCTATTCTTATCCAGTTTCGGGTCGTTCAACTGAACCAAAGAAAAATAAAAAAGGAATTCATAATCCGACATTTGACGTATACGAAATGTCACCGACATTTTTCTATGCAAACTGGTGAATAATGGAATTTTTTTCAAAGCAAAACGAGGAATAAAGTCAAAAAAGTGATTGAATTTCACCTGTTTTTGTCACAGTGTGTGTGTTTTTTTTTGTCGTGTGTGACAGGAATAAAGTGCGTGAGTGTGGTGTTTCTCCATCACTGCATGTGGCTGCTGTTTTTTTTTTTTTTATTTCTTTTGTCCATCTTCACACGTTTCTTTGTTGTTTGTGTTACATAAAACAAACACAAGAAAGAATTTTGAAAGGAGCTAAACAAAAAAAACCTAAAAGACCGCAAATAAGGTAAAAAAAAATAAGAGAGTGATCATGTTTTGAAGTGAAATGTCGGAATTACCTATTTTAATTTAATGTGTAAATTAAATGCAAAAGAAAACGGTGCAATAAACATAATCCAACACAACATACAAAATATATAAATAGGGCAAACCATTATTATAAGTTTTCTTTTGTTGTTTTTGATTGGCTTTATGAACATATCTTCATAGAGTTACCTTTTGAACAAACCCCTTTAGAATATTTTTGATTTTTTTTTTAAATAAAAAGCGAAAAAAATAAGTAAAACGTGTGCACTTAGCACATAATTAAACAAAATTTGCAGTAAAAATATAAATTGTTCGTTTTCACTTTCAAATTACACCCCCCGCGTTGGGGGTGCTTTATGGTTCATAATTTAATTGTCCATTTCGGTTATGCGAATCCGTATAATGTATGTTTGAATATTTGAATAGAGAATTTTACGTTTGTAAAAATTTTAGATTACGTGGATTTGTGATAATCAGGAGAAAAAAAAGCGCAAGAGGATAACTACAATATTTGTTTGGGGTAAGTTTTACATCTTTTGAATAATTCCATGCGGGTGAAATTGATTTTCTTCTATATTTTCGTTTGCATATTCTATTTCATCCCACTTTCAGTTGTTTTGCCGTCGTTTTCGTTGTCATCTCCCACACACCCCACCTCAACACCTCCTCACATTTGGCATTGTCGACCGATGTCGGAGCTATTCTTGATATTTCTTGGAGGAGATTTATTATTGGATCGCTTTTCATGTGCTATATCGGCGATGTTGGAGGAGTGTCTTGTCTTGGTTTCTGTGTGGGAAATTATCTCATTTTGTTTGTGAGAATTTGTCGCGTGTCAAAGTGAGGAATCTTTTATAGAATTTCCTGTAACATTTACGAAATCGAAAGCACTTTTGTGTTGGTTGTGGATTGAATGGGATTTTAACCCCCTAAACCTTGTATTTAATTTCAAAAGGAAGTATGCATACATATTTATACCCGTTTAATGACGAATATTGTTTTCAGCAGGTGGTCCCTATTGTTTTGATTAACCTTGTGAAAAACAATGGAAACCATTGCTTTTGTTTCAGTTTTAGGGCATTTCTACCATCTGAAAGCTATTGTTTGCGGTTCCTGATGATGTGACTGAACTCCGAAACCTGTTTTTCGTCATTTTTCATTCACATCATTGCAACACGAACACTGTTTGTTAGCGTTAGAGAGGTTACATCATCATAAGATTTTATTACCTACTGGGGTGAACCAGGGCCTCAACTAACAACCAGCTAGCACGGTTCTTAGCCATCTGTCTCTAAATGCGTAGGTCGAGTTTGTTGAGGTCACTCTTCTCTTGCGCACCCCATCGGAGATGAGGTCCCTCAAGGGTGGAATCGAAGATCTAGCTTACAAATGAGGTGATGCGGTCGTCCTTACATAGATGACACTTCTTTTTACTTTTCATAGGTAGTCCACAGTCGCCATTTGCCCTTCCATAGATGCTGACATTTGTTCAATGTTTAGGATTGATCTCGGACTAAATAAGCATCGCATCTAGGTTATTGTCGCAACGTAATGCAAGTATTGATGTCTGCAGCCTTTCTGTTGATATAGACAAAAGAATGCTCTATGGCCCTTCAACACTTTTCTCGGGCTCGATGCAGATCTGAGAAATGATGGATCGTCGATTAGGTAGGAACATAATACGGCATGGTTGACAGATTGGATACGGGTCGCTAAAGAAATAAGCGCCTTGGTTTGTTTCCTGATTCTGCTGAGGCTTTCGCAGTCGCAGAGGAAGTACCTACTTCGTTTCCTCTTCCGCGTCTATGTCGCCACAGCTTCTGCAGAGGTCCGTCGTACTGAGTTGGAATCTTTTTAGATGGGCCGCCAGTAGGCTATGGCATAAGAGAATGCTGATCACTAGTGCTAAGTATGATCTGTCTGGCTCTGGCTCTGGCTTGGTTGTGTTAATCAAGAGTTTTCTTCACATTCTCATCGTTGTGGAGTCTCCAATCGGAGCAGTGCTCGTTTTTCTCTGTTTCTACTCTAATTCTACCTCAAACCTGGGCGTCTAAGCGAGTTTTGCTCAACGCAGGGTTGTTTTGTTGGTTTGGATGAAGGGGTAGACAGCAAATTGATGGTTTGAGTGCTAAGTGGCGTAAATCTTAGCAAGTGCATGTGTATGGGTAGCAAACTGACGATGACGGTGCTTTCAGTTCTGTGGCTTGGCACGAGCAAGATCGAAGAAAAGGCCGAGAATAGGGATGAATGTTCGTGCCGTGATTCATTTTTCATGAGGAGAAGGAGAGTTCTAAGGCCAAATTTGTTAGTGTGAATGAAGAAAGGGGCAAGGCGCGCCCTTGTGTGTGAGTGTGTACGCCGCTTTAGATTCTTCAACATTGGATTTATTCTACGCGAAAGATGCTTTTAGGTTGAAGTAGGTAGGTGATAGGGCTTTGATCGAGGGAGTGCAGCCTTCACACGGATCTTCCGGGTACTAGGTCAGCTAGTACTAATGAGAAGAAATCGACCGTAAGCGGGTTAGCTCAACGCAGGGTTGTTTTGATTGTTTGGACGACGGGGTGGACAACAAATTGCCGTGCTTTCATTATAGGCCCGTTTGATTTGAAAGAGTGCAGCCTTCACTTGGATCCCTAAGGATCAACTGGAACAAAATTTGACTGTAAAGATTCTTGTTACATGCCAACTGAATGACATGTCAGGAGAGAATGTCATTCCACTTGACGTTTGCCAACTTTAAGCTCATAACACAGGAGTTTCTGTACGAAAAGTAGTCAAAGAGTGTTCATTATTGGAAAAACCAACGAAAAATTACCTTGGGTATAGGTTACTTGTTATTTGAGACGTGTTTTCATGATATCACTCCCTCTATTCGATCGCTGTCAAGATTGCTTGATGGTGTATCACCCCCCAAAATTCCTTTGGAAACATGACACCGAAACTCATAATTCTTTCTTCTTCTTCTCTTCCATTCTTCCAAGGCCTTGTTTCAAAATTCTCATTTAATGATATCTTCTGGTTCATTTTTAGTCACGTTAAGTTAATCACTGCAGTCTGTCAGAGTCACAACCGGCTTTCTGTCTTTCTTTCACACGCGAATTATTATATTTAACGAACAATTTTGGCATAAAAATACACACACTTGCACGCAATTTATATGAACAAGGTCAATGAGTTCATATACAACAAACGTGTATAAGGTTCCTTTTGGTTTAGCAACTGTCACTTGGATATACCATGCACCATGTAAACCCCTTTCCTTTTAGAATAGGTAACCATTTTGTATTCCAAACAATCTCCACACTTAGCTCACACTCCAGATATGTCAATAAAAAATCGATAACGAACCTCTTAAGAAGATTGATAAAGTGCCAGGCGACATTCATTGGTGTTCATATTCCATTTAGCCAAACCCCCTGACTTGGTGGTTCTTTGAAAGAACTTTCTCTTTCTTGTCCTTTCCCCCTCAGTCATTCTGACTTGCAACATCATAATAATATGTAATTTATGAGTTTTTCGACATTTGACATTGGATTTGCTTGCCAATAACAGTTGGCGGACTTTCTTTGGTAAACTTTGGGCCAACATTCGATAAATTACAGGTGTAGCGTATGAATAAGATAATTTTTGACGCATTAAAGGGGGGAAAGTGCTTGACAGTCAAGCTGGTCGGGTGCGGGTGTGCTTAATTTGATTTAATAGTTTTTGGGGGAAATGCTCAATAGATAAATTATGACGGCAGTTGTGTGTGAGTGTGATGTAAAACATGATTTCTTGATTGGTTGACTGACAGTTGGTTGTGTCAAGGTTTCGTATGATGTAAGAAAGTTGACAATTGATCTTGATAATGGGTTACATGTACGCTTTTTGTTGTTGTTGTTGTTTGCTCTTGTGGAAACAATTTTCGAGTGTTAATTGCGCGTGTCTTTGATTTAACGCGATTGTCAACAACAAGGTCGATGTGTAGTAATTTTTGGCGTCAGTTTTACATGGGAAAAGATTGCTTGACTCTTTAGAGAACACGAAGGTTGAATGATCTACATAGCTTTGTGTTTCCTCATCATTACAGTTCGCAAGGAAGATATAACCACCAGCTCACCCAAAGACATCGCCGGTTTCATCGCGGACTCCGGCTCTAAAGAAGAGGATATCACAATAGGCCGCAGTGATAAGGGACTAAGGACCACCTCAAATTCTAATCAAAGCTCCATCTGTAGCTAGCTGCCTTCAGTTTCGCACGTTAAGTTTGTTGACGTCCCCTTCCACATGATAAATCGAAGATTTTACGGACCGGAGCACTGGTGTTCATCCGCTCTACATGTCCCTGTCATCTTAGTCGTTGTATTTGGACGCTGTACAGCCTATACAGTTCGATGTTGTATCTGTACTTCCACTCACCAGAGATGCAGACTTTTGAATCACTCGAAGGACTTTTCTCTCGAAGCCACCGAGGGCGGCGACTTCAACCATTTTGGACTAACTCCATGCCTCAAGGTTTTTGGTGTCATTGTCAGAGTTTATAGCGAATTAGAGGTAAACAAAGTCCTCAAAGTTATATCTGTCGAGGGTGACGTTCTGTCCGAGATATCGTCGTCGGGTGTGATTCCTTCTTCACAACGCTGCGTTCTTCCGAAAGGGCTTTACCTTTTCAGATGGCAAGCAGAATTAAATGCTGCATAAGGTCCGAGTGGAATGTTCATCTCTACACTTCTACGGCTCCTTTTGGATGTCAGTTGTCACAGTACAGGGTGTTGGGTTAGGTTAAGTAAGATAGGTGTCTCGAAGGGCACTCACTCAGGTTGTGATGCCTAAAGAAGTCTTCTTCTGCTGTGAGATAATGTTGTACAGTCTGGCAGAGAAGGTGCCGTCGTCGTCTCTACAGCTTGTTTTCTAGCGTACTGTCTACTAGACAGTGGCCTGCAATGACACCATTAAAGGTGCGAATTTGCGTTTTGTCGAGAGTTATAAGCTTCCATGACTTTTGGTCATCTATTTCAGGTCAGAAAAGTCTGGTGGAATGATACGTATGACCTGTTTAACGATAAGCTTCGCTATATTGTTTGGTAAACCTACCCATCAACCAAGACTATAAGACAAACATAAGGACAACGTTAGGGTAAGAAGCTCATGAGAGTCAACAAGGGTCATGATATATTCACTCACAATTCTCACCGTTTCGTTCCGTCTACCACTGTTCTTCAAGCACTTGGCTTTGCTTCAGAATGGCATTCACCTAGTCTCTCTCTGGAGACCATAAGATTTCACGTCTATTGACATAACCCGTGGAGTAGAAACCTACAAGCCTATGAAGCACCACATGGTCAGATTGGTTTTACTTAAGACTTGCTGACGATCAAAGCCAATGAGTGAATCAATGTGTATTGACCTGTTTAAAGGCAGGCGGTCTTTTCTAAAGAACAGACGGACGAACGGTCCGATGCTGATCATTGAAAAAATACGAACGTTTCTTGAGAAATCCTCGATGCGTCTACTAGAAGATTGACTCTTGCGACTGATTTTCATCAAACGACTGAGGTGGCTGGGTCACGTAGAGCGGATAGACAGACACCAATGCTCCGGTCCGAAAAATCTTCGAATCTGCCCTTGAGGGACAGCGCAGTAGAGGAATACCGCAACTCACGTGGCGCACGCAAGTTGAAGGGGACCTCAACCAACTAAGCGTGCGAAACTGGAAGTAGTTACTTCAAGATCGAGCTGACTGGAGACGCTTGTTGGTTGAGGCCCAGGTCCACCCCGGACTGTAGCGCCACCTTAACTCTTTGGGGACGAAATTCAGGTATGTGCTGGTACATATGTGTACCATGCGTCCCTATAGGGTTTAGTAAGATTTTCATCAAAGCCTCGAACAACAGCTCAAGAGGAAGTGTACTCTCGCTGTGGTGGTTGGTCATTAAGGGGGCTAACGAATCAAAGCCACCACCGAAATCACGAATCCCAGAGTTATGACCAAAACAACACCAATAGCGGAAATGAAAGTAATTTTTAACCTTCTGCCTCTGCACAGAAGTCGCAGCGAAGAGTGTTCTTAGAACCAGCTTAGCTAGTCAAACCACTGGTGTGAGCTTTGCAGTTACCAAGGATGTCACTGTGTCCATCCTATAAGTATGCCACCCTTTTGGTTGTTAACAACGTTCGATAAACCTGTCTGTTATGCCCATGTCATCACAATGACCATCACTATGACCTCATCACTCATGGTTAGCTGTTACTAAAATTTCTAACCCGTTTTTTCTAACCATGAAAAAAAGAAGCGACAAGTGACACTGAAGTTGAAAACAAAACAAAAAAACTGTCAAAAAGAACTTAAAGTCACCCGTTTACTACTCATCGAAACGTCAAAAATTGACACTTGCAGATATCACTTCAAATTGTATCGATGTTTTCCACATTTCGAATTCTTTTTCAAGATCATTGCAGTTGAAACAAGTTTTTCATCTGTCATCTCATCTTCTCTGCACTGTCATGTGCATACGTGTAGCCTAGTCGTGTCGTGACAAACTTGTCGACCTCGAAAATTAAGAGGTTGTTGATTTATCTACTTATCTTTTGGATTTATTTTTTCCTCATGTTTTTTTTTGTTTTGGAAGATGAGGAAGTAGTGGAAGTCGAAGTGGGTGATAAAGTTTAAAAAAAAAAAAACTTTTCCTTCGTTCAGGTGTGGAGTGGGATGAATGAGATGAAGACCGGTGAGTGGAATCGGAATGACTCAGACTCAAATGATTTTTACTGTCGAATTGAATTATATTTATTTTTGCTCGTGTTGTGCACGAATTACCTTGAAAGTTTTAATTCGAGAAGAGAGGGAAAATTCAGGGAATACCATGCCTAAGAACTGTCAATTTTCCATTTGTGGAATATCCTATTGAGAGTTCATCTTGATGTTTGTACCGTAGGAGTTGGGTTTTGGTATATTTTTGGCTCAAGTGGAAATTACATTTCAATTTGTTTACCCAAAGAAATATACAGTGGCTCAACTTTTTGATCACATAATAAAGAGAAAAAAGGCTTTTTGTTGTTACATATTTATTTGTATCCTTAATGCAACAAATCTTTGTCACATAACAAACACAGATGTTTAGAATAAGCATACCCAAGAAAAAAGGAAATGCACCGTTAGGGTTCCGATCCTTTTAAAAAAACCCTTTTTGAATGCATGTGATCAATTACTTGACACAGTCTCAGTTATGCATTGAGTGTGATCAAAATTCTGGAAAACTCGAAGGAGGTGCTGTTATTCTTATTTTTCTTTACAACTTCGAAAAATTACGTGTTGAAATTGCAGAAAAGCAAGCATAATTAACTTTTATTTTTGCATTTTTAAAGTGGGTTTTGTTTGTTTGTCAGATGAAGGAACTGAGACGTTTAGAAATAGAAAAAGTAGAAAGGCTTATCGATTCCAAGTTCACTTGCTGTAAAATTTCGCTTAAGGTTGGAGTTGCGTTAGATGTCATCTCAAAAGTTTAAGAAAAAAACTCAAGCCTGAAGTCAATAAGATCAAGCCCGGTAAAAAACCAATTTCCAATTCCGTAGTACAAAGTTGTATTTTAAGAAAAATCAAATACGGAGTGCGCGATAATGCAGTTTTAATAGATAAATAGCTGCACCAGAATGAAGGCATAAATGTTTCAAACGAGGCCGTAAGGAAAGTTTTGAGGAAAATCGTTTTTACGGTGTCAAAGTAAAAAAGCCACTCCTGACAATAGGCCACAAAAAAATAAAGGCTAGGATGTGCTAAAAAAAAAAAAATAAAAAAAAAAAAAAACAAAAATAAGAAAAATAAAAAATTGTTAAGAGTTGTTTGGTCGAACGAAACGAAAATTGGCCATTTTGGTTCCGACGGTCTCCAATGAACCTAGAAGAAGTCTGGTGAGCTCATCAAAGATCGCCATGTAAAACCAACCATCAGGTTTGGTGGTGAAAATCTAATGATTTGAAGGTCCATGACCATGGAAGGTGTTGGCGAATGTGTGAGTGTAGTGGGGCGAATGCTACGCTACCCAAAACGTCAGCATACTTGACCGAGGGCTCCAGAAAAGTCTTGGTGTTTGGAGCAAGAACGTGTCGAACATTATCTTCCAGAAGGATAATGATCTGAAACATACTCCAAGAGTGACTTTAGCTTGATTACAAGATAAGGAATTTCAATTGTTTGATTGTCCACCACAGTCCCCTGACCTCAACCCCGTCGAGCAACTTACAATTTCAAAAATACCAGGCGAGTATCAAAATCTAAACGATTTGTGGAACAGAACCGAAACTGCTTGCCACAATCTAAGTTCCAGCAAGTGCAGAACGCTTGTGGAATCAATGCCAACAAGAATGAAAGCGGTTCTTAAAGCAAAAGGAGGGCATACAAAATATTGAACAACAAAATCTACTCAGTCAACTAATTGATCAAGTGCCATATTTTTTTTTTTTTTTTTTTAAGTTTAATCAAATTTACAAATAATCTAAAGTTTTGTTTCTATTAGCTGAATAACAATAGCCGTGTTTTTTTGATAGCTGTATACCCAGCCCAGTAAGATTTTACACACAAAGCAATAACAACACACCAAGTGGGGATAAATTTCCCAGTAGCAGCAAGTGAGGATAGAACTACATAAGTTGACCACCAGAGCGCGAAAAATCTCATAAATTAGCCTTTAGCCGATCGTATTTGTTGCTTTTCCTCGGTTTTGACATTTGCAAACTGTCAAACGAAGAAAAATAAATCGAGCCGCGAACCAATTGGTTGGTGCGGCTGCTACTGAGTATGAATCGTTTTTTTGACTGAAGTGAGTATAATTCTCAAAAAAACACGGCTAATATTATAAGCATTGTGTTCTGAAAATTACATTGATTTATCTTTAAAAATAAAAAAGTTGCAACAAAAAAATATTTTTCTTGCTTTTATATGATCAAAAAGTTGAGCCACTGTACATATGTACATAAGTTGTGTTTTTGATTTATTTTTACATTTATGTAGGTGTAAGCACTTGTACAACAATACCATTAAGTTTGAGACAGACACTTTGAAAAGTTGGAAATCTTTTGTGGAATGTGACGCATTTAAAGGTAAACAAGGTCTTGTCAAGGTTTTTTTTTTTTTTAAAGAGCCATATTAACTCACTAAGGGTGGGTAGCTGGGTGGAAGAAGTTGTCTACTAGGAACACCAGTAGAGCGGATGCGCCGTTTAGGTACCACAACCTGGATGTTGATGGACGTGGCTAAGAGCGTAGTTTTCCTGTGGAGTTCAGAGGGTAAACAATGTTTCAGAATTTAACGTCAGAAGTCTTTAATAATTCCTTTAAAAAGGGTTTGCCAAGTAGTGTGATGCCTGCTTTTGGCTAGTGCCGAGCAGTCACAGAGAAAGTGGAACAGGGTTTCCTTTTCATGTATGTTGTTGCAACTACGGCAGTGGAGGTTGAATGGAATGTCCAACTTGGCAGCGTGTGGGTCAATTGGCCGGTACTCACTTTCTTATCAGGCCAGCGACCCTTGGAGAGTCTGAGTCTGAACTAATGCCGCTTTCCATCCTTTATTGTCCGCTTCCAGTTTTCTGGCGTCCGCGATTGCCTGATCTTTAAACCGGAGGTTCGGTCTTCCTTTTCTTCGTGAACCAGGTGGCTGGGATTCAAAGATCCTTTTAGCTGGAGCATTCTCACCCATTCGCTCGAAGTGTCGGAGCCAGTGCAGTACATCCACATCTTTGTACAGCTCGTAGAGTCGGCGGTTAAATCTTCTCCTCAATCCACCCTCCTTACAGAAAGGACTAAATATTCGACGTAGAATTTTTCTTTCGAAGGATCCCAAGATCTGCTACGCTGTCTTACTTATCGTCCAGCAATCAGCTTCATAAAGCAAGACTGGCAAGATCAGGGTTTTGTAGAGCATGATTTTGGACCTTCGAGTTAGGAGTTTGGACCCTAGTTGTTTGGACAAACCAAAGTAGCAGCGGTTGCCTAAGGTTATCCTTCGTCGAATCTCCACTAGGGTGTAATTTGTGGAGATAAATTCCTTTACTACCTCTGTCAATTATTAGGTTTTGACCTAGACGGTGTTCGACAGATCGGTTTTTGGTCGAGCATGTACTTTGGTTTATCCTCGTTCATCGTGAGACCAACTCGTTGGGCTTGTTCTTCAATCGTCGTAAAAGCTTCAATTATGGCACGCTGGGAACGGGCGATAATGTCGATATCGTTTGCGTATCCCAGCAGCTGGATGGTCAGTGCCTTCTGTGTTTACACCAATTGGCCAGTGGCTTGTGTTAATTGCTGCAATTCTTCCTGCCTCGGTGCGAGTTCTATTGATTAAGTCATTCGTCCTGTTTGTGTTATAGGCGGGCCATATCTGTCTGGATATGCAGTTCTTGGTTCAGGAAGCTCTTTGATGATTCTGTATACGATTCTGGCATCGCTTTGCCACTTGTTCTGCTTCTGCCACCAGCCACGTCCCGCGCACATTACCCTAAACTTCCCTCATTTTCATTCGATGGGTTGCTGCAATACGAGCTCTAAGTGTTTTTCGCTAATCGATCAGCCTCGAGGTAGCTTTAAAAAGCCACGTGCTTTGTCTTCTTCCGGAGGTGGAAACCTATTTCACATCATTGTCGGAGTTGTTCTCTTAGATGTTGGCGCACTGAGGGATTCTCCCTCATAACCAATAGGGTTCCGATATAATTTTGTTCATGTTTTCATCTTCCTCGCTCTTTTTCCTTTACAACACTGACTCGATAAAGGAACCTTTGTGATTCCATCTGTCGTTGCTTGGGATTAACATTCCCACGACATTTTCTGGAGTGACATTGCCTGTCTCTGATTCCAGCCTGGTTCTTTAAGCTGCCCATCTGCTACAGGCGTGAAAAAAGTGTGGTTTGCGTCATCTACTGGACAGTCGCCGTATCGGCAAGCCGGGCTCCCTACTTTTCCCATGTCCGGTTGGAAACTGTGTGATGTAGTAGTTTACATCGCCATGTTTCCGTTCCGTCCATTCAGTACCGTCTCTAATCAGTCTCGCCGTCCGCCTTCCTCTAGTTTCAGAACTTCATCGCCCTTGCCACTGTTGATAAGTGGGTTCAGTCGCCTCGGCCGTCACCAATTCCATTCCTATTTGAGCTTTATCTTCGTAGATGAACCTCCTCTGGGCTGGGAGATTGATGGGAGTCACTACGAGGACCGCTGGTTCCGACACCGTACGATAAGAACTTGCTCCTCGGAGGGCTCCACGTCCGTGTACTGTTGCCATCAGTTTCCTGTATTTCTCTTGATTGAGTGCATCGGCCCAGATCTCACAGCCATACAGGAGAATGACGTGCGTGATTGACATAAGTCTTCTTCCGCTTGCAGTTGGGTCACCTACAGTTGCTATGCGTCTGCTCGCTCCGATGAGGACTTTAACTGCTGCCAAAAAGTAAGTTTGGAGTCAACGGTACTTCACTGTATTTTTGCTGGTTACAACCCCCGAGCCTACTTGAAACTCTACAGCTAGCGAGATCCGTCTCATAGTTAGTAGGACTATCTATGTCTTCTTTGTCGGGAGGCTACGGCCATGGTCTTTCACCAAGGCATGCACGTGTCTTATTACTTGGTTTAGCCTTCTTTGTGCCGATGTAATCCAGGTATCCCACTAGAAAGGACATTTCCATACGAAGAATACTATTGTTAGAGATATTCCAAAGGTCTGGTCCTAGGATTGAGCCCTGTGCTCCTCCTGCAGTGACTGGCTTTCTTTGAGGTCCATCTTTGGTGTCGTATAGAAGCTCCAAGATATTCTGGAATTCTAAATGTATTTTCGAGCGCGTTAAGCGTACCTCTCAAGGCATTTCTTCCATCAAGGGCTGCCAATAGAACGTTTGCCCTTTCTATGACTTGATCTGTCACTATCTCCTGTTCCCAAAATCAATTTGCCCCGTAACAAATGCAGGAAATCATGAAATTTCTTATCACACAGAACAATATTTAAACAAGTGTTCCCAAGATGTAGCTTCTCAGGCACAAACAATGATTAGATAAGACCATAAGGCACTGACATGTTCGTTTGTTTATATCTTTGCCACTGTATCTCTCTGCTTAGTTTGCTCAGATTGAATCAATATTTTAATGAAAACTGTAAACAATAAAGGCATCTCGTTAACGTTTCCACTATTATACAACACTAAGGCTCACCCTTATTCGTTCATTGTCTTACACAAACGTTTAAACAGTTCAAAAGTAATTTATGAATACGATAAGGTTTGAGGATAGGCTTTCCTGATTATTTGTAATCACGTATAGTTAGGTTGACAATACACTTTCTCTGTGACTGCTAGAGCCAGTTATCTAACAGGATAGACTTGAAAACTTCTCCTCTTAGGGGCATACATCAAGTTGTGGTTTCGAAAAGACGCACTAACTTTACTTGTGCTTTTGGTAGGACTTGCCATACAGCCCTTAGGTTCAAAATTGTGAAACGTTGCCACGTTCCACTCATTTGGGCCCCGGGACGTAAGAGCGTCCATAGGAATAAGAAGGTGGATGAGCTCGGTTCTGATAATGGCCGATGACTCAATCCTACCACCAACCGAACATAGGAACTTCAATGGAGAAAGTAGCGAGCCCGGCTTTCTGATACGGCGACCCTCTAGTAGACGACGCCAACATTACTTTTTCTCGCCTGAAGCAGAAAGAACCAAACTGGAATCAGAGACAGGCAAAATCACTCCAGAAAATGTTGATTTTGAGCAACGATAGATGGGACCAAATAGGCTCCTTTATCGAATCAGTGTTGCAAAGGAAAAAGAACGAGGAAGACGAAAACATGAAAAAAATCAAATCGGAACCCGATTGGTTATAAGGGTGAACCCTTTAGGAGAACATCACTCGCAAGATGTGGAAGCAATCAGCAACCTTAACACCATCAACCATCCAAAGAACATTGAAATGTTGTGAAATAAGTTCCCACCTCCAGAGGACGACAAAGCACGTAGCTTTCTGCAGCTCACTCGAGACTGATCGAGGAACGAAAAGCACTTAAAGCTCGTATTGCAGCAAACCCTGCAGTAGAGAGGAACAAGCGATCGTCTGAGCACCGAATAAAAATGAGGGAAGTTCGGGATGGCTGGTCGCAGAAGCAGAACAAGGGGCAAAGCGATACCAGAACTATATTCAGAATAACCAAAGAGCTGATAGGTGGTCGAAGCTTCCTGCTCATTTCAGATGGGAGCCAACTGTTCGCTTCGGTTCTGAACCAAGTAATCAGAGTGAGCTACTCGAACTTACAGTTGCCCGTATTCGTCACCTCAACTTCTAGCAAAGATAATGAAGACCTTTCTCTGAAGTAATGTAAACGGGGGTCCCAAGGGGTTTGCCGAAGATATCATAGGTAGAGGGGAAGTTTAGTCAGTAGGAGTCTGGACACACCAGGTGAGTGTAACAACCGACTGACGGTGCATGATGCATTCTCTGCCTGCCCCAAAGGAAAAAAAAAGCAACCACCACTAGAACTTCAGAAGTCCAGCATCACCGTGAAATTCCAGGGCGCTTGCCGCACCTTAAGGACACTCTGGACAACAACTAATCATCGCACTTAACAGAAGTCACCCATCACTTATGACAGGTCAGAGGTGTGCCCGATGAAGAGGCCACTTCCTTTGTGAATACCCAAGCGTTAGAAGAAATGAAAAGTCAGCCCTGGGCGAATTGTCAAATATGCCCCTGAAAAGCATCTTAAAAGTCCTTCGGAACTCGGCTCAGTGAACACAATGGATCCTTTGAGATCTGAGTGAGGCTGTACATAAGGTGCAGCCACCCCTACAACCTACAGCCACTTCTACCTACTCCATCTACCTTGGACATGACAAAAACTGTCAACACAATTGTTAAAGACGCTAGATGACCTACGATACCTTCTTCTATGGAAGAGTCGTTTGTACAGGACCCAGGTTAGGTTAGGTTAGGAAGGAGAGTTGACAGGGCAAGGAAGTCACACTTAGGTCGATGTTGACCCCCATACTATGGAACCTATACGCCTATGTCCACGACATAAGTTACAGCATTTCATTCCTGAAGCCCTGGCAACCATATCACCAAAGAACACACAAGACTTAACCACAAAACGTCCACCATTCCATTATCGTGTGAGTGACCTTGATTTGCCGACCAATGTCACTTCAACACACCTAATCGGAAGTTTTAATTGGACTCGTTTGGAACGTTGAGACGATACTGCTCCTGCGACAGGCCCATGTGTGTTTCACTCATACTTGTCGCATCCCACCTTGGAGGTGCCACAAAAGACTCCTTTAACATTCCTTTCTGTGTTTGCGTGTGGGTATGTGTGGATGTAAACATTTTTTCTTCGAAACGTAGTTAATTAGCGTCGAGCTAATTTTCCAATGGGGCTTTGGTTTAGCCAGGTGTATGGTGTATCCATGTCTCCTCAAGAAATATCCTAAAGGGGGAACTAAATTCCTCCACAGACACACGCACACGGACACCCACAAAAGAGGAAAAACAAGCCCACAAAACAATGTTTGCTTGGTTTGAATGAATGATAGTCGGGTGTATACCTATAGAAGACATCAAATAACGAGGCCTTCATTCCTTAGTTTTGCCTTCTTTCCTGTTTCTGTTTTTGCTTTTCTTTTACCACCCATCGTCGATGAAAGGAAAAACAAGAAAAACAAAACACAGACATCGTGGTGTCTCTCTTCGCGGATACAAGGACTTCCCATCGTCATCTCATCCCACCAAAGAGGCATTGGAGCGTTGGGGAATAAGCCAGACAAGATACATAACGTCGTCATACTGATACCATTAAGCCATTCCAAGATAACAAGTGCGATCAACTTTTGCATCTATGTACGCAAAACACTTGTGTGTCTCGGATGAAGATGCTAGGATGCTTTTGTTTTTAAGGTTGTTTCCGC
Organism: Criorhina ranunculi; assembly: GCA_951813785.1. Taxonomy (NCBI): domain Eukaryota; kingdom Metazoa; phylum Arthropoda; class Insecta; order Diptera; family Syrphidae; genus Criorhina; species Criorhina ranunculi. Next base: position 57,565,594 of record OX638384.1, on the reverse strand, counting down.
TACATATTTTCAAGAGGCGAAGGATGGTAGACGGATGCGTTTGTGTAATGCAGGAAGAGCTAAGTGGAAGATTGTTGTTGAGTGACGCAGTCATTCAATTTGAGAATATTTGCAACCATTACCTTTGACACAGGGAGAGACGATGGGTGTTTAACGTCTTTAAACGATGTGGACCCGTAAATCTGTGATTCAATTGAAGTTCATGTAGCCCGATTGGACAGTTTCCTATACCTTTCAATGCTCTTTTGTTCGTGACATTTCCGGTACGGAACTCGGGGGTGACATAACGCACAGACAACACATTGTTATTCTCATAGTAAGCCAAGCTGCTATCAAAGCTATTGACTCGGCTGCCATATCCTCCAAACTGGTCCAGGAGTGTTGGGACGACCTTGCCCGCTTGGGAGAATGCTTTTAGGGGCACACTGCTCTGGGTTCCAGGGCACAGTGACATAAAAGGAAACGAGCGTACTGATGAACTGGCCAGACAGGGCTGAGCTCTACACGACTCAATGGCGGCAAGGGTCCACATCCCGCTAGGAGCGGTTTAAGGACAAATCTACTCACACTTCTTGCAGAAGGTCAACCTCCAATGGAGGGAGTTCACCAACTGTGACATATCAAGGAAGATATGGCCGAGCAACGATAAGGTTAGAACAGAAGATCCCCTAAACAGAACCCGCACAGAGCATTGGCCAATTGGAGACCATGCGGCGGACCATTCCATACAATCCTCACAGCCTCGGCTGCGGAAACGAAAATGAGAAGGAAACTCTCTCCCATTTCCTCTGCAAACGTCCGGCACTAGCAAGAGCCAGAAGCTGCATGAACGAGGAGAAGGAGAATACGATTCTCCAACTTCTTTGTACATATCTGGCTCTCTCAGCTGACTTAGGAGTCAGCTTCTTTCACAACCTAAGTGAGCTGGCTTACATAAACATAGGAAGCCTCTAGCGCTTCATAACAAGCTCCGGTTGGTTCTGCGGGTAGTATTTCCGGCGAAATACAGATCCACGTGGTAACACAAAGGACCTTATCTGGTCTAAGTGAGGTTGCAACCTGCGGCCTGCCACTCCTACCTTACCTAACCTAAGAGCCAGACTGCATGCACTAAACCAACCATTCTTCGCCGACCTCAACGAAATCTCGGGTAAAGGGATTGTTTTCTAAACTCCATAGGCTAGATCTAGGCACGGACTGTCTCCCTCATCATCAACCAGGTCACACGAGTCGTGGTAAAAGAAAGCCACAGCCTAGTGCTATTTGTGTTCATGTTGAACAGGCACCTCAACCTACCAGACATTTCCGAGTCTTTATTGACATTTCTGCACGAAGCTTCGCAAGACTCATGTTCGTCCATCGTTTTCAGGTTGCCAATGTTATTTGTCATCTTGTTGCTTATCGAAGGTTAGGTAGGAGTGGCAGGCTGCAGATGCAGCCTCACTTAGACCAGATAAGGTCCTTCGTGTTATGCTTGTCGAATCTTCTCTAGAACTGTCTTTGTGATGTTAAAGTTCACACATGTCACTACTGTACAGCGTTCGTTGGCACAAAAGACCTTTTAAGTTAGGATACCCTCACAGAGCCTAATTCTGATATCCCAGGATAGATACCTTCCAGCTTCGTCCTAGAAGGAGTATCATCGGCATACTATTGTGAGTCTGATCCGATAAAGTGACACTTTATGTGGTGCCCTTTGATTTTTCCAGTCAATTTTGTCATTTCCTTTGTCCTGGACATTCCGGGATGGAAGCAATCCTTAAGCTTCTGCCTCTAGACCTCTACATACGAGAAGCTGCAGCAAAGAATGCTCTCAAAATCAAAGAAAAATATTTGGCGCGACAGCTTATAGAAAGCCAGGGCCTAAAGCTTCTCGCAACCATTCATGCTGTGTGTTCTATTTTCACACGAATGAAAGGGACTTATAGTTTTATTGCCGACTCCGAACGGATTTTTCATGACAAATTGTTCTCTCGGAAGTTTTTCATTGCCTGTCGTGACAGGCGCCGCGAAAAAACTTTGACTGACGCTCGAACTTGTATCCTTTCGTTAGCCTAACGCACTAACCACTAAGCTACAGAGACCGCTCTTAGAATCAGCCAGTCAAAGCACTAGACATCGAAGGCGTATATGGACATACCAAGATACTTAGCAACTATCTGGGCGTTAATCTCAACTCGGACTACATTGTCCCGTACTTGAACTTCTTAAGACTTCTCTCCTTGTTTTTAAGCAAAGAACAATGTCCAATGAGTCCCACACGGAGAATTCTAAAGGCATCTAAAGCTATGAGCCTAAGTGAGTTCTGCGGGGCACCTATCCACGTAACCTAACCTAATGAATCTAAATCCATCGACACCGATGGCTTACAAATGGACAGAGGTGTAAGAGCGGGTCCTTTCTCCGAGGAGCTACATAAGACTCCCAGATCACAGCAGCGTTTTCAAGGTTTCAAGGCTCTTCTGCCGGTTTTGGACTAGAAATTTCCAAATTGGGATTTCTGTTGGTAGGGAATTTTTGCAGATCTTCTGTGACAGTTGACGTTTTGGACAAATTATCAGACGTGGCATTTATTTTGGCTCGGAAAATCTTCAAATCCACTTCTGAGGGACGGCGCAGAAGAGGAAGACCGCGACTCAAGTGGCGCACGCAAATGAAAACGGTCTCTCAACCAACTTGACGTGCGAAACTGAAGGCAGCTAGCGAGTTGAAAACGCTTATTGGTTGAGGCCCTGGTCCACCCCAGACTGACACTTAATTTGACAGCATTCATAACATATAGTGACGGCTAATAAGGGCACATACAAGGTCTCTAAGACCTGAGCGTTATCCTCATAAAAAGTGTTCAGATCGTTCGTCCGGTTTGCTAGATAGCTCCTGGAGATCCCGGAAGAAATGTCGCCCAAGGAATTTGGGTCTTAGATGGTACAGGTCGGGCCAGTGGCAGAGGAAGTGGGTTGCGTCCTCATGGACTTCCTCATCTCCGCAGCCTCTACACAGGTCTTCTGCCGTAACACGGAGTTTTTTCATGTGGTACCGCAGAGTATCTACAAGGGTGGAGAGGGATTTTCTACCCTTTTGTTTAAGTCTAGCGGTCTTGGCCTTATCAAATACAGGCCATAACTTCCTTGTGATGGCACAAATGTCTAATGAGGACCATCTGTTATTTGCCTCTCTTTGAGCTTTGTTTCTTGCTTCGAGCTTCAATGAGCAAAGCGGGATATTCACCGCGAGGTCGGCTTGTTCTAGACTTAGTGCCGAGCCCTCTCTAGCCAATTCTTTAGCATTCTCATTCCCTGGTATGCCCTCATGCCCAGGGACCTTGCGCTGCGTTCCAAGAATCCTGAGCTCTTTTCGACAGCGCTTCACAAGCTTCGATTTTATTGCTGACTGGCGCGGTATTGCCTTCATCGCAGTCTCACGGGCAGCTGTTGTCACTGCTTAGACCTCTGCTTGGAAGGCCGACAGCAGTTTGGAGAAGATTCCTGGCACCAACGCCAATGTCTAATTAAGATCCGTCGGTAAAGACGGCTATTGATTGCGAATTGGGTGCTTGACCGCCTTCTAGTCTTTCGAAGTCTAGGTATGGCGTTGTGTAGTCAGTGGTAGGCGCATTACCTAGATATTTCTGGAGGATCGTGGTGTGATCCACTGTATTGGACTTCCAGCCGTCGGATTGGCTTATTCTTAAGGCATTAATGGGTTACACAATGTACCTTATCTGGTCTAAGTGAGGTTGCACCTGCAGCCTGCCACTCCTACCTAAGGCCCTTGATTGTTGTATAAAGATATCTAGCGGTAGCAGGTTAAGGATCGCCTCGAGTCCCGCTGTGAGTGTTGCACTCATTGCACTGGTCTTTGTACCTTCGTGGTGGCCATTAGATTGGTGGATTTGCAAGCAGCCTGCCACCAAACGAGGCTTCCGCAGGTCAGAATGGGTCTTACTATAGCCGTGTACATCCACAGAATTATTTTGGGATTTGCTCCCCAGGTTATACCAAATATTCTGCTGCATGCTGACGTGCGAAGCTAGCGAGTTGGAAACGGCTTGTTGGTTGAGGCCCCAGGACACTTGACAGCATTCATGAGGGCTCATCTCTGGGAAAGAAATCATACATTTGCACTTTAGTCTGGGAATTCTAAACATGTCTCTCTCTCTCTAGCAAACAATCGTAACTAGGTCAACTCGGTCACACTGACAGACATACGCACTCTCCCTATGATTGGCAACTAAAACAATTTTCAAAGTGCCTACGTGATTCATTTGAAGTAAACACTTCACTCGGCGCGGCGCGGCGTAATCTTTAAATTTCGGTAATGTGCCCTAATTGCATAACGAAACTCATTTCACATTACGTTTCATCATCATCATTTCAACTTACGTTACCATCACACCGATTGTTTACCCAAAAAAAATCCCCTCAAAGCCAAAATTAGAGCACTCATCCCGGTCAACCGACCATCATTCGACATGTCTCACCTAATGTAACCAGTCAGTCAGACGTCTCGCAAATCTTCTTCATCGAATTTCCACACCCTAATTGACTTTCAATTTTCAAAATCTCCAGTCGTCGTTGATTCAATTAAAATGCAAAGCCGGAACCTAAATGCACAACATGACACGGTACGGTATGCCTCCGGCAAAGTCGGACAAAAACGATAAACAAAACGAGAAAACATGTTTTTTTCCTGAAACAGACCGTAAACAACACAACCAAAGCTCGAGAGCATAAACTTTAAGATTGTTTGGTATTTCATTAGACGAGGTGCTCAGTTGTTGTTTTTAGATAGTTTTTAGTACAAGCACACATTAAGTAGTTAATCCCCCCCTCCTAACCACCACCCGTCGGTATAGTTTACGTCATCATAACTCGGATAGTTGTGGAAAACCACATTTATTTGCATGGAGAAGAGTGTGAACAGAAAAAAAAATTGGGGTGGCAGATGTGGAACACACAAGTGGGAGGAGGAAATGATGTTCAATAGAGAGGAACATAAAAAAAAAATTGTTTATAACAATGCGAACGAAGCTAAGGTAAAGACACACAGAAAGAGGTGCATAAAGAGGATTAAAACATTCTCTTTCTTTGTGGGCAACAAAAAAACAAAAAAAAAAAATGTGTGTGTCTGTCGCAATTACCACGATGAGCTTGTGCGCTCGTGATGGAAATTTATGTAAGACGACAGTTGAGTTGAGCTCTGGCAGGGGGTTACGTCTTATTTATGTCACAGCCTTAATTCTGGGAAATAAGGCCGTCGTCATCAGGTGCTGCTGCATTCGGGTAATTGGTTTCATATTTTATCCTGGCGCACCCGGACATACTTGTGTTTTTGTGGTTATTTAAGGGTCTTTCAGTGGCGATTAAAGCCTTGGAATCACCGGCAGTAAGATCCAAGTTGGTAAAACAATGCCGCAGGTCTCTGAACGAGATCACTGACAGATGCTGGCTTCCAGGACAAAGGGACGTTCCGAGCAACTGCAGAGCGGACAAACTAGTTAAGGAAGGCGCGGGTTGGAGCCTCTCTGAAAATGGAGGGGAACCGCTTGCCTCTCTAGAATCGATAAAGTCCCAACTTGAGAGTGAAGCTAGAAGGCTTGTCTTCTGTCGAAGCAGGTCTGGCCTAATCTAGATTTGAGTAGAACAGGAAACTTATAAGAATTATAGTAGGAGCCCTTACGGAGCATTGTCTAATTGTCTAATCAGAATGGGTCTACCTTCTAACGATTTCTGTAGAAGCTGCAGAGACGATGAGGAAGAAGAAACAACTGCACACGCTCTTTGCAAAAGCCCTGCCCTATCAAGGCTGAGGAGGAAAACACTGAGAGAGTACTTCTTCAATGACCTCAACGACCTAGCCAGGCTCGACATCTTTAGAATTAAGAGTTTTGTATGTGGGTCAGATGGTTCGGCACAGGATAGGGTTTACACCGATACGGTTACCCAGAGCTTATACCCCTTTTTCCTATAGGAAATTCCACATGTGAGGTTTTTGAAGCTGGTTTCATGTTTCTACATACGGTATCACAATGGGCCTTCGTTCTGGCCTAAGCCTAACATAACCTAACCTAATGGTCTTTCATAACCAGTGGAGGGGACGGAGGATCTGCGTCTGTAGCAACAGTCAGACCTTGCTCAATCCTCTTACTAGCTCGAGAATGCCAGTCTATGTGTAGTTTGAATTCGGTTAGAAGACTGAATTTGCTGAGACTTTTCTGGGTCCCTTGACACAGCAGGATTTCCAGAAATGAGGTCTCCCATGAGCTTGCCAGGCAAAGTTCAGAAGGAGAATTTCTCCGGCCCTGAACCCACGTTATTATTTTGTTCGGGAGGGTGGTTTACAGCCTTTGGCACTGCGGTTTCTAATGAATCCTATATTGAGCCTTTGAATCCACGTTAAGTTTGGTAAGGGCTTCTAGCAAACACAACTGTAGGAGTGAAGGTGGTATGACTTTCCAGGATGCAGGCAGACTAAACAGATTCTTCCCGATGTCTGTAAGAAGTCTGCGGCATTCTTGCTGTTTCTCAGTAGAAAAAGACTACCGACAACTTATTGGCGGGACATTAGGACTTTGCCAAACATCTCAACGTTTTAGGATGACGCTTGTGGAGAGGTCGACGACACTGTGATTGTCGTATCGTTGCTCGTATCAGGTGGCAGATTGTCGGGGCTAATGTGATGAGTCACTGAAGCTCTAACTCGACCTTCTTAGAAAGACGAAGACAACACAGTAAAAGTGTTGTACCTCGTGGTAGTACAAAGGACCTATTTTTGGGTCTGAGTGCTCTAGTGTGGTGTTCCAACACTCCGACAGAAGAAAAAAAAGTTGTCTTCGTCAGCAGTCCCGAGAAGCTAAGCTTTAGCCTTCTGTAGGCAGCGGTGCTGTTTATTTAGTACAAAAATCAGCTTGGAAAAACCCGTTAAGACTGCGGTTTCTCAAGCTTATTTTAGCTCATTCCTGTGCGTCGAGTAAGAAGGTACAGAGTTGAAGGTTCGCAGATAAAGCACGACAGGACTTCATCTTACGACTTCATTGACCTGTTCTTACTTATGACAGCGCTACACTTCGCGTTGAATCAGGGTCTCAACCAGCAACACACTGACTCCAAGTTTGTACGTCGAGTTGTTTGAAGTAAACCTCCACTCTTGTGCATTCCATTGCAGATGAGGTCGGCTTCTTTTGCGTAGTCCCTCAGGGGTGGTTTGCGAAATAATTAGGTTTCAGAAGACTCAAGAAGAATCAAAGCCGAGTTGTATAAAGCTGGGCATCCACGATCACTTATGAATGCAAACTCTGACAAGCAGTCCCATCCACTGGCCGCGAATGGCATTCATAAGTGATCGTAGATGCCCTGCTAAGGGTTACATATTGTCTACACTCTTCACTACTTTTGATGATCGATGACACCATCCATTCATCATGGACGTTAGAAGATAAAGGAAGCTTAGGCTTACGACAAATCAGAACTTTTAGTCCGCGACTTGCTTAGATACATTTACTCGCATCTACATTTCTTATTGTCAACACTTGTCATTAATTGTTCTGTTTTGTTTTTTATTGCAGATTTTGACTTGAGAAGAAGTTCAAGAATTCAAGAACCTTGCAGGTGAGTCTTACCTAGCCTTAAACTTAGGTGTCAAAGTCGCAGTTTGTACTGCTTTCAGTTGAAGCTTAGTCCTTCTTTTACCGTCTAATTATGTCGAATTTTATTATCAAGTCGATCTTCTTCTTGAATTATTGTCAACTTAGCAGATAGGCCCGTAGATTGTATTATAAAAACGTCTCAAAGTCTAACTCAAGGCATGCTTTGTTTATAGGTTGGTCAAGACACCTTATCGAATTTATAGGCGTCTCAAGTATGCATCGTCAGGGGTGATTAAGTTCCCCAAGTGCGCCGGACTCCTACCGACTAAACCCTCTCCATTTTCAGGCGAACCAACCCCGGAACTGCCTCTTACATGACACCCACGTGATGTCACTCTTCCTAGCCTCTACGGGCTCAACTCTTCTATGGTCTTGATGGATTTAATTCCTCTACTCTTTATCCTCAGAACTGCCTCGATGTAGGAACATACTCGGTTACAATTTTCCTCGCTCGTATGCTTTCCTCGTCCGATGTGACTCGGCCTTCCTCCGTTTCAAGTCTTTGTCTTCCTGCAAGCCATCTGGTGCATTCCATTCGAAGAATCTATGTACAGCATTCTCTTCAGTCAAGTCGGCATACTGACATGCTTGGTTCGATGTTTTTCCCAAGGATCCGGACCCGGTAACGAATCTATGTTCCATTCAGCCTTGCAGTTCATCCTTCCCTGATTTCTCTACTGTGGCTTTCTTGCTAGCGTTGCCTGGTGATCCCTTAAGCTTCCTCTTTTCTCTCACATATGTATTCTCTTTCCGTCGCTAGGAGATTCCAACCACGAGAACAGCTGGTTCTGATGCTGTTTAATAGGAGCTCGCCACCCGGAGAGCTTCTCTTCGCTGTACCGCTGTCATTTGCTTTCTATATTTCTCTTTATAAAGCGCGTTAGTCCCGATCTCGCATCCGTACAGAGAGAAAGAATGCTTGACTGTCATAAGAATCGGCTTGCCTTTGAGCCCCTGAAGTTTGCCTCCTGAATGCTGTATTGATCTTTGCAGCCTTTTCGGAGGCAGACTTGGTCTCCTTCACTCCTAAGTACTTAACTGCATCTTTAGTGGTCATTGCCTCCTGACCTACATGTAGGTAGGGAGGGATCTGTTTCCTAGTCAGCAGGACAATCTCCGCCTTTCTGTTGCTAGGCTAAGTCCATAGTCTTGCACTAGGATTAGACGCGTCTCATGACTTGGTTCAGCCGTCTGTTTCTCATCTCTGACTACGGCTTGAAAGACGCTGCAGACTAGGAAAACTGAAAGAGTGGTCAAAGTCTTTTGAAAACTCACCGGCACCGACTCCTACTGTTGTCCATAGCATCGTGACAGATTCGTAGCTCATGTTCACGTCAACTTCAGTGGGCAAGATATCAGTTGGTTTTGGAAGGCTGTGGTGAAGCAATAGAATTGACATGCCCCATATTTAGTTCACTCTACTGCCGTGGCTCAGTGGTTAGAACGTTGGACTATGGAACAAACTAAGAGGAGAGGAGTCCCAAAAATTATAGTCTGTTCCGATATTTCCTCCCTTGAAACGTACCTAAAATTGCTCGTTCCATTGATGAGTGTCTGGCAGTTTAAGGGTCGCGTTTACTGGCTTGCAGCATACCACGAGACCATGGTTTGAAACACAACAGTTGGAGAAACTCTTAGCGCACCTATGATGATGAGACAAGTCACTTCTGTACTTTGAGCCATGACTTCTTCCATCCGAGCGTTGACAACTCTTCCGCAGAGCAGTTGGGTAATCAACGCGATGAGTGATACGGTTTGACTTTGTTAAAAGCTCCGTCAACATCAAGGAAGGCAGCTGAATCTCTGTAAAGTGTCATCTAGGACCTACGAGATGCACAACTAAAGGGCTTCTAGGGGTTTTTTAGCAGTCAGTTCTGCTTTTCTATGGTCTCAACTAGATGTAGCTCATTGCTTAAGTCCCCCCCTTTAATATCCACGATCACAACCATTAAAGTGTCACAAACGGTTCGCATAAGATTGGTTCAAAGAAACAGCATAAAGAAACCACTAGACGACCTAGGTATGTTCAACCACAAATGATCTAATCATCACATACAGATGGAGCTATTATTAGTTATTCAATCTAAAGACCACGAAGTAGTGTCGTGGAAAGAGATGAAAAAAAAAGCAAATCCGGCTTTTTCCACCTTTTACTGTTGCCCCCCTTCTTCCCTTTATGTGGTTTTTTGTTGTGTTTTTCCACTTCTCTCTTCTTGTTGCCTGTGTGCCTTGTGCTTGTGCCTTCAAGTGAGTCTCTAAGTATTAGCATTCTTCAATGAAATTGCCAATCCATTGCCTCAGAGGGAGACATGAAGTAGCTATTTTGGATTTTGGTTTACTTTGCACTCTACATACACCCAACCCAGCCAAACACACACACAATGACACACAAAATGAGTCATTTTTGTCTTCAAAACGTATGAAGTTCAGTTGGTTTTGAGTTGTGTAACTTGTTTTAAGATTGCGGATGGTGGGTAAAACGGGATTTTAAGATAGAAAATGATTTGCAATCACAAGATGTAGATATTTTATTAGGGCTTAGCAACACCGGGTGTGGGTGCTTTTATCTAAACTTTGGTGTGGTGGATTGAGGATGTTGACATTTGAAACTGTTTTGAGTAAAAGACCTTCAAACCTTATCAAGATTCTAAACCAATCCTAGTAGTGTTTTCCCACTAAGATGGCGCTACTGTCAGACTGGGTTAACTACCCTTTCACTGACCAACTCTTAGTCATTAGCAAAAGCTAATGATGATGACAATCACAATTATATAGATCGATATTGTGTGCAGCTGGTGTATAGGTAGTTGCAGGCTTGGGTCAAAAAACCCACCAACCAGACCGCAAAAAGTTAATGACATCCAGAAACGTTATATTGGGTCAATAAACCCTGTAAAAGCACATCAAAGCATCAAGTAATAACATGCGTGTGTTATGGGTCAGTGGTTCGGGGATGATGAGATTTCATTATTCTGTCTCGACCATGAAAAGTTCGATGGAATGGACACTAAACCAAATGGAATTCAATTGTTTGTTCTAACTACTTTGGGGGATATAATGATAAAAACTTACCAAATGACGAGAGGGGGGGATTAGGGTCATTAACTTTGGTAAGCTGATTAAAAATGGGACGGTTCTCTATTCGTTTGGGTTGACTTATTTAGATTGGTTTTTGGTCTTTATGTCATTACCTACCTCGGGTGACCTTTATGTTGTTTTGGGTGCATTTCATGTCGTCATTTAGCAGTTTAGGAAGCAGTGAGAGACTACGGCGATACCTCAGCCTATGCAGAACTACTTTAACAACCTAGAAGCTACCAATTATAATACAGCGGCTCTAAATACACTGTTCCATCTGCTTTCTCTAGATATTTACAGTGGCAGCCAGCGCAGCCGTACGTATCAAAGAATTTCACCATTGGACACTCCACCATTCCGAACGATTTCGAATTCCTTCCGTAAAGCACCGACTACTCCCTTCAACGACTCCTATTCGATAAAAACTTCGTTACCACTGTCCCTTTCAGTCAAGTATGGATTTAAGCTACAACGAAAGGGATCCATCTGCTTGTACACGGGTGGCTTTGAAACGGAATCGGGAGTGGGCGGAGGTGTATTCTCAAAGGATGTGTACGTAAGCATCTCTTTCCGTTTGCTTGACCATTGCAGTGTCTTCCAAGCGCTATCGTGGCTGAGGTATAATGTACTTTCTTCTCGGGATATCCCTGAAATCTGTCGCCTTCAACTCAAAAACAACCCTAAATTGTCGAGATGGCAGAGCAATTCAAAATTCACCTTATATGGGTGGCGGTACACAGAGACATTCCAGGCAACTGCATGGCTGATGAACTGGCCAGAGAGGGCACAACTCTACCAATTCGTCCGGAAAAGAGAAATTTAAACAAGCCTCTCGCCACCTGCAAGTTGCTACTTAAAAGAAACGCAATCGCAAACAGGCTCTGAGCCTAAGTGAATCCCATGGGACGCCTATCCACCTAAGATCTGTTCACATCAAGACTTATGTATACTGACCCGTCATCAGTTTCATTTGGTAGACAGTCTTCATTTCGCAGCGTTCCATCATTTGCGTACGAAAGAGTTTCTAGTTCATTTTTTGGTGTGGAACATGTCTCTTAGGACAAACTCTGGAGTGAATAACATGGCACCAGTCCAAGTCAAATGTTAAATTCTCTTCCTGTAGAGGCAACAACTACAGTTTTGACTACATCTCAGCTCGATTCAACTAGAGTTTCTAAAAAAATGAACTCCAGCTTCCGAGAGCTGTTGCTGCATTCTAATGTGGAACGTGTTGTAAGTTGTTTCCTTTCGTCGTTCGATATTCCCTTGCCTTGGTGTAACTACACAAGGAACGAGGAGTAATAAACTCCAGTTTACACACCCGCAAGACGTCCAAAGACTTTTGGTAAGATTTGTGAAATCCGGATGAACAATGTTTTCGATTTCCTCTGGACTGCAAGAGTAGACGAATTTCCCATAGGAACCTCCCTGAGTTCCAAATCTTTCTTCAGGCTTTTGATGAGCATCAACTCCCCATAAAAAAGACGAATGTAGCCACCTTCCGGTTGCATTCCTAGTGAAGCTAAAACTTTGCCTGTACCTCCAGGAGAGCCTTCCAGTTGTGGATCTCGTATTTCTTTTCAGAGTTCTGCATTTTTTCGTCCAAGCTTAGGCCAAGTAGTATAGAAGCGACTTCAGCTGTCCAGTACACGTACTTACTCGGCGTGAACCTGGGTCCCAAACATCAAGGCCTATCCAGTTGACTCGGACCTTAGTTATCTGCCTTTAGTTGCCCTCCACTCGAGCGCGCCAACTAAGACCTCCTCCTCTACTAAGTTCTCTGTTCTGGTTAGATTCGACGACTCTGTGAGCTGTCTCGTTGGTGTCCTTTCGCCAAATCCTAGCCATTTCAAACGCCATCTAGTACGCAGTTGAAGTGACAGTACAGCTTGTATAGTTCGTCATAGAATCTCCTCCTCCAAGGCCTGTCAACTCAAATCGTAAGGAATATCTTACGAAGAATATTTAGCTCGAAAGGTAGACAAACCGTCGACGGTTGCTATTTCAGAATCTAGACAACCGCACTGGTCCTGGTTCAGTTTCAACCTACCTACCTATCAGTCTTCTCTTTCAGACTAGGCATTCCACTTTAGGAGAACATAATGGGTTCTTGGAGATCCGAGTGAAGGCTGCATTATATTGGATGTTTTCACCACTTTGATCTAGGTGAAACGCCATTCAATTGTACTTGTACTTGTGACGCTTTTAAGGCGTTTAGGCAAATCTCTGTAACCAACAAGCCTATTCAATCAAAGGAACATTGCGCAAGCTGCCTTAAATAAAGACTGTCGAATTGTCTGATTTGAGCTTCTACTTGGCCATGCTGTAGAAAATTGTGATCCAAACCAGTGGTTCCCAATCTTTTAGAGAAATAAATCAAAACAGACCATTTTGTCTCTCTTCCACGAGTTGTATTAGACAGAGAAGCCGTCAGGATTTCTCCTCAGTTTTTCCCGGACCATGATTTCTCGTGTCAACCTCTAGGTTTGGATCCATTAGCAGCACAGAATATAACTTCTTCCGCTAGGCAGTGCCGGACATTCGCACATAGCAGTGTCGAGCTCACGTTGCTGCGAAGTCCTTTGCGCCACATATATGAAAAGTAGAACAAAGCTTTGTAATTCACGAAAGCTACGAAGCCTCGAGGCATCTACCTATTGTGCATTTATCTCCTCATTCAGTAGACACAGTCTGTAGGAATCAGAGTCATCTTCTTGGGATGGTACCTGAAGTTTCCGTATGTTGTGGACATCATTTGGCTTGTCTGCATCTTACCACGTTTTCATTCGTGGCCCACTTATCTACCAAGACCTTAAACTTTCTTAGACCCAAGGCAGCGAGTGTTTCAAGATCTAGAAACTTAAAGACCGACACCTACTTTGCCCCATTGGCCCGCTTTTTATTTCCTTTAATACCTGCATGTCCTCTATTACAAGCTATCAAGTCATTTTGAATTGCATGGACCTTGAGTTGACTCACGTAAGTGGTCCAGCACGTGTGGCAACATCTCAACTTGGTATGCGAAGGAGTTTTGTCCTCCAGACTGGTATGGCCCGCTCTATCATGGATCCATCCCTAGAGATGATTAAGTCTCTGAACCCTAACCTACCGTCCAAAGGTGTATCAAGGCTCTAAATCTAGTGTTTCACATGATCTTTCTATTTCCATAGACCGTTCCGCGTCAATCCAATTTTTCAACTTGATGCGAGCGCAGTGAGGTGGCCGCTGCTGTTTTCTTATGTCAAGCGACAGGATTCCCAGAATAGTGAATGCAGCGCCTTTGACTTCAACACATGCCAGTCGATATAACCTATCCAAAAGCATCTTTGTGGCTAATTTGGACGCTGTTTCTGCCAGTGTGTCAGTCAGTGTGCCAGTCAAGCAGTGTTAGGATCATCTTTATTCTAACGAAGGCCCCGCACAGTCAACCTTTGCATAGGCAGTAGAATATCAGTTGCATGTCTTCTAGCTTCTTAAGCTTTCTTGCTTTAGGAAACTTCCCTAGGCGGTGCCTCACCCTCTTTTTTCAAATGAAGATCCGATGAGGGAACTGTTTTCGATCATTTGTAGAGGTAACTTCTGTAAAGGCCCTTCGTTGCCTTTGCCTTCTTGACAGGTCTTAGGGAAACCGCCTTGAAAAATCTCCAGGTGGTGCCTTGTCCTCTTTTTCTAACAAAGACTCGGTGAGCAGTTCTAGTTCATTTGCCCAGTGATACTCTGTAAAGACCCTTCTTGCTGTCATTGTTGCCTTTGACTTTTTGACAAGCCTTAGGGAAACCGCTTCGAAAAATGTTCTGGTGGTGCCTTATCCTCTTTTATACAGGCAGCTTCTGTAGAGACTTTTCTTGCTGTCGTTTGTTTCTTTTGATTTCTCGATAGGCTTGAGGGATACCTGACATGTTCCAGCGGTGCCTTACCCTTTTTTTTAAACGAAGACTCGATGAGCAGTTCTAGTTCATTTGTACAAGCAACCTCTGTAGAGGCGGTAGAATATCAGTTGCACGTCTATAAGCTTCTTAAACCTTTTTGCTGTCATTGTCGTGTTAAACTTCTTGATGGGACTGGAGTACCACAAGGCTCGGTCCTAGGGCCGACACTATGGAATGTCATGTACGATGGCATTCTTCGCCTCGAAATACCAGGCCTTATGCTAGCTGAACACAAAATGGAAGCGGTACTTATCACCAGTAGAAAACGAAGAGAAATCATCACGCTCACAGTAGGTGGACAAAAGATTCTTCCTAAGAAGACGTCCTTAGATCATACCGCCTCTGTGATAGCTAGGACCTCCGCTTGGAACCCGCCACTTTGGTTCGAAACTCCTAATGACTGGGTAATGTTGGGTTCTAGCGAGTAGATCCTAGTAGACCCGTCTTTGGAAATCTCTTGAGGGGATGACTCAGGAGATAATGTAAGATAGCCCGAGTCAGTTCGAAGTTTTGCCCAACTTGCGATCCTAGGTTGGGTTAGGTTAGGTTGAAGTTGTAGATGATTCTGTTTCTTCACTGTAGTGAAACCACGTAGAGTCACAGGAGCGGCTCATGATTCATTTGTATGGAAGCATTCCGAGGAGAGGCGTTTATTTGAGCGGAAGCACGCGAATCACTGTCGCTTGCTGTCCAAACAACTCTCTCAATCTAAATGATTGCTTTCCCCGAAAACACTTGCAAATATTTTCATTTATTGACCCATCAAATTGTCAAACATTTGTCACACACAGAACATCCTCGTCCATGTCATGTTCAAAAAGCAAATCTAAATATCTTTTGACCCGCTATTTTCTCCGTCCTTCCGCACACATTGTCCACAGTTTCGTCTAGCAAATGGCAAACATTTAATCAACTTTATTGCGACCGTTAAACTGAATCGTGCACAGAAATTCACATTTGTTCTTCTCCCTGTTTGTCTGTCTGGATTTGACAGAACGAAAGGGGATTGTCATAAAAAATCCTTTGTCCTTTGTGCATTTGGGAGTAAACAAATCCAACAGAACACATCAACTTGTCGTGTTGGAAACTTCCTTTGGACAACAAAAAAAAAAACACCTCTTTCCTGTCAATGAAAAAAAGTGTCAAATTACGCGTCAGTTAAACAGATAAATCTGTCAAAACACGACAAAATGTGGATCTAGATACAAAAAAATTCAAAAATTTAAATTCAATCGACATTGCTGATTTGATAGCCATGCAAACGTGTTCATTAAGCCTATTGACAGTTCGGTGTAAAGTGATCTAATCATTGTTGAGTTCTGTTCCGTTTTTTTCTAAAAAAATTAGCATCCGGTTGGTTGTATAGTCGAGGAATTATGTGCTAATGAGTAACAAACTGATTTCAAGTGGAGAGTTCCAACAACAGTTTTTGGCTCTTGTCGATGATGGAGTGGTCATGATTTTCAAATTGACACTTAATGGTCGAGTAATATCGCACCATTTAACGAAAAAAAAAAAATAAAAAAAACAAACCCCAAGTGGTATACACGCCAAATTATCTTCTTGACATTGTAGGTTAGTTTTCATTTATACTGCGCATTGTTTGGTTAGAGATAATGTTTACAATTTATGGATTAAAACTACGCATTGAGTGTGACACACATGTTTGGTAAACAGATTTTGAACTCGAGAGGTTAAAAACATGACAGATAGTGACGTCCAAAGGTTGTATGCCAAACGAGGCAAAGTACCGTCCAAAATTCCATTTAAAATTATAGAAAGTAGGGCAAGTTTGTCTGGTGGACCGCCTTAGATAAAGCCATAAACCGAGATCATCTAAGCAAGGTCACTTCGTACGAAACCCTCAGCAGCAGTGGACATTTTATTTCATCTGACACCCCTCGACATCCTCGGTAGAAAAATGGTTGCTAACTCGGCTGTTCGCCTCAAATCAGTTTCACAGTGGTCTACCAAACATTTTGGCCACGCCTCCATTTTGAGCAAATTCCAAATCTTCCCTGGAAACATAGATTACAAGACTGGGAGAATGAGACATTTTTACAGGACAATTCGATCCACTTTTACACCGAACGGATCTAAAACCATGAGGGTGTAGGTGGTGGTGTTTCCTCCGATAGGATTAATCTTAGCCTCTCTTTCCGTCTTCCAAATCATTGTAGCGTGTTCCAGGTGGAAAAACTGGCGATCAAAGAAGTCGTACGTATCTTTTCAGACAGTCAAGCACCGATTAGGTCCCTGGAATCAGTCTCTTCAAATTCGTTAGTAGCTCTAGATTACCGATCATCTCTTATAGATATGACGGAACAGTTCATAGAGATATTCCAGGGAACTGCAAGGCTGATGAACTCGCCCTGGGCTGATGAGACACCCTTTGTATACCAATCGTTACATGTAAATTTAAACTCAAGCTGGATGCTATCGAGGAAACAAATTCTAGGTGGACAAATGGTATAACGTGTCTAGCGACAAAGCAGATTTGGCCGCGGCTGGATCTGGAACTTAATTTCTCTCAGCAGATCGCATATCAGATCCGTAAAAGGTGTCATCACGGGACACTGTCTAATAGGCAAGCACGCAACAAGGCTTGGCGTCCATTTAAACGATTTTTGTAGAAGCTGCATGGACGAAGAGGAGGAGGAAACTATTCCCCACCTTCTCTGTAACTGCCTGGCTCTCTCCCTTAAAAGAAGACTCCACTTAGGAGTCTAAGTACTTTAGCAACTTAGACGATCTGCTAGACACAGATGTCAGGAACCTCCTTATCTTCCTCAGAAGCTTCAATTGGTTCAATGAGTAGGTAAGGATATCTCTCCAGATCCTTGTGGTATCACAATGGGCCTATCACTGGTCTAAGTGTGCTGGCATCGGCTTCAACCTAACCTAAGATCGCAAGTTGTGCAAAACTACAAACTGACTTGGACTATCTTACATTATCTCCTGAGTCATCCCCTCAAGAGATTTCCATAGACGGGTCTACTCGCTAGAACCCAACATTACCCAATAAGAGTTCCGAACCACAGTGGCGTGCTCCAAGCGGACTTCCTAGCTATCACCGAGGCGGTATGGCCTTAGGGCGTCTTATCTCTTGTCTACCTACTGTGAGCGTGATGGTTTCTCTTCGTTTTCTATCAGTGATAAGTACCGCTTCCGTTTTGTGTTCAGCTAGCGTAAGGCCGACTGATGCTAGAGCCATCGTTGAGCAATTGCAATGGAAGAAACTTTGGCACCATCTGGTATTTCGAGGAGAAAAATGCCATCGTACATGTTGTTCCATAGTGTCGGTCCCAGGTCTAAGCCTTGTGGTACTCCTCCTTTGACTGCGTAGTTCTTCATAATAGTTTTTCACAATTTCCCTGATGAAGATGGGCACTCTCATATTTTGGAGCGCTTCCAGAATGTGTTTCCAACTCGCGGTGTCAAAAGCGTTTTTTACGTCCAGTGTTATGACACAGCAGTACTGTTTTGAGCCTTTTTTCCATCGTCTTCCTTCTACGGCCCTTTATGCTGTCTCAACTACTTCTTTGATGGCATCAACAGTTGAGCGTGCCTTTCTGAATCCGTACTGATGTATTGATAGTCCACCTGCTTCCAATCTGTTACAGATGATGCGCTCCAGAACTTTTCCCATCGTGTCCAACATACAGAGAGGGCGGTTTGCCTCCCTTGGGTAATAACACGAGCCTCTGGTTCTTCCATTGATCAGGAAAAACTCTCTCGCTCAAGCAAGCGTTGTAGATGTTCACAAACATGTCCATCCTGGATTTAACCGTCGCTTTAAGGGCTACAGTTGGGATGCCAAATGTACCGGATTACCGGCATTTTTTTTTTTCAAGGAAAAAGTTATGGGTAACAGCACGGTGCAGACCCTTTCCTTTACCTAGACCCACAGGCAAGGCTCTTTATTTTGCGACTATCGAGCTTGTCTAAATCGCTAAGGTCTTCGTAGAAACTTTCTCCTTTGCCTTTTAAGTCTTGATAAAAAAGGATGGGTACACAGAAGGAGAGTGATCGTCTAAAGGTCTCTGACAGCTTCTGCAGAAATCTTTAGAAGAGACGCCCAGTCTAGGAGCAATGCCCTGTGAGGGCTCCTGCTATCATTCTTATATATTCCCATTTTATGGACAGAAGTCTTCCTGTTCGCCTTAGATCAAGGTTAGGCCAGATCTGTTTCGACTGTATGGCTGTTGCACAGTTCGGGTTACAAGCGAATACACAACCCACTACACCGTCGCCATCTTCCATACCATAATCCGGTTTTTGTCTGGACTAAAGTGACAGCAAATTGCTTTTGTTGAACTAGGATAAACAGGAGTTCATTTGCCATTATCACTGCGACTGCTGGTGCTGTGCGTATCATTCTAAAATTGACTCTGCGATTGACCTAGAGAGCAAGGACCATGGGGTCAAACCCGATGTCAAAAAAAAAGTCCATCAACTACGAAAAAAGCTGACGTCAACTCTGCTGCTTAGGCATAACACTGGCAGTAGGGTGGTCATCTGGCTTGAAAGTCTTGATCATACTAATGACATCGGGATGTTCGAAAGAAATACTGTGAATTATAAGCAATGGCAACTGAACCAATAATTCTCCCCAGTCATCCTGGACACCAACCCCGGAGCAAAGACTCTTTCTAAAAGTGCCGTGCGTCCCACGTTTAGTTGGATCATTTCTGTTGTATGCCTCGACTGACCAATTGGAGTTCCTGTCCGACAAGCCAAATCTTAGTTTAAAACTTTCAATGCAATCTTTCTAAAGCGTCAAGTTGTAAACGTGTGGTACTTCTTTTCTGTTCCGCGAACGTGGTGATTTTTGAACCATTTCTGCATTGCGCAGGTCTTTGTCGCTGCAAACCTGCAACTATTCCGTGTTGACTCGCGACAGTCTTTAGTTTCGATGAATTTGCAAGCTTTCAAAAATCATTCTTATGACGTTTCAACGCAATCTTTTGTTCAAAGTATTTGTACCACGAAAATAAGAACCATAAAATGTCCTTAATTTTATCTTCTTCTGCTTCATATGGTCTCCTTAGTGTTTGCCAGCACCGTCGCTACTTAAATCACCAATTCCATTCATTAAAATTCCCCCCAATCAAATGGAATTAAAGACTTTTTCTCGTACAAAAATGTCCTTGCCACACACACACACACACTTTCATTATAAAAATGTCAACACGAGAGCACAGTATCCTTGCACAATTGCAATATTAGCACACAAGATGTTTGTGAAAAGTAAGAGCTAACGAAAGTTCGTCCTGACAGCATCATGAACTAAAAACTAAACTCTCATATGCATTGCACCCTTGAATGGAGCAAATCCTTCTAGCATGGTGAATGGTGTTTGAATGGTGTTTGTGCACAAAAGCGAGAGAGAGAGAGAGAGTCCTTCGAAAATCACTTTAATATACTACTTCCTATGGAAACGTATATCCTTGGCATCATGCATCAGACTGTGCTGCAGTTTAACCTTTGAATCATTCATCCAATGCGGAGGCCATTTTAATTGGATTAGAACGAGTCCTGGAAATTTTATTTCAATGACTCATTTAAGGAATGCCGCCATAGATCAATATCAAGGTTATTTGCACGAGACTTACCTGGTTTTTGGGCATAAAATTCCTGTCGTTCGTCGGTTGTTGAAAGGAGTTTCGGTTTTATTTCCTGCATTGCATGAGTTGTTCACAGTTTGTGTGTGTGTGTGTGCATAGATATACCGTCGGAGGGAGAGAACTTCAAGTGTCCTTGGTCGTTTAGTCTTATTACACGACTCGGTAGGAGTCCGCATATTTAAGCCGGAGGAGTGTCTGCCAACAGTATGTGTGTCTTTTTATTTATAAATCGTAACCAGGGATGTATGCGCGGAATTCGAATGACAGCAGCAATGACAGCGAATTCTTTTCTTAAAATATGGCCGCGCATTTAGTTGTCAAAGGGTGAGTTGTCAGTTTAAGTTAAAGTTTTTCACTATAACTGTGTACTTTCCATTGAATGAGAATTCCCACATCTAAATCCACAAAAAAAAAAAGAAACAAACGTCAGAAGATTAATTCAACTTGAACTCATGGGAACCGTTGCAGATGATACTGAACCCTCATCGTCACTCTCTGTCCTCAGATGTATGTGTACCCATCGTCTTTCATTTTAATTATGCAAATTTGTCTTCAATGAAACAATGAGACATGAGAAAGTGCACGGATGCCAATTGAAAGCAAATGCAATTGGCATTGCAGTTTCATTGCACCAAAAATCATCACAAAAACAAAAATGACGCGCAATGAGAGAGGACGAGGAAGAAGAATTGAAACTTGAACTTGAGAAGCCATGTGGCCATGTGGCCACATCCTTTATCCTCTATCGGAATTCCTAACATGAAACAAAAAGTTGGTTGACGCCGAGAGATGTATCCAATTTGGCACAGACACAACCATTCCTGAGCCAACTTATTTAATTATGTTCTGTTGGATGTCATAGATGGACCGGTCGCACGTGGCTGTGTGTTGGAACGAGTGGGAGCTTTGTGTTGATGGTTGTGTTTGTTTGGTTTCACCTGGCGGGGGACGTTTTACGGTCGTGGTGCTGGCCATTATGCAGGTATTTCAGAATTTCGAGGTTTTACCAAAGCCTACATTGACCTAGAAAACGGTTTTTTTTTGTGTGTTAAGTTTTGATTTATTCTAGTAGCAGTGCCACGAGGTTGTTGGTGTTAGAAAGGTGTTGGTCGGTCGTCAAGTGGTTAATTTCGTGGGAAATTTATACGAATTTTATGCAAATTATGGCGAAAGGTGGGAATCATTTACACGAAGTAGGACTCGTATATGGTTGACCTTAATCTGGCTTGGAGTTGTTGGGGAACAACATTTTATGAAGAATTACAGACCGTTCCTGAAATTTGTACGTGACATTGGTGTTATCGGTCGATCAACAGAGATTGTTGGAACTTAACATACCCAAATTGCAATCCATTACCTTTTCACATAAGCATCACCCATCCCCTCCCCGACTCTACCTCTTGCACAATCAACGTGTCTCTGCAAGAGACGGAAATCGTCACGGAAGAGACGATTTGGCCCCAGGTCCCTCTACATTACATTTGTCCCCCCTCTCCTAGAGTGCATCAGTCAAGTATAGTCCTCGGATCCTCGTGTTCATGTTTTGAGAATCCAGAGTATTCCTCGCCGTTTTTCTTCGATTCGCTCTTCGAGGTCTGCCCTGGAACGATCCTCCTATCTAACCTCCCTTTCAAAACCGCCTCAACCTCATCAACTTAAATACCATTGAGGGCCGCAGAAATGCAGCTGACATTCTCTTTATTCATCGACTTCCCTCAGGTAACGTTGAAAACGCTTCCCGTCACAACACTATTTTCCTCAACACTAACCCTTGGAATCTACGAACCCCTCGTCTCTTCTATTTACCGACCCACCACACCTCTTATGACTTGAACGAACCAATCTCCCGTACTCTGCCCCTACCATCTTCGACTTCAACCGTTCCACGCCTTCCCTTAAATTCGATCTCCTCCACCACCCCAACTAATCTTGTAGCTCCTGTAGTTCTGTCCTGTTTGTCCCCTGCGGCATTCCTTTCAAGGAGCAAGCTTGACATTTCGTCATTTCTCAGCTTACGTTCCTCTAGACGCTGTTGCTGTATCAGCTTGTGATAACTTCACTTACAGCCTAGCCTTCATTTGTCGCCAACGTGAATGTGATCAGGCTTCTTGGGGTCACTTGGCCGACAAATTCTCGTTTCAAAGATGTTTCTTGCTACTTGTACCTATTCTGTGAGGACTACTTCACCTAATTTTGGCATTCCATCTGGGCGTTCTAGGGTTTCACTTCACAGTGAGGACCTCTTGACTTGAAGAGGTCCTCCAAGAAGCATCCATGCTCCAATAGAAGTTTTGTTAGGTAATACCTTCCTCCGCTCTCTACTAATCCAGCATGGCTATGATATTTGAAAGGGAGAGAGGGGAATAGAGATTGAGGGCGAAAGATCATTCAGACTGTCTGCTGATGGCTTCGCTCGATAACTCGGTATTCCATCAAAGCAAACTGCCTTGATCCCACGTCAAGTCTTGTTCTACTCCTGAGGTAGTTGTTACGCTCTAAGATCCACCCTGACCATGGTCTAAGCCAATAGGTTCAGCACCTTACGCTGATTTAGCCTTGACCCTCATTAGCCAATACGTTCTTCACAGCTGCCCTGTGCTCATCGTTGAAAGGTTTTGAAGGCCTTATTCCCAAGAGCTTCACGGTGTTTAAATTTTGTTCATTTTAAGCAACCTTCTGTGTGAAAGATCTGTCTTAACCAATTGTAGGATCCAGAACAAGGACAAATGCCAACAACAGAAGCATAATCTTTCAAAAGTCCATCGAGCCAGTTTGAGGAGTCCAGATACAACGGCCGGAGTCACCCCGAATGTACGGTGTAGTAGAGGAAGACCGTGAGTCGGTTGGCATGCCAAGTACAAAGTACACCTCAACCAACTTGGCATGTGAGACTGGAGGCAGCTAGCTGAAGAACTGAGCTGACTGGAGACGCTTGCTGATTAAGGCCCTGGTCCAAAACTATATCGCTATCATAAGTAAGTAAGTAAAGACCTTGAGCCAACGGCCTCTGAAGTTTAGATGTTGAGGTCCCCTCTACACCGGGGAACACAATGGATCCGTTGAGATCCGAGTGAGGCTGTACTTAAGTGCAGCCACCCCTACAACCTAACCTAACCTAAGAACCACTCTGGTCACAGCCTTAGGAAAACTCGAAAAGTTTTGTCTCAAGCTGATTCCTCTCTTGCAGTTCTTCTACTACAACCCCACACCGCCTTCTTTTTCCCCAAAATTAACGTCGACTATAACACTTTCAATTAAAAGTCAATGAGCACCACTCAGAGACCACTTAAAACCCTTTCCACACGCCTACGTACCGTCATAAACAGAATTAGCACTCTTGACTGTCCAAATGCAACCCGATTGTGTCAACTTTATTCCTTAACTTCACTTCTCACTCTGCGTCGTGCTAAATTTATTAACAACTTTGCAAATAACCTAGTTTACCTAGCTCCTCCTTTGCCCTCTCAAAGGGAGGACGCCACTTGTAGTTCTACTCCTTACAAAACCCCCATTCGAGTGTATAGGGAAAAAATCATATCCCCTATCTTAAGTGACCTATATCTGACGTTTCGTGTTCACTTGCCTATTCCCTAGCTCGGTTCGTTAACCTATACCCACAGACCTGTTTCAACGTTATGCCGATTGAATATTTCTCGAAGCAGTTTTAAACTTTTCCAACTTCCACCCGCCCTTGTTCCAACTTACATCACCATTTTTCATGTCAGAACAGGAAAAAAAAAACGAAAAAACTGTGGGAAATGTCCTAACGACACGTTCGCTCGGTCCCACCAATACCTCCTCCTCCTCCTCCTCTTTTGAAATATTGGTCGATGGCCAAACAACTTCCACCCCGGGACTGTATGAAGCACATGCACATAGGTAGAGTTGTATACATCATTCCAATTGCGAACCTACTGCAGTTGTTACATGCTCTGAAGGCTGGACTGTAACTGGACAATGGACGAGACCATACCATAAACGAATTTCACCAAAATTTTGAACATAGAAAGAGCTTTAGAGCCTGGAGTCCGGCACGAAATGATAAAATACCGAGGATATGTTGGCAAATCTATGGTCCCGTTTATGTAATCCTCCCGAGAGGATGACTCGACAATTGGTTAATATCCAGAACTGAGATACAGGAAACGGTGGATGTGAAGGTTGAAGGAGATGTTTCCTTCCTTTTCATTGTGTTCGGTGGTCCTTTTCAGAGGGAGGTTGGTGAGTTAAGAGCGATTTCATCCTTTTTTTCTCCCCTGAAAGTAGTAAATTTAATCTTTGGAAGCTTAGTTGAGAGTGGAAAGCATAAGCTGGGATTGGAGATTTTATGATTTTGAACCTTTGAATCCTACTATTTGGACGAGAAGGTGTAAGTGGACATGCACTTTTTGTTTGCTCATCATTGTCTAAGTAAATTAGGGGCGCTGCTAACGTAGATCAACAATTGGATCCATTGTGTCCATTAATTGCTATCCAAGGGACCTGGACCGTATAGAAAGTCTTTCAGCTTTCAGACGTAAGTCTTTCAGTTCGTCTCAGAAGTGACTGCCAAGAGTGGACCCTCGCTAAGTATAGGTGTCGAACAGATCCTTTATTTTCTTCGTCACTTCAGTTCCTAGAAAATCCCTGAAATACCAATGACCAGGTCTGTAAGAACGTCAGTAACGAATCGTGTAACTCTACGACTGGGTCTTTTCAAAGAAAAGTCCTTCTTCCCATCGAGGACTGGTCAAAGGCACGTTTCCAATTTTGTCCAGCTCTTGTCTAGTCCAGTTCTAGTCCAGTCCAGCTCTAGTCTAGTCCAGTTCTATTTAGGATTTCATCATTTATAAAGGAAAGGGCGAAGGACGGATCTAGTTCTGATCCGTCTCACCTTGTTTGCCTGTTGATATCCCAATTCAAGAGCCTTAATGGCCACCTGCCTGTCAACATACTGGGTGATGGCGTTCGGATTTGTTATTATTTATTCCACGTTACCATTGCGTGGTTGTGACCTTGGTCTTTTTCAAAAGGCTTCCATAAACCTAAGGGAGCTACGTCCGTCTTTAAGACGTACGGGTGCCGCCAAACTAAGGCCTTTGGACTTCGCCAAACGTCATGGCTTCATCAGGGGTGTAGTTAAAGAAATCATCCACGATCCAGGTCGTTGTGCTCCATTAGCCATCGTCCACTTCTGTGACCCCTACCACTATAAGGTCCAGAAGGAGATGTTCATGGCCCCTGAAGGTATGCACATTGGTCTGTTGGCGTTCTAAGGATGCGAAGCCATCCTTCAAATCGGCAATGTGATGCCATTGTCCCAGAAGCCTGAAGGTACCATCATCTGCGACTTGGAATAGAAGACTGGTGATCGGGAACTATGCCACTGTCATGGCCTACAACCCGGACACAAAGAAGACTCGTGTCATGCTACCAAGAAGATTGTACGATCAGCCAATCGTGCTTTGGTTGGTTGGCATATCCTAAAGGCTGGTCGCGGCTACCACAAATACAAGGTGAAGAGGAACAGCTGGCCAAGGGTTCGTGGTGTTGCCATGAATCCAGTTGAACATCCTCACGGTGGTAAGGCCTCTGCCGTCAAACGAGGAACATCTGCGGGTCGTAAGTTCGGTCTTATCGCTGCCCGTCGTACCAGTAGAATGCGTGGTGGTAAGGGAGACACCAAGACTTATTCCCGTTGAAGTTGTTCTCCCGGTCGGTGAAAAGGTCTCTCCACTCTCACGGCAGAATCTACAGCTTGAATCGGGTGTTGCTTTCGTGTGTTTTCTCGTTGCCTTGTCAGAAGTCTCCCTCTAGAACAGATTCGAGGTTGTTTGCTTCACTGAGCCATTGTTGGTCAAGATTCAAAGTGGATACCGTTTTGCTTAGTTTTAGACTCTTACTGTCCTTTGGATCCTTGTCAGTCTAGTCCAGAGAGATGTCGAAATAGACCAACTGGTTGAATTCCTTTTCCTTTCCTTTGATAAGGGGTAGTTCTATTGCGATATCCCACGGTGGTACCATCAGCTTGCTTAGAATTCAAGCCTGCCACTCTTTGAATGGAATCTTCTGTTAAAAATTGCCCGTCAAAGCCAACTTAGTCAATGAAAAAGCCTGATCATGACCTCATTTCGGTTTTGTTTTTGATTACAACAAACGCGTCATGACCCACAAAGTTTCACTCTAAAAATATAACCTCTGCCTCTTCGCCAAAAACTTTTCTCCACTTACACGCCCAAAGTTAAACGCAAAAAGATGAAGAAATCACACAGATTCACTGGAGGGTAGTAATCAAATCAAAATTTAAATAATTTGAGGAAATTTTTGGTTTTTTTTCGGATCAAATAAACAATTTTCCACCGCTCGCTCAAAATTGAATTCACCTTCGTCTCTAACGTGCGTCGTCGTCGTCGGCCGCCTTTGAACAATTACCAATTCCCGTGGAGTACAACTGGGAATATAAGAAATTTGAAACAGAGTTTGGCATAGTCTGGCCAACATACCACCCCCACAATTGGCATTCTAAATGTAAACATCACACTAAGAGAGGGGGGGGGGCGGGGGGAGACATACTTGTACAACACATGACATAGGCGGGTCCGGAACAGATTCGCTTAGGCAAACAGTTTGTGTGTGTGTGGACTTTTATGAGAAATCAGTGAACTTCTTGGGTTTGGGACGCGTGTGACTGAATGTGATATTTGAGCGTGCGGTGTGGTTTTTAATGACTCCAAGGGTAAATGGAATTTTTTCTTTGTTTCTATGAAGGTTCCCTTGACGCCATCGAAGTGATTTTCATTTTTTGACAAAGAATTCCAATGATAGACTTAGTTCGATGGACTTTTTAAGGTTGGAGATGGGTTTTTGTAGCCTTTATGGCTGGGGCCCGCATGTCTTCAGCTTTCCAATCAAAAAGAATGAAATCCTGTCACCGACCTTCAGGGAATTGTGGATGCAGGAAAGCAGCATGTCCAGCAGCTGCTCGATGAGCATGACAAGGGGAGTGTGATAAGGTATGAAGAAAACCCTTCTTGCGTCAAACCAACCTTCGCACAGCTGTTAAAGGGCTGAAGAACAACAGGCCGCGGAATTGGACGGGTTACCGTGAGAGTTTCTCAAATCTAGTGGCGATGTTTTGGTTTGCAGACCATCTGCAAGGTTTGAGATGGCGAAAGAATTCCCGACGGCTGGGGATATCAGCTCTATCTGTCCCATCTTCGAGAAAGGCGATCCTATGCCTTACAAAAACTACTGAGGCAAATCCTTGCTTAACGTAGCCTACAAGATCCTATCCAGTGTATCTACTGTGTGAACGACTAAAGCTGTTTTGTACGACAATTATCGGCACCTTCCAGTGTGGTTTCCGACCCGGCAAATCGATCTTCACTCCGCAACAAATCTTGGAAAAGTCCAACAAGTTCCAAGTCGAGTTTCACCATCTCTTTAACGACTTCAAAGCTGCATTAATCGAATCGAGCTTCATAACCTGGGATCTCGAGGAAACTGATCCGGTTGTGTCACTAGTTATGTCGTGGTATACGTTGGGCTGAAGGGTGTCCGTAACTTGCGCTGCGCTCGAGAATTCGCACTGCGCCTCCGTGCAGCTAGGAAACTGAACCGGATTTTGGTAAGGAGACGCGTTGTCGTGTGATTTCTTGAATCTTGTGCTGCAGCAGATAGTACGAAAGGCTGGCATGAACGGAACTGGATTACGCAGACGATGCCCCTTCAAAACGATTGAAGAACAAGCCAAATGAGTTGGTCTTATGATGAATGATAAGAACCGATCTTTCGACCAACAACCTCGGGACAAATATAAACTCCACCTTGCGCAATCGTTCCCACTTCGGTTTGTCCAAGGTAGGGAAGGGTTGAAGAGGTAGGTGCATCGCGTGATGCAGCCTTCACTCGAATCTCTAGCCGTTCCATTGTTTTCCTCTGACGTGGAATGTCCATTTTGAAAAGACGAAAAAGAGGGGAAAGGTCTGGGTGAGTGCAGTTCCGATTGTACGGTCTCCCTGAACCATCCCGAATTCGAAGTGAATTTAAGAATGGCTTTTGGTGGCTTGTTAGACAGGTCGCCGAGATCGTTGAAATAGTGTTCCTTGTTCTGAATAGACTGGGACATTCGCAAAGGAAGTGGGCTGTGTTCTCTTCCGCGTCTATATTACCGCAGCTCTAGCATAACTCGTCTTCTAAGGTTTGTCCAAACTTCTAACTCGAAGGCATGAACGTCATGCTTTACAAAACTTTGATCTTGCAAGTCTTGCTTTATGGAGCCGAATGCTGAACGATAAGTAAGGCAGTGGAGTAGACTTTGGCATCCTTCGAAAGATAAATTCTACGTCGAATATTTGGTTCTTTCTGCGAGGAAGGCGAATGGAGGAGGAAATACAGCCTCGAACTCTACAAGCTGTATAAAGATGTGGATGTAGTCCGGATAGCAAAAATCTTTCGAATGGACGAGAAAGCTTCAACTATGAGGGTCTTCGAACCCCAGTTACGTGGTTCACGAAGAAAAATGAGACCGAACCTCCAGTTCAAAGACCAAGCAATCGGGGACGCTGTAATCCGTGGTTTAGTAAACTGGAAGCAGAAAAAGGTTGTAGCTGCTGGTAGTCCAAAGAACCTGTCTTTGTGTCTGAGTGCTTCAGTGTTCCCCGCCAGAAGAAAAAACTGAAAACAGCTTGCCGGGGACCGTGAAGGATAAAAGACGGCGTAAGTTAGGCTCGCTGATAAGTAAGTTTGTCCCAATCTAACGGTAGGAGTGGGTTCATGGATCTTTTAAACCATCTCAACTCCTGTGTCTGTGAATTTGGCTCGGAATGGTTGAGATAGCAACATCTTTTGAAATCGTCTTGAGAAACTACAAAAAGTGTTGCAAATTCTGTGACTTTAAGAACTCTAAAGCTGTGCAACAAAGTCATCTACAGTCGACTTACTGCCTTCTTAACTAAAAGCATCTCATATATGACTCTGTCAAATGAAAGTAAGCTCTTGCACGCTCTGTTGCTTAACCGTAAAAGCATATTACAACACAAAATGCAATACGTGTGCAATAACTAGGACATCTACTTAAAAAGACGTCGACAGGAAATTCCCTTGAACAAGGAGACTTTTCCTTTTTAAGAGCTCTCTCTCGGCTTTTGCATCTTACCTATGTATACATGGGATGCATGGATGCATGTCTTTCCTTTTTGCTTGTCCTCCCCCTTCGTAGGGTGCTCCCTTTACTGAGAGCATCTCCCGATGACCTTTTAAGTGCTACTTCTCCCCTGTATGTGTAGGTGTGTGTGTGTGTGTAAGTCCAAATCAATATTCAAGCACAACCCTTAGGTTAGGTTTTTTTTGAATCTTTGTTCGAGATTTCCTATGTAAATCTGTCTTGTGTTTCACTTCGGCAACAATGGCAATCAATCATAATCATCATGCAAGCAACTCAATTAGTTTTCTTCTCGCTCCATCGACGTGTTTTGTTTGCTCTCCTAGGAGTCACTCAGAATGTGTGCCTCCAGACATCGCTGTACCACCACCCATACATAAAATTTACATACCACAGTCGTTGTATGTGCGCGCGCCCTCTTTTGATTAACGATCGGTTTGAATTTGCATACGCAAGACTGTGTATAACTGTATAAACAAAGTCCGGTAGAAAATTGATCTGCATCCGAGGAAAAGAGAAGAAAAAATACAAATTTCCCTACCTCGGGACAGGTATTGGTAACAATTAGAGCGTACTTCGCCTCAAGTTTTAACTTAAAGTTTGCATGTGTTGCAGGTCTGTACGTTCAAAAAGCGCATCGACTTGATGTTAACGTGGCCGGGCTTGCAATTGTTGTCATATGGCATGCAAAGGCGGCCATTCAGAGTGTGACTTTAGACAGTTTGAGAACAATGGGCAGCAGAATGTATCTTTTTATTCACGTAAGTTGTTGTGTATAACTCCATGAATGAACCAACTTATCACAAAGGGGGCTGACAATGGATGGTGCGGTGGCGGCGATTCTTTGTCAGTTTCTCATGGAAGTGTGAACTGGACAGTGACACGAACTGTGTGTGGATATAGTGTCAAGAATCTTGTACAAGTTGTGAATGGAAGTTTTGTTTTTCATTTAGAGGGTGTAGGTCTATCTCTAAACATAGTTCGGATTGCAAACTATGTTACACTCGAGGATGAAACACAAACTAAATCAACTGTTCAAAGCGATGTCATTGTTAGAGAAGTTCTCCCCCGACAATCTGTGTGGACTTCTTTGTTCAGTTGAAGGAAAAATGTAATTTTTTTGTGAAAATTTGACACTTTCCCACTTCTGACACTTTAATTACTTCGGAGACTTTTACGTACTTGAAATTTTATTTCCAAAAAACGAACCTGCAACGAACGTATAAAACTTATTAAAAGTTTTGTATAACGAAATCTGGCGTCAGAATTTTGTTGGGGAAAAGTTTGACGTTAAAACTGTCAGAACCAACAGGGTGGGCATCACCAATCAATTTGTCACACGTTATTCACACCTAATTACTTGTAAATTTCATTTTTCTTTCATGTACGGTGATTAAATTAATCGCACGTAAAAAAAGTTTGAAGTGTAAATAGACGTCATTTTTTAAATTAATTAATGTTTGGCGTTTGAAAAAGTAAGTGTTCTGAGTTCCTCCAGCCTTCCATCATATTCACACGTCGTAATATTTGCTACAAGTTTTTAAAAGGTTAAGAAGTTTATGGACAGCTTTCGGTGGGTGAAACGTCATTTGTGGTTGCTAATACGTAGAAGAGTTAGATGAGTGTTTACCTAAAGTCAGATGTGTTCACAAAGTGGAATGAACGATGGCGTCTACTTAGATCCAAATACTAACTTACTTTACTGATCCTTAAAGGGTCAGAGCATGAACTATCACCGCCTTCCATCCTGCAGGGTCTCGGACATGCTGCTTCCAGTTTTTCTTCCTTTTGGTGGGGAAAACTGAAGCACTCAGACACAAAGACAGGTTCATTGTACTACCACCAGGTACAACCCTTTTTTACTAGATCAAGGTTTCTAGCGTCCACGACTGCTTGGTCTTTAAACTGGAGGTTCGGTCTCCCTTTTCTTCGTGAACCAAGTGACTGGGATTCGAAGACCCTCTTAGCTGAAGCGTTCTCGTCCATTCGACGGATTTTTTGATATTCGGACTACATCCACATCCTGATACAGCTTGTAGAATTGGAGGCTGTATTTCCTCCTCCGTTTGCCCTCCTCGCAGAAAGGGCCAAATAGTGAACGTAACATTTTTCTTTCGAAGGATTCCAAGGTCTACTCCATTCAGCTCCATAAAGCAAGACTGTCAAGAACAGAGTTTTGTAGATCAAGACTTTCATGCCTTCGAGTTAGAAGTTTGAACGAACCGAAGTAGGAACGATTGCGTAAGGTAGAGTTTATATTTGCGCCCCGAGGTAGATGAACTCTATTGTCACACTCTGTCATAGACTGTGTTGGACGGATCGGTTCTTCTCATTCATCGTAAAACCAACTCGTTTGGCTTGTTCTTTAATCGTCGTAAAAGCTTCAATAATGGCACGCTGGGAAGGGAAGACTAATATATTAGCGGCTTATACCCTTAGTGCCTTGAGCAACTTTCGTTTACATATCGCTTTCTTAAACTGTGGTCAAAAGCATTCACAGATCTTTCCATTACAAAATGTGGGCCACTCTCCGAGCCAAAAATGGACGTTGTGGAGCAACGTCTGTAACATGAGAATCGCAGCAGTATAGTGCAGGTTCATCTGCTTTACTTTAGGCTGTTTAACTTGGACTGGAAACCACAACGAGGTGGCTGGAGACACTTGTTGGTTAGCTGTAGCTAAACTGTAGCGCCGCCTTAAGATAAAAGCAGCCTAGCTCTAGAAGTGCATCATCTAAGACTGATTGGAATAACGTATTGATATTGCAGAATGATTGCCCTAAATACCACCCCATGCAACCCAAGGTCTATACCCTTGTTTCTCAATGAACTTTGGCCAAAGTAAGAGTTAGGCTTTATGACGAAATCATACTCATAGAGGCACGACATGAAAGGGGTCCTTTCAGAATACTACAAGGCGAGTTAGGTGAAAGTGTAGGCTTCAGAATTTAGCGGCAGGCACGGTGTTCCGCCTTACTGAAGATTAGCACAGAGTCTTCTTGTAAATGAATGCTTTGGTGATGTAGGTAGGTGGAAATGGTTGAAACTGGTGAACCTGCCAGGGACACAAGTGCGCCGTTTTGATACCACAACTCACGTGAACTGGGTGTTGATGTAGCTTAGTGTGTAGTTTACATACCCATCCTGTGGAGTTGACAAAATTGATAATGTTTCTGAATTTAATGTTAGAAATCTCAGAAAGTTCCTTGAAAAAGGGTTTTCCTAGAGTGCGTTGTCTGGCTCTGGCACGTGGCGGGCAGGTAGTAGGGCTCAGTGTCTTGCAGGCTTCTCTAATCGCTAGTACCTCTGTCTGGAAGAGGCTCAAAGAGTATGGAAGACGGTACGATTTGGATACGTTCAGTTCCGCTGAGAAGATATCTGCTTCAACGCTACACTCCATCTTGGAGCCGTCGGTGAAGATCGATACTTGGTAGTTTGATATTGTTCCAGTCCGACCTTTCCGGAAAGTGAACCTGAATCTCATTATTGAATTTAAGTGTAGGAGTCGTGTAATCAGTTATGGTCGAGGCCAGATCCCTAGACAGCAGGTTAAGAGCCTTACTATAGGGTTTGGGGGACCAAAACCCAGATAGCACTACACGAAACGATATATTTAATGTGCAAGTCCAGGGGTAGGATATGGAGGGGCACGTTAAGAGCTTCTGACGGGCTCGATCGAATCGCAGCTGTTCGTTGGACTCTACTAAGTTTTGTGATGTTGTAAACTTTGCATAAGGCGGGCCACCACACGAGCGAACCATAAGTCGGTTAGGTTAGGTAGGAGTGGCAGGCCGCAGGTCGCAACCTCACTTAGACCAGATAAGGTCCTTTGTTTTACCACATGGATCTGTATTTCACCGAAAATACTACCCGCGGAACCAGCCGGAGCTTGTTATGAAGCGTTGGAAGCTACCTATGTTTATGTCAGCCAGTTCACTTATGTAGGTTGTGAAAGAAGCTGGCTCCTAAGTATACTCTTTTTTGAACTGAGAAGGCCGGAAATGTACAATAAAGGTGGAGAATCGACTCCTCCTTCTCTTCGTTCATGCAGCTTCTGAACCATAAGTGGGGATTGGACGAATTACGGCAGTGTACATCCAGAGAACCATCTTAGGTTTAAGTCACCACCTTTTGCCAAAGGTCTAACCACAGGCATAGAAGGCGACGCATGCTTTCTTTACTCTGTGCTCCATGTTAGGTTTCCAGTTGAGCTTGGGGTCAAGAACGACGCCAAGATACCTCGCACTGGGGGATAGAGTGAGTGTTTGGTTGTTGAGACGTGGAAGCTTGAAAGTCGGTATTTTGTACTCGGATTAACGCCCAGTCCACAGCTTGTGGCCCAAGCGCTTAACTTAGTAAGTTGGTGATGGGGAGCAAGCAGAAATTTCCATGTAAAGTTCGTAGATCTTAACTACCACATTAAAACAAACGCAAAGGGCGTTCTGAGAATTTTAAACCTTTGTCGAAGGTCCACACGTTAAAAATCTGTCAAATAATGCGAACCTACCTCTGCCTTCACTCCAATTTCTTTAGTAGAGACTTTAGACTCCCAAAATAGACTTTTAGGGCATTTTTGCTTCCCTACCTCTTTTGTCAAGCTTAGGTTGTACATGTCTCAAACTTCCAACCTACCAGAGCCTACCGCCTTCCATGTCAATGTTGCTAAATTCTTTGAACGACTTAGACTGGAAGAATTTAGCAACATTGACATGGAAGGTGGTAGGTCCTTCAATGAAATGAGAGGAATCTACTGAAAGATACACAATGAGTCATGGCTCACGTACTTAAAGTGTAAAATCAACAGTTACTCAATGAAAAGCTCTGTTCTATCTATTACAGCCCTCAAGTCGTTTAATTTTGTTCTTATTTATTCGATGACTCTGCAAGTTGATACATTTTTTTTCAAAGCAGACTGAGGGAAACAGGGTTAACGAATCAAGCTCTTGACTCATCTTATTCATATCAAAAAAACAAAACTATTAAAAAACGCCTAGTGTACATTTAAATGACGCTAATTAGATCGTTACTTTGTATTTAATCGCTTCAAGTTGTTCCCATAAAACCAGGCGTCAGCAACTCTATATTAGTTTGTTGCATTAGGGGTCAACTGATACAGTAGGGTTCATTGTACTTATCAATTTTATTGAAACAATTATACAAACTGATGAGACTTTTGTCGATAAATTAATTTCCATCGCTCGCCTTGTGAGTTAAAGACAACAGAGCTGTTGTCTGCCGAACTGTATCAGTGACTTATTCTGGATGCCGTCTTCGTTTTCTCTTCATTGTCTCAGTCTAGATAGTTTTTTTAGTTCTGTCTGACGAAATGTTCTTTCGCGGGTCCGTTGACCTAAAAGATGAACATGGATTTCTTCCGCATAATGAATCATCAAGATTGGACTGATGTGAGGTTAATTTGTTCTAAAACATACAAAGAGGCACCTAGTTTAACGGTCATTGGTACTTATTTGCTATGGAAATAGGTGAACAGAAAGTGGGTTGTTGTAGAAAGTAAAATTACAAATTCATTTGTTGACACATAACTAAGATAATTTTTTTTTTCGTTGCAGAAGTACTTAAGAAGCATCGGAGCATATATAAGATTCAACGTTTTGAAGAAAACAAAAGGTTAGTCTTTTAAATTTTAAGATTCATGTACAACACCCTTGAAAGCTAAAAGTGTCTTTGCGGATCAATTGACTTCCAAGGAATGATCTTGTATTTAATTCTGCTTGTCCTGCATTTAGTACTTTTTTAGAACTCGTCTTAGTGCTCCAGCCGACGATTGTTACCTATTCACAACGATAGATGGCGCTACAGTCTATGTGAATCTGTATATTCAACCAACAAAACCCGCCGAAGAGCTCTCGACTTATTCATGTTATCCCTTAATTTGACGTTTTAATTTCCTTTTCTCCATCATCAAACTCGATATCTACAGCTCTGTCTGTGGGTCTAAATGGTTCTTAACAGAGTGTAGTACAAGAAGGGGTCGGCATCGATATGGCTACCCATAGCTTCTGCAAGGTTCCCGATGCTGGTAATCTGATACTCTACGTGTGCCTCTGCTTAACTGGGAGTATCCACCTATCGTAACCTAAACTAACCTTATCATCTTCGTTCGTACGATTTACTTACTAAAGGTGGCGCTACAGTCCGAGGTGGACCTGGGCCTCAACCAACATGCGTCTCCAGCCAGCTCGATCTCTAGCTAGCTGCCTCCTGTTTCGCACGCTAAGTTGGTTGAGGTCTCCGTCAACTTGCGTGCGCCACCTGAGTCGCGGTCTTCCGAGGATTTAACTCAATTTAAAGAAACTGTGTCCAGTGATAAAGAAGAAGTTCACAAGGCTTGTCTGGGTCTGGGTCTTTCTATCGACCAAAGTATGTTATCCAAGCTAAGACTCAACGGTATAAGCAGTTCCTGGTGCATCAAGAAACAAAGGCAAGGTGTTCAAAATTGAGATGAATGCGAAATAAGTAGCTTGACAGCCAGTCCATCAGCTCGGCGTAATTTCCTATTCCTCTTTCTAGCCTTTTTTTCAATAAGTTGAGGGCAGTACTCCTAGTCATGAACCTTCAGGATATTCTGCCCTCAGTTGTCATTTGTTGCAAGTTTTTCTCTGTAATGCCATGTAGCGTTTGGTTTTTCCCAACTTCTTTGGACTTTCACCGCAATGGCTTCGGTCCTTGTGTATCACATGTCCGTACTACTTTCACCTTTTTTCCTTACACTTAAAGCTTCCTCTAACATGTTGGTTGCTCACTCTTTCTCGGGGCGTTATGCTCAGTTTGTCGTTTCAAGTATAAATCTGTCCCACGCTCTCCTCCCTGTCACCCGCATGCAGTATGTCCCAAGGCACTGCTAGCTGAATATCTGCTGTTCTGAAATCCATCACGAGGTTAAATGGATACGGGCTTATCGTCGAGTCTTGATGGATTTTGACTTTGATGAGAAATGGCTTAGAGATTCCAGATGGAGTCGAACAGTTCCCGTACATGTCCTCAATGACTTTTGTATATGCCAGGGTACACATGATTCTTTTCCACGTCTTGAGGGTATGCGCTGGTACTTCAATGCCTCTATGGTTTTCTCTGCTTTGGATGTGGCCCTTAGAAGATAGGGATCAATAATCAATGATTGATCGCACAAGTAGATGTGAACTTCAACTAACTTAGAGTGCGCCACCTAGGTACAGAGAGCATTTCATTTTAGGTCGAGAAATCCCCTGTTGAGTCCGAGAAGCCATATGACTCTTTTAGCTTTTCTGATCCCAAAGAGTGCAATCAGGATAAAGTCCCATGAGCTTGGCCAAAACTTGGCCTTGACTTCATTTGACGTGAGGTATTCGGAAGGCGCTCGCAACATTTTAAAGTTCTGAACATCGGAATACGTTCCCATATACCCGGCCTACCCTAATGCCCAACAGCTTGGCTACATTTGACGTCGTTTTAGAGATCTGAATGTTGGAAGCTTAAGGGGGACTTCCCATCCGAAAAGTATGCAAATATTTTTGGACATTAGACGCACTTACACTCAGGATCTAGGAGGACTCCTTCATCTATTCGTTGAACCAGGGGGAGAGCTTTGACAAAGCTTTTTGGCAACTTGTTGTGCTAGTTCGCCAAGGTACACCAAGATGGTTCCGTCTTTCAGGAAAGACCACTGGGCATGTACAGAGGAGATGGAGGATTGATTTCTTGGTTTAAGGAGAGACCCAGTCGAGTGACATGTCTGCCTAAAGGGCAGTTTCATGTGATGGCATCTAAGAAGGCTTCTCTTGGAGTGCGTCTATTGAAGGTCAGATTAGTCTGGCCCCTTTTGATGTCCGTTCTGGTTTCCACATGGATCCCAGTAAGTAGTACTCGTTGGCGTAATCTTAGAGTGGCTGGACAGAGACAAAGACAGTGTTCCAGGTCCTTCTCCTTCGCCTCACAGTTTTTACAATCTGCAGCTCTAACTTTTGCGTGCTTATTGAGATTGATGTGTCCTGTGAGAAGTCCCACCATTGATTTCAGTTGTGCTCTGTTGCAATTCATTGCTTTCCTACGGTGAGAGACCTTTCCATTCTGCACACTCGCCAGGTCTACTCAGTATTTGTTAAAATTCCGGTTGATCCTGTTATTGATTGTCTCTTGTGGAACACACCGTTGTTTCAGCTCCTTTTCTCGGCAGTTTGTCTGCTTTTTTCGTTTCTCGGGACACCATCCTTGAGATGTGTACATTGCTTGGGATGCCGAGGAGATTTGGGGGTTTTTAGCGCTTTAAGTGCTACTTTGCTGTCAGAGTAGATGTCTATGGATTTTCCTTGTGTCCCATGAGGACCTCCTGCTTCTCCTCTGGATCGCAAAGACTTCTGCCTAAAAGACTGTGACATGAGGTTTGAGAAGTATGACGAGTTCGATTTGTGGATGTAAGCAGCATACTCCTATAGTGCAAAGTGCTATTCCTTCGTGGTGTCCTGTGTTGCCATTGTACATCCATGACTCCGTCGAGGGAAATGTTGTTGAGTGGTTGCCAAAGTGGAAGCTTTGTGTCAGCGGTGTGATTTCACGTGCCATTTTGATGATTTCACTGTGCGTTGTATACTATTTGTCGTCAAAGTGGCCTAGGGTTCTCAGTCTGGTGGCCAAGGTTGCAGCTGGTCTCTTCGTTTCTAGATTTATTTGTAGAATATTCGTTCCTTTGGTTGCCTGTACTTAAGACTTGCTATGCCGCAAAGTAGACTTGCAACACTGTTCTTACACTGGTTGTTCCCTTGGAATGGACAAACTGTTAGAACTTCACCGGCTGCTGACAGAGATTCCTCTTTCCTCCTTTTGCATTTAATTTCTAAAAATAAAATTTAAATTTGTTTGCAAGAAATACACGCAGCTTTTGAAGCGCAACAATCCATGAAATTAAATGTCCCGATGTACCTCTTAATTTATATCAAAAGTATCGACAGGTGTTTTTTTTTTAATTCAACGTACAGTTTCTTAGAAATTTTATTTCAAACAACTATGTACCGTGATTATTATAGCGTAAATCGTTCAAAAATATATTTAAAAACGCAATAAAAATTCATGTTTTTCATTCATTCATGTCACCCCACAAATGCTCTAAAAATATTTATTGTTACTCGTTTGGCCGATGGCCAGGTAAAAAAAAAATTTATCTTTTCGCGTACAAAATTTATTTCATAATAAATAATCGAAATACATTTTTTTTTTCTAGAATAATTAAAGCATTTAAATGATTTAAAATGTTTGAAATTTTTTTTATTTAAAAAAAAAGAAGCAAAATCGAGGCTAATTTTCATTTGATTCGTCAAGTGAGGAAGTGGATAGCTTCGATTAATTTCCATGCATCGTCATGCAAGTTGACAAATATGTCCTTCCTTGATTGACCGGATGGAACGCGAGAAAAAAAAAATAAGGACCGTGGATTGGATTCCATTTCAATTGAATTTGATTGATATTTTTCCGATTTTTTTCTGGAATTTGAAAGCGATGCACTTAGGATGGAAAGTGGGTTTGGTGGTGACAGTTGATGTACAGTGCTTTCCAGCAGCATAGAGTCATCTTTTTTCTGGCATATGAAGTCAGTGACTTTTGGGGGTCTCAGCAAGTTGTTGAGTTGCGATGGTGATTGTTAACTGAACTCAGAATTGGTTGTGAGCTGGGGTTTGAAAAACCTTCAAAACGTTTCTACAATTTAGATTAGATTAGGTTGGACGGCTGTCCCCACTAAGCAGGGACCCACTTAGGGCAGAACGATGGACCACTGTGATACCGTGTGTAGAAACCGGAAACCAACCTCAGAAATTTCCTATAGGAAAAAGGAGTATAAGTTCTGGGTAACCGTATCGGTGTAAACCCTATCCTCTGCCGCACTAAGTGCAGAACCAATTAGACCCACACACAGAACTCTTAATTCTAAAGATGTCGAGATGTCGATCTTCAGTTCCACGTGGTATCACAATGGACCTATCACTGCTCTAAGTGTGCTGGCAACCACTTCAACCTAACCTTACCTTAAGATGTCGAGTCTGGCTAGGTCGTTGAGGTCATTGAAGAAGTACTATCCTAGTTTTCCTTCTCAGCCTTGATAGAGAAGGGCATGTGCAAAGAAGGTGTGTAATGGTTTCTACTTCCTCCTCGTCTCTGCAGCTTCTACGGAAATCGTTAGAAGGGATACCCATTCTGATGGCATGCCCGCCAATTAGACAATGACCAACTATAATTCTCATAAGTTTCCTGTTCACGGACAGAAGTCGTCCTGTTCTCCTCAAATCCAGGTTAGGCCAGATCTGTTTCGACAAAAGACAAGTCTTCTAGCTTCACTCTCAAGTTGGGACTTTATCGATTCTAGAGAGGCAAGCGGTTCCCCTCCATTTTCAGAGAAGATCCGACCCGCGCCTTCCTTGGCTAGTTCGTCCGCTCTGCAGTTGCCCGGAACGTCCCTGTACCTCGATTTAGGTACTAATTTTGGAATAGGTCAGAAATCGGAAGTGAAAGGAATGATACAAACTCTATAAGCCTTTGACAACTTCCTTCATTTTAGCCAGCCTATGGTGGATTGAAAACCAATTTAGCAGAAGAGTGGGGAAAATTGGAACTTCACTTGCTTCGTCATAGCTGTAGACAGTTGGAGGAATTTCAGGTTCGAAGCAGTACCCGACAAGAGTGTTCTTCGATGTTGTTGCAAAGTGGTATTTTTCAGATGAGTTACCGCATGTGGAAAGTCCTTGAAAAGAAGTGCCATTTCTTTAATTTGATCAAAATAGAGAGATCCTGCATTAAGATGGTTTGACACCTATTGCAGCACTGGAGACCATGTGAATACCTATGCTTCAGGACCTCTTCAGTAGAACAGTGAAGACCACACTCAGACTCAGAAAAGTTGGACTACGGGTCGACAGCCTTCCAAGGCCACTCATCCATCCTCTCGCATGGGAGGATGCTTGATAACTGAACAGCTACTATCTGTGGCCGGCACTAACATTTGATAGGAGGAGAGTTGGTCTTCTCTCCCTCTAGTCTTCTCCAAACTATTAGAGCTTATCTCCTAATATAGGAAAAAGTTTAGTCTCCAAGTGTTGGTCACAATGTCTTATTAAGCATCGCTTTCGAAACACGGTAGCATCAAGTAGTTGGTTAAAGCTGCTGTGGCGGCTGCAAGCGGTTTTCCCGTAGAACAATTAACACATCCGGTACCTACATAAAACAGAAGTCAACCGCACAATTGACGGATGTCGATATCTTCAGTACAGTACACGATGACGTCAGTGTCGTCGATGTGCAATCCTCGAAGCTGAAGTGAACACTTTTCTGGGTCTGTCAGAAGAAGCTTCAGCTCATCGTCTTCTTTTTGCATCTCAGCCAAATCTGCGGTACTGCCCAGGCATGTTGATAGCGTCAATACGAGAATAAGCATCGGCCACAACGTTCTACGCTCCCGACATAAACTCGATCCTTGTTGAGAAACGGCCAATTTCCTCGAGTTGACGTGCCTGGTCAGATTTCTGGTCGAATGCATGCACCACCGGTTTATGATCGGTGAAGATGATGACTTCTCGGCCTTCGATCAGGTGTCGGAAATGTTTTACTGCACTGTAGATGGTTAGAAGTTCCCGATCGTACACTTTGTAGCTGGCTTCTCTAAGACTAAGTTTTCTGGAAAAGAAGCCTAGTGGTTGGAGTTGATTGCCGATGCGCTGGTCGAGGGCAGCTCCAATTGTGATGTCTGAGGCGTCGCATCGTAGCACTAGAGGTACCGCTGCGTGTGGATAAGCTAGTTGAACTGCATCCCTCAACTTAGCTTTGCATTCTTCGAATGCTCCGTCTGCTTCGGGTGTCCACAGAACTAGTTGCTTGTCGCCTTTCTTTGCTCCTGCTGTCAAGTTCACTAGAGGTGCTTGAGTTGTTGAAGCACCGGGCATACAGCTTCAATAGAAACTTCACGATCCTAGGAACTTTCTTAGTTTGTCCATTGTCAGAGGTTTTGGATAGTTGATTAGCGACGTTGGGTTCGACGGCAGCGCAGGCAACTACTACCTACTACTCTGGTTTAAACAGCGACAATCACAGGATACAAGAGATTCGTGTAACGTTGTAAGACGGCGCAGTCGTAGCGTGTGGTGATACTTA
Source organism: Criorhina ranunculi (assembly GCA_951813785.1). Classification (NCBI taxonomy): domain Eukaryota; kingdom Metazoa; phylum Arthropoda; class Insecta; order Diptera; family Syrphidae; genus Criorhina; species Criorhina ranunculi. The sequence continues at coordinate 57,524,045 of OX638384.1, read as the reverse complement.
AATAAATAAATGTTATATATACAAAAGCTCACGTGTTAATAACTAAATAAGTTGATGAGGCAGTGCACACGACGGCATTGTCATCCCCACACTGCTGTTATTTCAGAGACATCTAGTGTGAAAGTCAGTTTCAATGGTTTGTGCACTTGCTAGATTGCTACTGAAACTTTAAAAATCGAATTTTAATTGAACTTGAGAACGATTACTGCATCGAATGTGGCACGTGTGTGATTTTTTCCCACCGACCCCGGACCTGCTCGGAAAGCGTGAATTTTCCCTTCTTTCCTTTAGATTTCTTTGGTGGATGAGTAGAATGGAGCTTCAAATTCGATGAAAACCCTCTCCCGTCCTTAGATACGCAAGACGGCAGGACAGGAGGCCTCAGCAGCGACGAATGTGGCCTGAACGCTTAGCCGGAAATATAAGCTAAAGGTGGTCCTATTCAAACCGGAAAACACTGTACTTATGAGTTTGACTTTTGTCCCCCACCGTTTTGGATGTCCCAGTCTTGTGAGGGGACTCCATTTACAAGTGCAAAACAGAACTAGTTCAACTGTTTTGGTGCACAAGGTCGTTGGATACCCAATAACCATACATTGTGTGAGATGTTTGAATTTTTGGGGCTTCAGAGCGCCTTTAGTTGAATGTCAGTTGATTGGTTTATTCTTGTTATACATTCCAATAGAATTATTATCTACAAGTTAAAACGAAACAATTTCATCGTTAAAATCGATATCGTGACAGTTTTCATTAAAATTCTCCGAGATTAACCCAGAAAGTCTGCTATTACTCTCTTCCTGCTTTAGTCTTCTCCTCTTCACACTCCATATACGTATATCGTTACTGTTAAGCTTTAATTAAATTTTACAATAACAACGTTTTTAACTACAACAAACTAATGGCTAGTGAGAAATAATTGCTCGTTACAGGTGGCACGCAAATGTGCTCGACTTAAATTAAAAAAAAAAAAAACGAAACAGAACACAGTCCCACATGTTCAATTTGTCACGCTACTAGAAAAAAAAAAAAAAAACAAATCCAACTGTATCTAGTAATTAGCTGCCACAAATGGCCAATTAACGTCAATTGAAATCTGAAATGGATTTTTGTTGTTGCCCGTCGTACATGTGTCAGCGCAAATGCGGAAACTTGGAAGCACTTTACTGCAACCAAAAGGCGTGTTCAGCAGATACTAGTGTTTTATAATTCTTTGGCAATACATGGTACTCAATCGGACAGTGGTCATCTGGGGCTTTTTTTTCGTTTCAAAAGCCTTGAGACATGGGCCTCAACCAACAAGCATCTCCAGCCTCCAGTTTCGCACACCAAGTTGGTTGAGATCCCTTTCTAGTTGCGTCTGCCATTTGAGTCGCGGTCTTTCACCACTGCGACATTGCTCCGGGGTAGATTCGAAGGTCCTCCGGGCCGGAGCATAAGTGTCCACACGCTCTACTTGACCCATCTGAGTCGTTGCATTTGGACTCGTCTGACTAGGTCGATGTCGCTGTACATCCTATATAGTTCGTCGTTGTATCTTCTCCTCCCCTCATCGTCTATGCGGACGGAACCATAAATCAGCCGAAGGATTTTTCTCTCGAAACAACCTAAGGTGGCTTGATCCATTTTTGACAAAGGCCATGCCTCTTGCTAAAAGGATTATATTCTACACGGTCTTGGCTCAAGGTTCCTCCAGCTCTTCGATTCGCTATTGCAGTGACTTCCTTTTAGGTTCTTAAACTAGTGAGTAAGAGTCTATGTCGGTCCCTCATTCGACCGTTTTAATTCCACAGCATTGGCATGGTGAACCATTAAGATTCGGCATTCGAGTATGTCAAAGCGCTCGACTCGCCTGTCATAAAATCCAAACTAGTCCTATGTAATCGCGGACTTTGCTAGGAACAACATGGTCATCCTTCACAGGATTCCTGCTCATAGTGGATTTGCGGGCAATGAGAAAGCCGAATCTCTGGTCTTTTACCAGTTTTACGGTGCGATAACAGAATTCATTGAACCCGAACCCTTTTGTGGGGTAAACAAATCACTCTTCGCGAGACACACGAATGGTTTTTGCATGCAAGAATCTAGAGAAGTCTGGCTCAACACACCAGGGCAACCATGTTCAAAACTGCTATTACCGGTACCGTCAGACTTCATTGTGAACCTCGATAGGAGCATCCTTAGAGCACTAATTGGATTCCTCAGCGGACACTGCCGTCTAAACAAACACCTACATCGCATGAACCTTGTAACAGATTCAAGCTATAGACTCTGCCTTGAGAGTGAAGATGCCTCTGTACATATCTTAACGGAATGCCCAGCTCTCTTCCAACTTAGAAAGAGAATTCTCGGAAGTTCCTTAACTTCCTGACATCCTCTGGGGTGAAACAATTCATCTGAGAACACCAGGGAAGACACAATAGGATTCGCTAGAAACCGCAGTGCCAAGGGCTGTGAACAACCCTCCCGATACCATAATAATGTGAAAGTAGCTTACATAGCCTAGGTTAGGTTGAAAGTTGTGCGCTCCTTATGGTTACATGGAACCTGTTGGTTCATTGTGATGCCCTCTAACTAAGTTGTGGATCGATTTCCAACACTGTTTCGGGTCGGTTGGTCCATGTTAGGATCAAGCCTCAGCAATTCCATGAGTGGAACTCGAAGTTCTTCCAAACTTCGGACTTGGAGGCTTAGCCAGTTACAGAGCAAGTGGTTGGTAATCTCTATTTCTCTCGTGTCTTGCCTCTTCACCTTTTCCAGTGCCAGCAGGCTTTTGGTTCTTTCTTCGTTCAATTGTGGTCATAGGCTACGGTGTTGCTCCCTTCTATCGCCCTAAAGTACATTTCCACTTCAGCAATAGGGATTATCGGCTTAATGCTGATCCTTTCCCACTCAGTTCCCTTCGACTTCGCTTTGACCGGGTACTCAGCAAGCTTGACTTTGTGGATTTCACATATTTTGTTCGGCCTTTGCGCCTGTGTTAACAGTTTTTGATGCCATTGTCCCGCTGTCTACTGCCTTGAGTGATGCTTGGACTGTACACATCTTGAAAGACACTGTATTCGTTTGGGAGTTTGTACAAGTCATTTATGAGTAAATACTCGCAGAAAGCTCCAGCTCCGTTCCTCAACTCCATTGTTAGACGTCGGACCCTAAATCAGGGGCCCAAGTCTATATTCCGATTCTAAAGATCCGGTCGTTCGAAAGCGGACATTTTGTATGTGCAATTTGAAAGGCAGTTCATAAAATTCATACAAAATGTCCGCTTTCGAACGATCCGAACTTTAGAATCGGAATACAGAGTAGGGGCCCAGGCCTTTCAAGCATAAGGGTAAAAATATAAATATTTGGCTCTTGGACAGTCAGGACCTACCTTTTTGTAACCAATCATGTTGTGCGTGTGATCTACATGGGAGGGATCTACAGTTTTATTGCCGACTCCGAAAGGTGGATTGATTTCACGACAGACGGGCATAAGGATGGAGTAGTTTTCATTTTTCAAGACTTGTGTCTATGGTGTAGCTTATCTGTAGACTATAGAGTCTACATAGATACAAGACCGTAAGAGATATGTTTCCAGAAGCCACATTCCTTGAGCAAGATTGCGCAAGGTGCTTACATATGTATGTAGGAAGGAGGTGTTTCAACATTAGGTTAGGTTAGGTTGGCGTGGTAAGCTGCAAGTTGCAACCTCACTTGGACCAGATAAGGCCCTTGGATCTGTACTTTAACCAGCCATAGCTTGCTTTGAAGCGCTGATTGCATATTATATTCTACACTAATACCCGGATATGTACTCCCTCGCTTAGCTGCGTTTCCCGCTTTGGCTAACCAAAAATGTAAGGCTTCACAACTTGTCCGGCATGTAAGCGGGTACGGATAGGTAACTTCCCCCCTTAAGTGCCTAAATAAACCAGAAAAACTCGCAAGGTAGCTATCCGGGGAGCCCTGTAGTCCTTATTATCTCACAGCTTATGTTTAACCTATGCAAGCAATGCTCTTTTAGGGCTTAGAAATAAGAACTTCTTCATATGTCTTGTTCTAGTAAGTTGGACCCTAAAGAAGAAGAGTTGTTTAGTAAACGTCCTTCTTATTTGTAACAGAAAAGGGCCATCTAAAGAGGTTAGCACCAACCATTTTCCAGTCGACTTTCCGTGAAAATCCATGTGCAACTTTCCCTTTTCCGGTGAAAAAACTCTAAAAGTTGCATCATTGCGTCGAGATGCTATCGATACTTCCGGTGAAATCTGTAAAGCTGTAGCCCATATACAGTTTCCCAGTCTGTTTGTTGGAACTGTTCATTCATCTCAATAAAACATGAGTGACAGTCTAGAGAGAGGCACCTTGTGGAGAAGGCACAGTCTTTATGACTTGTAGCAGCTTCTCTTGCGTGTGTATGTGTGTAAATTGATAAACAAAAATCAAATTTCACAAAACCCAGACCTACCCCAAGAAAAAAAAAGAATTTCTTTTGTTTTTCCTTGTTTTGGCACGATTTTATCCGCTCTTTGGACTATAGTACACCAACGGTTCTGTTGTGTGGATTGTTCGTTTGGATAGTTGGTTGTTGGCCTAAATTCTTTCGTTTTTTTCTGGGTTATTTCCATTTGAACAGTAAGTGGAGGCGATAATTCCATTTGATTATGTTAATTTCGTTTGGAGTCTCAACGAACTGACATGGGGGGGGGGGGGGAGAGACTGCTGGACTGGAAAAAGTAAATGAAGACGATTGCCTTCCGGATGGAGATTGGATACTTAGTTCATTAACTGAAGGGGCTATCATTTTGTTGGAGGGAAATTTGAAATTGAGAAAGGTCGAGTAAATAAGTTCTGAATTGATGATCTGGGAAGGGTGTGGCCAACTTAAATGGTACACAACTTTAGTTTGAGAGTGATTGACGAGCTAGAAATGTGACAATGAAAGACTGACTTTGGAAGGCTCCCAAAAGCAACTTATCTGGACTAGTTGTGGTCATTTTTTGGTTCGACTCTGTTGAATTTTAGAAATTCTAAAGCTCCACCTTAACCTTCGCCGAAACCGCAGCTCTGTGACTCTATTACTCTGTTCGACTCTGTTACTAAACATGCACTTGGTGATAAATCGCTTTGTTTTGGTCCTGTCAACCATAGTTTCATAGAGTTTTGAAGCACGATTCAGTCCTAATTAGCTCACTTCCAAAAATGTTACTCCATCTCAATTGTTTTGGGCTTGTTTCCATAGAGGGAGCCAGTCTTCTGTCAGATAAGTTTCTCTTCGCATCGTAGGAATGTCTTTGGGTGCCTTGTTCTTTCTCAAACAAAAACAGTCCTTAAACTGACATAGAGACGAGTACAGTTTGTGGACTGGGGGTCAACCCTCAGAAAACCGAACTAGTGTTGTTCACTAACAAAAGAACGATACCAGTCTTCACGCTACCGACTATCGAGGGAACTTCTCTTAAGCCGTCCGAGAGCGCGAAATACTCAGGCCTCATACTCGACTGGAAGCTTAACTGGAAGCTTAACATTAGGGAAAGGCATCAGTCGCCGTCTATACCTGCAACAGATTCTTCGGGAAAAACTGGGGATCCAGACCTCCAATAGTGGATGTACTCTGCGATAGTTAGACCCATACAAACATACGGAGGATTTGTCTGGTGGCACGCTGCAACCAAAGCCAGCCACAGATAAATATAGTGAATAACATGCACTGGAACAACCAGCGCAATAAGAACAACGCCGACAGCGGGATTGGAAGCAATTCTCAACCTTCTGCCTTTAGATCTCTAGAAGCGCTCTCAGAATTAGTCAATCAGAACACTGGAGACCGAATACATATGGACACACCAAGATCTTAACGGAAATGTCAACTCAGACTTCATTGTCCCAAACTTGGATTTCGAAAGACCCTTCTCGTGGACAGGGCAGAAAAATGAAGTATCCAAGCAGTCCAAATCCATCTATGCCGATTGGTCGAAAATGGACATAGGAACAGGAGCTGGTCTCTTCTTGGAGGAACTAAAACGTAAGCAGCTCCATACGACTCCCACATCACAGCAGTATTTTCCAAGCGGAGGTTCTAGCAGTAACAAAGGCCGCCCAACTGACGTCAATGCTGACAATATCACGGAAGAATATCACAATTTACATTGACAGCGAGGCGGTCATCAAAACGATAGCTGCTACACAGATAAGATCGAAGCTTGTTAGGAGCTACCGCGAAGAGCTTAAGGTTCTTGGCGCGCAGAACAATGTAAAACTCTGCTGGGTCCGTGGTCACAGTAAGATACCAGGCAATGAAGCAGCGGATGAAAGTGCCGAAAAGGGCTCAGTTCTAGACCGAGAACAAGCAGATGGCACGGTCAAACCTCCACTCTGAACAAAAATCATTAATAGAAGCAATCAATAGGTGGGCCTTAGTGTTATGAGGATATAAACATGCGCTTGTGGGGCATAGGGCGTTAACAATGAGTTGATCTTTCAAGACGCAGTTCAGGATTATCGACAACTTAAGGAAGCTGTTGGCTTTTTTGACTTCCTCTGTCCCGCAATGTTTTATTGACTTTGAAAGGCTGATGGCCTTTGTTTTCAGTATTCCTTTGCAAGCCTTGGTTTCAATGTAGCTCAGGTGTTTTAAGATGCCATTGTCTGTTGTACGCCTCGGTTTTCTTTCAATCAAGCTGCACGGATGGCATCACAAAGAATAACAGACCTCACATTGGACTTGAAAGTCATCGATGTTTCACCGTTTTGTAGAACATAACACTTAGCACCTTTGTATCTCGATTTAAGCTGTCGAATGTGAAGACCTATACTCTATGCACTGCTCAATGCAGGTATATCTTGAGTGGAAGCCAACCTATTCGAATGTCCAGAAGGACAATTTTTCACATTTTACCGGATGTCCCTTCTTAGAAAGTCTAATAATCAATTCCTTGTTCCACTCTTCAGGGAAGAGTTCAGTTTTTTCCGCTCCTTATGAGTAAATATAGGCTCAACAAGAAGGACTCCGACCGTGGCAATCTCTGTGGCTGTCGTCTTAATGGTTTGGCACCGTTGCGAAATATTCTCTTAATCTCCTGAGCTGATCCTCCTGATAAAAAGGGAACTACCAACATTGTTTGCTTCCGATTATGCTTTTTTACTTTGTACTTGCTTCCGCTTTCAAACTGTAGGTCATGTGATGCGAGACATCGTCGACCCTTTTCTAGTTCACATTCCGATGAATCCCCTACGCTGATGGCACTGAGTTGGTTGTCGCGTTGGCTAGGACGCTGAGGTCTTCGTAGAAATACACTCCTAGGGTCTTGTCAAGCTTGATATAGCAGGCCAGGTGCCCTTTCCACGTCTCTACACTTTTTGCAGAAATCATCGGACACCAATTCAAGGGGGTGGCCATGCTGAAGGTTCCAGGTTCGAATCCCGATGTCAAAAATCAATTGCGAAAAACGCTGACTTCAACTCTGATGCTTAGGCATAACACTGGCAGTAGGGTGGTCATATGGCTTGAAAGTGTTGATCGTACTAATGACATCGGGATGTTCGAAAAAAATACTGTGAATTATAAGCAATGGAAACAATACCAATAATTTTCCCCAGTCATCCTGGACACCACCCTCGGAGTAAAAAGATTGAAACCTAATACCACCTGAGTTTCAAAATCACTACACCAACACTAGCGCTGTGTGAACAGCATCGTAAGGGTAGTCATGACCCCTTAAGCCCTAGTGGATTATAAAAAAAAAAAGTGGCGTGCCTGTCTATCAAGTTTTGCCCTGAGAGAGCCCGTTCTTCTTTGTGTCATTGTGACAGTTTTGATATGGTTTTTCAGCACGTAGGGTTTACCTAAGTCCGCACGTACTTCTTGAACACATCCAAACCCAAATGGTGGCCATTTTAAGTTCGGTATTTACTTTTGGGCCCGCAGGGTATGATAGAACTTGCGTTGGTCATGTATTAGGTAGGAAGGTAGAGGTTGCGGTTCAACATGAACCCAAATAGCACTAGGTGTGCCTTTCTGTTACCACGACACGTGTGACCTGGTTGATGATGTGTGTGGGACAGTCGGTGCCTAGATCTAGCCTCTGGAGTTAAGAAAGAGGATTAGATCCCTTATCCCTTTACCCGAGATGTCATTAAGATTTTCGAAGAATGGTTGATTTAGTGCACGCAGTCTCGCTCTTGTAAGCGTCGGACATTTGCCTCCATGTAGTGACTCGCAACGATAGTAAAGCTTGACGAGATTCGGTTTTCGGAAAGTTCCTATGTAGAGGTGAAACTAGAAAGATTCTAAGGAACAGTGGGGCTTCATACTTATTTTACAAACTAATATCCGTCAGGATGTACGACTTCTACCAGTTCTTTGTGAATCACTTTGAAGTCGTCCACTTTACACTTCGTACACAACTTGCATTATGACACACAACTGTGCCTTATTTGCCTACAATTCAACATTAAAGGTTTAAAAATACGTTTTACAGGACCTAACTTACCGCAAAGACTAAATTCAAAACTTCCTTGTACTCCTAGATACTGCATTGCAGACCGCGAGGATTGTCCTCCAGTGAATTTTACTGTTTAATCAATTATCCAGTATTAACACGTAAAACTTTCACTCTCCGCTGTCACTACAACTATTAGAACGGTTATTCCTCTCCACAACAATTTGTGCGCACTCATAAGGACTCCAATTTCAATACCATCGGTCGCCAATCAATCGATAAATTTCCCTCGCATCTCTCAAGAACCTTTTTTCCAGTCCAACTAATCGGTGCAGCTAATAAAATTCCCAAAAACAGGATAAAAATCACTCTTAATTGGTTTAAAAGGATAGTGCTTTGGAAAGTTTCCCCGTCCGGCACTTGGTAGACCGTGCAGAACTATTTTCGAACAGTTCTCCCCTTCTCCTTCTCCGCAGATTCAGTTCTGTGTGTTTGGCCTTCCCTCGAGGTATTCACTTAGAATTAATTGGATTTAAATTCTTCAATTCACATACACACGTATCCTTGGGAAAATATATCCAAACAAACAAGTTTGCCTCTTCAAAAAAGGGTAACGAGTTTAATCCTTTGCTTTAGATTATTAATTAATATTTTCGCAAGGAGATAACAATCGGGCTAGACACCGAAGGACCATCCAAAAGAGTGGAATCCGTTTTCCATTAACTTGAAATAATATTTACCCTCATGTGAGTTATGGATGAAAGAGATGATTGATCCTGCAAATGACATTTCAGTGAGGATAATACGGTTTTTTTTGAAATTTAAAATTTCGTTTGGAGTGTGTGTGTGTGTGTGCTTTTGTCTTCGTTATCGATCGCGGTTTTGGAAATTTCACTTTTCGTCATTCGTCGTACTTGGTTGGCCTTGAAAAAAGGATTTTATTGTTTTAACCTTTAAAAAGTTAGGATATCCTACCATCATGCATGTGATGTGAGGATGGATGGATAAAAGTACACATATTCAGGATTTCAATTAGGGGTTGGTATTCATTGTTCAGATAATGTAGCTCAAAGGAAACATTTTTTGGTGTGGCAAAAAGGAGAGTATGAGATTGGGGGTAGGCTGTATCTCGTGATGTAGCCTTCTTTCCGATCTCTACGGGTCTATTGTGTTCCTCAGTCTGAAAAGACAAAAAGAAACGAAAGTTCTGAGCGAGTATGATTACGGTCGTTCAGTATCTCTGAATCCTGAGTTTTAGGGTGGTTTTTGGTGGCTTCTTAGACAGGTCAACCAGGTCGTTGAAATAGTATTCACCGAAGGCCGAATTATTCCAGACAAGCACCGGATTTCGGCAAGGAGACGCGCTGTCGTGTGACTTTTTTAATCTTGTGCGGGAGCAGATAGTGCGAAAGGCCGGCGTAAATACAGAAGGCAGTCTCTTTAACAAATCCATCAAGCTGCTGGGATACACAGACGATATCGACATCATCGCCCGTTCCCAGCGTGTCATTATTGAGACTTTTACGGGAATAGCAGAACAAGCCAAACGAGTTGGTCTCATGATGAACGAGGATAAAACAAAGTACATGCTGTCGACCAAGAACCTATCCGTCGAACACCCTCTAGGACAGATCCTAACAATTGACAGCTATAATTTTGAGGTATAAACTCCACAAATGACACCCTAGTGGAGATTCGACGAAGGATAACCTTAGACAATCGCTGCTACTTCGGTTCGTCCAAACAACTAGGGTCCAAACTCCTAACTTGAAGGTTCAAAATCAAGCTCTACAAAACCCTGGTCTTGCCAGTCTTTCTTTATGGAGCTGAATGCTGGACGATTAGTAAGACAGCGGAGCAGATCTTGTGATTCTTCGAAAGGAAAATTCTACGTCGAATATTTAGTCCTTTCTGCGAGGAGGGTGGATTGAGGAGAATATATAATCGCGACCTCTACGAGCTGTACAAAGATGTGGATGTAGTCCGGACGAGAATGTTCCAGCTAAGAGGATCTTTGAATCCCAGCCATCTGGTTCACGAAGAAAAGGAAGACCGAACCTCCGGTTTAAAGATCAGGCGATCGCGGATGCCAGAAAACCGGAAGCAGCGTGCCCGGGACCGTGAAGAATGCAAAAGCGGCATTAGATCAGGCTCAGACCCTCCAAGGGTCGCTGACCTGATAAGTAAGTAAGAAGGCCGTCTGTCTGTGTAGGCTGGGGCGTTCGCATAGGAAGTAAGTTGTGTTCTCTTCAACGTTTGTATTCCCGCAGGCTCTGTATAGGTCTAAGGTGGGCCGGCAAGTAGGTTGTGGCCTATGATGATCCCTGTAAAGAGAGCTAAGTTTGATCTGTTCAGCGCAAGAAAGTGTCCTGTTTTGATCTTGTTTTTCCAAAGTTTCCTGGAGATGCAACATGATGAGAGTGCGCTCCATCTCCCGTCAGCTTGTCTTTGGAAGTCAAGTGCTAAATATGCTACTTTTGACGAGTGTTAGAGGGGCAGCACTGAGTGATTGACCAGTGATAGGTCCTGTTCCGAACACTTCCTAGCTTCCACTTCCTGTGGATACCTTTGTGTTACGTTGTGGTTCGCGATGAGGGTTTTGAGTTTTCACTTTTCTACTGTGGATGGAATGGCTTTGGTAGCGACTTTGATAGAGACAAGCTTCGTCGATAGTTCTCGGGCTTCCTCGGCGATGACTAGGACTCCTACTTAGAACACATAAAATCGAAGCTTGTGAGGTGCTGTCGAGAAGAGTTTGGGGTTCTTGGAACACAGCACAAGGTTACGCTCTGTTGGGTGCCTGGGCATGAGGGCATACCAGGGAATGAGAGTGCTGACTAATTGGCTAGAGAGGAATCGGCACTAAGTCAAGAACAAGCCGACCTCGCGGTGTGTATCCCGCCTTGCTCATTGAAGCTCGAAGCAGGGAACAAAGCTCAAAGAGAGGCAAATAACAGATGATCCTCTTGAGACACTTGTGCCATCACAAGGAAGTTATGGCCTGTATTTGATAAGGCTAGTACTGCTAGACTTATACAAAAGGATAGAAAATCCTTCTCCACCCTTGTAACGGGTGGTGTGCTAACGGGTCATAACACTGCGGTACCACATGAAGAAACTCCGTGTTACGGCAGAAGACCTGTGCAGAGGCGGCGGAGACGAGAAAGTCCATGAGAACACAACCCACTTCCTCTGCCACTGCCCTGGCCTGTACCATCTAAGATACAAATTCATCGGGCGACATTTCTTCCGGGATCTCGAGGAACTACCTGACAAACCGATGAACGATCTGAACAGCTACAATAACACGCTACAGGAACACGCTACAATAATTTGGAAGACGGAAAGAGAGGCTAAGATTAAGCCTAATGGACGCGTGACCAAAATGATTGGTAAACCACTGTGAAATTGATTTGAGGCGAACAGCCGAGTTAGCAGCCATTTGTCTGCCAAGGATGGTGAGAGGTGTCAGATGAAACATAATGTCCAGTGTTGCGTAGGGTGTCGTACGAGGAGCCCCGCTTATGCACAAACATGCTGATCCTTTAAGTAGAGGTCTTATGGAATCAGGGCGAGTATAGTTTCCAGGGTTGCAGTTGGAGTGCTTCTAAAGGCGCCAGAAGTGCCTATACATGCTGGTCGCTGTATCTTGGTAAGTGCCTTGAGGTTGGTAGAGCTGGCGGTTCAACAGAACCCAAGTAGCCCTAGGATGTGCCTTTTTGTTTGTAGTTTTGTGGTAAATAATAAATCTTCAGTGAACTTGATGCCAGTCCTAAAGCAGATCCATCTAGATCAATTTCTTTCGTTTGAAATATGTAATCGCGTCTTTCCTTCGAGGTTTTCAAGTCGTTATTAGGTCAGATGCACTCATTCATCGACTTCGATGACAGAGTCCTAGTATCAAAAAGTTCTACGTCAACAATATATTTTCCCCAAAACTGATAAGGCTTCTCGGTTTCTTCTCAGATCTTTAGTAAATACGCGTCGTTCCTATCTCTCTGAAGCTCTAATTACTTATTTCTTTTGTCTAATTGACGCAACAACAAACAGAGCGTGAACAATTCTCAATGAACTGCATACGTGATAAGCAAAATAGTCGCGCCAATAAAATGTTCTTCAAAATAGTCTCTGAAAAACCACTGTAGTCAGAACGTTGAGTGATTGTATCTCATGTGTAAAATTTCTATGGTTCATGACATCCCAGGGTATTTATAGCCAACTAAACATAATTGGAAACTGTTTTCCATAGTTCTCCGCATTTCCGTTTGTGACCTTTACAAGGTTAGATAAGAATAAGTATTTTGAAATTTACTGGTTTTATTTTTTGTGGTTTATCAGATGTCATTTTAAACACAAAACACCGTACAATCAACTTTAAAGGGTCCGCAGGAGTACAAAGCATTTTGTGAAATTATTTCCCAATTTGCGATAAAGTTGGACAACTAAACTTTTACTTTCCGTACAAGCAAGCAACTATCGATGTTTGAAATTGAAGTCAAGGAAGCTTTAACGCTCGTATTTTTGACGTTTTTGAAAACTAAAGGGTTTTCCAATAGGGAAATGTACATCAATCAATGGCGGCCATATTGTTTTATCTGAAGACAAATCACGATGGCAAGTTGCAGTGTCAAGCAACACGTGCAAATGAGCGTTCTGGAGCAGAGGAAAGCGGACCCCGATTTCAGGAAAAAAAATCATCTTCAGCGATGAGACCCATTTTTCGATGAACGAGTACCTATACAAGCAAAATGGTCGGATTTGGGACGATGCCAATCCACACGAGGTCCACCAAGTGGCAATGCATCCGCAGAAAGTTACTGTTTGGTGTGGATTGTAGGCCGGTGGCATCATGGGTTGAAGACATTGCCATCACCATCAACCGATCTATGATAATCAATTTTTTTTGGCCCAAATTGGATGATACGGATGTGAACGACGTGATTCAAACAGGACGGAGCCACGTGCCACACAGCTGATGCCACAATGGACATTCTGCACGAGCGATTTGAGAGCATGGTTATCTCACGTAGATGCGACGTGAACTGGCCACCGAGATCGTGCGATTTGACCCTGTTAGAATTTTTCTTGTGAGGTGTCCTTAAGTCGCCAACGACCGGTGCCCTCAAAGTCAACATAACCCGTGGCATCGCTCAAATTCAGCCTGATCTATGCCCCAAAGTGCGAAAAGTGCCCTACGTATCAAACAGTCAAATCTCTGGAAAGCGAGAGAAATTGGCCATCGAAAGATAGCAACTTGGACAAAACTAGAAACAGAGTCGGACTACCTTACGCTATCTCCTGTTTTCAGCCTAAGCATTAGAGCAATCATTCAAGAGACGAATGGGCCAGGGGAAGGGCCATCAACCTGCAGTTTTGTTCAGGGGCTCTTTAAGCCTGTTTAAGTCCCTGAATGTTGTTCCAGTAGGATAAGAGGTTCCGTTTTTCCCCGCTGTTCAGACTCATTCTGATCTCGGAAGTAGGGATGCCGCAGAAGAGTTCGGCACCTATATACCTTTCTGAAGAACCTTTCCTAGCAAGTTGGTCTGCGATTTCATTGCCTTCAATGCCTCTGTACCCTGGTACCTACTAGAGCTTGACTTTATTCCGCTTTGAGAGGTCCTGAAGAGTATTGAAGCAGCCTAAAACGGCCTTTGAGTTACAGTGGATTCCTGCATAGCGGTGGAGGCTGACTGCAGTGCCTATTGCCACTTTTTTTTTATGGCAAAGATGTGCAATGGAGTAAGTCCAACAACATTGAAGAACTTTTAGTATTCTTGGTTTCTACTGTACTCACTATGTGGTTTGGTTTTGGTCATATTCCGAGGTGCTAACATTCCCTAAAGCAAACATCAAAGAGCGTTGTGTTCAGTAGAAAAGGAATGGCAGCTAGGTTTCACTTCAACACAAGCAACGTACCTGAAACGAAGCTTGAGTTAAAGAGAAACTCAAGCAAAACGACTGAGCACATATGAGACTAGTGGGGTCAGTAGATGAAAGATGCACCTGGGCCCAGCAGATTATAACAGTCCAAGTCCCTCTAAATTTGTTCAAATTTAAACGAGACGTTTCGCCTTCCGATTGTTTTAAGCTGCTTTGGATGGTACCCTTGTCTCTAAGGCGAAAACAGATTGGCAACGGTATAATCAAGAGGAGCTCTTTGAGTTCCTATTGAACAGTTCCAGTGGCACCGGACTCTAATGTAATACAAGAAGCAACCCCAGAGTCGGATTTTCTGAAGGTGGAGAGGGTTAAATCGATTGAAGTTCGACACACCAGGAGAACATGGACCTTGACCCAAACTTTGTAACAAAACTAGAATCACGATCTTTTCCATTTTTGCTATTTGTTTCATGCTCTCAAGGGAAGAACTCTGAAGTCTTGAGTCTTCATGATCCTTCTGAATCTGTCACTATAGTTCCTCTGTTAATTCCTTCTCTCTGTACACTGTGACGCCGTGAGCTTGTTGCAAATTGTTCTACGCTAAGTCCTAGCAAAAAGCCGAAAGGCAATTAAGTAGTAAGTAGAGCCCCATCCCGAAGAAATAAGGAGACTATACAGGACACATGTATCATATTGGACCTATCACTGGTCTAAGTGTGCTGACAATAGCTGGCAGCCGCTTCAACCTATACAGGACGTTAATCATCATAGTCCTACTCTATGGTGGTGCAGGCATGGGCTCTATCGAAGGCGGAGTCACGACTTCTTCGTATGATATTCAGTCCTATTTTCGCTGATGGGCTTTGAAGAAGCTGATTCAAGGACGAATTATACGAGCTGTAAAACGACATCGACCCAGTCATTGATCTTTGGCTGGGACATGTAGAGCGGAAGGACAACTTAGTAGAAGAAGATCGCACCTAAGATGGCTCGAACGAGTAGAAGAGGACCTCAACTTGAAATGCATAACTTGAAGCGGTTACCTAAAGGTCCCTAGGGCATCACAATGGGTCTACATTGACCTAAGTGTGACGGGGAAAGGACTTCCTTCCCCGCCAACCCTCCTACCTAACCTACCTTAGGATCGGATTAACAAGGGCGGCCTGTTGACTAAGGCCCAGGTTCACTTAAATAATTTAATACAAGGTCGCTCTTGTTAGTTATGATATCCTTTCTCTTTGACCGTATTACTGATGACGTCGTAGCTTCGTCATAATTGTTCCTTAAGTCGGTTTAAGTACTTAGTGAGCTTAGCTTTAGTGTACAGTCTCTCGATGTTCTCGAGGCAAACAAGTTGTTGAGTCTTCATTCCTAGGGCTTGGCTGTCATTTGTTACACACACACACCCAGGACAACATCTCTCATAAATTCCATTTAAAGTTCAAAATTAGTCTCTAACCACAACAAGCCAATCAATCTCGAAATTGTGTCACAAATCTGTCCCAAACAAATCCTTGTTTACGAATTTCAATGGGAAAGCAATCCAATAAACAAATCCTTAATGCCATTAGCAGGAGAAAAACTGGATTATTCATGGATTCATCACTGGATCATTTATCTCCTTTTCAGGAATAGGCCGCCACCAAAGTCCTTCGGTCACAATTGACAGCTGAATGTGTCAGAGAAGAGGGACACATTTCCCATGTTACAAAATGAAAGCGGCAAAGTCGACAAAACCATCAAAACAAAATCGAATCGCTGTCAAAAAGGTGAAGGATATGAAGGATCTCCACAAGAGGATGTATTCTTTTTTTCCTATTTTGTCTTGTATCTATTAATAATTTTCAGCTAAGAGAACTCTCATTTTGAATTGGCCTAGTTCTTTTTGTTTCACCATCACTCTCCTCCGTGTGATGTGTCCTTTTTCACCCGTCCGCTTCATGGACCCTTTGCAATGAATATCCTCTCTATATCGGCCTTAATGGTTCGTGCGATTAGGGTCAATGGAAAGTGGGTGGCAATGTTTATTTATACCCATTCTCCTATGATTATCGAACTGCATCCGGTGAAGGATATTGTCGAACGCATTTGTGGTCACAACTGCAGTCCATACATAGGGTCATCGTCATTGTCGGCTTCATCCTTTCCGCTTGTATTTTTGTAAATATTTACTTCGTTTCAATTGGTTTTCGAAGCGGGACTGGTGTGTCCTTCTGGACTCGTGAAAGTTTATCGATTTTTTTCAGCGTGCACACACAAGGAAGAAAGTCAAACCACGGAACCGCAAAATTGTTTGGCGTTTTAAGTGCGTGACGATGGTGGGTATAATCAAAAGGAAAATAGCTTCAGTGACTTTTATCGCTACACAGCGCTGGATGAGGGTTGTAAAACGCGGGTGTGGGTGGTGAAATGTATGTGCGTGTGTGTGTGTGGAAGGGAAGCCATTTGAAAACGATTTAACTCGAGGGGCTTTCAGTTTTAAATTAAACGAAAGTGCGTCACAGAGTTCATTGAACGGATTTTAGCAGACTTTATAAAATTATCGATTTGGGTATCTGTGTGTGGACTGTTCAGCCGACCATAGTGTAGCCCTATTTGTCCTTTTTCCACGTGGTAACATCACAAAAGTTCAGATGCCTCGTGCCCGGACTTTTAATTAATAAGAAAACTTGTCACACTGACAATCATGGACTTATTCCGCAAGGACGAAGAGTAAAGGACACTTTTATGAATGAAAATTCCTTGTTTGTAAGTTCAAGAACGCAATAAGTGGAGCTACTTAGCTTGTGTGTCGTTGAATCAAGTTGTGTACAGGGTGACGCATTGCTTTAAACAAAAAAGTTATTTGTTAACCGACATTTTTATAGAAACAGTTGCCGGACTTCCGGGACATTCTGAGGCTTTTGGGGTCCCATGTGATCTGCTGTTTAAGTCACTGGCACTTTATTGCAGAAAAGTGAAGCAACTATGGTCGCAACTTAACTTGAAAAGCTCAAGTGGACTGTTGCAGGAGAACTTACTTGACCTGAGTCGCGGTCTTCCTCTATTGCGCTGTTCTTCGGGGGCGGATTCGAAGATTTTTCGGGCCAAAGCATTGGTGTCCATCCGCCCTACCTGACCCAGCCACCTCAGTCGTTGTGATCCCTTTCCAGTTGCGTGCGCCACCTGAGTCGCGATCTTTCTCCATTTCGACATTACTCCGGAGTAGATTCAAAGATTCTCCGGACCAGAGAGCGCTGGTATTCATCCGTTCTACATGTCCCAGCCATCTTAGTCACTGTATTTGGATTCTGCTGGCTAGGATGATGTCGCTGTACAGCCCATACAGTTCGTCATCGTATCTTCTCTTCCATACACCGTCTATGCGGACGAGTCCATAGATCACCCGAAGGACTTTTCTCGCGACACAACCTAGAGCGACTTGATCCAATTTGGACAAAGTCCATGGCTCTGCGCCATAGAGCAGGACTGGGATGATTTAGGTCTTTAGAGTTACTTAAGCCGTTTGAGATAGGGCTTTGTTACTCAATTGCCTTTTTAGCTCATGGAAACAGCGATGGGCAAGAGTTATCCTTCTTTTGATCTCAGCACTGGTGTCATTGTCTGGGTTTATAGTGGAGCCTAGTGGAAGACAAAGTCCTCAGATTACCATCGGCAAGCATGCCTATAGACTGGGCCTCCTTAACAACGACTTCTGCAGAAGGTGCTTGGACGATGAGGAGGAGGAGACGATTCTCCACCTTTTCTATACATGTCCGGCCCTCTCAGCTCGAAGAAGACCACACTTAGGAGCCAGCTTTAACAACCTTAGCGAACTGGCTGCCATCAATATAGGTAGCTTCCAGCGCCTCATAGCAAGCTCCGGCTGGTTCTGCGGGTAGTATTTCTGGTGAAGTACAGATCCTAGTGGTAACACAAAGGACGTCATCTGGTCTAAGTGAGGCTGCATCTGCAACTCCTACCTAACCTAACCTATCTCTGTCAGTGACATTCTGTCTGAGACGTCGGTGTTGGGTGTCCTTCTTTGTTGACAGGATATACTTTTTAAACCCTCCTTCGCCGCTTCGGTCTCAATACTCACGAGCTCGCTGCTAACAAAACGCTGCGTCCTTCCGATGTCAATATGTCGCAATTTATGCGAATAATTGCACGGACTTTTGAAGGACTGTACCTCTGGTGTTGGCGTGTGAGATTTTCCTAGTACGCTGTTAAAGAAATAGCAGTAGACTGGCATCACTTCCTTTCAAAAACATCCCCAAGTGATTTGTTTTCAGCCCATCCTGTACAAGTTCAAGTAATTAAGTAACTTAACAAGCTTCTATTCTCCTTTCTCTGTAATAATATCAATTTAAGATTTTCTTTACAAGAATTTTCAAAGGATAACAGACCTACGTCAAGTGTTATTGAATTGCCTCCCACGTTTCAATTATCAACCTAACCTTGAAAGCCTTCTTAAAGTCGTTTAAAAATAATTCTCCTCACACAATAAAATAATTTCCTTTTGATTCTTGAAAGCTTTGCTCTTAAACAGGGCTAATGAATATTTTCGTGGGAGTTTATGGAGGAGGACATTTGGTTAAAAAGGAGGGAGACCTCACTCGGCTTCCTAATTCCTTTTGGAAATGTAATTGAGATAATTTTGCGAAAGGATATGTTTTATTTTGAATAGAAAAAATTTTTTTTTTACGAAGACTGAGGTAACTTCTGTCAAAAACATGGATCTGTCCCCAACTCAGGGGACATTTCATGTTTCGACATTTAAATGGGATTTGTATGGGATGAGGGAAGACATATTTCATTTACTTAATGAATCACATGGTCTGGGTGAATGGCTATTGTTTAATCCTCTGGAAAATATTGAAGGTATAAGGCTTTTGTAAAGCCTCAAGCATTTGAAATGCAAATCCGAAATGGTTGGTTGGAAATATATCTCATCTTGAAGGACAATAGTACTGGAGCTTTATTTAAGACTCAAGCGAACTGTAGGTATGTTAGAATGATGCATCCTATGCAGCGTCGCGCATTGCCTATGTGCTGCCCGGAGTGGCGCACCCAATAATTAAAAAAACAAAACTCACTCATAAGTGCTGCCCATCCCCCTGAGAATCTCAGAAAGTGCATGTCATGGGCCCTGATTGAGCAGCTCTGTGTACCATCTGAGCATATGTCTGTCAAAGCGCGATACTGATCCGATAGCTCTTTCGTTTTCAGTTAAACTGACCGTGGACCGCTTGTCACTTACGCGTGGAAAGAAGTGGGGCATGCAAATATCGTCTGACACTGACGTGGTATGCGTAAAATAAACTTCCCGTTGCGTCATTTTAGTGCTCATTTGCTGTCACACTACTGACAGGTTATAAGCCACGAAACTTTCGTGCCAATTCGACCATACACTGTGGATTCGAATTCAAAGTTTTGGTATGGACGTGCCACAGAACCCATTTTTGCTTCTTCTGACGGTTCCTGGTTAGGAATTAGTCCACAGTGTTCACTCAGCCTCTCATCCTCTTATGAGTTTGCAAACATCTGTGGACAATCATGGTTCTGACATACAATAGTTGTCGTCCAATGAAATTGAGAAGTTACTGTGTTCCTCGAGTTTGTCGCTCCATTCTATCCATCTAGCAAAGAAACTTAAAGGAAAGACGAGACAAAAAATGCAATCTTTCCGAGCAGGACCGGGGTCTGTGAGAGAAAATCACTTTTTTTTGGGTCTACCTCGTGCCGCATTCGACGCTGCTGGGCCTCCAGGCTGCGTATCTGAGGACGGGAGTGGGTTTTCCTCGAGTTTGAAGCTCAATTCTACTCATCTAGAAATTTAAAGGAGCAGACTCGGGATCTATGGGAAAACATCGTTTTTTCTTCGTGGATTGCTTCAGTTTCTAAATTGAACCTTTGCGCTCCAAGGGTTTGTTTTTATGGTTCCTTCAATCCTAGAAACTGTTTCACTCTATTGGCAATTGAATTCTTTCTTGGGAGACACGTTTAAGGTCGAAAAGGCTTGTGGGTAAAGCACAGACAAATTCCAGATCAGTAAAGGAATATTCCGTTGCTCTCACATAGCAAGTTTTGGTAGAAACTGCTAATGGTAAGGGTTAAGAGTCCTTTTTTCGACAATAATTGACAAAAAAGTATTCTTGGGTCCCATTACGATTCTCTTTCCACAGTGTGATCGCTTTTTCTGGGACTCGCACCCAAACCCGTTTGTTCTAACTACTGATCCTCGGCGACCATGGACTTGTTGCTAGACTATTGAACTTTCAACAGTTTTCAGGACGCTAGAATAAGTATCCCGCCATATGCGATCGCTTGGTTTTTTACAACTGAACCCCTTTCCTTTTCATGTTCATCGCGTGCCTTGGACTGTGTTTCGAAGATTCAGACTGAGTACACCCCCGCCTCTGAGAATTTTTTTTTTACCTAACGAACTGTTCGAAATCGATTTAATTCATTTGTAGGTCCTTTGCCCTTCGTGTGTCTCCTGCAGCTCATTTATTATTTTAAGTGTCTTTCAGATTACCTCATCGTATTAAAAGTGCTTTTATCCGAAAAAAATGTCTTAAAATTTATTGCCAAAGGACATCGTTAAAATATATAACCGTGTCCTTTTTTTTTCTTGACAAAGCTTTTAATCTGAGGTAATCAAATTTTGATTATCCTTCGTTAACCTCTCCTGTTTCCCTTAAAAAACAAATTTTTAATGAATGTCCTTGTGTACTAAAACCGCGGTTTATTACAAATATGCACGTCGTAGTTGCCAAATCCTTTGAAATGACACACGAATTTTCATGCAGCTTCATTCAGAAAGGATCAACATCGTTAATCATTGTTTCCACAAGTATATATGCACACAAAGATACGCATCGCACATCGCCCTCTGTCACTCGGCTAGTAGACACCGTGTCTTACTTTACACGAAAAACTTCCCTAATGACTAGGAAGTTACACCAAATTACACCTTATAGGAAGTCATTATCCCTTCAGCCGAATGTTGTTATTCTCATGGAATAAGTGTCGATAGGATTAGGGCTAAGCCCAAAGCCATTATCCAATAGGAAACCTATTATAATCGATTGTCCTTGTTTCGCTAGGCGCTGTCATAAAATGGATATATATTTCCCTAATTGCTACTTTTACTATAGTACACCTGACTAAGGATAAAGACCAACAAAGTAAAGTACTTTTCGTCCTTTTTTTCTCTCTCTTCTTTCAGACTTTCACCAGCGTTATAATAAAAATTTAGTCAGCGGCTCTTGTTAACAAAAAAAAAAAAAAAAAAAAAAAAAAAAAAGGAAACGACAAACTTCCTTTTTTGATGAGCACAAATGCTGTTATGATACGAAGTAGAATCCTTAAAATTAGGATAATTATCAATTACACCACAAAAGGAAACTAATAAAATCGAAAGAAGGGATAATAACTTTCTACAACGACCTAGGAATTTGAATGAATCCTTCATTATGACAGCAACAGCCGTTACACTTATGCAAGCACACCAACAACAACAACAACAACAACAAACGTCACAGGATCAGGATATACATAATCATACAACACATCAGAATATTGATACCGGCGGAGGTGGGGGAGGAAACAGCAGTTCAACCAATACTAGTACAACCACTGGGCATCGGAAAGGTCACAGGTGAGTGAGTCAGTTAAATTGCATGCATGACGCGACGAGGACGGCGACGACGACGACGATGGTAGCATTAGGCAGTAGCGATGTCATGGAACGGAACCGATTCGATTTTACTATTTCATTAGCCCTGTGAATACTCTAGGAGGGTCCTCCATGTGTTAGCCTGGTTTATGTGTGTTGTGTTCCTCCCTGGTATGCTAGAAGAATTCGAATGGAATTGCCGGAATAAATTATTTATGATGCAACATTGATTGGGGGCTCCTTTTATTTTTTTTGGAGGGCTGTCTATAGTTCACATGCCGGTACACATGCACGGGAAGGATAATAACACTTGGCATTGGCATGGTGGAAGGATATCCCGCGACAACGACAACGACGAAGACGGCTGGGTTTATTTGATTATTTCTTCGTTCCGTTTTTTTTTTTGTTACACACAGTCAGAGGCAGTAGAGTGGTGGTGGTGGTGAAACGTTTAAACGAAATTTGACCGTCAAATTGAAAGTTGAGGACCTTTTTTGTTTTTTGTCGGTTAGCAGTGAGAGTGGGGGGTGCTCAAGGCTAAGCTGAACACAGTTTTTTTTGTTTTTTGGTAATCCAATGTCGGTGGCAATGCAAAGGCCTATTGTTTCCAGTTGTTCGAGTTAAAGTGAAGTGAAGAGAAGCTGTTGTTGTTGTTGTTACACCAAATGTAGTTTTGACGCGTTTTTGTGTAATTGTTAGGTAAGTGGATTGTGTCGGAGTCATGTAAGTGAAATTTTTGCACGAGATGGTGGTAACTTTGTGAGAAAAGGTTGCGTATACGCCCTGTTTCACATACAAACTCGTTTTTTTTTTTTAATTTGTGCTCCTTGACAGTTCTGTTGTGACTTTGTCTAAGAAAATGTATTTCCAAGGCGGTAACTTCCACCTAAACCAGTGCTGTAAGCACTAAAATCTGCGAACATCTGGTGATTCTCACAGGAGTCCACTGTCTGTATTGATTGAATGGAGGATTTCTGTTGAAAAATGTTCATTGGTGTCAGAAGTGGGATATTTGAAAAACATGAAATCTAAACAAAAACACATTTTCTAAGACTTGAGGATCGGAATTTTGGGATTTTCTTGGTGAACTGGACACAAGCAATAAAATATATTCAATTCCACTTCTGACACCAATGCTCTAACGAGAACGACGCTCTGTTCTGATGTCTTTATGATGGAATCTTCCAGTAGACCATACTGGCTGGCATACACGATTCGCGGGCGTATGATTCTCCGAGGCCACGCGCTTACGTACTAAACCACACCTTTTCACTTTTCTACCATTCTCTGGTTTGTTAGCAACTTAAGCTAAGCCATCTGGGTCTACCGCTTCGGCTCTTCTTAGTCTTTCGATTCTTCTAAGTTCGCTCTGTACGCTCGGTATGAAGAAACAGAAGTGCTTATTAGAAGCTGCGAGCTTGGCAGATTCATTCTTCCCTCTGCGAGAGCCTGCAGTGGAACGTAACGTGTTCCGCGTCGACTTCTGGACATTCTGGGCAGAAGGGCGAGGTATCATGCCAAAATTAAGATATTTTCGATAGCCCAGATAGTAATCTCCGCGTGCTTTCTTTGTCCAAACCTCAATCAATGTATGTGTCCATCTACCTTTAACCGAGTTATCCCACCAGTCTTGTCACAATGCTACAAATGTTGCCCTTTCTTCAGCTTTGATCCTCCTGACAACGATTATCTCTTGTCGATTTGCGCTTCGCCTAAAGTAAACCCTTTGTCTCTTGGTGGCGAGAATGTCTACAAAGCAGGGTGCTTCGTCCGAAATTGTTCAGACACTGCTTATTGTTCTGATTGCGCAGAGCCTGTATGTAGACGAGAACTTCCTTCTTGTTGCCTTCGGTATACAGAAGTAGCCGTGTCCAGAACAGAGCAGCTGGAAAGAAGGATTGAGGTAACCACTCTGTATAGCAGAAGCTTCCTGGAGTATCCCCCGGTTTGAAGTTCCTGTCTTAGTCATCTTGTGTGCTTGCCAACCTTGCATCTGGAATATCTCATTGTTCTTGCAGATGTGAGCCTGGTTGTGTCTGTTGAAGGTCCTACCAAAGTGTAAAATTCTTCTGCCGGCTTTCTAAGTCAAGTCGGCGCATTTTATTTTGTACAATGGTAGCTGAAAAACTCTGTCAAGAGCTTAGCATCACTCTAGCTCAATGCGAGAGCTTCTTGACTTTTCCTTTTGTTTGGGGAAACTTATGTTTTTTTTTGGTTTGGTCCTTGAGAAATTTCAAAAGTTCCTTACGACACAGCTAGTCTAGTTTGTCGGAAACCAGGAAATGGTGATTTTATTGTGTACAACAAGCAGCTTAAGGCAGTTTCAGACAAACTTAGATACAAAAAAATAAGAATCTAGAGCTTTTGACGCTGCCTGACTGTTGGAGAGAATGGGATTTCTTTATTCGTTTGCATAGACCTCTGCTTGACAAGTAGAAGTTGAGCAAGCAAAAAAGACCGCTTTCTTAAAGGAAGCTCGTGCCATAAATATCAGCTCAACTCTGCAGGTATCGTTGACTTTACTGTATTCGCGACATCATAATTGATGACTTGCTTCCTCTAGAATTATGGAACCTACTACTTCCTCTCAAAGGTAACCCCTGTGGATTCTAAAAAGTTCATTAAGAATGATTGAGTATGCTCATAGGAGCTACTGAGCTGAATTTAAACATTTGAATAATCATTCCTTTGGTTGTAAGGGTACACTTCGTAGTAATCGGCTCCAACTTCCACTTTTCTTCTTTCAAAGTGTGTCTGTTCATCCTACCAGTCTCTTCGGCTTCACCAAATATTCCAAAAATTACAAAACGCCTTTGGTAACCCTACTTCCTCTTAACCTCAACCTATAGCACTGTCAAAAAAATTATTTCTAATTTGTTTCTTTCTCTTTCACACACACAGACGGCAAGAATCAATGTATCAAATGACAGGTCTGTATTCCGAGACAAATAGTGGCGATGACAGCAGTATCGATGTTCCTGCCGATTCTGGAAGTCCGGAGCCAATTATTCCACAAAATAGTAACATTAATGGCACCGCTGCATCTTCGTCCACACACCGCACTCATCATCACCATCATTCACATCACAATAGTGTCACAGATACGGTGATTAAATGCCATAGCCGCCAAGCATCCAGTACTTTAGTGGACAATCGTAATGGCCATCATCATCATCCGTCATTGCCGCATCAGCAGCCGTCACACGATGATCCGACTGATGATCCAGATTTACAAAACCGCGATTGCGGTATCCTCAAATGTCGTCCATTTGTTATACAGAAATTTGCTAGAATTAAAATCTTCGTCCTATTACTATCGATGCTAGTCACCCTGCAGCAGGCTTTAAGCTCTGGCTACATTAATTCAGTGATAACGACGATTGAGAAGCGTTTTGAAATACCATCAAGTTATTCAGGACTCATTGCGTCAAGCTATGAGATTGGCAATGTGATAACAGTGATATTCGTAAGCTATTTAGGCAGTCGAAGGCATATTCCAGTTTGGATTGGAATTGGTAAGTATCAAGAGTTGTACATATAAGTATCTGTTCCTGATTGTAAAAATCCTGTTAATTGTGTTCCAGGTGCTGTGATTATGGGAATCGGATCGCTGGTGTTCATGGTGCCGCATTTTACAGGAGAAGCAAATCCTGGAATAAACCTTGCCAATCAGTCTAGTGACAATATTTGTCGAGGAGTTTCTGTTAGGGAACAGGATATGGGCTTGGGACGTCTATCGAGTGGATTGTCAAATCCACCACTGGCACCGCATACATTGAGAGAGGACAATTGTCTGGAGGGGAAGTCTTCGACATTCGGACCAGTTTTGTTGTTTGTAATAGCCCAGCTGTTGTTGGGATGTGGAGGTAGTCCGTTGTTCACACTGGGAACCACCTATGTGGACGATCATGTGAAGACGGAGAGTTCATCGATGTATATTGGTAAGTAAAATTATTTAGAAACGCCAATCAATACTAATGGTTTTTTTCCTTCGGCAGGGTGCATGTACAGTATGGCAGCGTTTGGTCCAGTGTTAGGATTCCTTCTGGGAGCTTATTTACTGTCGTTCCACATGGATTCGCTGTCATCGACCATCATCTCAATTGGTAAGTAGAACTTTTTAAGGATGAACGTGTGGCAGTCTTGCCTCTGAAAGATCTCAATAACTCTACTTCTTCGACTGCGTGTAACATGAACACATCATCCCTGTCTTTTTCCAGATCCTGGTGACCGTCGATGGGTTGGCATGTGGTGGGGGGGTTTCTTACTATGTGGAGTGCTACTGCTGGTGGTCGCAATTCCATTTTTCTCATTTCCAAAGGTAAGACTCGTAATTTTAATCTTATTCGTGACAGAAATGTTTATTTTTCCTTCAAGGTCCTTACACATGAAAAGAAAAAGATTCGTAAAACCTCTGAAAAGCTACTGCCACCAATCCTGCCAAACAATTCGAATAGTTTGCCTCGTAAGCCCGATGAGAAAGTGAAAAAGGAAAAGGAAGACGCAAAGGAAATTAAACCAAAAGTCGACACTGGATACGGCAAGGATATCAAAGGTAACACACACACACACTCCGGTTTCCATGCCTTTCTTCACAACCTTAACCATGTTTTTGTTTCTACAGATATCCCCCAATCGATGTTCCGTTTGGTGTGCAATCCTGTTTATATCGTCACTTGCCTGGGAGCATGCATGGAACTAATGATTGTCTCAGGTTTTGTGGTATTCCTTCCGAAATATTTGGAAACTCAATTCAGTCTTGGCAAAAGTCAAGCCAGTGTATTCACTGGATCAATCGCCGTCCCTGGAGCATGCATTGGCATTTTCATTGGTGGCTGTATTCTGAAGCGTTTCCAACTCAAACCAAAGGGTGCCGTTCAATTCGTTCTCATCTCGAATGTCATCTGTTTAGGCTGCTATGCCATGTTATTCTTTTTGGGTTGTGAAAATCTCAAAATGGCCGGAACTACAATTCCTTATTACAACAGTTCAACGCACAGTTCATTAGAGCCGTTCAAAGTGAATTTGACAGCTGCTTGTAATTTTGGCTGTGAGTGCTTGACAACCGACGTTGAACCCGTGTGTGGTAACAATGGGTTGACGTATTTTAGTCCCTGCCATGCAGGGTGCACAGCGTTCTCATCCAGTTCGAATTATACTAATTGTGCATGTAAGGATTTGTTAACATTTGCTGCTCCATGGAATCAAAATTAATGTGTTTCGTGTTCGTTTCAGGTGTTCATTCCAATATAACCAGCATTTATACAGGAGCAGGAGGTAGTCAAGCGCAAGCATTGAATGCCCATGAAGATTTCGCCGAAGTAACCGTGGTGCCAGTGGCTACAGCAGGTCCATGCACAACTCCATGTCGAACTATATACCCATTCCTAATACTGCTGTTCTTTATGACGTTTATTGTGGCCTCGACACAAATGCCTCTGTTGATGATTGTACTGCGCTCCGTTTCGGAAGAGGAGCGATCGTTTGCCCTAGGAATGCAGTTTGTAATATTTCGGTTATTCGGGTATATTCCGGCACCGATTGTGTTTGGAAATTTGATTGATTCGACGTGTTTACTGTGGAAATCAACTTGCGGCGAGAAAGGTGGACGTTGTTTGATCTACGACATTGAGAAGTTTCGATGGAAGTGAGTTATTTTTGCTTGCCACAGAGTAGATATCGGAAATTTAATGTCTGATTTCTTGTAGATATGTTGGACTGTGTGCATTTGTGAAGATCGTAGCATTGGCAATATTCATGGTGGATTGGTGGCTGGTTCGCAGGCGTAAGCAGTTGGACAAGCTAAAACCAATTAGTACAAATGAATTGGTCATTGGATCCATTATCAGTTTGGATAAGTGTGAGTACATTGCAGATTTTGTTCGCGTTACACGTGTTTTCGTTATAACTCTTTGAGTGTTGTGAAAAGTGTTATCAAATCATCATCAAACCATTAAAATCAACAACAATCGTGTTAGTTTTGGGTGCACAGTGATAAAGAAGCTTTATGCCCGAGAATTACTGTAGAAAAGGTGTGGTTTATCATAACTCATCTTCGTTTTTGACACATTTGACTACATTTCGACTACGACAGACGCATTTGAGTTAACATGAACAGTCACAGCTTGCTTTTGTCTTTGGGATTCGATAGATAATCGACATCTTCTATCTCGAAAACGATACAAACTTTGCTGTGACTGCCAGTTACTGACACAATGTTCCTCTAACGCACTGTTTTCCCATATAGTACTCTCATTGCGTAGATAGTAGAGTTGAATTTAGAACTGTACACTCAACACTTTATTTGGATTAATCAAACAGAAGTTTCCTTGGAGACGCTGAACTCCTTCGTATTTTCAAGCATTCGTTTATATTTATGCTATCGCAAGTCCTTGCCGGCAATGTGTTCAGTTTACGCAGGCAGTGGGCATTATATTGCAAAGAAAGCAACATCTATGACGGTGTTTAGATCATCTTCTATCAGTTGATCTTGGTTTTTGTTCTTCTGAGCGCTTAGTACCTTCTTCACTTTTCTTTTCGTATACGCCATTGGCAAACAGAGAGTTAATTAGAAGTCGTAAGCTGCACACCAAGCAACCGATTCTTTCGTCCTTATTTCTTCACCAATCACGCTATGGACACGACTTAAAACGTCAACATTCATTCATACCATACGTCACGTTCATACCGAATCACTCGATCACTCCCCCAGGAGGATCCTTTCTCTATTTTCTAAAAGACGGACAAAACTTTTCCTCCTCCATTTCAGTATTCGAAGAGAAACTAACCGACAATAATCAAACCGTGCCTTACGGAGGCAATGAACTGATCATTCCTTCGGATATCATACGGCACTCTCGCAACGATTCTCGTACAATTCAGCTGGAACTCGGGTAAGATCTAACCCCTCGTCATTTGCTTCCATAAGCTAATCAAATTTCCTATCCCTTATAATTCAGCTACGACAAATGCCACAACTCTCTTCATCCTTCTGCAGCGGTTATCCCTCAAACAAAATCGAAAAAACACTTCCGTAGCGCTTCCTGTGATGTCAAAATGATTCGCGGCTATACAAAGGATAATAACGATGACTACAATAATACAGTCAGTAAATTCCGTAACCTCAAAAATCTCCAAACACATTCCCGCAACAATTCGAACGATTTAAATTCCGACTTCCGACAGAAGCTCACGCATTCCAGGAACAATTCACGCGATGACCCCGCCCTTAACATCAAATATATTCAAAACCAATTGCACAGGGACGATGACTATGATGATGATGATAATCTCACACCCGGATGTGGACAATTTGTCAAGAAGCACTCACGAAATCACTCCTACGATCAGATTTATATGCCAAACAACATTCGCTTCGACATTGACCTCTTCCGCAGTCGCAAGAGTGTGCATGTTGTAAAGAACGTTGAGAACAAAGTAAAGAATTCAAATGAAGATGCCGGTGGATCAGGACACTCGCGCAATAATTCCAAAGATCTGAATATTAAGGACAAACAACTGTTGGCAGTAGAGGCCGCTTCAAGTATTCTCCGACACCGTCGAACAAATTCAAAGGATTTGAATGTTACTGTTGGCGAACAAAAAGAGGAGAACACACCTATTGCGGGAGGTTCATCATCACATTACAAGATTCAAATCGATCAAGATGAGAACAGAGCCCCTGAAACCAATACAGATGACCAGGATGTCGAAATGCATAATGTTTCATTCTCATAGGAACACCATTATTGTTTTATTCATTTCTTTTCGACTGTGTTTTTTTCTGTTTCCTTATTCTAAACATGGAACTAGAACTGTTTGTATGGATGCGATGTGTGAATGAATAGCATGTGCACTAGGGAAATATATAAGTAAATATATATATATACATAGAGTTATTTGTAAACTTGCATCAATTGTAGGCGTGGCAATTAAATCATTGAAATGAAGCACATAAGACTCTCAAAATGTAAGAATAATATCTATTTTTTGTTTGTTTATATAAAAAAAAAAGCGAATATTTAATGAAATATATAAAATTAATTTTATTTTATTTCTTTTTACATATATTTCTCTGTTTTTAACATTTAGTTTGGAGAAGGAGTGGGAGCACATGCTTAATTACTTGTTCTGTTGCTTGGATAAGTCCACTTTGCTGTGACGGAGACTCTGCTGTTTGAAATATTACGTCTGTTTCAATACAGGCGGCGTTGATATATGATACACCAACTTGGTTGCACCAAAGGACAAAATGAGATGAGTTTACTTATTGAGGCTCGGTTATGCGTTAGATATGCTCACACTTCCGCCGTTCAACGTGCAACGGAATTGTCTTCGCATAGTTTAGTCTAAATAATCTGTTGGTTTCTGACTTGATTAGCGAATTGAAGCACTTTTTGTGCTGAAAACATAATCCATTGTAGTTCGTAGCTTGATTTTGTACATCATTTCTGCACAAAGTAGATATGATACTTTCTTTGCCTGCCCATCTACCACTCTGTTGATCATTTCCGGACATTTGCGGACTTTTTGATGGAAACAGTTGAACATTTTCTGCGAAACTTAGCAATTCCAGTGTAGTCTATGCTTTGTACTTCCATAATATGGACGGAGTTGCTGATATGCCATCTATTCAATGGCATTGGCATAAACTCTGCATGTTAAGACTCTCATTGGTGTCGTTGGTATATTTGCATGCATATGAGCTTGTAAAACATATTATTCGTAACAGATAGTGCACCGACCGAGCTGGGCTAAATCGTTCCTTCCGTGATCGTGACGTAGAAATGATCATTTTGTAGGTAATAATGCTCGTTTTTCTGTGACGAGTTATTCGATCACGGAAGAGACGATTTGGCCCCTCTTTTCTACTTTATTTCGACAGTAGTCTAGTTTACTTATGGCCTACAAGCAAGTTCAGGAATCTGAATGCCGACTCTGCTTAGAGGAAGACGAATCGGCGGAACACGTACTATGCGAGTGCGTGGGTGTCTGCAGAGTCAGAAAACGCTTTCTCCACAAAGAATTCCTAACACCGGAGGACATACGTAATGCTCCGTTCCACCATCTCTTGGCTTAATACCTTCAGCAATGCACAGCAGCTGTAGACTTTTTTAGATCTTTGTTTTCAGTAACGAGGTGATTTAAATCATGGTGATGGAACACCGCTTAGAATTCGGTAATTTGAACAACTATTTTGTCTACGCTATTCCTTCAGTTGGTTTCTAGCCCATCGAATGTATTGCAGTCACCTTGTGTTTTCTGATTTTGTTACTCATCCCTTTAAGGTTTTGAGGGCTGTATGCAGCAAAAGGGTACAATTTCACCTGAAGGCCATTAAGTCTCTTGTGGCTTTGGTAAGTCGCCAAAGCTTTCAAAGAACCTGACACTCAAAGAGGTTAGTTTTCGCTCTTGGAGGGCTCTTCTTTAGACTTTATTACTTCTGCATCCCTATTCGTCTGTGAAATGCTTCCAATAGCGCAATGCCCAGTATGAATGTGGATTCTTTCGAAAGACAGTAGCCCTTAGTGTTCCTTTTCCATCGAGCACTGAGTGTGGGCGGTTGTGTTGCTACTGTTCCTCAGCCAGTTTTACTGTGTTGAAGACGACAAGATCTGTCCTTCTACTCCAACATGTTCAGATACCCAGCACAGCGGAACTGTGAGGTGTTCTACTGCCCTTAATGCCATGACTTGTGAGATTTATTTAGCATATAGTTGGGTAGGTAGGTAGAAATAGCTGTCTGGTACGTCCTGCCAGAAATATAAGTTACGCTAGTGTGTCTTTTTGATACCACAACTCACGTGATGGATGTTGGATGGGTGTGACTAAGAGGGGAAGTTTTGAAATCTATCCTCTGGAGTTGGACAAAACTGAGCGTACTCAGTAACAGTGTGGGATTCTTAGCCACTAACCCCTTCTCACTTCTTTCCCGTTCCCAGCGGTACCACTGTCTTGCCATTTTATCGCAGTTAGGGGAGAAGCCAGCCAAAGTTAACGACGTTGCAATATTTGATGTCAGAAATCTCTGGCAGTTCTTGAGTCTGAGATGCCTGTTTCTAATAAGTAGTGCCAGAGAGAACGTGGAATAGGGGTTCCTTTTCTTATGCATTGTCTAGTTTAGATTAGATTAAGATATAAGTCGGACCCTAGTCCCTTATCACTGCGTGATATCCTCTATTTTAGAGCTCCCCATGATTCCAGAGTGAGTGATGAAACTAGCGATGTCTTTGGGTGAGCTGGTGGTTATATCTTCCGCCATAAGGTACCTAGAAAACGATGACGTGTTTTTGTGTTCTGCTGATTCTTCGTTCTCGTTGCATATCCTACATGTATTGTCTTGTGCTATTCCCATGTTTTTTAACCCGACTATGTCCGGTTAGAAATGTCTGTGACGATTTGAATCTGACTTCTCGTTGTTGGTTGTAGAAGTTGTTTCGTTCGTTTTTGGGAAGTGGTTGGTATAAAGGGTTTAGCTTGTCTGTTACCTCTTAGCCACTTATTTATACAACTTTTCGCCGTGCTTGTTGGGAGGCCGCATAATGATCTTGGCATCATAAAGGTTGATGCGGAGCCTCATCTGCCTTTTCATTACCTTCATAGCCGCTATGGCCTGGTACTCTGTTTGTGCTTGCCAATGCATCCATCCAATGAATCCATCTGTGTACGATACATGAGAGTCGCTCGCAAATGCTGGTTTGTTCTTTTCCCAGTTATTACGCTCTGGAAATGTAATCTTGAAGTTTTGGCTGAAGTTAAACTTTGGTAGACATCTGTCTAATAGTGCCTAGGTAGGTAGGTAGGTTGAAGAGGTGGGTGGATCGCGTGATGCAGCCTTGACTCGGATCTCTAACGGATCCATTGTGTTCCTCTGACGTGGAATGTCCATTCTGAAAAGACAAAAAAGAAGGGAAAGGTCTGGGTGAGTGCAGTTACGAATGTTCGGCCTCCCTGAACCATCCCGAATTCGTAGTGAATTTTAGAATGGCTTTTGGTGGCTTGTTTGACAGGTCGCCCAAGTCGTTGAATAAGTGTTCACCGAGGGCCTTCTTTCTTGTTCTGAATTGACTGGGACATTCGCAAAGGAAGTGGGCTGTGTTCTTGTCCGTATCTGTATTACCGCAGCCTCTGCATAACTCGTCTGTACTTTAACGCATTCTTCTAAGATGAGCCGCCATTAGGTTTTGGCCTGTGATGATCCCTGTGAAGAGAGCTTAGTTTGATCTGTTTAGCGCAAGAATGTGTCTCGTATTTATCTTGTTTCCTGGAGATGCGGCATGATGAGAGTGCGTTCCATCCCTCATCAGCTTGTCTTTGGAAGTCTAGTGCAATGCTTGATTTGAGACCTAAAGGGGGTAGAACTGAGTGGTCGACCAATGATAGGTCCTGTTCCGAGCCCTTCCTGGCTAATTCATCCGCCATTTCATTCCCGTGGATACCTTTGTGCCCGAGGACTCACCAGAGTGTTACGTTTTGATTCGCGGTGAGGGTTTTGAACTCTTCGTAAGCGATGAGTTTGACTTAACTACTGTGGATGAAGTGACTTGAAGAGAATGCCTAACTTGTGAGACAATTGGCCTGTGCTACAATTCTTGATGTTTCGATGCGGGTTCTGTTGATTAGGTTTTATTTTCGTCGTGTCCTCGACGACCTTCCCTCTCCAGCAATTGTGACATTAAAACTTTTAACGCGCTCCTTTGTCAACTTCGAAACTGATCCACCATTTTAATTTGTTTCTTAACACAAAAATATTATTTAAATCAACATGCCTAGAGTAATGCATAGACTTAGACACGAATTTAGAACAAGCAAAAAATAAATTTAAATAATAATCAATTACTTATAAATAAATTTAATTATAGAGAGTATAGAGAAAGTCTTAAATCAAGACAGTTTAGGACCGAAAAAAAAAAAACAAAAACTAACTTGTGCAATCAAATTTTCATATGATTTAGACAAAACAATTGTAGAATTTTGTTAATTTTTCTTAAATAAAAATGTATTGCCACTAGAAAAAAAAAGTTATAAACAAATTAGTTGTAAACATTTTTTTTTTAAAGCACCTTAAGAACAGCGCAACTAAAATTCAGTTGAATGTGAGTGTGATATGTAAAGAAACAAAAAAATATATAAAATGTATCAAAAACAAAAGAACTAATTAAATTTATATACAAACAAATTAAATAAATTATAGAAAAAAGATTTTAAGGAAGAAATTTCATAAAGAACATTAAATACAAAACTCTTAAGTAAATTAAAAGAAAAAAAAAACAATGTCAATGAAATTTTGTGCTGTGACGAGATATCTGAGAATAACATTTTACTTAAAAAAAAAAAGTAAAATAATTGTTTAAGATATAACATAAATATTTGAAGGTAAAAGAAAAGAAAAAAAAATTTTTTAGACGTAGTTAATCTTCATTGCGTTGTCACACTTGAAGCAAATTTAGTCGAGTAAAGGACCCTTATAGTTCAGACACTGGTGTTTTTATGAAGACTACACTTTGTCTTGTCGACGACGAGACGGGCAGATGGACACGTTATCACTGAATCCTTTTTCTTTCAGTCTCCGCTTGAGAAATGTCGGCCTTCCATTGGGTAGTTTCGAAGAACCACGATTTCTTCAATTCTTCTTCTTAAAGTTCTCTTATTTCACCCCTATTGCCGATGTCGTACACGACTCTCAAAAAAACGACTGCGACAGTTCGGTATTGCGGTTGTCGACTGAACGACTCCTGTCGCTTAAAAATGCGACTCTTGTCGTCTCAACTGTCACATTTGTGGAATGTATCTTTAAACGACAAATTTCGTATTGCGGGAGTCGTTTGTGAACGCCATTTGTCGCAGACGACTGTTTCGGATTCGAAAGAAATTTTTGGTTTTTATTTAAAAATCTGACATTATAAACATTATTTATTGTTTTATAGAGAATAAAGATAAGAAATGAGAAACATTTTAGTTGTTTGGTCCAAGAAATGGAGAAGAATGTTCCGTTGGCAAAATCTTTTACCAAAGGGTTGAGTAAAAGCATTGTATATGAAACTAATAGCACAGATAAAGAAATTAGTTCAATGGATTCGATTGTTAAGAAGCATTGGATTTCATATTGCAGAGAGCTCTTTCTTATGGATCTGAGATGCATTTTTATATATTCTTGCTTGGAAAATTGCTAAGCTGTTCATTTTTTAAATATTTTTTTTTACTTTTCCCTCGAAGCTCAGACTGAGATGTAATTACATATTGCAAGAGATCATGCATGTGTCCTTGTCTTTCTCTATGGAATGTGTGTGGAACGTATATGCGCTGAAAGTCGTGTCGTTTTAGTTATGCAATACCGAAATAAAAACGACTCGACTCGACAGATGTCGTCTGTCGTTTGTCGACGACGACATCGGCAATAAGGGAGATTATTTCTGAGCGCATGTTTGACATCCATGACAACTTTTTTCTTTCCGATATTTCTTCTATCTTTTCTTAAATATTGGAACTTCCCTTGTTTTACAAGTACCACCATGTAGGTGTAGGTGGTCGCCGTGGTTAGTGCTCTGGATTGCTAAGCGGGAGAACACAGGTTAGATCCTCAAAAACCTCTAAACGTTTTTCGCAGCACCACGTTTTGTAGGCATGACAAAACTGCAAGAGTATAATCTGTCATGAAAAAGCTTCTAAATCCACCGTTCTTACTTACTTACTTAAGGTGGCGCTACAGTCCGGAGTGGACCTGGGCCGCAACCAACAAGCGTCTTCAGCCAGCTCGATCTTTCGCACGATAAGTTGGTTGAGGACCATTTCAACTTGCGTGCGTCACCTGAGTCGCAGTCTTCCTCTACTGCGCTGTCCATCGGGGGCGTATTCGAAGATTTTTCAGACCGGAGCATTGGTGTCCATCCACTCTACAAGACCCAGCCACCTCAGTCGTTTTAGCCCGTACAGTTCGTCTCTGTATCTCCTCCTCCACTTATGACCGAAATCACCCGAAAAATTTTCCTCTCGAAGCAGCCAAGAGCACCCTCATCCATTTTTTATAAAGTCCCTGCCTCTGCACCGTAGAGCAGGGTTGGAATTATTAAGGCTCACTTTTGTTGTTCGAGAGAGGGCTTTGCTAGTCAATTGCCTTGTTAGCTCAAAGAAGTAGCGACTGGCAAGGGTTATTCTTCGCTGGTGTCGTTGTCTTTGAATTGCCTAGGTAGACAAAGTCCTTAACTACCTCAAAGTTGTATCTGTCGAGGGAGACGTCGGTGTTGAGTGTCCTTTCTTGTTGACAGCATATATTTGGTCTTGCCCTCATCCGATTATGTCAATATCATTAGCGTATGCGAGTAATTGGACGGACTTTTGAAAGATTGTGCCTCTTGTGTTGGCGCGTGAGTTTGGACTATTCTTTCAAAAATGATGTTAAAAAAAATCGCATGACAGCTCTGACACGGTCTACACACCGCTATATATATCCCCAAGTTACTTGCTCATCTGTAAGAACGATTCTCATGTTCAAATAATGGTTTATTATTCTGCGTCTGATAAATAATTTAGCTAGCATCACAAGATGCTGGTTGGTTGGTTGGTTAAACTGGCTGTTAAGGGCCGCTCGAGAGAGGGCCCGAGAGTCAATTAGCCCTAGATTATGCACTTTTGAAGTTGCCAGCACACTTAGACTTTTGCTACCACAACTCCCGTCACCTATTGAATGTTGATTGTCAGCTGAGTTCGCTGAGCTTGTCGCAGAGGACTTGCCTAGTGCACCGTACCTTGCTCTTGCCAGGGCAGGTTATTTACACGGGAAATAATTAAGGGGTTCATTCTCGTTCATATTCTTGCAATTGCGAGAGAGAGTTTTAAATGGACTACCCAGTAAAGTCGCATGGATTATTCCTACCTATTGGTCTGTACCTTCAAGTTGCAACGATTCCTGCAATGTCTGTGCGGATTTCGTTGAGGAGGTAGTTTGCTATTTTTTTGGTTATATACAGACCATATCTTCCTCGAAATGCAGCAGCTGTCTACGACCCATCTTTGTGTAGCTTTTGATGGAAAGTATTAAACGAGATTTCCCATCAGGTTTTCTTCTTCTTCACAACAAGACATGCTTACACATCAAGTTCCCTGAGCTAAGCCCTAGTTAAAGTCAAATTCGTTTCATAAAAGCCGCCGCATAGCTTAAAAACAAATCCCAGAGCAAGGACTCATTGCAATATTGAATTTTGCTTTTGGTCCACATCTTGACTTAGTGTTATTTTATTTTAATTTTTTTTTATAAAAGTACTACATAGATAATTATTAAATTTAAGTTTAGTGTATTGATAATAATAATCATATCACTTAATAAAATTAAAAACTACGATTATGTAAGCAAATAATTATAATTCAAAAAAAAAACTAGGTTTCTCTTTCTGATTTTAAAATTTGTATAAGAAAACAAATTATATTTTCCGGCTTACTACGTTCCTAAAGAAAAAAAATAAAAGCCTAATATTAAAAAAAAATAAAAACACTGCTATTCCCAAACAGAAAAAATGAAATAAAATTTCCTTTAACTAAACTAAGAAAAAGAAAAAAAGCTTAAAATAAACAAAAATTAAATAATTAACCACGAGTTAAGTAAATATTTCTTAAATAAACAAAACAAAACAAAACACAGACACACTTTATCACTAGATAAGTTAAAAGCAAAAGAAAAAAAAATAAAAACAAATGAAAACAATTTTTAAGAAAGAAATGTTAATTATTGATGAAAAAATTGCCTTAAAAATAATAAAAAAAAATAAAAGATTCTATATATTGAGAGAGAGAGAGAGAAATAAAATGTAAACATAAGAAAATTAAATAGAAAATAAAAAAACAGGTTATATATGAAAAACAGATATATATTTAAAAGAAATGAATTTGTTGTTTTATAAAATTGAATTTACAATGCAAGTAATGAGTAACGGTATAAACCCGATTACAAAAACAAGCATCATGGTCTTAATCCATCAAGAAGGCCTTCCAATTGACCCCAACGAGAATTGAAGCAGATTTTAATCCGTTACCATGAGAGTCTCAATATCTCGCCAAGTGATGTAGCAAACGATCTTTCAACACTTGCCTCACTGTGTCAATTCTAAACGTCTTTCACATCTCCAAAGAGATTTCAAAATTGATTTTCATTCCTAACACTCATTCCACTGCCAATTCACACGCCTCAAATTGTACACCTCCTTCTAAGAGTCTGTCCCTTTACCTACTATCAAAACGTAAGAGGGTTACGTACTAAAACCTCGGCTGTATTTCTCAATTCCCAAAACCTCCCCTATGATATTTTCGATTTAATCGAAACAAATTTATCCTCCAATTTCAAGAATAATAAATTATTTATCTCAGATTTTAATGTCTTTCGAGATGATGGTCTCGAGAAAGAAGATGACACTATAGGTCGCGGAGTTCTTTTGACAATCCTTAATTGCTACGACCTTCTCCAAATGCTGCATCTCCATACTCTGCTGCTACATATGCCCTTCTCAATCAATCCAAGGATACCAGCTTGCCGTGGACATGATCGACTCTCTTTTCGAAGTGATGGACCCTTGCGATGATATCTTAAATTAAGGTTACTTCAATCTTCCATTTGTGCAATGGACTGAGTCCGAAGGCTTGTCCCATTTTGTTGCTATAAATCCCACCTCAGATAAAGAAGGTATTTTCATCGATTCTTTTGACAGACTCCGGCCTCTACCAATTAAGTTACCAACAACTTAGAAAGACAACTCTCGCAAGCGTCTCCCACCACCTCCCAGACCCTTCTTTTTATCTGCAATGAACCTGTTCCCATTGTCACATCTTTACGCGATCTAGGCGTTATCTGTGATAGAGCACTCAATTTTCCGTACCCACATAGATAACATCATTAGAAGAGCCAATTCTGGACTTGGCTCCTTTGTGAAGCGTTGGTCTAAGGAAATCTCTGATCCATACGTCATTAAACCTTCGTAAGGCCTCTCCTTGAATATGCCAGCCAAGTATGGTCTCCGTATTACGAAATCCAAATTCGGCGAATCGAAACTGTCCAACCCATGTTCATTCGGCCTTTCTTGGGTCGACAATTTCAACTTACCGCCCGATGTAGATCGTTTAAGTCTGATCAACTTACAGTCCCTCGAAAAACCGCTTTACTCTTTATCTATCAATTATTAGCTGGTAACATCGACTGCTACAAATGATCTCGCTCAACACTTATCCTCGTAACCTCAGGTCCCTATCCCTCTTTCACCTTGTTTCCCACCGCACCGAACCAATGTCCAGAATGCTACGTAAACGTAGATCCACTCTGAGAAACGCACTCCACAGAAGACAAGTTCTCTTAAAACTTACAAACTTACGCCCCAGCCCCAGCCCTTGCACTTTTCTACCTAAAATATCCTTTGTGTCACTAATGGACACTCACTGACCTTTCATCTTCTTATAAATGGGTACGTTCCGATTTTTAGATGAAGACAGCATTCTGATAGGACCTCACAAAAAGTTGCCACGCTCATCTGTCTAAATTCAGGCTCTTTGACTCAGAACATTGAGGAGAATGAGAGAGCCAACACGGTAGGTAGATGTGGTTCAACCTTTGATGTCTCTCTTACAGAGTCAGTCTGCTCCCAGATGGGACACATCAAGGGTATAATTCTCCAGCACTTTTTCTCTATTACCAACTCTAGGTGGAAAAACAGCCTAGAAACCTGTTCCATATCCAGACAGATATGGCCCGCCTACAATGGACACCTGGGAACTTGCTTCCAATTAATGGGGACGTTGTGAGGTACCAATCTTTGCATCTGACTCCGACAGAAATAGAAACTCTGCAGGACCAAAGTACCAGACTGGGACCCAACCAAGTCGTTGGCAATGAGGTAAGTAAATCCAACATACAATCCAACTGAAAGCATTGATGTCTTACAGAAATGACTCCTCTTTTCCACAATAAGCATTCCGTCGACTCTAGTTGCAATCACACGCGTCAATTACCGTTGCCAAGAAAACAACTTTTCCCCTAGCCATTAAGATTCACATTTCAGGTTCCTAGGTCAACAGCTTGGGTACCATCAAAACGTTCGCCTTTAGCAAAAGTAAGTACATATCACACCAGCAGCACTGACAGCATCATTCCAAGGTTAGAGATAATGGTAAGCTTATTTGAAACCGTAGTTGGAACAAACGTCTCTGGTAAGCTTATTCTCCTTGAACAGCTTAAGCACCCACATACCCAGATCTGTAAGTGAGAACCCCCTTAGCCTGGACACAAAATTTCATAGAAATCCGTCCAGCCGTTCCTGAGAAAATTACATTAACAACTTGACATCTCACGTAAACAAAGTGCTTGACACTTGACACCCTCTCCACCCCACCGCACTAAAACACACCAACATCCATCCATCCACCCACACACAACATAAATTCTGTGTGACTCTGACGTCACACGGGATTCTGCGGCCGCAGAAATCCAATTTTTCAGGCAAAAATACCAGGCGACCAGAAAATCAGAATCAGCAGCAAGTATACCAGCTGACGTTTGACGTTTATTTTTATTTTCCCAAGGGATGTGACTTCTCTCGCAATCAAATAGAGATGTGACTTTACTTACTCGTTGATGTTGAAAAATCGATAGTGGAGCTTTTTAAGCGAATCATGGGGTTTTGGCGTTTTCTTCCGTTTGAGACAAGTTAATATCGTAGGTTATGGAATTTTTAGGTGACCTAAGCCCTAAGGTAATAAATAAATGGATGTACTTACTTCTTATGTCAAATACTAACGAGTTACAGCGATTAAAGTGTTATCGTTCATTTATTTTAAAACATATTTTATTGACATTCATTACATTTATAAGCACACATAGTTTGACAGACATACAGGATACAGCTCTACTATTAAAGGTTACATATACATATATTCTTAGTTTATACTTTAACATAAAAGAACAGTAATTTATGTAATATATGCGTCAGGACGCGATGTAAAACATGATGTTGCATGAGGCGAAGACTGTTTTTTCTTGTTGTCCGATAACATATTATTTGTTAAACATGGTCATCCGCTATAATTTCATCAAGTAAAATCTAACATTTTGACATTTACCTTGGGTAGTTTGTTGTTCTAAGTCGTCCAGGGAGTATTCTTCGTTGGAATAGGCAGACTTCTTTGATCTGGAATGTGATTCATCGTTGTAGTTGGAATTGGAATTGCTTTGACGAAAAGTCTGCGAATCGAACTAGGTTTTTGACGTTGAACATGTTTCACTTTGAGAACGCTTTTGGTTTTGTGTATGGCAAGAGTTTCTGGCGTTGATGAAGCTTCATTATAATGAATTGCTGTACTTAAAGATTCTTGAACGAAATTGTATGAGTTTCTTTGGCGAAGTGTTTTGGTTGATCTGTGACAGTTGAAGTTTGCCACAAGAGAACTTGTCATTTTCTGAGTTTCTTCGTTATCCGCGGTGAATGATTCTGGTGGATTTATTTGGCGAGTAACCCTAACACTGACAACGTTTGTCTTTTGAACACGATTGTACTTTTGTGGAGCAAGTATTTGCAAAGAAACGTCTAGCTTCTTGTCGCCAGTTCTTCTTTGAAGAAGACGTTCTAGTCGATCTTGATGAAGTTTTCTTGTGGAAGTTCAAGAGTTTCCTTTGAGAAGTGTCGTAGTTGTGCTGCGG
The DNA here is from genome assembly GCA_951813785.1 of Criorhina ranunculi. NCBI lineage: Eukaryota > Metazoa > Arthropoda > Insecta > Diptera > Syrphidae > Criorhina > Criorhina ranunculi. Next base: position 57,482,416 of record OX638384.1, on the reverse strand, counting down.
TAGGAAATATCATCGTAGTTGGAGTTTGCCACCAGAGAAATTGTCATTGGAAAGTGCTCCCGATGTTGATAGGAGTTCTTTGTTGTGAATGACAGTGCCTTGTTCTAATTGGTCTTGAAGAAGTATTCTTGTCGCTTGGTGAAACGAATTTTAAGTTTCTTAAGTGAAGGGCTTTGGTTGTGTTGTGGCAAATAATTTCATCGCAGTTGAAGTGTGCAAAAAATTGGTTTGTAACTCAACATTGCTGAAGGATTTTTCTTCGATTTGTGTGGCGAAGAACCCGCGCTTCTTCTTCGCATTTGTCTGGGCTTTGTTGGACACAAATTCGGCTTGATTTGGAGGGAGTATTCACAGAAAACTTCTTATTTGTTTGCATCGGTCTTTGTTCTTCAAGTTACAGTTACTTTCTAGGAGTTGGAGACGTTTCAAATAAAATTCTTGGTTGGATGGACATTCTGTTTTGCATTTTCGTTAGATGTAGGTACAGTTATCGGACTGAAATTTAAAGTATCTTCTGCGAAACGCCATTTGGTTGAAGTTTGACAAGTCGTCTTGAAGTTGTCGGACTTTCTTGATCGGATTTGAAAGCACTTTATTGGAGGAGAGCCCATGCTGATCTGCTGCAAAACAGAAAATAAAACGCGTCTCTCCTAACGTGTGTTTATCGTAGTTGTAAGAGTTCTAGTAGTTTGGTGGAATAAATTCTTGTAAATGTTGTGCTGATGATTGAGTTAAGTTGTTCATAGTAGTCCTTAACAAGCTTATGGTGGTTACAATCATCTCCAAATAGACTGGATTCTCTACAAGTTGGTGCTTTGTTGTGCCCTTTATTGGAATCGATCAGAATCTACAACATCTGTGCAGAATCCGTGTCAGAAAACAATAATCAGTATTTTCTGCGTTTGTTTGCTTGAAAAACGTTTGAGGAGACCTGCCGTTCATTGATACAACAGTTTGAAGAGTCCACTTCAGGTTGAAACCATGAATAAGCCTATACATGAACTAAAAACACTTTCTCAGCAAACGCAACAACCACAAGAGAAACTTCTCAATTTAAACACTTCATTCGTTCCTGGCGATGTAGTTGGAACTAAATTCACAAAAAGGAATTCAATCCCATTTCCAGCAATCTAAGGACGACATTTTCTACTCGGCGTGTTCAGTGGCGAAATGAAGTTCATATTCATTTTTGTAATTTGATTTGAATTGCTTTCCCGCCGGGTCGCACCGATCGCACTCATAGATGGACTTTCCCGTATGTTTCTTGGTTGTTAAGACATGCTTTCGAAGGTTCTCCTGCAAATAAATTCTAGTTAGATTTCCAACACAGGAAGACACAAGTACTTACAATATATCCAGTAGTGTATTCACAGTGTGGACACCTGTAGGGACATTCTCCTGTATGTATCCTTCGATGACGTCTCATGTGACCCGGAACTTTTGCTTTGAAATCACATTCAGGACACTTGTAGACTTTGTTTGGTTCTGCATGAATTTTCATGTGCCTTCATGAGAAAAAAAAAAAACAACAATTAGTTCGAATAGAAAACGAGCGGGTTTAACGCACAACAGTAGCTCCAAGATGTACAGAGATATGCCAAGACACTGGAGTAGCCTCCGACAATTTATTGGAAATCTTATCGTGGATATTGCACACGATGAGTGTGGTCACGACTTTTCAGATGCTAGTTGGGCGGTGAATTCACCTCCACCAAGTGCCAAGGATTAGGAATGCAAATATTTTTATTTCAGAAGATTGTTTCCAATTGGGATTATTGTAATTAGGTGGGATTTTGGGTGATCTATTTATGTGATAACGGCAGGGAAATTTACGAGAATTAAATTGCTGGTCATGTCGTCATTAAGGCAAAGAGTGAACCCCCAACAGTAGCTCCAAGAGATAATCAAATGCGTGAAGGCGTGCATCTTGATGGAGACAATTTGGCTACGCAAATTACAATTTGGCACAAGTCTGCGCTCTAGGGTAAGTGCAATTCGTGGTTTTTGGAATTGTACTGGATCTAGGAGATCTAGATTGGAAGACACAAATGCTTCTTCTTTGCTCGTGGGATCAAGAGGCTTTTTCACGGTTACGAAAAGGATTATGGAGTGCAAATTCTTCTCATAATCTATAGTTCACTACACTCCAAGCTACGCCCATTAACATCCAGGTCACGTGAGTTGTGGTATCAAAACGGCGCATCAGCGCTACTTGTGTCTCTGGCAGTAGGCACCTACCTACCTGTAGTTCAATTCGTAAGGATTGCAGTCATGCAGCTCATTTAGGGGTCGTGGCGAACGAAAGGACTATGACTGGCTGGGAAGCATGTCGTTGTCTGTCGATCACGCTTGCACTTCTTTAGAACTTGAGCTACGACTGCGTTGGCAGGAGGAAAAACAACTTCGCCCGTCTTAAGGACTATCCAAGAACGTTAGGGTTGGAGTTGTAGCTTATGGTTGACAGGCGTCGTTCTATGGTGTAATAGAAGGACACCAATGCTCCGGTTGAAAAAATCTTCGAATCCACCCCCACGGGGGACAGCGCAGTAGAGGAAGACCGCGACTCAGGTGGCGCACGCAAGTTGTAGGGGACTTCAACCAACTTAGCGTGCAAAACTGGAGGCAACTGGCTGGAGACGCTTATTGGTTGAGGCCCAGGTCAACCCCGGACAGTAGAGTCACCTTAAATAAGAAGGCGTTCGAAAGTGCTGGTTACCTTGCAATGCATGCTAGTGTACAACGCGAATGGAAGACACGTTTAGGAATCAAGCAAAGGGAAGATCCGAAGCACTTTGATTTTGAATGCTTGCAAACAAGGAGAACCGCGAACTCAACGAGCTGTACAAAGATGTGGATGTAGTCCGGAAGGCAAAAATCCGTGGCTCGGCCACATCGAGCGAATGAACGAGAATGCTCCAGTTAAGAGGATCTTTGAATGCCAGCCTCCTGGTTCAAGAAGAAGAGGAAGACCGAACCTCCGGTTTAAAGATCAGGCAATCGCGGTCGCCAGAAACCTTGGTCTGGTAAACTGGCAGTAGCGTGTCCGGGACCGTGAAGAATGGAAAGCGGCATTAGTTCAGGCTCAGACCCTCCAATGGTCTAAGCAGACGAGGAGAAAATATCGAGTTTGAGGTTGACATTGGTGTTGTGCGGCTTATGAAGCAGAGTCTGACATTGTTTTGTTTAGAGTTCCATCGAACTTGTCTAGTTCTTTAGAAGTGAGTGCCACGTGAGGCTTTTGAAAGCCCATTCAGTTGCATGCGTTTTAAAACACCACTGCTGCCACAATCAAGAACAACAGCTGCCGCCATAGTTGCACACCTTCACCATCTCATACCAAGACCAAGTCAAGATCATCTCAATACTTTAAAGCTGTCTTCGGGATCATCCAATAAGTTACCTCGTTTCCTCGATCTGCTGTAAATACCATCGCAACAACCAGCTCCAACACCCGCTCATCTAACCACGAGGAATACATACAGCATTCCGCAGGTTTTTCCTTCGCTCGAAGATCAAGATCAATGTCCGTCGTCGCTTTGTTCTTCGGTACGTTGTTCCACCATCGATGTGTGTTCGACTGCTTCCAATTCCATAAATGGAACGTACAGAAGCCTCAACTACTCTCGTCATTCTCCCAGGCAACGGTCGCAGTACCCGAGTGCACCATAACTTCTCATCACATCGCATGCATGCAACAGCACTAATATACATCAACAGCATGTGTACCCTGCTTCACCTTATGAATCGGAGGAGCTCCTCACCGGTCTGGATCGACCGATCATCATGGCCAGGCCAGCAAATGTTACACATCGCAAATTAAATGAAAAACCAAATCTAAACCTTCGGAATCTCTGTATGTGGAGGCAGCAGGAGCACCATCAGCAGCGCCTAAGATAAATAATCTGTCTGTGTCCGTCGTCGTCGTTTGCACTGCTTTCGGATTGTGTTCGTCCTTTTTGTATTTGTGTTCTGTTCTGTGAAAGGCAACCAGAGCTGGGTGCATCTGTAACATGTGCATAAGGTGATCTCCTTGCGCAGCAGGAAAAAATACATGACGCGCCATTGTGTGGCGGGCGGTTGCAGGCGAACAAAACATCAACCTGATGCTGATGACGATGACAACAACGACGACGATGATGATGAGGACGGAGGAGCTTGGATGTTGCTGCTGCTGTTGGTTTCCACTTTTTTTTTTTCAAAACTCAGTCGTGACTTATCGATCGGAATGATATGGAAAATTTTTCGTAATATTTCTCGGACTCCGGTTTCGTGTTTTGTTCCATTGTTTGTGATGCTCCCGATGGCAGTTACATTTCCAGTGGTGCTGGTGCTGGTGCTGATCTGATGATGGCGGTTCTGAGGCACTCTGATGGGCCATTTAAATCGAAAGGCAATTTTCCCCCCCTGATTGCCATGGTTTACCTAATATGGGCGAGGACATGTTCTAGGGTAGATCACTGGCGGTAGGCGGAATCAATTAAATCGTCGTTCGAATGAGGAGTCGGTACACTGAATGGAAGTCGGTAGCAAGCTTGCAACCTGCTTTTGTTGTTAGTCCGCAACGGAACTGGGTCTGGTCATGATATTGGTTCGAGTTTTTACTTAGGCACGATGACCAGGACCACAAACCTTCGAATAAGTTGTCATGTTTAACCAAAGGTCTAACATTGGAGAGCTTACAGCGAGGAAGAGCTTTACATAAAATTGGAAAGAAGGGAACGAACTGAGTCAATGCTAGTTCTTGCAGCTTCTTTAGGGTTTAAGGCTAACAAGTTTGGCCATCGAAACCTCGTTCTAGTAAACCAAACAATTTCTCTCAGTGTAGTCCTTTTCGTTGGCATTGAGTTTGTTGCTTCAATTTTAAGCAAACCGTGACAATTTCAGTTGCATCCTTGTGCCTAGCATAACATCAAAGGAAAACACAGAAGAACTCTTTTGACTGCGTGAACACTACACAAGGATCGTTATCCCTTCAAGAGATTTTCTTCATTCCACTAGAATTCGCTAAATTCATTTCGATTTCTTCAAGGAATGTGTATCATCCTGATCCGAAACCTTTTGTTATTTCTTTGCACAACAGGACGACAGCAGCTGGTGGGTATGGATGCTAGTGAAGATCTAGATTTGAGTTCACCAATTTCCATCGGTTTCTCTTAGGACTTTTGGGAATCACAGTAGAAATACAAGATCTTCAATTAGGAATCGGTAAAGGTGCTGTGGCCACTAATTAAGGTTCTCGGCATAAAACAGGGAAAGACGAGAGTGTCTGTGTGCGTCTTTTGTAACAATTAACTCTGAACAAAGTCAAGAAGCAGATAAGGGTTCCCATAAACACTGATGATGGGAAGAGTATGGTTTAACGAGCTGGTAATTGAAAGCAGGGAATGTGAGTATAGCTGGGGAAGATCTATCAAGATCTCAAAAATTCCCAGCTTTTGTGTGTGTGAGGGGAAATCAATTACTTCTAGGGATATGAATGGAATCGCATTGGTTTCGTTAGGAAGCCAAGAGGGTGGAACATTGTAATAAGGGACAAGAAGGTGGTTTCATCGAAAAAATGGGTTTAAGCCATTTGTTGACTGTTGCCGTGGAGATGAGATGAGAGGATGGAACGTTGTAACAAGAAACAAGAAGCTGGTTTCATTAAAAAAGAGTTTAAGCCACGGATGACTGTTGCTGCCGAAGTGTTTTTGTCTACTTCCAGGTATTTCGAGGACATTCGCAGAACAGATGCATTTGGACTTTAAATGCTTGCACCCTGTAGTTATAAGGAAGAACAAAGCTATGAAGAGATCATTCCACATCCTTGTTGCATGGCTTAGGAAATAATCTATATTTGGCAGTGTACGTCTGAAAGAAGGCTTAAGGATAAATTGATGTGCATTCGAGGGGGGAAATGTTCAAGGGGCACAATGTGACAGGCCATTTCGTGACATCCTACGACATCGGGCTCTGGACGTCGGACAACAAGCCCGCAAACATACGCCCAAGCCGCGACGTCAGAAAGTGGAAGAACCGAAAGTTCTGCAGACCCTGTATCTGTATCTCACGTTTTTTCTGTTATTCTTACAAAACTTGAGGAACAAAGTAAAATTCTATCGGACACTCTGAAAGCCTTAGAGCTAGCAGCTATGCAAGTAAGCAGGGTACGCAGTACAAGGTACAAAAAGATCAGCTGGAAACCTAACATCCTCGAGCAAGAAAGAAAGGAAGCAGGTGGGGCCAACAACGACGTATAACTCACTGGCTGTATGTATCTGTAATCAGACCAATACTGACGTACGGCGTTATTGTCTGGTGGAAAGTCTTGGATAAAGCCACCAATCGTAACCATCTTTGTAAAGTGCAAAGATCGGCCTGTGTAGGTATCAGTGGAGCACTCAGAACCGGCGGCTCTAAATACACTGTTCCATTAGCTTTCTCTAGATATTTACAGTAAACAAGTGGCAGCCATCGCAGTTCTATACGTATCAAAGAACTTCATCATAGGTCCACCACCACATCTCTTTCCGTTTGCCTGACAGTGTCTTCCAAGCCGAGATAATGGTTATCAAGGAAGCCCTATCGTGGCTTACGTATAATGTGCAATCTACTCGGGATATCACAATTTTTACTGATAAAATCCTTGGAATCTGTCGCCTTCAACTCAAAAACAGCCTTAAATTGTCGCTTGTCACTTGATAGCACTTGACACTTACAAAATAACACGTGCAACGCTAGCAGAACTCATACAAGAAATAAAGAAACTAAAACCCAAGGAAGGTCCTGATTACGACTTAATAACCGCAGAAGTTCTAAAAATGTTGCCTAGACAAGCTTTAATCAAGCTTCTCTACATTATAAATGCTGCGCTTAGATTAGAATACGTCCCGAGCCAATGGAAAATTGCGGCGGGAAAACCGCCGAATGACAAGAAGTCTTACAGACCCATTTCGGTGCTCCCAATTATATCTTAAATCTACGAGAGAATCTATAGCCGATCATCGCGGAACAAAATCTTATCCCTGATCACCAGTTTGGATTTAGAACCAAGCACTCAACTATTGACCAGATGCATAGGATCGCGGAAATAGAAAAAGCTCTTGAAAAATAAAAGATCTGTTCAAGCGTATTCCTTGACGTCTCACAAACCTTCGATAAGATGAGGCATGAGGGCTTGAAGTTCAAATTACGTCAGATCCTGCCTGCACGCCATATCTCGGGAATAGACTCTTCTGTGTTAGACACAGAAACGAATGCTTGCAATTCAAAGAAATTTCAGCCGGCGTACCCCAAGGAAGCATCCTTGGCCCGCTTCTGTATCTTCTGTATACCCGTGATATCCCGCAAGAAGACACCATCCTAGCTACGTTCGTCGATGACACCGCTATTTAAGCAGTAGACAAAACAATTGAAGAAACAACAGTCAAACGCTCTGAATAGTGTAGGTTAGGTTAGGTTGAAGTGGCTGCCAGATAAAGCCAGCACACTTAGACCAGTGATAGGTCCATTGTGATACCACAAGGATCTGGAGAGATATCCTTACCTACTGGTTGAACCAATTGAAGCTTTGATGAAGCGAAGGAGGTTTCTGACATCTGTGTTTCTCAGATCGTCAAAGTTGCTTAAGTAGATGTCTCCTAAGTGGAGCCTTCTTTTACGGGAGAGAGCTGGACAGTAAAAAAGAAGGTGGGGAATGGTTTCCTCCTCCTCTACGTCCGTACAGCTTTCACAAAAATCGTTTGAATGGACGCCAAGCCTTGTTGCATGCTTGCTTATAAGACAGTGTCCCGTGATGACACCTATTACGGATCTGATATGCGGTCTTAGAGCGTTTCAGATCCTGTCGCGGCCAAATTCGTTTTTGTCGCTAGACACGTTATACCATTTGTCCACCTAGAATTTGTTTTCTCAATAGTATCCAGCTTGAGTTTAAATTTACATGTAGCGATCGGTATACCCAAGGTGTCTCTTTCTGTAAGCACGGGTTCGGTTGTTCCATATCTAGCGAGTTCATCAGTCTTGCAGTTCCCTGTATGCCCCGGCACCCAACAAAGGTGAATATTGACCTGCTCCGCCATCTCTATAAGAGATAATCGGCAATCTAACGAATTTGAAGAGACTGATTCCAGAGACCTGATCCCTGCTTGACTGTCTGAAAAGATGCGTACCTACTTCTTTGATCGCCAATATTTCCGCCTGGAACACGCTTCAATGATTTGAAAGACGGAAGACGCCAAACCACACCGAGCTGTCCATCTAGATAACTAGCTTATTTAAAGCTCTTTGGAGGAGTTCTTTTAGGGTGTTGAGATGCTTTCCTGAGATTGCTAGAGCCACGTCATCCGTATAAGCGATCAACGTGCATCCCTCTGCCTCTAAGGCTATCAGTAATTCATTTATCAACAAATTCCAGAGAAGAGGGTGTAGAACGCCGCCTTGTAGGGTACCTCTACTAACAGATCGTCTGGCAGATATTCCACCCAGCACACGTTAAAAATATAGCCCTACAACTTCTGGACGAAAGAAATGTATTGCGCCGTCTACAAAGGACCAAATCCTTTGGATTTGACTACTACGAGCACGCATCTGCGGTCCGCATAGTGTCTATGCAAGATTTGCACCTAACCCCGGGGAAAAAAACAACTTTACGACCAAAGTAAGGCCCAAGGACCGGAAAAGCTCAGGGCTCACGTAAAAAAAAACCTTCAACAGTCTTCCCGGCCTATTTGCTAAAAGTTCCACTTACCTCTTCAAATGGTACGCACTCTTTCCTTGATATTTGCAGCCAATCTCTTCACAGCTAAACTCCGACTTCTTCGTCGTGTGCGTTTTCCCGTGCAATCCCAACGCCTGTTTATTGCACGCAATATATGGACAGTTCTCCACTGGACATTGAAATCTCTTGTCACGTTCTCCATGACTGTTGATGTGCACTTTCAACGAGTATCTAGGCGGAAGAAAGAAAAGAAAAAATTAGTCATTTCCATTAGGAAGGACACAAGCTAGAGGTGTATGGTTAGATAGCACGCGGTTGCCTTCACTTGACTTTGAATTCCAAAGCAAAGACAGACCTCCTAGCACTACCATCACCGATGTACATATGTGTGTTTTATAATTAAATTAATTAAATCGAACATACTAAAGAGAAAGAGAGGGGATGGATGGACCGGTTGTGTGGAATACACAACTTCAAGGCAGACTCCTGGTTATACATGGCGAGGACGACGCATCATATGTGTTTTTTTTGGTATGAATCACGTTCGCTTTTTCAGGAGCGTAACATACTTTTGCATTCGAAACGTGATTTTTTAGTTTCAAACTTGGAACGAGCGGGTGGATGGAATCTAGGATGCGAGAAGGAAAACTAAAGTTCCACAAATTGATTTTGAGAGATTCTCTTGGCTTCTGAAAGGTGACCACTAGGACTGATTAATTAGCATACGTAATTGGTGGTCAGAGAAGTTGCCTCTTCGGCTGGACACTTTGTGAAATGTTTTAGGAATACGTGATGACGTGAGGTCATATGTTTGGTGAATGCATAAGTTAAAGTTTTTAGTTTGCGGATATTTGTTTGTGTGTAGGCCAGGGTAGACAAAAATCCACACTGTGTTGATGGATAGTCATTGATGATGTATTGATCTGAAAAGACATTACATGGAATGTCATAATGACAAGTGACAAGTCGCTGAAAAGATCACAGCAATACGAGAAACATGTAAAGCCTTAAACCCACATCATTACATTCAAAGCTCCTCTAACTTTCAATTACAACATAGGCAGAGGTCCTAGCCGTGGCAATTGCTGCCCGTGGGACAATGAGGAAGGCAATACCACGAGATGATATCATCTTTTTCATCGCTTACTAGGCAGCATTAAAAGCGATTTCTGTCATGGAAGTAAAATCGAAGTCAGCGTTGTGAAGTGCTGTCACGAGGAGCTTAGGGTTTTGCTGGGTCCCTGGACATGAAGGAATGACAAGGAAAGATCTGCACAAGCTGATCATTCATAAAAGATGTATAAATCATCTCGCACAACCCCTTTTCGGAGCCCTTTTTCGTCTTTCAATCGAGCAGGGAATTTTTCCTGAACTATGGAAGCTCTCCTACATCATCCCTATCCATAAAAAAAGGATTTTAGAGTGAAATATCTAACTATCGGCCCATTGCTAAACTTTCATGCGTTCCCAAGCTCTTTGAAAGCATCGTTTATGATGCAATGTTCTTTCACTGTTAGCCAATTCTTTTCCTCAAAACAACATGGGATCCTTAATGGCCGATCAACAGTCATCTATCTAACTGAATTTGTGTCAAGAACTCTGTGCACTTTTGAGGATGGCGACCAAGTCGATGTCGTGGCTACAGATTTTAGTAAGGCTTTTGACAAAATCCCCCAACAAATTATCCTTTTCAAAGTTAAACCTCTAGGTTTTCATACGCAGTTCATTTCATGGGCCAAATCGTACCTAGTTAACCGCCAGTATAAGGTCAGATTTAGATCTTCTTCGGGAGTCCCTCAAGGCAGCCATCTCGGACCGTTAATCTTTATGCTTTCAATCAATGATCTCGAGAATGTCATCAATGACTCTGATCTCTCAGTCTACGCGGACGACATGAAGATCTTTAAACGCATATCATCCCCGGTGGACTGCCATCTCCTGCAGGAAGACTAGAACACGTTCGTCGTCTGATGTCAGAAAAATTTCTTAGAGCTTAATGTCACCAAATGTCACTCTATTACAGACTCTCGTGAACGCCTCCCACCATCTCCCAGGGATTACTTCATTAACAACGGGCTTGTACCCATAATCACTTCAGCTCGTGATCTGGGTGTTATCTGCGATAAGAAACTCAACTTTCGCTCACACATTGACAACCTCATTAGAAGAGCCAACTCAACACTAGGCTTTGTCAAACGGTGGTCAAAAGAATTTTCGGATCCATAAGTTACTAACGCTCTCTATACTGCGTTCGTTAGGCCTCTCTTCGAGTTTGCTAGCCAAGTTTGGTCGCCCCATCACATTGCCCATTCCATGAGAATTGAAGCAGTCCAGTGAAGGTTCCTTCGGTTTACCTTGGACTGATACCCACAATGAACCCTCGTACGTTGACCGCCTCAAACCGCCTGAAATCACGTCGTGACACTGCAGTCATACTTTTTGTCTACCAACTTTTAACTGGATATATTGACTCTGCTGCGCTATTGGAATTGATTTCCCTTAACACCAACCCCCGTGACCTTAGGTCTGTTCATCTCTTTTGTCTTGCCCCACACCGTACTAACTATGGTTTCTACAAACCTATGACAAGGATGCTGCGCAAGGCAAATAACACCGTATCCATTTTTGAATTTAATACCAGCAAGCAGGTTTCTCGGGGAATCGAACAAAATATGGAGATCCTTGGAGTCCTGTAATATAACAAGGAAACTATGGCCAATATACAATAAGGCCAGAGCTACAGGGCATCATACTCTGCGCATATCATACGAGGAAGTTCATGAGAACATAACCCACCTTCGACATCTTAGACATAAATCCTATTCCAGGATACCAAAGAACTATGCGCATCAAGGACATCTGTTGGTTTATTAAAGCTTCAATGTGGGCTGCTTTACGAGCAAGACACCACTTCTCCCCCAAAGCATCTCTAATGACCTAAGTATGGTGTAGATGCTTCTCCCTCCCCTAACCTAACTACCACACATGCGAAAATGTTGTTTTATGCAATACACTTCTGTTTTCCCATTATTTCGGGTTTAATTTTCTCGAGGAAACACTCTCTCCCCGCGTCATTGAATAACCGAAAATGCATTTTAAATAAAATTACCCCCACCCCTCGCACCACCACCACTGGCAGAGTCGGTTTCTTAACAGTTTCACTTGTCTCAAACTGTATATGAGGACAGAACAATTGCGCTCGTCATTGCCATTCGTTCCGCCATAATCGTCCGCCCCGCCATCATTGTGTGTGCCACCACAGGACGACACATAATATCTGAGAGAGAGAGCACACAATGAAAATGTGATATAAGGACGATTAAACGACAATGACACCAGCTTTTCCTTAGCAATAGAGTTCCGAAAAAGTTTCTCAGGTGATTTCCTATGCAGCAGCACTAAGCCACCACCGATCTTCCCCACTCCTGTGCATGGAGGACGGGCATAAAAAGGACGTTGATGGCACTTAACAATGGCGCATTACGCTCTTGCACCTCGAACATTCCCTTAAGAAACGAAGAAGAGCAACAAAACGAAAGATTAACTTGGAAGCATTGGCGACGAAACAAGAAACACACGGCAATAAATATTTATGCTCCCGAATCTAGTACCTGGACTGGTAGCGGACTGGAATGGTTGGGAGTTTGGAAACGACCTTTGGGGTTGCAGACAAGCAGACAACGACGACGATGGTGATGCGGCACAGACGCGCGATGCCTCAGGATTCAAAGATTGAAGCGAATCAGGATAGAAAAAGGAGTTACGTGCCATATCCTGACTCTTGATATCACACCTTGAACAGGGTGCTCTCAGATGTACAAAGTTATTTAAGAAGAAAGACCAACGAGAAGGATGCAGAAGAAGGTCCCGCTCTTCTGGAAGAAGATCCTCGACATCTATTATTAGTTACCATTCTCATATATATATATGTACCGTTGGTCGGTAGTGTATCCCCGTTTGTCGCGCAATGATAGCACAATGACAATGACAGTGTCATGAGAGGGAGAGCTGGCAGGAGTGTGGTAACTCTGTGACTATGTATCATGATGATGCAATGCGATATGGTGCGATACCTTCCCCACCCAGTCGGTGGTCGGTGTAAACTTGTATCCTGTGCAAGGTGTCATTACCACAATCTCACTCCTCGCATTGTCCTGTGGAATGAATAAAGGTTTACTTAAGTAAACATTGCATTATTTGGCGCTTCGCTTCTCATCTTATGTTCATTTATTTAGGAATCCTTCCCTGTGTGCATGGGCAGAGAGAGGTAGGGAATCCTGCGACATTAAGAATGCATGGTTGTGGTGGCGGTGTGTTGTCAGGGAAAAAGTCGACTTTTGATTGGATTGGAAGTTGGTTAATGGTGTTGTTAGGAGTCTTGTTAATTGAACGAATGGTTGGTGGAGGGGGGAGAATGATGGAGAAAAGTCTGTTCAAAGAGGTGGCAGAGTTGGATCTAAGTGCATAGAGACAGAAACGAGATTTGGAAGTGTTACAGGATCATCAGTTCACCTTGGTAGGGGTGCATCTGTTAATGGAATCACGACTTGTAGCTAGTGTGCTTAGGTTATCAAATGGCAAGAGGAACCACATTCAACCTGACCAAGCCACTGAAGACGACTATGTGGAGTTTGGTGGCCAGCCGCCGTGAAAACTACAAAGTTAAATGTCCTGGCGAAGATCCAGCGACTGGCTTGCGTAGGAACCAAAAGTGCAATTAGAACAACACCAACCGCAGCACTCGAGGTTATGCTGGGGATAATACCTGTCGACCTTTTGACAAAGGAAGTGGCCACGAAGAGTGGCTATCACCAAGTGGGTGAAGACTAAGACCACCAATTCTGGAATTTAATCTAAACCTCGAACTGAAAATTCGCTCCAGAGAAAGCTGTACAGAAGGAGAGGTCATTAACCCCAACCATATATCAATTTTCACGATTTGGTCAAAAATTGGATAAGGGCGTAGGCTCCGGAACTTTGCAGCAGAATCAAGCATTGCACAGCAGCGTGTTTCAGGCGGAAGTTCTAGCAATCGCCGAGGCCTCGCGAGAACTATCACAATAGTCACTCCCAAGATGTCACATCGACATCTACGTAGACAGTCAAGCAGCCATCAAAGCCATTACATCCACAACAATCAGATTCAGGACTGTGAAACGCTGCAACAACGAGCTTAAGGCTCTCAGCGCTAACCATGACGCCATGCTCATCTGGGTCCCGGGACATAAGGGCATCCATGGGAATGAAAAGGCGGACGAGGCTCTGAGATGGATCTGATAATGGCCGATGACTCAGTCCTATCCCCATTGGAACTTCAAAAGTCCTCCACGAGAGATGGACTTCACTCACAACAAGGACACTCTGGACAGAACTGAATAAGAAAAAAACTAAGGAAATCATCGTACTCAACAAGTCACAACCTGCTAGCGGCCCACCTTAAGTACAACAGAACTATGCAGAGGATGTGTCGACACAGACGTTGAGGAGGACACTTTGCACCTCCTATGCGAATGCCCAAGCCTTAGCTGAAGCAGGAAGACAACCCTCGGAGAACCTTTCTTCAGTGATCTGAGCGAACTGCCACCGAGAATCATCCTTCGGAACTCGGGATGGTTGAGGGAGACCAACTGATAAAATTAATAATCTGTTCCATCTTTTCGGGTATCCCACACCACATCGGGAATGAATCCATTGAGATCCGAGTGAAGCTGTACATAAGTGAAGCTACCACTACAACCTTACCTAATCTAAGGTCTATTGATGCTTTGACTTCCCTTTGCCTCCAGAACGGCAGTCAGTCAGCTAGGTAAAACAAACAAGCGTCTCTACCATCAATCGATTTCAAGTATCAAATGCTCTCTAAAGACGCTAGGAAGACTGTGTCAAAGATTGAACAAAGAACAAGGCTCTAGTAAGCATGAATTGGACCGCACTACAAGATAAGAGCGATACTATTCTTAACTTTCTGTCATAAGATGGCGTTGGTCAGTGTCCCCAAGGTGAGAATTTAGGGCAAAAGTACAAACTCGAAATGTCTTTGGTCCTCCAAGCCTCTTTTTAAAGTCCTCAAGGCCGAATACGAGTCCATCTGGACTAATGTTTCTCAAAAATACACAGTCATTGCCGTGGACTTCGAACAAAGTTCTATTAGGCTTTTGGGTTGAGCAACCTATTAAGCCTTGACGACAGCAACGCCAAGACAGGGTACTGCCATTTTCTTCAAGATAAAATAAAAGCTTAATTCGTAAAATGTCAAATTTTGCAAGGAAAAGGTGGGAGAACGAGCTGACAAAACAGTCAGGTCCCCATGATATAAGTTTTAGCTTAAGCGGTACATAAACAGTGCAAGTGTGGGACGGATTCAACTTTCTACTCATCCCTGCAGCTTCTACAGTAGTAGTTGTGAGCAACACCGAGTCTCTTCTTCCTGTTTGGAGAAAGCTTGATTTTCACTCCGAATGAGTCTAATAGATCTTTGGTTCATCAAGTTTTACAGCACTCTTCCAATTGCGTTTCCAATTTGATCCACGGCATATTCGTCCTGCTTATGGCCTCATTGTCTATCCCACTGTTAACTTTACTGAGCGTGATTCTGACAAAAGGGAAGGGCTTTGGAGAGGGAAAGTTTTCCACTCATTTCCTTGTAAAGTCATCCGCACTTTCGTTTTCTTGGACATTATGGTGGTGCCCTGGTACCCAGCATAGAGTCACCTTATTGACCTCTTAGATAGTCTTTGTAGAGCTTTATTAGACTTGTCTTAGTTGTCCAAATTAAGAAAAGTGGCGAAGCTGACTTCGGTTCGAGTCCCAGAAATAACCAAAGTTTTTCGGGTCACCACCGTGGAAAGTTGTTATGTATTCGGGAGGGATGTTAACAGCCTTTGACACTGCGGCTTCTCTTAAGAATTCTACTGTGCCTTCCCTTATTAAGGGATGGTAGTAGGCTGTTCCACCGGATTTGGGTCCAATGAACAAGCTTGGATTTGCCGACATGCGAGTCAAGCACTTTAAGGGCAGTTTTACTGTCTGAAAAGATAAAGAAAGATGCAGGAGGCTTGGTTCAGTCTCACACACTGATTGATGGCAAAAACCTTGGGTTGGACTATGGACAAGTATTTACCTCAAGACAGACTAAGAAGTTCACGCATGATGATTCTCAAGAAGCAAATCTAGTTTGAATTCGGTTGGTAGACTGAATTTGCTAAGACTTGTCTGCATCCCTGGACACAGCGGAAATGAGTTCTCCGATGAGCTTGTCAGGCAAGGTTCAGTGGAGAACTTCCCCGGTCCTGAACCGACAATAGGTTTGTCCGTATCTTCGGTTAGGGCTTCTATCGATGGTTGAGTTTCTAGCAAACACAACTCTAAGTGCCATGACCCTCCAGGATGCAGGCAGACTAAACAGGTCCTTCCCTTAGTCTGTAAGAACTCCGCGGTATTCTTGCTGCAGAAAAGACTGTGACAACTTACTAGTGTTATTACGGGTCACTACGCCTTTGTCAAACATCTGTGAAGCTTGTGGGGAGGGCGATGACAGTGTGGGACACTTCCTATGTGATTGTTCCGGCTTCTGCCTCGTATCAGACGGCAGATTTTTGGGGCTGATGTGATGAGTGCTTAAACTCCTTATCACTGAAGTTCTCACTCGACTTTCTTAGAAAGACGAAGAAAATACAGTAAAAGGGTTGTACCTGCTGGTAGTACAATGGACCTGTTTTTGTGTCTGAGTGCTCCAGTGTGGTATTTCTCCAAGATTCTCCGAGAATTCTGGAACCAGATCCTGTTTTCATTTAGGAAAGTGACACGAAAAGGAACCCAACAATCGTGGCCTTTCTTGGTACGTTTACGAACTAGATTGATGCTGCCATCCTTAGACAAATAGGGTTAATGCTGTCATAGATCCTTAGTTCCAAGATCTGTCTAAATTGATCGTAGGCCTCGCTGAAAGAAATTTCTCTGCTTGATTTGAGAAAAGCGTTGCAAACGCACTACGGAGCACCGCTTTCAGAACTTGAAGTTGTTTGCAAAGGACAATTGGAACCAGGACTAGTTTTCCCGAATGAGTTCTGAATGCTTAAGAATTGTGAAGAGGGCTATGACCACACTGAACCACTGTGGTGAGACTTTTAACCGAAGCCAGACTGGTGGTATCAGTGGTATGGGTATCAGGGGAAAGCTGAGACAACTTTACAAGATCTCATGACGAATAAGTGCCATAAAAGTCGCAGTCCATTTTCTAATAGGAATCTTGAAGATTTCAAGACCCTCGCCCCCGCCCCCCCTCCATT
Source organism: Criorhina ranunculi (assembly GCA_951813785.1). Taxonomy (NCBI): domain Eukaryota; kingdom Metazoa; phylum Arthropoda; class Insecta; order Diptera; family Syrphidae; genus Criorhina; species Criorhina ranunculi. The sequence continues at coordinate 57,465,430 of OX638384.1, read as the reverse complement.
TCAATAAGCAAGTCCCATTAAATATAATTTCCCTCCATCAAACAAGCTTCTAGCATTAAATATTCCCAGGACATTTCTCTATCTCGACAAAGAGAGAGCAAACAGAAAGAAATAACATGAATTTGTTTTAATATCCTTTTCCAGCAACGAAGACGGGGGGGGGGGGCAACATGCAATATTGCATCCAATAAAACCTAATGACCAAGAAAGAGAGTGAGACAGAGAGTAGAAATCATCACAAAACTAATGCACACTAAATGCAATTTTCGTCGGACAGTCTTGTGCACACAAAATAAGGACACGAATCAGATCGAGAAATCAAATGGTCCAGAGAAATAAGAAGGAACGAAACGAAGAAGAATATTTATAAATGAAAGTTGCCTCCTTCGTTGTCGTTCTTGTCCTTGTCGTCGTCATTTGGACTGTGCTTGTGCAAGAATCCTGGTTAGCGTTTAAGTTTGGTGGCGGTATATATAGGTATACATCTCGCTGAAGGGATCTTCTGTCGTCACAAATGACATACGTTGGGGTAATAATTTGTCTGGATCGTAAAAAACTGATGTCCAGTGGAGAGAGAGAGAGAGTTAGAACAAGAACTTGACATCTTCATTCGATGCAATGTCCATGCAAACAAGAAAATCGAGGATAACGACTCTTGCGTAATGAAGATCCTTATGTTGGACATGGTGGCAGAAGAGGAAGACTGGTCAAATGCGTTAGAAATAGATAAGGACTAAGAGTTTTTAATTTCACAAACGGCAATAGAAGTTGGAACATGTTGTGGAGCAGGGATTTAAGGAATACTTCTCTAGATTGTATAAAAGCCAACAACGCGGCTTAAAACTTGAGAACTGAGTCTGAACTAATGCCGCTTTCCATCCTTCACGGTTCCGGGCATGCTGCTTCCAGTTTTCTGGCATCCGCGGTTGCCTGATCTTTAAACAGAAGGTTCGGTCTTTCTTTTCTTCGTGAACCAGGTGGCTGGGATTCAAAGATCCTCTAAGTTGGAGCATTCTTATCCATTCGCTCGATGTGCCCGAGCTGGTGCAGTATATCCACATCCTTTGTACACCTCGTAGAGTTCGCGGTTATATCTTCTCTTCGCAGACAGGACCAAATATTCGAATTTTTCTTTCGAAGGATCCCAAGATGTGCTGCGCTGTCTTACTTATCGTCCAGCATTCAGCTCCATAAAGCAAGACTGGCAAGATCAGATTTTGGACCTTCGAGCTAGGAGTTTGGACCCTAGTTGTTTGGACAAACCGAAGTAGCAGCCAATTGTTAGGTTGTGTCCTATAGACGGTGTTCGACGGATCGGTGTTGGTAGACAGCATGTACTTTGTTTTATCCTCGTTCATCATGAGACCAACTCGTGTGGCTTGTACTTCTATTGCCGTAAACGCCTCAATAATGGCACGCTGGGAACGGGCGATGATGTCGATATCGTCTACGTATCCCAGATAAATATAGTGCCTTCTGTGTTTACGCCGGCCTTTGGCACTATCTACTCCAGCACGACAGCCCGTCTCCTTGCCGAAATCCGGTGAATGTTTGGAATAATTCGGAGGTTATGTTCCCAAGTTGCACGGTGCATTGCGAGTTCTCTAGCGTGGCGCGACACAACCGGATCAGTTATATAGTTCGGTGCGATGAATGCTGTCGTATGCGGCTTTGAAGTCGATGAAAAGATGGTGAGTATCGACTTGAAACTCGTTGGTCTTTTCCGGGATTTGCCGCAGTTGAAGAAGATTTGGTCTATCGAATGGACGGAATACTCGGTTTTAAAGAGTCAAGTGGCAAAAAGTGAACTCTACCTGAACTTTCAGAAACCTTTACGGCTTTGGTTTGACCAAGTCATTGGTGTTTAAAGCTTGGAGAAGTTTTGAAAGACGAAATTCATCTTCTTTAGACAAAGGATTTAGGTGGACAGTAAGTAGGACACAACGAGTAAATCAAGTAAATCAGTCAAGCGAATATCGATAAGCCTAAGATGGTCTTCCTCCCGTTTTTTGGTACCCTCACCACCATTCAGGTGAGAGTGAGGTGCAAGAGTTCATCTCGAAGACAAGCGCTTCGTGGCAAATGCATGTCTTTGTCTATCTCGACGACCTCTTGGTTTGTTCTCCAGATTTCGAGTCACATGTCAGATTGGTGGAGGAGGTACCGCAGTGTTTGAGGGAAGCGGGTCTAACGATAAATATAGAGAAGAACAAGTTTTCCTACAAGGAGATAAAGTACCTCGGTTATATCGTTGGTGATGGATGTCTACGAACGAACAAAGTCAAGGTATCAGCGGTTGAGGAATTCCCTGCTCCGTAGACTCCCAAGCATCTCCGGCGATTCCTAGGGTTGACGGGCTGGTAAAGACGCTTTATTCCAAATTTTGCATCTACATATAACAGCCCCCATGGCTGACTGCCCTAAAGGAAGGACAGACTTTTACAATTACCGACGAGTAGCTGAGGGCCTTTCACCAGCTCAAGATGGCTTTGGTGACAGCGCCGATACTGACAAATCCGAACTTCACCAAACCTTTCTATATACAATGCAACGCTTCAATGTCTAGTGTAGGGAGTGTGTTGTTCCAGAAGGATGCTGAGAATAACGAGCGGCTTATAGCATTCATGACCCAGAAGCTTGAATTCCGCCCAGCGAAACCTGAATGCTACGCGGCCCGTCTTGTCGGTAAGGCTCGAAAAAGGTTGTTGAGTGGTCGGGAATCAACCGGCTTCGTAAAAAAGTGTAGCTGCCAACCTTTCATGCATCTGTGTCTTCATTCCTATACGTATGTCAAGGGCCCACTCCCTGAGTTCTCGGGCTTCTTAACTGAATACAGCATGGTAAGGCTCGAAGGAAGTGGCATCGTGAACCACACACAGTTTCTCTGGTTCCCGTCAATATACGACCGTATTTTGGCCAGTAAGGACCTGTTAACCCTCTCGGAGGCATTTGCTTGTGGAGAGTAGAACGCGGTGCGTATGTGCTTGACACTATATTTCTTCAGAAATATACGCGTATGGTCCTAAAAAGTCGATGTTTACGCTTTGAAAAGGTCGCTCCGTTTTTGCCCAGATCTCGCCAGCGTCTTGTTAATGCCCCCATGTCCTGTCGTTAGCGAGTCATGCGCTGCCTTCAGAAGACTCCCACGGAACTCCTCCGGTACTCAGAGCTTCCATGTCCTGTCTCTCTGCAGTTCGTTATCTGTACCGTATGTCACGACGTTTGTATACAAATCCGTCGGAAACACAAGCGTCTGGTAGTTTGTCCAGTTCATCATACTCCTCCGAGGAAAAGAATGGTGAACTGTGGTCAACATCTAGCATTACGTCTTCGGGTTGGAGTTCCTCCATATGGACGCACGAGAGAGTGTCAGGAACTACGTTTTGAACTCCCTTCCTACGAAGTCGAACCCTTGAGGTTTTAGACTCCATCTGGCCAGGCGACGAGACAGATCCTTCTGTCGAAGACGGTCTTCGGACCCTTCGAATTCCAGCCCTCACGTTAGAGACTATAACCAAGGACTAAACTTTGGAGAACTCGAAGGAATGCTCCTCCATATGGACGCGCGAGAGAGTGTCAGGAACTACGTTTTGAACTCCCTTCCTACGAAGTCGAACCCTTGAGGTTTTAGACTCCATCTGGCCAGGCGACGAGACAGATCCTTCTGTCGAAGACGGTCTTCGGACCCTTCGAATTCCAGCCCTCACGTTAGAGACTATAACCAAGGACTAAACTTTGGAGAACTCGAATGAATGCTCCTCCATATGGACGCGCGAGAGAGTGTCAGGAACTACGTTTTGAACTCCCTTCCTACGAAGTCGAACCCTTGAGGTTTTAGACTCCATTTGGCCAGGCGATCAAACAGATCCTTCTGTCGAAGATGGTCTTTGAGATCCAGCAACTATTACCAAAGACTAAACTTTGCAGAACTCGAAGCGATGTGCCTGGAATCAGTAACGATAAAATCTAAAGACATCTCCTATAGAGATCCTTAATGGATTGGAAGCTCATTAGGGGTTTGTTTAGACATTCCTTCAATACAAAACCGAAACTGAAACTTAAAGTTCGCGGGTAGTTTGAAAAATCCCCTCGCACTCACTCTCAGTCAAAATTTGTTAAGAAATCGTCCCCTTAAGGACATAATCCAATTAAGTGCCACCATTCGGAATACTTTATCGTCACTTTGGGTCTTTCTGCCTAGCTATCGTCAGCTTTTGCATTAATTTAGACAGCTCATTTGGAATTTATGAAATTCATGAAAATGGACAAATGTTTCGCTTCGTCAAAAGGACGAAGAACTTCAATTGTTACCAAAACAGCTCCAAACAGTAATGTCTTCATTTTTTCGTTCTCTTCCTATCTTCCCATCCTTCCGCCTGCCATTTTGTACATTTATATCGACACACACAAACTTACTCTAAATTATGAATATTACCATCGTATATCTGTCGTCCTTCTTACATTGGCTATGTTGTCCTCATTTCATCTTTCGTCATTAGGGATAATATTTTGGATTATGACTTTTCTACTTCGAAAAAAATCATCTCTTTCTCTTTCTCTCTCTCTGTCTGTCCAGCAAAACATAACAACGAATGGAGAGATGTAAAAGGAAGGGAAAATAAATTTGATATAATGTCACAACATCATCCAGTGATTCGGCATATCGCGTTGGCGCTTCTCATCTCTCTCTCTATCTGTCTCCTGTCACATGAAGGAAACCATGTCCGCTTGTCTATCTATGTCATCCCCTTGGAGGAGGATTTGGGGAGAACTACGAGAAGCACTTTTAAAAAATTTGCATCAAACGACGAAAAAAGGACGAAAAATTTCAAATTAATGAAACTTTATCTATACATACACAGTGGAGTGTCCTTGTATATATATGGGTTGCCTTGTCTGGACCATAACATCAACCACTTCTGGTGCGGAGGGGGGATGGGGATATTATTTTAACTGGCAAATCCAACTTTCAAACATTTTTCTATTTTTCATCAAAAAAAAAAAAAAAGGACGAACAACGGGAAAATAAACGACTGTGAGACAGTAAAAGGACAATTCTGTCAGAATTTTTTGGACGAGTTATGATAATTGCCCACCCTGCTCGCTTCTTCGAAGAATTGTTTGCAGTTTCTGTTCGTGTCAACTGCAGTCGTCGGAGAGGAGAAGCAATGGCAAGGATATAGACATCGAGACAAGGACAACGACGACGACGATGGCGATACATTTGGAGGAATTATGGAAACTTTAAGTTCTCTTTTGGGTCATCATTTGCGAATGCGACTTCTGCTGGATATGCACAAAATGCAATTGGCAAATGGATAAGCGATATATTTGAGGGGATTTGCGGGAGAATGTCACGTGGAAAGATGAGGAGGGTAAGGAGGATTCGAAATTATGCATTGGCTGCCTCGATTGGTATTGGAAAAGACGATGAACTTGCAAGAATTGGCTATACAGACGCGGAAGAGGTCACGTCACACTTCATCTTCGACTGCCGAAGCCTTTGAAGAAGCAGGAAAGCTTGTTCAGCAAACCTGGGGCGAAACATGCCACCAAAGCTGATTCCAAAAACCATACTGGATTCCCGCATGCCATTCTCCTGTATAGCTGTGAGATCTGGGCGGATGCATCCAAAGAAGACAGGAAACAGAGAGCAGCAGTGCAGAGACGTGGAGTCCTCCGAGTATCAAGCTCTTACCGTATAGCTGTTGCACTTTTCCCGTCGATGACAATTGTCAATGGTGGCATCTAACAGATTCAGTGCAACTTGCAGCCTGTTGAGTGTTCCCTGCGCCGGCCACTCAGCTGGATTGGATTATCTTTTCTTAAAGACCGTTCCTCCCTTTTCGGGGCTTAGTTGTGTTCCATTGTATTACCAGCAGGGTACAACCCTTTTATTCTGTTTTCTTCGTCCTTCTAAGAAAGTCGAGTAAGAGCTTCAGTGGATAAGGGGCTTAGGTTACCAGCACTCATCATATCAGCCCCAAAAATCTGTCCAGGGACCCAGACAAGTCTTAGCAAATTCAGTCTTCCAACCGAATTCAAACTAGATCTGCATTCCTGACCTATTCTGGATCTAGTAAGAGGATTGAGCAAGGCCTTAAGCGAAGCCTGACCTAGCTGGGCCTATGTGTGTGTTTTTTTTTTTTTCTTGGGGACCGTCAGTTTCTTCGTAGACCGTTCGTCTGCCAGTATGGTGAGGCCGTGTTTGTTAGAGACGGTCCATCTTTGCGCAGATTGTCCGTCTGCTCTTGCTTAACGAAACCGTACGTGTCTTCTTGCTCTACGAGACCGTCCGTCTATTCCTGCTTTGCAAGACCATCCGTCTCTTCTCTAATATAGAGACCGTCCGTCTATTCTTCACACGGATCTGCTTATGGTTGTTTCTTCAAGATACCAGGGGAGTGGGCCAAGGGCTGATGGGGCCATGGCTGCCCACTACTCTCCCGGAACTTTCGATGAACAACAGGGTAACGGGGACGTGAAGAGAAGAGAAGGGCGGCCTTTGCTGTGGTAAAATTGGTGTCAGAACCAGCCATCCTCGTAGTGACGGAAATGACTCCCATTGATCTCTGATCTCGTCTACGAACCCAAACAAGAGTAGAAATGACTGCAACAATCCGAAGGAGCCCACCAGGTGGAAACGATGATCTCGAGTAACGACAAATGTAACCAAATAGACTCCTCTAATGAACGATCCTTATTGGCACGTTTTTCGTTCCCTCAATAGAGTTGAAAAAAAGCCCCCAAAATGGAACTCAAACACCTCGAGATACATGGTACGTATGTGGGTGTTCCGAAACTATTTTACAATTAAAGATCTCAGTAGTACCTTCCCTGAGATAAAGTTGTGATCTACCCCCATAACGACGCCTCGAAAAGCTGGAAATTCAAGGGTGCTGAAGGAGCATCTTTCGACGGATCAGTTTGTGATAACTGACTCCTAATCTTAGATGCAAGAACTTTGCGGAGCTCTTCCTACTACGCCATGTCTTGGACATTCGTAGAGAATCTTACTAAGATCGGACAGACTACGGTTGCGTTCTCCAGGTCTTCCTCGTCTTTTTTGTAGACGCGGAGGGTTATAGCTCCGAAGCCATAACTGACCTGTCCCTCAGCTTCTGCTAGTGGAGCCAGGGATTCCTTGTTGACAACAATCGTCGCCTGTCTAGAATCCCCCCTCGGCTCTTCCAGCTTGGCAATCTTTCAATTATAGGTCGGAAGATTGGGATTGGAGACCTGGAGTATCGTCGCCGGGTTAGAGCCGGAATCCAGGAGCGAGTCCTTGGTCTGTTGGGAGTCTGATCCCTGCCAACGACCTCGAGCTGCGCCCCTTCCCAAACTTCGCCCAACTTAGCAAAAGCAATTTTAAACAGGTCTGCCGACCGTTGGTCCGTGCAGGCTATCACTTTTATATGACCTTGATGCCATTTGGCGTCCCGACAGATGGGTGCAGGCCCAGGATGGTCTGCAAGTATTTGAAGAGAGCTGGTTGCCAGGCCAACTTCCACTTTCCTCCATCTGTCCATGGTGATGCTGCCATCGCAGTCACTCTTATCAATGACTGCCAAGATTAGGTGGTCCTTCAGCACGTCGCTAAAGGGTCTTTCGGTTCTCTTAGGTGCAGAGGAACCAAGATGGTTGGCCTTCAGTCTCTTGGGGTCCGTAGGCAACATCTCCGCTGACCTTTGTCGCTGGACGTGGAGTCCTGTTTAGGTGCGTCAGTGGGGATCTCCCTGATGGTCTTAGTGGCCCAATCGAAGGTCTCTTCCTCTGCTCCGTAAGTTCTTCAACCGGAGTGCTACCATAGCGTTCCAGAAGTCTTGGAAATAGGTAAGATGGTTACCTCTTTGTGCGTAAAGTGGACATGTGTTGACTTAGTCTCGTTAAGGACGATTCGCCAGGTCTTTGTCCACTCACATACTTTGTTAAGAGCCCGTTGTAGTTTTCCTGTTGATGATTCAAAACTGACACATCCGTTGCGAGAATAGCCGAATCGTCTGCGAACGTTGCTACGACAGTTCCGCGGGATTGTTGCCATCTCCAAGTGAACAGCAAGTGAAATCAAGGAAACGAGATCTCCATGAAAGTAAGCGACCAGCACCGAGACGATAAAGGATAGACGTCTCGGACCGTGAAAATGGAAGCCAGTACTCGTTCCTAAAGCAATTGTTTGGAATACATATGGCTGGTGCTGGTGTTTTCGGCTGTTGGTCATTGTTGCCTGCTTTGTGAGGAAGCGTCATCTAAACCAGAAGCTTGTCCTTGATTCTCCTTAACAGCACTTCCACGGAGTAATGTGCACGCTCCACAAAAGCCCTCCTTCCAACAGTGTTACCACTTCCTAACGTCATTATCTCCATCGAACGGGAATTTCTTTTCCAAATAAACCATGTTTCCTGGGAATTTATCGTTAAATCTGATTGCCAAAGCACATTACGGTGAAATGTACATTAACACTCGTAATAAACAAACAATTTTACTCGCCCACTCGTGGAAACTCACTCTGTTGGTGGTCCATATCCAGATCCACTCTCACTCCGATAAAGCTTCATTTCAAATGCAATTGCCAGAGTCAGAGTCCTAATGGCAGAGTCTAGGAAGAAAAAAAAAAAAAAAAACTGCACATTGAAACCGATTTAATGCAATACACACCCAAAGAGAGAGAGAGAGACCGGGGGATACAACGAGAGAGTGAAACATTTCACTTTGCAACGGAGAAGGACATACCCTTAGCCTTACTCTAATGTTCACATCAAACATTATAAAATCCCCAAAAAGTCATAAAAAGCTACTTTATACCGTAATAATACGTAAATGCAATGAGCCCTACCCCGCCACCCAATAGAGGGCGCTGCTTCTCAATGCAACTGATTCAACTCCTTCCATCGATTCCAAAAGTGACCAATCCCTTCTCTCTCTCCTGTCATGTCGCAAGACTCTGAAAATCGAATCAAGTTTTCTTCCTCCGACCAAGGATCTCATTTTCCGAATCCGAAAAATTGTGTGAATACACATCGTGTCGTCGTTCACCATTGGGACAGCGCACAGGGTGGCATATCAGTATCGATTCCCCATTGAGAAAGTGATGCAGCACAAGAATCCAGAGTGTACTCGTCTCGTATGAGTGCATTAGAGGATAAGTAGAGAACCTAGGCGGTGGCGTCGTCCTTGCTCGTCCTCGTTGTGCAATTCAAAACTGGTAAAATTGAGTGGCATGCATCGTGCAAGGATTCCGGAAAAATCATTGACATTTCAGAAAATCGAGAAGTTCGATTGGAACAGGAGCTGTGTGTGTGCACACACACACACATGATGAAATGAATGGAAATGGACTTTGGGTCTTTATTAGTCTCCGGTGATTTAGGATTCAGGAAACGGAAAAGGACGATGAGTGGCATTTTTGCTGCTGCATCAGTAGGAATTCGATTTCGGGCTTAAGTGCTTTCAAAGTACTTCCCTCATATATACTTGGGGGTTGTCATAGTGTTCACGACGAGTTCCCATCAAAATGGGAATTGAAAGCACAAACTCTGGGACATAACGAAAAATGGGAGAATTCCTATCCAAAGATTGGTTGGATTGTGTCCATTTCGTTGAGAAGGAAACATGGCGGCCAAATGTCGAATGGGTGTACCCCTACTTGACGTTGTTATGGGAATTTACTACTTAGCTGCTGGAAGAACTTTATTCATGGAATAGAACTGCCTCAAGGGAGGTGCTAGTTTTCACTGTTTCAATCACTTCAGCACATGATTAGGTGAGGTAAGGCTTGAGCGACAACCTGCATTAGATGCAACCCCACTTAGACTAGAGTAGTTTCTCCTACGAGACTACCCCACCTTGCTGCGGTGTAAGGGCTTAGAACAGTCAAAGACTCTCGGGATCGTTTTCCCCAGATGAGACCGAAGTTGAAAGGTAGTCAACTCTCCACCTAGTCCACCGCATCCATCCATCCCTTTCCCCCTTCCTATCTGTTCTCCTTTCTTCTCACTTTTACTCCTATGGACTCCTATGGATCAAGGTGTTATATGACCTGGCTGAGGGCCCTAATGCTCAGTCGCTAACAGAGTATCGGAATACCAGGCGACCTTCGGATTAACTAGTCTTATCCACATAATGCGGGGCTCTGTATGGACGGACTACCCCTTCCCTAGCTTTATTTACCTGATGACATTCCAACCCCCAGCGGCCGATGAGATGGTAGAGGACTTCCTCCTCGAAGATCTCACAATATGCCTCAGCTGAGCAGAAGCACAAGATGGTAGATTTCGAAAAAGAAAGGAGGATCCAGGAAGGGAATGACTACCAACCTTGTACTAGCTGTGATTGCAATGCAACGACCATACCACTCAGTCGTCAGAATATTGCAGTTACACCCGATAAGACGGTGCACATGGATGCAGCTACCTCTACGCTCAAGTCCCTCAGAAAAGCGGCAGAGAGCAGCTCTTCTGACAGCACCAAAGTGGCGCTATCTACCACCCTCGTTTCAGGCCCGTTGGCAACAAGAGCGATCAGAAACGTAGGTGAGCAGAGTTAGAAGAAACTGTCCAGCTTACACAAGAAGAGGAGAAAGTCGACAACGCCAGACGTACCATAAAAAGAACAACCAAGTCTGACGTGTCCCAAGCTGAAATTCTGGGACATCAATCGTTTGGAAAGGGGGTTGTCAGACAACAATGCAACCTCAGAACCTAAAAACGTCCTGCGGCACAGCCTTCATTAAGGCCATCTGGTAAAGGTCAAGCCCAACGAGGCGAAGACAGCGGAGCAGAGGAAACTGGCAACCAACAGCTCTAAAAGAGGCCGATACGACGATACATCTACCCCTCCAATATCCACCAGCAAGAAGCCCAGAACCGCAAGACCGATCTGGCAAAAGACAACCTTCAGTTGGCCGTCATAAATGTTTACACCGCAGGGCAGAAGTTAACTGATGAACAATGGGCGACAGTGGTAGCTTCACTGACCAGCAGCAGCTCTTCCGGCCCAATTCCACTCTTTAGGCAGTTAACCACCATTAAAAGTTTCCGAATCCTGAACTGCCAGGACGAGTTCACGGAAACAGTCCACAAAATGAAGACCTCAGCAGAAAATGTTAAGCTTAAGATCGTCCCGAAAAGGGACCTTCCAACTATAGGCCAAAGCCAGAATTGATATCCCCGGTCCTAGACCAGAGTAGGTCCTTTGTGTCACCACATGGATCTGAATATTTACTCCAGAAAACTACCCGCAATTAGAGCTTGCTATGAATCACTAAAGACTGCCTATGCTGGTGTTAGCCAGTTCGTTGAGATTGCGGAAGAAGTTGGCTCCTAAGCAAGCTCCTAAGAGGGCTGGACACGTACAAAGAAGGTGGAGAATCATTTTCTTCTTCCTCCTCATCCATGCAGCTTCTACAGAAATTTTTATAGAGACCCAGGCTGTTGGTGTACCTGCCAATGGTGCAGTGTCCTGTAGTAAGCAGCCTTTTTCTGTCGAATTAGACAGCGAGAGCGATTGCAATCTAGGTTAGGTGGCTCCATCTGTCCACCTTCGGGTTTGTTTTGAGAAACAGCGTGACAGTAGCGAGAGTCACGTTAAGATTCATCACAATGGGCGAGCCTAAGTGAGTCCCACGGGACACCTATCTACGTTGAGATTCCCATCTTCCTGTAGAATCGATAGAGTTGGGCCTTGCCTGGCTAGTTCGTCGGCCATACAGCTACCTAGAATGCCCCAGGCCCCGGAATCCGAATTTAGAATTGTTCAGTCATCTCGTTGACAGATTCCAAAGGGATTAATCGCGACTTGGTTACCGGTACCTCAGCCCCGGAAGTTTCTCTTTGATTGCCATTATCTCGGCTTAGAAGACACTACAGTGGTTGGGTAAACAAAAGGAGGTCCTTGGAGAAGAAACGTCCAACCACTTCCGATTCTGTCTTGGATCCCTTTCGTTGAAGCTCTAGACTATTCTTCCAGTCAAATCTGGACAGGATAGTGGTTTTGAAGTTCTCGTCGAACAGGAGTCGTTGTAGGGTCTAGTCGGTATCCTGCGGTAGGAATTCTAATCCATTGACAATGGGGGAGTGTCCAGCACGTGAATTGGATCATTAGTATTGTTCCTCAATGCGTATGGCTCCACTGGCTGCTGCAAACTTTTCGGTTTTCAAAAACTATCTGTTGTCTATGCTATGTTTCTTGTTCCTTGCTATTCTTTACATTTCTCCCGGAGGCACATTATACTCACATTATCCTTCCAAGGAAATCTCCAATACTGGAAACAATGCAAAAGTATTCATTAAACGAAACAATGTCCCCTACTCCTAACAACAACCCTAAATTGCAATAATCATAAATTAAAAATTAAAAAAAAAAGGATACACATCCTGCAGGCAGAAGGCATCCACCCCGAGATAGCAAATAACTCATTAGATCCTGCACACTGGCAACACATGCAATTCATAACAAATCACGCTTATGACCAAGGCAGGAAGGACTACACGGGTTGCTTGGTATACTGGTCATTAAGGATCTGCTGTTACTGAACAGAAAAAAAAATAAAAAATTATATATTTGCACACAATTAAGAGCAAGGATTCTTGCATTCTCATATGTGAAGTCATCTGAAATATGTATGTCCTCCAAGGATATTTTTTTTGTTTTTTCTTTTGAAAATGCCAACAATTACAGTTGATTATGCTATATACGTGTGTTGTGTCCTTTTTTGTTTCTTGTAATTCTCTGGCAGATTGTCGTAAATATCCTTGTAGAGAGGGAGAGAAGGATGAAATGCAAATGTCCTCGAATTATGAAACCTCATTTCAGAGATGAATTTCGAGTTTTTTTTTTCGTTGCAAAACTTTAGGAAGATGTCCTGAAGCCATGGAATTTGTTGTGGGTGACGTTCGGAGGCTTGATGGGAATAGTGGACAATGGGAAGTCATGTCCGACCTGTTTTGGAAGACAACGATGCAAAGCAAATGTTGGAAGACCACCTTGAAGGATATTCAGGATTTATAAAGCTTTAAGCAAGTCCATCTCAGGCTATACCTTCTTAAGAAGATCCGAGTTCATCGCCAGGAGATGAGAAGACCGAAGGGAAAATAGTGTTTCAATCTGAAGATTCTTCGAATCTATCCTAAAAAGGATCCTCAAAGGCTTTGACTCAAGGAGTATACAAGTGATAGGTAGGTAGATAGTAGAGGTGGCGGTTCAGCCTAAACCCAATTAGCACTTGGTGTGCTTCATTGTTACCACGACTCGTGTGACCTGGTTGATGATGTGTGTGGGACAGTCGGTGCCTAGATCCAGCCTGTGGAGTTAAGAAAGAGGATTATACAAGTGATAGGGCAAAAAACTGTTTAGGATTATGGACACAGCTTTGAGCACCCCTTCAGCTACTGGGCAAAGCACTGCAGACTTGATGCGCAATCCAGCGAAACCAGAATAAGTCCGAAAATACAAGTTACCGCCCATCAAAACTGCCAAAAACTCAATAGAGTGTAGCTGACCCTCTCGGATCGTGCTGATGGTCTTGGTTTAAACCAGAAGTATTGCACTGGTTCTACATAATGATTGTCAGACTCGTGTTAGCACGCGTTTGTTGGAAAGCTACAAGTTGAATAATGACATAACCGGCTAGTGTAGCCCTCACTGGGGCCCTTCGGTCCACCCCAAGGCTCCGTAACGACACTACGAGTAACTTACTTCAGCTTTGTCACCAACAGCAGGAGAGGACACTGTTCTAGAAGAACTTCTAATGAACAAACCAGAACCGACACATCATATCCGGACGTGGATGATTGGCAAAGAAATAAGACTCTGTTGGGTGGTTGGTCTAGCGGTCCAGAACTTCGAGCACAGAATCGGTTAAGATTACGTAAGGTGCCTGGTCAATGCTGAAATACAGCAAGGAACGGTGGTTAAAAGTCACGAGGACGTAGAACCACCTTTATGTGTGCAAAGGTCGCGATGGTTCCATCTGATGCCTAGCACTTTGTGACGAAGACATCAGGTACCTACTGCCACCTAGTGGGGTCTGCTTTTAGCCTTAAGAACGTTTATTAGTTTGGTTTGGTTAGAAACTTGGTCTAGATGGTAAAATTAAGTCTCTTTTGTCTGCTTAGTGACGGATGTCAAGGGTGTCCTGGATTAACGAAGACATCAGGTACCTACTGCCACCTAGTGGGGCCTACTTTTAGCCTAAAGAACGTTCATTAGTTTGGTTTGGGTTAGGAACTTGGTCTAGATGGTTAAATTAAGTCTCTTTTGTCTACTTAGTGATGGATGTCCTGGATTCAGACTTTCCCCTGTCCTTCTCCCTCTCTTATCACAAACTTTCTTCCTTCAACCATTTTAAATTGAAGCATTCCCACATCCCCATGTCATTCTCTAACAAGAAGCAAACAAAAACGTAAATCGCCAAGGATAACGTCTGCGAGTCAAATTCAAATGTTCGCTCCCGTCTGGCAGGCTGCATCTGCTTAACAAAACAAAATCCCTTCACTAAGTCCTTGCACAAGTGGATTGGATCGATTCCAATCCAACCAGTGTGGATGGTTCTTCCAGATAGGAACGTGTATAGTTTTGTTGTTTATTTAGGATTTCTTATTTCGTCACACTATCTGCTCATGATCCTTTCGTGTCACACACACAGGACGAAATGTAAAGTTTTCCATTTTCACAGTTCTAGAAGCAGAACTCCCAACGAATGAATGTGATTGCCACCACTTGTATCCACCTTCTATTTCCCAATCAGGATATAAGATATCCTTCCATGTATGCTATCCACTTTGTGTGCGAGTGTATGTGTGTAACTGTTTTTTATGCACTTTTGCACTACTCTGATGCATAGTTTTATATCCATCAGGATCCCATCAACACTGCCAGAGAACAGTTAGACGAAATGAACTTTACTCCTTTTTTTTTTTTTTCTAAAGCTGAAGCAGCACCAGCAGGACCAACCCCACACATATTCACAAAAGACGAAGGAGACTACCAAAGTTGCAAAGTATACGATGACGACTCTTTTGCTTCACTCTCTCTCTCTTTCTCTGTGTGTGTGTGTTGCAATTGTGAGTGGTGGTGTGGAATGACACGCCAGGATATAATGTGACGACTGTTCCAGAGGAAGGAAAGAAATTGCGATTGCTTCTGTGTTGCTCTGCCTGGAGTTGGGATATAACAGTCATTCAGGATTAAATTAGTTTTCTTGCACACACATTCGAAGAGCCCTGCCAGACTCGAGAGTGATGTTGATGATTTCCCTGCAAAACTACTGGTGTGCAGCAGCAGTAGCAGTAGCAGCTTCCAGGTTCCTCCTCCCCATCAGACTTCACAGCGATGGAAGGCGCTCTATGAATTCCATGGTCATTATGTTGAGTGGTTTTGGATCCTTTTCCATTTTTTTTTCAGTGTTTGTTGCAAAATTAGTGTTTTGTTTCTATGGAATGTGTTCGCCTCTTTATTTTTATTGTGTACGCTCCCTGGTTAACGGTAATGTTTGGTATAGAACAGAAATATACAGTAGAAAGGACGAATTAAAATTAAGATTTCCTTCTCCTTTTTTTCAAGTGTGATTATATATAGGGTGGCTTAATGAAGTCGATTATTTAGAAAATTTTATTGCATCAAGTTGAGTGGCCATTTAATGATTGAAGCCTAGAGCAAAGCCTTCTGTAGAGGGATCGAAGACTAACAATCTGAACAAGGATGAGACAAGATCACAGCTCTGTCTCTATTCCGGCTAAAAGGACATGAGGTGTTCCAAGACGACCAGATCTAAACAATTTTTTTGTCTGAAAACATTGTTATAAAAGGACTATGCCGCTCCTTGGAGCCGGTGGATTCCGTGAAAACGCATTTAAAAAGAACGAATGCTTTACAGTAAGTAGCGTTGTATTTTGCTTAAGGAGGAACCATGGATTGTCAAGGACCTGAAACCTGTACTGGCATTTAGAAAAAAAAATATGCATAACAAAATCAAGAAATCTTTTTCGTGTCCAGTTCCTTTTGAGGGACTTCTAGTGGTTCCAGAAATTTGAAATTCGGTACACAAGAGGACCTTTGAATGTAGCTAAAGGTGAATTACTGAAAATTCCGAAACTATAACTGTAAATTGGTTAAATTGTCATTTTATTGAATAAAAGAAACAATTTTCCCCCGATTACCCATTTTGGGGGGGTTGGAGGGTTATATTTTGGGGTGTCACAATTTTTTGGGTATATGTGAGGTACGACCTATCTGCACACCAAATTTCAAGTTTCTAACGGCACTGGAAGTCCGAAATCTTATTTGTGCCATAGAATACCCCCCAGTAAAACGTTTTCACGTTAAAAGCATTCAGATTCCCTAAAGCTTGACAGAAAGGACGCTTAGTTTTAGGAACACTACGGATGAACTCGAGTAGGATTTCAGCATCTGAAGAGTCCCAATGCTGCATTCAAAGCCTCGATCAAGGCTGAGAAAACCAAGCGAAGCACTTTGCCTAAAAGACTGTGCACATAGACAAGGGAACTTTGAACATAAAGCGTGGCAAGCGACCTCTTTGAGGGGAAAGTAGGACGAGTTTACATGAAACTAATGCGTTCAACTATAAACAGTTTGAAGTTGCCTTTAATTGGTCTAAAGACTAGACAAAAATGAACCTAGGTAGCTAGGTAGGTAGAGGTGGCGGTTCACAGAACCTAAATAGCACTAGAATGTGCCCTTTTGTTACCACGACTCGTGTGACTTGGTTGATGATGTGTGTTGTTGAGGGTGTGAAACAGTCGGTGTCTAGAGCCAGCCTTTGGAGTTAAAAAGGAGGATTAGATCACGAGTTCGTTGAGGAATTGTTGGTTAAGTGCACGCAATCTAGCTCCTGCTAGTTCCGGACATTTGCCGAGGAAATGAGAGAGAGTTTCCTTCTCATTTTCGTTCCCGCAACTGCGGCTTGTATGGGATGCCTAGTTTGGCCGCACGGTCTCCAATTGGTCAATGCCCCTTGATTATCTCCGTGATTCTGCCAAAAAATAATCCTAAACTGCTCCCAAAGGCTTACCACAGGGATCCCTTGTAGTACTCAGAGTTTTTAATCGAAAACAGATATCTGCCAACCGTCAGGGAACTTCTGCAAACTGCGACCTGGAGGTTGTCCTTTTTGAAAAGCGAAGACGGTCTATCAGAAAAAAACAATATTAATTGCGTTCCATATCCACTATTAACTCTTAAGGAGGAACCAGGGACTTGGACACACAAGATGTACGTACATATACCACGAGCAACCTGCTATTATGGTGGAAAGGAGCTTCTGCCCAAAAACTACAGCGCAATACTTGTCACCGAAGCTATATGTCCTTCTAGACCCACCTCCACAACACCTATAGGTTGACTTATCTGGGCCTAAGAAGATACCAAACACGTCTACAGTTGCTATTTGTGCTCATGTCCTTCTAGACCCACCTTCACAGCGCCTATAGGATGACTTTTCTGGGCGATAGAAGATCCCAAAGATGCCTACAGTTACTATATGTGCTAATTTCCTTTTAGACCCACCTTCACAGAACCTAGAAGGACGACTTATTTGGGCGTTAGATGATCCCAAACATGTCTACAGTTGCTTTCAATAACAAACTCAGCTTCCAAAATGTGCCGCTCGAAGGAATAAAGGTTTCGAATTTCGAAACTCTCAATTACTGTTCTAGAGCCAGTCTCTGTCATGTTTCGACAATCGAGAGGATCCAATCGAGTCTACGCTGGAACAAACCTTTCTTTTCAATCGTTTAAAATCCAACGAAACCTCTAAGGAGTCGACGTAAGGCCCTTTTTAGACAGTCAACCCTGTTATAGACTCTAGATTCCTTTAGTTCCAACAAAGCCCGCTTGGA
This sequence comes from Criorhina ranunculi, assembly GCA_951813785.1. Lineage (NCBI taxonomy): Eukaryota > Metazoa > Arthropoda > Insecta > Diptera > Syrphidae > Criorhina > Criorhina ranunculi. The sequence continues at coordinate 57,447,578 of OX638384.1, read as the reverse complement.
ATTCTTTGAACACCCGAAGGTAATTAGCTGTCCTTAACCGGAGAGCACTGCAGGTAACAAAATCAAGGATGCCTTTTCTAGACCAAGCTCATAATCTGCTTTAGGTTAGGTTAGGTAGGAGGGTTGAAGGGGAAGGAAGTCCTTTCCCCATCACACTTAGGTCAATGAAACCGAAGCCGATCTTTCTGTGACTTGTGGCAGGAGAAGCTCGTAAAATTGATCTCAACACAATGGTTAAGCAGAAAACCTGGAACTTCTTAAACTGAGCGGACACGATGCGAAGATCTCCGTTGCCGATCAGTGCTCAAGCTATTGTTACTTCAAGTCTTTCAGGTCCGGGATTCCTGGTCTAGATCACATGCAAGACATAAACCCTAGCATAAGATCTTTTAAGCCGGCATAGATGCAGTCTCTTCACAGTTTTCGATAACCTCCTGTAGAACTGAAGAATCATGCACAGGTTAGGCTTGGTGTAGACCAAAGCCTTACTGCCCTACGTTTTCGAAACCGCTTTCAAGAACTCCAATTGCAAGTTGTGAACAAGGTTATTCGACTGGACGTTGTTTTGGACACAAGCGTGTTGGAGAGAGCAAATAGAGTCGACCCAAGTCTCAAGAAATCCATGCTTGGCCGGTGTCAAGGATAAGTCGTAAGTGCCTACATCTGGCAGAAAGTGGTTGCAGTCAACACTGAGGAACTGCTTTCATCAAACGGGAACTTTTCACAAAGCCGCCCTCAGGTCCGTCTTCAAATGACATGTTGTCTTGACGACCAAGAAGATCCCTGAACTCAAGATTGGCAAGGAATGACGACCAAGAAGATCCTTGAACTCAAGATTGACAACGAATGACGACCAAGAAGATCCTTGAACTCAAGATTGACAACGAATGACGACCAAGAAGATCCTTGAACTCAAGATTGACAAGGAATTCGAGACAAATTCGAAGATGGAATGCAGGTTTCCAAAAATTCAACGTCTGCAAAGCGGATGAGTCAATCAGGTATGCGTCCTCTAAAGTGGGAGGCCAGAGTAAAATAACCTTTTCATTGCCTAAACTGGACAGTCACCCCCATCAAGGCAACACCATAACCCTGGAATCTCAGTCAAAATCCGAAACAACTTTATTTACCAACCACGTCGACGTCATAAAGAAGTCCCAAAACTTTAATCAAGCCCTTGCTGCCTTCTTTATGATGCACATTAAGGGAGAACCACGACTTCCGGAATTACTGTTCCCGAAATTCCTCCAAAAAATTGACTCCGAAGTCCAACTACAACAACAAGAACTTATTCTATTACTCACTTGGTCCGAAAAATCTTGCCACAAGTATCGCAGATGAAGCTTTCATCGGCGTCGTTCTTTTTGCGTTTCTTTACACCACCAACCGAGTGCACATATTGCATGTGCTCCTTGTAATTGTGCCGCCGGGAGAATGACCGGTTACAGATCTCACATGTGAATGTCTTCTCGTTGGTATGCTGGCGTAGATGTTGCCGAAGCGAATGCTTCGCAAAAGATTTCTCACAGAGTGGGCAGTTCAGCTTTGTTGGCGTTTGGAGTGCCTCCAGACCTTCGGTGTGGATAATCCGATGGAATATGAGCTCGGACTCATAGGCAGAGCTGGAAGGAGGAATTTTTCAATTAAACACAAATGATAGGGTGTGTGGCGGCGGGACTTACCTAAATGTGCAATCTGAACATGTCCAGGATTTTTTCAAAGCCGTCGTCGTCTTCTCTTTCCTTGGGGATGAGGCTGATGGCGGCTGTTGTCGGGAGGTTGAAGCGACGCAAACGTTGTACCTTCTGTGAGAGCAAAGCTCTTGGGTGAGGGTGAAAGACTCTCCACAAACGGGACAAATGTGTTTTGACTCCGGATGGACCGTATTTAGATGGGTTTTCAGTTCCCTTTTCGTGTTGAAAATTTTCTTGCACAAGGGACACTTTCGTGTAATGTTATCATTTGGTTCGTCCTTGACGGGTTCGTCTTCAACAGAAGGTTTTTCCTTGTCCTTCTTACAGCCGTCGTGGTGAGTTATTTGATGTAACATTGCCTCCACTTCAGATGAAGAACTGAAAGATGGGATTTTTGAGAAAAAAAAGGATTCGCAGCTCTGGGTTCAAACTTACACATGATCACACTGTTCACACTGCAGATCATCAGAGATCTCTGAGCTGGTGTTGGTCTCCCTCTTTGGCTTGCCCAACTTTTCGGCTGACTTCAATCTATGCGACTTCGTCTTGCGGTGCTTTACAGCTTCGGAGGCAGATTCGAAATCCAATTTGCAAACAGAGCAGTGAAACTGTTCAACGTTGTGTTTGAACTTGGCGTGCCTTTGGAGAGCTACCACCGACTTGAATACATCCTCGGGACACAATTCACATCGATACAGTGACTGGTACTCATCAGATGCTGTGCCAATTGGTGCAGTCTTAGCGCCGTCACATCTCAGGGCATGCTGACGCAATTCCATGTTGAAGCGAAAGCCCTGATGACACTTTGGACACTCTATGGTCACCTTTTTGCTGATGCATATCGGAACCGACCGGTTGATGGCTAGAATTACCTCTCGATGTTCAGTGCCCAGGAGGTGACGCCTCATTTGATTATTGTCCTCGCACTCAAAGTGGCAAAAACTGCACCAGAACTTGCCAGGACCTTCGGTTCTGTCCCGATGCTCCACCGAATTCCAGTGGTTTAGGAAATTCTCTTCGGTGTTTGCGTAAAATCGGCATGGAGTGCATTGGAAGGGTGACTGCAGCACTATCTGGTGGATGTTATCGAAAATCATGCCGTAGGAACCCTCAGGATTCAGTGTCATTCGGACGTAGTGATAGTGGGAGATCAAATGCTTGCCCACAATGCACTTTTGCATACGATGCTTGCATGTCCCGCATTTTATGAAGGTCTTACGTCTTTGCCGCTTGCTAGGATCTGGTTTCGGGGAGGCTTCTCGTTTAAGAAGTACCGGTGGAGGTCGGGGAAGTTGTTGGGACACGGCACGTTCCAATTGCTGTTCCGTCTCAGACTTCCACAAATGCACACCAGATTTGAGGTGCTTCTCGTAGATAGTCTTTGTTGTTAGCTTTCGACAGCATATGTTGCACCAGAATTCTGCCTGAGCCTTGCGAACCTAAAAGTGGACAATTGTAGTACTTTACCAAACAATTTACAAGCCTCCCGAGATACATACCTTTTTCTTATGCTTTCGTGCCTTTTTATCCTTTGTCCCTGGTACCCATTTGCCTTTGGTATGCTCAACTGGAGGATGACTATCGCCAGCTTGCTTCTGATCACGCCATGCTGTAGGGTTCGTTTCTCGTTCTCCAGGTTTCCATTTACCACTTGTTAGACCGTCCTTTGTTGGGCCGTCTTCTGGATTCCACTTGCCATCTTCTGTGACGTCTTCTGGTTTCCACTTGCCACCTGTTGGACCGTCTTCTGGTTTCCATTTGCCACCTGTTGAACCGTCTTTTGGATTCCACTTGGCCCCTGCTGGACCGTCCTCTGGTTTCGATTTGTCTTCAGTTGGACCGTTTTCTGGTTTTGATTTGCCGCCTGTTGGCTCGTCTCCTGGTTTTAATTCGCCTTCTGTTAGACTGTCCTTTGGTTCCCACTCGCCACCCGTTGGACCTTCTCCTGGTTTCCATTTGCCACCTATTGGACCGACTTCTGGTTTCCACTCGCCGCCTGTTGGACCGTCTTCTGGTTTCCACTTGCCCTTTGTAAGGACGTCTTCTGGTATCGATTTGACTTCTGTTGCACTGTCTCCTGGTTTCCACTTGCCACCTGTTGGACCGTCTCCTGGTTTCCACTTGCCACCTGTTGGACCGTCTCCTGGTTTCCATTTGCCACCTGTTGGACCGTCTTCTGGCTTCCACTTGCCCTCTGTTAGGCCGTCCTCTGGTATCGATTTGCCTTCTGTTGCACTGTCTTCTGGTTTCCACTTGCCACCTGTCGGACCGTCTCCTGGTTTCCATTTGCCACCCGTTGGACCGTTTCCTGGTTTCCATTTGCTACTTGTTGGACCGTATTCTGGTTTCCACTTGCCACCTGTTGAAGTGTCTTCTGGTTTCCACTGAACACCTGTTGAACCGTCTTCTGGTTTCCACGTGTCACCTATTGGACCGTTTTTCGGATTCCACTTGCCCCCGGTTGGGCCATCTTCTAGTATCGATTTGGCTTCTGGTTTCCACTTGTCACCCGTTGGACCGTCTCCTGGTTTCCATTTGCCACCTGTTGGACCAACTTCTGGTTTCCACTTGTCACCCATTGGATCGTCTCTTGGTTTCCACTTGCCACCCGTTAGACCGTCTCCTTGTTCCCACTTGTCACCAGTTGGACCGTCTCCTAGTTTCCACTTGCCACCTGTTGGACCGTCTTCTGGTTTCCATTTGCCCTCTGTTAGGCCGTCGTCTGGTATCGATTTGCCTTCTGTTGCACTGTCTTCTGGGTTCCACTTGCCACCCGTTGGACCGTCTCCTGGTTTCCACTTGCCACCCGTTGAACCTTCTTCTGGTTTCCACTTACCACCCGTTTGCGTTTCTAAGATTACTGGCGATTCATGACCCTCTGAGGACTTCCACTTGCCTCCTGTAAGTGGTGGAGCCGGCCTCTTTGATGTTTTTGAACAACCGGGCTTCCATTTCCCACCAGTTTCAGCTTCCAAGACTTCTGGTGATTCTTGTCCATCGGAAGACTTCCACTTGCCGCCAATCGGTAGTTTTGGAAAACCAGGCTTCCACTTACCGCCAGTTTCAGCTTCCAAGACCTCTGGTGACTCTTGTCCATCAGAAGACTTCCACTTGCCGCCAACCGGTAGTTTTGGAAAACCAGGCTTCCATTTACCGCCGGTTTCAGGAACCTCAGGATATTCTAGTCCATTTGCGGCCTCTTTTGCGGTGTACTTACCACTGGTCTTGAGTTTCGTACGATTTTGAGATAATCTCCTCGATCTTTTCTCTGGTATTGCCTTACTCACAGTCGCAGGCACCGCTTTCCTATAAGGCTTCCACTTACTATCCTCAGTGACGGCCATCCTGAAGTTATATTTACCGCCCGTAGGAGTTGACTGCGATTTACCTTTCCATTTCCCTCCACTCCTTGGCGGCGGCTGACTACCGGGCTTCCACTTTCCCCCACTGTACGGAGTCGGTACATAATCCTCATCATCGTCATCGTCCTCAAAGTCCATATCGTCATCGTCCTCATCGTCGCTCTGCTCAGGCTCCGGAGACTCATGCGTGAAGGCAATCGGCTTGAAGACCGGTTCAAACTTTTTCGTTTCACCAATGTCCCGTACGACTTTCATCAAGTTGTCCGTATTCTTGCGTGCCTGCTCTTGCCAGTCACCTTCTGCCTCATCTCGTCCTGCAGACAGCAGCGTTGCGGTGGCTTTCCTCGTCAAAACTTGCTGCGTAGAGTTAATCTTCCCACCACCACCACCACCACCGGTTGCCTGAACGCTTTGCAACTGCAACGACGAGAAAAACACATCCGCGCCCAATTCATATGGCAAGTCATACGGATCACTCAAGGCCTTCGAAGTTTTTCCTCCCGTGGTCTCCACCTCAGACTTGGCATAGCTTGACGCATCCGGATACTCAAAGCCTCCATAGCCAGCAACAATGGTCGCACGCGATGTCTTACCGCCGCAATTTGTCTTCCGATGCTGGACATAGTTATCGAGGCCAACAATTGTGGTGCTACACTTGATGCACAAGTGTGTATCATCGAGGTCCTCCTCAAGCATTATAATTTAGTGTGTCGTCCTGGAACAATACAAAAAGAAAGGAAAACGCAATTAAAAGCATCCTGCTTGCCTTTCTGTCGTATAATCACCACCCACCCGTCATAAAAAAAAAGACACAAACTCTCAACGATAATGTCCTTGCAAATGAATCAGGACATAGGATGAGAGAATTCTGGAGAATGAGCGCGATTTTCTGTCGCGTGATATAGACATACACACGCTGATGATGATGGTCCAGGAGAAGGGAGCTTCCGAAAAATTAAACCATTATTCGCATTTGTCACCCTTTGTCCTTATGCTAACACCACACAAGCCAGTTGGAATGGAACGGCTTCTGGGGTGAAAGGACAAAAAAAAAAAACAAAGTCCACCAGCATTAAGAACGAGTTATCACCCAATTTAGGACCACAAGCGCGTTGTGACAACAACAATTTGTTTGCTAAAAACTGCTCAGCATTAGGCTGAAGAACCAAGGGGCCTAGCCCCATGCCTCACTATTCATGTCGGTTTGGCTTTAGAGGGTGATTTGGCAAGATTGTCGCATATTATCAGTGAATGGCTTATGCGTTGCGGCTGAGATACGGCAGACGGTGGTTATGTTAAGGACTATTGACAAGCAGCTGATTGAAGCTGCCTAGTGATTGAAGGAACTACAAAAGTCGGTTTGAATGGAATGCAAGGGCACTGAATAGGAAGATGTTGCGAAGGGCTTGTACCCAATAGCAAGCCTAATGAGACTTTTAACTCGAACGACATGCGCTAAAACTCGTAAGGAAGGCGTGCATCTTTGGCGGAGTGATGGAAAAACAAAACCTCTACGAGACGACAATAGATACCCGCTTCCGATTCGCTGACCTTGTGACAGCTGGCGATACGGGAATAAGTAACTCTAGATTCCCTCACAGCAACCTGTCAGGAGGCCAAAATCAGACGTAGACTGGGAGCAATACAAAGCGAGTCAGAGAAACTTCAAAACTGAGACACAGAGGGCGAAAGGACATAATTTCTGTGACGAACTCAAGGACACAACTGAATCGGAGAGACTACGAAAAATCCTCTCCAGGGAATCAGTGCGTCTAGGATTTCTTAAAGACCCGGATAGCATTTGGACAGAATCCTTCCTGGAATCGTTAAAACTTCTTAGCAGACACAACAGCCGCCCGCGACACTGCGATGAACGCAATACTGCGCAATCAAATCACCATTTTCATTGACAGCCCGGTAGCAATAAAATCGAAGCTTGTGATGTGCTATCGAGAAGAACTCAGGGTTCTTGGAACGCAGCACAAGGTTCCTGGGCATGAGGGTATACCAGAGAATGAGAATGTTGACGAGAGGGCTCGGCATTAAGTCCGGAACAAGCCGACCCCACGGTGAATATCCCGCCTTGCTTATTGAAGCTCGAAGCAAGGAACAGCGCTCTAAGAGAGGCAAAGAACAGATGGTCCTCACTAGACTCTTGTTCCATCACAAGGAAGTTATGGTCTGTATTTGACAAGGCTAGGACCGACAAAAGGATAAAAAATCCCTCTCCACCCTTATAGGTCATAACACTCTGCGGTTCCACATGAAGAAACTCCATGCTATGGAAGCAGACCTATGTAGAGGTTGCGGAGACGAGAAAGTCCATGAGAATACAACCCACTTCCTCTAGATCCGGCCTTTACTATCAAAAACACAAATTCCTCAGGCGACACTTCTTCCGGGTCCGAACCGAAGATGTGGGCAAACCGGACGTAGATTTGGCGCAGGAGAAGATCTCATCTGAACTCCCCTAGCAAACTCAAAACCCGCTTGGTTCTGAGACTAAAATAAGACTTATCGGACACAGTCTTCCTATAAAATTAAAACTAGTCCTGCGTTCTCAAACTATTTTAGAATTTGTAAGAGGATTACACAAGGTCTTTAGCGCAGCCTAACTATCGCTACATAGGCATCTATGCCAATCCAGCCACTATACCAAGAAGAACGTGCAATCTAATGTTGTCGCTTTCCAAAAAGCCTTCAGGACACAAGCTCTGGCGGAAACAAGTCCTGTGCACACAGGAGAATGTCCATCGCAAATCTGCATAGTATTCTTAATTCCAGAACCATTGCGTCAGATGGTCCTCTCGCAAAGTCCCTAACACTCCAGTAAACGAAAGATGGCTTTGATAGTGTCGCCCGTAAGGTTGGTGGCTTTGTTTAGAGCAATGTACCCGGTACAGGGTAATTTTGGGATCGCGTCCTCCAGGTTTTCCCAAATGTTCTTTTACACCTTCAAAACGCAATGTTTTCACATCAAAAGCTTCAAGTACCGTATAACGGAAATGTCTTGCAGAAGACGCGATCAACATCGCCAATCATAGGTGGACAGAAGGTAACACCTGCCGCATCATCAAGCAGATCTGGCCAAAGCTGGATCCCAAACGATCTCACTGTCTCATCAGACAGAAAAGACTGGTTCCTTAGGCCGGATATGTGTAGGGAAAGTGGAGAATTGTCTGCTCCTCCTTCTTGTCCAGGCAGCTTCTGCAAAAGACGTTGTAGAAGAGACTCAGCCTATTGGCGTTCATGTCGATGGTGCGGTGTCCCGTTCCGTTATGAAACCTACTGACAGTGGGCTGCATAGACAAGGATGAGGAGGAAACAATTCTCCACCTTCCGGTCCTCCCAGCTCCCGAGGAAGAACAAACTAAGAAGCCAGCTTCTTTCACAGCCTAAACTTTATCTGACATCAGCATAGGCAGTCTCCAGCGCTTCATAGCAACCTCCAGCTGATTCGGTGGGTGGATCCATGGTCAGGTCACGTGAGTTGTGGTATCAAGAAGGCGCATCAGCGCTAGTTATGTCTCTGGCAGGCTCACCAGTCTCAACCACTTCTACCTACCTACCAACAAATCCATGTACCTTACCTTATCTGGTTGGAATTTGCAGCTTGTTACTCCAACCTTATCTAACCTAGGAGTCTTGAACATATATCACCTAAGTAAGCACTTCTTTAAGAGCTTCTTCAATTGGTTTACAGCGCTTCATCCAACCGGATAGGGAGGACAGTCAATCAGTCTTCTTCGGGATAAGCTCAAGGTTCCTTCATTCATTTTCCTGATTTTTGGCTTCAAGTTGGTTGCCTTTACTAAACACTCAAGTTCTTCAAGGAGAGTCACTCTTACATTCTCATAGAAACCTCTTCCAATGCATCAGATCTTCCATCCCTTCACTCTCATTCAAATGACATTCCCTAACAACACACGAACTTTCTTAACAAGACGACATTATATGACTATTCCCGTTCCTGTTCTTATTCCTGCTCCCAAACCAAAGAATCACACACACATTCTTCACATGTTTTCGGCACTTGAACTTGTTCTGTTGCTCATTTAGTAAACATCATTCTCTAAGTCACATCAGAAGAAAAGGATGTTAGATCCTTTTGCTTTCTTTTGTTTTCTTTCACACACACACACACATCTTTATGTGAAAATGAAGCGATGAATAGAATTAAATTGTTTGAGAAATAGGGTGGGGGGAGACCTGCCTAAGGGAAGAAAACATTATCCTTGCAAGGATGATGTTAAATGGTGGAAAATGGAATGAGCAATGACATGTATGTGCCATATGGTAAATGGGCTTTCATGGACCTAACTTGGAGACCTTAAATGAAAAGGAAAAGTTTTTTTTTTCTTCATCCTCAGGAAGGAAGGCAGGAACTGCGCGATTTAGGAAAAAAAAAGTCTAAGTATGGGTGGGCGTTAGAAATAACACTATTAAGTGTTGCGAACGTATGGAAAACGGTATTATCCTTGTGACATATTGCAGTTAATTGTATGTGACATATTTTTATCGCTGCCGTTATGTTTTAAATTTTTTATTTTTTTTTTTACGAAAGTAATTAACGGATTGAGGGGGGAATTAGGATATTCAAGGATGTGTTGGATTTGAGAGGTTCCTCAGTTGCTCTCTGTAGTCTCTGTAAACATCCTTTTTGTAGGTTGAGGCAGCTTTCTGCCATTGGATAGTCAAGCTGCAACTTAGTTGTGGTCAGAGGCGACATTTGTTCCAACAAATCTTGGGACATTTAGGATATTTGAGGAGTGCCTTGCGTCGAGCTTCAATGAGCAAGATGGGATGTTCACCAAGAGGTCGGCTTGTTCCGGGCTTAATGCCGAACCACTTCTTGCTAGTTTGTCAGCGTTCTCGTTCCCAGGTATGCCTTCATGCTCAGGGAGCTTGTGCTGCGTTCCAAGAATCTTGAGCTCTTTTCGATTTTATTGCTGCCTGGCTGTCAATGAAAAAGGTGACATCATTGCGGATTGTGCCTTCGTCGCAGTCTCACGGGCGGCTGTTGTCACTGCTAAGACCTCCGCTTGGAAGGCGGAAAGATTTGCTAATTCCCAGCGGTTCGGAGAAGATTCCTGCACTAAGGCCAATGTCTAACCTAGATCCGTCGGTGTAGACAGCTATCGATTGCATATTGGGTGCTTGACCGCTCTTCCATTCTTCGCTGCTTGGAAGGGCGCTTTCTGATCTTTCGAAGTCGTCTAGGTATGGCGTTGTGTAGTCAGTGGTAGGCGCATAACCTAGAAAGTTCTGGAGGATCATAGTATGGCCTATTGTCTTCTGTTTCCAACCGTCGGATTGGCTTATTCCCGGGGCACTATTGGCCGCTGATAGCTGAATAAAGATGTCTAGAGGAAGCTGGTTGAAGATTGCCTCGAGTCCAGCTGTAAGAGTTCTTCTCATTACACTGGTAGTGCCACTGCAAGCTAGTCTTTGTAGCTTTGTGATGCCCATAAGGTTGGTGGCTTTGCTGACGGCTTGCCACCATACGAGGCTGCCGTAGGTCAGTATGGGTCTTACTATAGACGTGTTCAACCATAGGATGATTTTGAGGTTTGGTCGTGAGACTTTAGCATTCTTCTGCAAGATGGATAACTGATGGACGTTGTTAAACATTTACGTACAGATGAAGGTTTGGACTGAAAGACTGTTCTTGGGTAAGTCACCAAATCCCAAGAAGATGCTCATGCATTTCTGCTGGGTACCAGGGCTCCAGAGATTAATTTCATTAAAGGAAGAATTTTTCGAATCACCTCAAGTGTCAACACAGAACATTCCCCTCGAGACAGACATGCCCCTGTACCGGGCCTCACCACGAATGGTTCTGATAGGTCGAGGGACAAAGTAGAGGAAGAAACAGTTCTCCATCTCGTCTATAGCTGTCCATTACTCTCTCTTAAAAGACGAAAACATCTCGGATCCTTGTTTCTTGACAATCGTGGTGACCTGGCACGCCAAAAACCCAGTTCGCTTTATCAACAGCTCCCACTGTTTCAACAAATAAGTCGAGCAGTTCCTTCTAGATCTTGAGGTGTCACAATGGACAAACTACTGGTCTAAGTACGTCACCGGTATCTCCCTAACTTGATTAACAACTTTTCCCACTGTCATTTCAAACACAAATGTAGGTCGTCCTTCAAGGACAGATGACTCCAAAACGGTCGTCTTTTACTCAGTAAATAACACATATCCATGAAGTGACAAAATTGAGTCAACAACAGTTCCTTCTGTCAGCCACAAACGTATAGAGTAGCACTTTTGAAAGTGTCCTACTTTTCTTTCCAGCTTTCCAAATGAAATCCACTCCAAGGAATGCCAACATTTTGTTGAGTCCTAGGTTCCTTTTTACAAAGTGTTTCCATTTTTTTTTTTTTTTAATTTATCTCCAAACATTTTGAAATATTTTTTTGTTCACACTTTCAGCTGCAAAGACAGAAGTGTAAGTGTAAAAGGATTTTTTCTCCTTTTTTTTCCATTCGGTATCATGCACCATTTAGCAAACACACGCAAAGAGGGGGGAAGGGGCAAAGAAAAAAGCATAAAGGAGGCAAAGGGAAGCTTGAAAATAAATTGTGAAAGAGTTTTGTCTGGAAAAATTGTGAGATTTACTTCAGTTTTTTTTTTTAGCGGGTTAATCCTGGATCCTGCTTTCTTTGTTAAGGATTTCATTGAAGTGGAAGAGGGAAATTGATTTTTAATGTGATTGAAGTATTCCGAATGAATATTTTTGGAAGACTATAAGGTACACAGAAGGAAGGGAAGAGAAGAAAGAAAGGATTGCATGAGGAGAAATAAACAACGAATTCTTTTTTAAAGGATTTGAAGGGTTGAGAAGATTTATTTTCGCGTTGGAAACTCACATTTGAAGTGTATTCCCTTTAAATTCTATTCGTAGGGAGGCAATTCAACCAGACTTGGGTGTGAAATTCTGAAGCCGCTGTAACGTATTTTCTAAATGAACTGAGAAGGACTTCAAAATGGGCGCAAAGTTCTCTTTAATGAGTCTATGTCTGTCTTAGATTGAAGAATCTTTTAAAAACGCACGACAGGACCTAGTCTTTAGTACCACCCTCCTCTCTACCGCATATGATGTCCTGTGTCATCTTGAGTAAACCCCTAGAACAGTCGAAGAAGTCGGTGCTTGAATCTTTTCCGAAGTCCTTAACATTCACCACTCCTTCAGGCTCTCTAACCACTGAAGTGTCTTTCAAACCGAAGTCACGGCTATACCAGTCAGGCCGCCTCTTGACTGAAGATGAATCCTGTACAACGACAAAAGAAAAGAGCCTTCGCAGTCTCCCAGCTCAAGGATATCGAAGAAAGCGGGAGGAATAGCAAAATGCGAAGCTTTTATCAAAAAGGCTGGCTGCATGCTGCAAGCTACAGACCAGGAACTCAGGCCCTTCGAAACAGTGAGGGTAATCTTGTCACCGACCCGCAGGGACAAGATCCTGTCCAGTGTGCTGTGTGAAAGACTAAAGCGGTTTTTCACCACATTCAACGGCACCTTATCAGTCCGGCAAATCGACGATAGACCAATTCTCCACACTGCGGCAAATCCTGGAAAAGGCCAACGAGTTCCAAATCGATACCCACCATCTTTTCATCGACTTCAAAGCTGCATGCGACAGCATTCATCGCACAGAATTACATAACTGATCCGGTTGTGTCGCGCCACGGAAGAGAACTCGCAATGCACCGTGCAACTTGGGTGGATCGAATTTCGACAAGGAGACGCGCTGTCCTGCTGGAGCAGATAGAGCGAGAGGCCAGCTTATGCACAGATGGCACTACGGGTATATTTAACAAATCCATCCAGCTGCTGGCATACGCAGACGATACCGACATCATCGCCCGTTCCCAGCGTGCCATTATTGAGGCTTTTACGGGAAAAGAAGAACAAGCCAAACGAATTGGTCTCATGATGAACGAGGATAAAACAAAGTACACGCTGTCGACCAAGAACCGATCCGTCGAACACCGTCTATAGGACACAACCTAACAATTGGCAAGTGGAGATTCGACGATGGATAGCCTTAGGCAACCGCTGCTACTGCTACTTCAGTTTGTCCAAACAACTAGGATCCAAACTCCTAACTCGAAGGTCCAAAATCATGCTCTAAAAATCCCTGATCTTGCCTGTCTTGCTTTATGGAACTGAATGCTGGACGATAAGTAAGACAGCGGAGCAGATCTTGGCATCCTTCGAAAGAAAAATTCTTCGTCGAATATTTGGCCTTATCTGCGAGGAAGGCGAATGGAGGAGAAGATATAACCGCGGGCTCTACGAGTTGTACAAAGATGTGGATGTACTGTACCAACTTGGGCACATCGAGTGAATGGACGAGAATGCTCCAGCTAAGAGGATCTTTGAATGCCAGCCACCTGGTTCACGAAGAAAAGAAAGACCGAACCTTCGGTTTAAAGATCAGGCAACCGCGGATGCCAGAAAACTGGAAGCAGCGTGTTTGGGACCGTGAATTACGAAAAGCGCCATTTGTTCAGGCCTAGACCCTCCAAGGGTCGCTGGCCTGGTAAGTGAGTAAGTATACAAAATCTCATCGTGAAAAATTTTTGCTTGGAATTAACTTCGCATTCTTGACTCGTAGGTAGGTTAGGTGGGTTCAAGTGGTGACTCCATCTCGTATGATGTAGCCTTTACACGGATCTCTACGAATTCATTGTGTTCTAAGAAATCTTGGCTCAGTCTAAGTCTTGGTTCAAAATGAATCTTTGTTCCAAAGAGTTTTGACGTAAACCATTTGAAACCAGAATCCTCCAAGTTTGCCGAAGGATATGGCAAGAAGTAACCTCTATACCCTGGTCCAGCAAGTCGGTGCTTGGCATACACAGATTCATCAGCGCTGCAGGCTGGCTTGATAGAGCTTAGGCTTATGGTTCCTAGTAAGAGGGCTGGCTGACACACACAGATTCATCAGCGCTGCGGGCTGGCTTGATAGAGCTTAGGCTTATGGTTCCTAGTAAGAGGGCTGGCTGACACACACAGATTCATCAGCCCTGCGGGCTGGCTTGATAGAGCTTCGGCTTATGGTTCCTAGTAAGAGGGCTGGCTGACACACACAGATTCATCAGCGCTGCGGGCTGGCTTGATAGAGCTTCGGCTTATGGTTCCTAGTAAGGGGGCTGGCTAACATACACAGATTCATCAACGCTGCCTGCTAGCTTGATAGAGCTTAGACTTATGGCTCCTAGTAAGGGGACTGCAGTCCGTAAAGCATCACAATGGGTCTACATTGTCCTAAGTGTGACCATAAAAGGACTTTCTTCCCCGTCAACCCTTCTACCTAAGGTAAATGGTTTTGAAATGGATATTTCTGAAGATATTCTTGAAGGAACTTGTCCCTTAAGAGCTCGTTAAGGTTTCCCCCACCATTGGATCTAGTTAATTTTTCCCTCGATATATACGCAAACAAAGTTGGAGTTGGAGTCTATTAAATCGTCCACATGAAGAAAGGTGATAACCACCATCACCATCATCATCCAATTTGGTTGCACTTAAAACGTTTGTGCGTGTAATAAAATCACACTAATAGACCGCAATCGATGATTTGAAATCCCCAAAGGCCCAAAGCCATCATAAAGTCCTTCACACGCACTCCGGCAGCTGGTCAACAAGAACAACTTCCTCCTCTACCGCTCCAAGATTTGATATAAAAATGTTTATAACCCAAATAAAAACAGCGATTTGTTCTCCATTCTCTCTCGCTCTTGGCGGCTGTCTATCGCGTCTTCTCCTCCTCCCCGCCCCACTCCCCGCTATTGTAACAAATTTATTGCTCAATAAAATAGGCTTATTCCATCAATACAGCGTTGTCCCGCGCTTTTTTTCTGTTTTTTTACGATCATCCTCCTCGACAATGTGTGATAATTCATTAATTTTATTCCCCATCCGGCGATAATTCGAGTACAATTTTCCAAAAATCAAATCAAAAAGTTGTAAAAAAAAAATTCCAAAAATGGGCTGGGACTCCTCCGCCGGACGGAGGAAGAGGGGGTGGGGTGAATCTTGTCTTTAAAATCAATATACACTCCGAACGGGATTGGAGAAACATGAACATGTCCATAAAAATGGAACCTCTTCTTCTGATTTTGGATTTCTGATTTTGGGATTTGTGATTCTTTTGATTCGATTCTCAGCACATATCTTGTCTTTGTGTTCCTGGGGATGGGGGATGTCGTGTCTGTCTCCTCTGCCATGTATCATGTCATGTCCACCAGGCAATACACATTCCTAATTCAATATTTTATGTTAATCGCCCTCGCTTTTGAGTTGCGCCGCGCCGCCGACGTCCGGGGACTTTTGCGTAGGCTTTGGCCGTTCACCCAAATCACCACTGGTCACTTGTGTCCCCAGTCAGTTAAGAAGAGTGTTCTCCATCGTCCAACTGGAGGAACATTTTTTATGGTCACATCATCGAATTAATCAGTTGACACATAAAAATACGCTTAAACACATGATTTACGGATGACAAAAGCCCATAAAAAAGAAGTCTGTGTGTCTGTCTCTCCCTGATGCGCCTTTGGTTTGGACAAGAAAGAAGATCAGACCACGCAACAGGGTTTCTTCTCCTCCTCCTTCTCCTACTCCCTAGGGTAATTTGAATATGTACACATGTGTGTGTGTGTTTATGTGTCGAAAAGAAGAAGAAGATTTGTTAACATCTCGATCGTATATCATCTAATTTTCATATTTAACCGTCGTCGTCGTCGCGCAACAAATGATTTGGGGGGCGACTAACGGTGATGGTGGCAACTTCCTATTTTGCCGCAGGATGTTTGGTATGCCCACGTGCTACATATCGGTGGCAGCTGGCGAGACAATTGTCCAAAATTTTCAATTGGAAGATGCATTTGTTTTTTTATGACCGATTGAGTGGTTTAGATGAGATTGTCGTGAGGGGTCCATGTCCGTCCAACACCCCTATGGGACTTGTTCGAGGGTGTGTTGTGTGCGATGGGTAATTACTGAAAATTATTGTCATCAGGCGGGACACATGGCACAGTTTAAAGAAATTGACAGTGCCAGCCTTGTGCTTTTGGATGAGAGTCTATGATGGACGTCGTCTGTACGTTCCAGATCAAGAGCTGGAGTGTATTGGTAGGTGAAGGTACTCATCCCAGTCCTACTCTATGTCGCTGAAGCATGGACTCTATCGAAGGCGGAGAGCAAAATTCTTCGTAAGATACTCGGTCCCGTTTGCATTGACAGGCTTTCTACAGCGTCGTCGACCTCAACCAACTTGGAGTACGTAACTGGAGGCGGTTAGCTAAGGACCGGGCTAACTGGAGAATCTTGTTGGTTAAGGCTAAGGTTCACCCCGAACTGTAGTGCCTAATCCTTCTATATGGCGCTGAAGCATGGACTCTATCCAAGTTGGATCTAGATGCCCTTTATCGCTTCGAGAGCAAAATTCTTTGAAAGATACTCGGTCCCGTTTACTTTGACAGGCTTTAGAGAAGGACGAATTATACGAGCTGTACAGCGTCGTCGATCTCAACCAACTTGGAGTACGTAACTGGAGAAGCTTGCTGGTTGGGGCTCAGGTTCACTCCGAACTGTAGCACCTAATCCTAATCTATGGCACCAAAGTATAGACTCTATCCAAGGTGGATCCAGGAGCCCTTGGTCGCTTCGAGAGTAAAACTTTTCGTAAGATACTCGGTCCCGTTTACGTTGACAGGCTTTGGAGAAGAACGAATTATACGAGCTGTACAGCGTCGTCGACCTCAACCAACTTGGAGTACGAAACTGGAGGCGGCCTAACTGGAGAAGCTTGTTGGTTGAGGCTCAGGTAGGTATGTAAGTCGTTGGAGATGTCTAGGATATATAGAGCAGATGAACATCAACGCTAGGTTAGGTTAGGTTGGATTGGCAGGCGGCAGAAGTAACCTCACTTCGTCCAGAAATACTATCCGTAGAACCCAGCCGGAGTTTGCTATGAAGCCTTGGATGCTGCCTATGCTGATGTCAGCCAGTTCGTTTAGATCATGAAAGAAGCTGGTTCCTAAATATGCTCTTCTGCGAGCTGAGAGGGCCGGACACGTACAAAGAACAAGTAGAGTTCATTGGTTGGGGTCCACTCTTACGCTGTCATGTCCTGAAAGTACTAGAAAACTTCGCAGGAAGGCCCTTTTCTGCAATCCAACCGAACTTGGCATGCCAAATTGAAGGATGAAGAGATCTTCGAAATGCAACTCTCTCTGGGACCGGTGGGTCATTCCATGAAGGTTCGACCGACGTTTTGAAGGACCCCCCTGCTATGTATCTTCAGAAGACTCTCTCTGAGACCTGTGGGCCATTCCACGAAGGTTCAACCGACGTTCTGAAGGACCCCCCTGCTATGTATCTTCAAAAGACTCCACATCCTTTGGCGCAACTGAAAAAAAGGGAGATCTCCCTGCTATGTGGCCATACCCAGAAGTTCCATGGAATAGAGACAAGTAGGGCTTGGTCTCTTATCTAGCTCCCGCTAAAGTTGTGTCAAGCTTCACAAGTTGAAACAGAGTACATCCAGAGCAAAAGTTGATGTTCAGAAGACTGAGTCGGTTGGTAAGCCTTATTGGGCAAGTTACACCCTAAATGACCCCTAAAATAGTCTAGGAGTCGGTATTTTCTTACTTATCTTCCAAAACGGGATGTCATATCTCAACTAAACATTTCCCCCGATCATCAATAACCAACCAAAGTCTCTCCAACTCAATTTGCGTCGCATGTCTTTCCGTTTCGAACTTCCCACTCTCTCCTGGATGTAACCCAACAGCAGCCCACGTCTTGATAATCATCTATCCCACGCTGTGATGATAATTGCACAAGAAAATAGCACCTAAGAGCCCCACTCCATCTTATCAGTCATAATTTCAACTTAATCAAGGCTGCCAATCGCAAGCTTCATCGACATCGTAGTCGTGGCAATAACAGTTCATCACTGGGACACAAGTTCTGGTGTGGATCGCGTTAGTTCCCGTCTTGGTAATACGAGTTATTTAGTTCATTTAACTGAACTTCCTCATAAATCGGAAGGCGAGTGGAAGGACCAAGTGGATACGGTCCCGTCATTGGAATGAGTTCCATGGAGAGTTGGAGTTTTTGAAACCATCGTCAGATGTTTGTTGAAATTTATTTGATGGCACTGATGTCGGATCATCATAGAGACTTGTGGTTGGTTGAGGGTGAATAGGTGTCTAAAGGGAGAGAGAAGTTGGAAGGTGGGGAGTGTACTACATAGTTGCAAATATCTTCATCAACAGGAAGCTATAGGACTGCGAAGGAGGATGAGGATCTCTTATGTGTCAGAGATCTGCTGATAGAGTTGTCATCTGTGGAGGAATATGTCGTCTAGGCCAGTTTGACTGGAATGGAACGCAGAACATGCCGAAGAGAGGCCTAAATTTAGACAATTGAAAGGAACTTCTTTTCCCGTCCAATGAGTGGAGGAGAAGATACAACGACGAACTGTACGGGCTGTATAGCGACATCGAGCCAGAAGAGTGAAAGTCCAACGATTGAGGTGACTGGGTCTTGTAGAACGGATGGACACCAATGCTCCGGTCCAAAAAATCTTCGAATCCGAGCCCCCAAGGGACAATAGAGGAAGATCGCGACTCAGGTGACGCACGCAAGTGGAAGGGAACCTCAACCAACTTAGTGTGTGAAACTGGAGGCAGTTACCTCAAGATCGAGCTGACTGGAGACGGTTGAGTCATTGTTGTGAGCCAGGTTAGGGCCACGGAGGCAACTTTGGTAAAGGTGGAGAAAACGGCGGCACGCTAGTCGATGCACGGTTCAGCTCGTCGGAGGGGCTTGTACCACCTACTCAACACACAAAATCTCGTGCCTTTTAAGCTAGCTACAGAAGAAGGAGAAGGTCCACCCTGGACTGTAGCGTCACCTTAAGTAAGAAAGGAACTTCCAATGAGCTATACACAGTACGCATTTCCCAGGGAGTAAGTGCTTAAGGGTCTATGCAAAAGTCTGTTCTTATATCATTCGAAACTTGACTTCAGGAGTCCTAGAGCTGAACGCACCTTAAAAAGGACATCCCTAAGTCTGCTAGCTAAAGATCGAGCTGGCTGGAGACGCTTGTTGGTTGAGTTTCAGGTCCACCTCGGACTGTGGAAGGAACTCCTAATGAGCCACGCATTTCCCTGGGAAGTAAGTGCTTGTCTATGCAAAAGACTGTCCTTTAATCATCCGAGACTTGACTTCAGGAGTCCTAGAGCTGAACGCACTTTAAATAGGACTTCTCTTAGTCTGGCAACGGATTTGGTGGACTTAAACTTTGCGTTGTGCAACATCTCTCTGTTTACTCCAGTCTGTGAGGAGGGCGAATGGACGAGAATGCTCCAGCTAAGAGGATCTTTGAAACCCAGCCTCCTGGAGCACGAAGAAAAGGAAGACCGAACCTCCGGTTTAAAGATCAAGCAATCGCGGACGCCCGAAACCTTGGTCTAGTAAACTGGAAGTACCGTGAAGGATGGAAAGCGGTATTAGTTCAGGATCAGACCCTCCAAGGGTCGCTGGCCTTTTAAATGAAATGAAAGCATCTCTCTACGTCTAGAAGTAGGACCAAAAGTAGGTCCACTGTGAGTGCTAGTGTTGGGAACCGCAGTCTATTCCTGAAATAACTTCTGCCCTTCGTCATCGACTTGCTTAACAGTGGGAACACTGAATTGAAAGAAAGTCCACTGATCGTATGTTTATGAACCACAGGAGGATCCTCAATTAGATATTGCTAAAGTCTTCTGGTTTCTTAAAGAAATGCTTGCCACCTATCTGTCATCCCCTGTTTGTTGGAGCGGGACATTCGCTTTCCCTCTCGGTATGCGACTTCTTTGAATTTCATCTTCATCTCTGTAGAAGACTCGTTCTCTTTTCAAAACTTTCCTTCGATATGGAGCGACCACAGTGCTAGCTTTACTCCAAGCTCTTATCGTATCTAAACATGACTTCATCGATGCTGAAATACTGATTCAAAAAAGAAGTGTACCCTGTGGGCAACCTTGAGGCACTCCATTTAGATGTGTCAAATTTGACATTTTTAACTATTAATTTCGAAACAGCAGGTAGCCTTCCAGAATTGATGGGCATAGCCGTTGTTCAACCGAAGACGAACTAAAAAATTTAACGACAAACGATCAATTTTAATTGGACGCCTTTTGTTTTACAATCAAAGAAGCATAACGCCAAGGGTTACCACTTTTTTTTTTTTACTAAAAATGTCATAAAATATAACAATGACTAATTGTCTACCCTAATGGGAATTTATTTTCCCTAATATTTCCCAATCATATTGACAATGTAGATTTCTTCAAGGAATTTCTTTGGAGGAGACACCCATATGAGAGACAATTATGGAAACAGCAGGACTGTTTGAAACTTTCCAATTCCCACACCTCATTGAACATTTTCTTTTTATTTTTTTTTCATTTTTCTCTCTCTCTCTCTCGATTGAGAGATAAGAACCAACAGCAGCAGGTTTTACTTTCCCTCAATTGACATGTCCGTGACAGGTATACAGAATACAATTGGCAGTCAGCCATCTTTTGTAGTCCATTTTTTCTGTTTTTCTTTTCTCTCTCTTCTTTTGCGTTCACCATATCGATATGGATATCTAAAGCTGTCACTCAAATCTGACACAATCCGCCATCATTGGAAAACTGTCAATTCCATTCAGTGTAACAATTTGAAGGGATAAAATAGAAATTAATCATCCTTTTGCGTTTCACACCGATACAATGTGGGGTGAAAGGAAGGAGTCGGAGGAAAAAAAAATGGTTGAATGGTTTTTCGTTTTTGTGTGTATTTTTGTACATAAATCCTTCATCCCTTCATCCTTGGTTCAGTTGGAAAAGGAACGTCTGTCAGACGAAGAAACTTCGAACTGGAAGAGACAACGACATGAGAGAATTGAGGACATTTACACCAGTGTTCCTAGTACGGGTTGTGAGTTGACAGGCAAAAAAAAAAAAAAATAAATAAACGGAGGTGATAAATAAAATTAAGGGATGAAAGGACATTTTCGTCTTTTGGACGTTTTTTCCTTTTTTTTTGGGCGAAAGATGTGGGTTGTGAGGAGAAAATTTAGTGTGACTGGTGTTACTTTTGACAGCAATATGGCGGAGTTGTTTAGTTTCCATCGATGGAAAGAAGGTTCTTAGGAAGAATTGAAGTCTAAGAAGCGGGGGCTTCAAGGTGGAATCCAGAAAATGGGAGACATTGCATCCTCTTGATCTCTTCGAAAGCTCTACAGAGCCTAAGATTGATGTACATATGTCTGAGGAAGGAGTTCCTTTCATTTCTTTGCTGTCGCTTGTCGCATAAGGATGCATTCTGCTGGTCTTCTTAGGCCAATGCCACACGAGCTGCTTTGGACGCTGTCTCATTTGGCCGCGCGGCATAAGTATACAGTTCACACGAGCGCCCGACTACCATTTGGCGGCGGGCGCTCGTGAGAACTATCAATTCATTCGACTGCTTCCTCACAACGTAGCTCTCCGCTGTGATGTGGTTCCTGCAGAAGAGTTCTTGTCCAAAGACGAGTGTAACGAGCAAAACGTAGCCTAAGATGCTCGGTACTGCATAGACGGTGAGTGGAGTAGGAAACACAGCGACGTCGTCTAAGCCAAAAAAGTACAGCCACAGCAAGTAAGCGAAGAAAGGAAGTCACTGCCGACTTCTGGAACATTTCCTACGATGGCATCCTTCGCATGGAGATGCCCGAAGACACTCTCCTAGTAGGGTATGTAGAAGATATCGCTGCAAAGAAAGCTCAACCAGGTCTTCTCTGGATGGAAGAACATGGTCTACGTCTGGCCACAGAAAAGACGGAGATAGTCCTTCCAACTAGGAACAGGATCCCGACTATTGTCGACTTTCAAGTTTGGCCTGAGGTGATAACCAGCACGGAAGCAGTAACTTACCGGGGGCTAGCTATTAATACGAAGGTCACTTTCTGGTAACGGATAAGGCACGCATGCGAACGACTGAAGTTGAGTTTTCTTCATACTCTATCACTCTCTCCTGGTCATGCCCATCAAGCAGCTGCTGATTGAAATGCTGCTTAAACACGTCCACATGTCCCTGCGGGTCGGTGACAAGATTACCCACACTGTTTCGAAGGGCCTGAGTTCCTGGTCTGTAGTTTGCAGTCAGCCTTTTTGATAAAAGCTCCGTATTTTATTATTCCTCCTGCTTTCTTCGATATCCTTGAGCTGGGAGACTGCGAAGGCTCTTTGCAACATCTTCTCATGCTTCATCTGTTAACTTCTTCGACACCAAATCGTCAAATAACATCTTTTGAGTCAATTTTTCTTCAAAAGAAGGCTTAATCTACACAAAAGTTTTCCCCTTTAAGCCTGGCTTGGATAATGCTGTCTTAACTGATCCAATATCTTCGATTCGAAGTTTGGATTCAAATTCACTGTTTAACCCATGATCCTTCTAGTCTTTGTTGGGTTTCATCATTTGAGATTAGGAAGCAAGACATTCGGAAGAACATTTTAAGCCTAGACTGCCGCTTTTTATCACGTAAGCTGGGGCTACAGTTCGGGGTGAACCTGGACCTCAACCAATAACCGTCTCCAGTCAAATCAGCTTTTAAATCTAACGATTCCAAGACGCATGACATCTCATCTTAGACTGAGAAACTACTAGCCAAGTCAAGCTCATTTTCGTGATGTGTAAGACACTCCAAGAAAGACCCAAACCAGCAGTCCAAGATAAGACACCTATGCTGATCCAAGACTCCTTACATATCTGTGGCCACAAGGAAAAACAGCATAAGTCCTTGTGACCACAGATATATGATTCGATATCGCTGTGTTCGTCATCAAAGCTCTGACTTGTCACTTTAAACCAAAGCCTACAATTCAGCGGAAAACTTTCTCAAGTCGCTTTTGGAGATTGAAATTCATCTCCCAGAGAACTCCAGCTTCTTGATTCGATAGGAAACTCTTAATTTCAAGCTTAAGTTACTCAGGATACGCATAGATTCTCTCTAACTTTTCTAGACTTCATAGATAAACCTAATCCCGGTACTTGCTCATTTCAACGAAGACACTTTGAGCTTTAAAAAAGCCTGGAAACTTCAGCAGAAGGCTCCAACTTTGAGTTAGAATTGCGGTAATCGACCAGAGACTGGTTTTAGAAAGAAAAAAGTAAAGCGGTTCAGAATCAGAGCTTTCCCTTCGTTAAGCCTGTTAAGTCAAACCCAGCTTCTTCAGTTCTGATTTATTCGATCTCAGCTGGACTGTGTGAGACCCCTGCTCAAGCTGCACAAACTACCTACTTCGGCCTGAGACTAATAGTTTGAAGCCAGGCTTACAAAAAGACAAATATTTGGCGAACCAAGACCCAGTTTCTCGCAACAATGGAAGGGACCCACAGTTTTATTGCCGACTCTGAACTTTTTCATGACAAATTATACAATCGGAGATTTGTCATTGCCTGCAGAGAGGTTGTGCCACGAAAAGACGGGCGTAGTAGCTTAGTGAGCCGTGACGATACCAGGCTTACATCAGCGTATAAAAATTGATTCAAGTCCACCGTACCTTTAACGAGAATTAGGGCCAAGAGTTCTGAACCAACGCATAAAACCTTGTCGACATATTGTGAAACGCCTTGACATTTAGCTTCTGTTGGACTGCATTCCAAGGCCAAGACTTTCTCGAACCTATTCCTCCATGTTCGACGTACTTTTTGACAAGTTCCTTCCAACTATCAAGCCTCTCCAAGTACCAAACTCTCCAAGTTTCAACTCGTGGATCATCAACCTTTCTAACCGATTCGTGTAACTTATGTTCCCACAACCCTAACCAACAAAAAATTACCCGCAATTAATTAAGTGTGCTTATTGAAAAGACCAGCCTCAGCAGCACCTCTCTTTTCCCATTCGCTTCCATCCACTTGAAGATTCGAATGAAACACAACTGATTAAGTTGTCCTGTACGTCCGTCCATCCATTTTAACTGCGCACGCTTGCACTCGCGCTCTCAACATTCACGCCAAACATCCAGGCGGCGCGGCGGCTACTTTCAATGCCAATAAATCGTCATCGTCCTTCTGCTGCGCTGCTGCTGCTGTTGTTGCTTGTGTTCTTGTAGCGTACCTGCTTCATGCACTGACTATGACTGAAGGACCACTGGAAATTTATTAATCAAGCCTTCTTCTCACCAACTCACACCGGCTGGATCAGATCGGAAGAGAGCAAGGAGCAAGCAGAACTGGCATTCCTGGCCCGACCAGAGGATGTCATAAAAATTAATGTGGCTTCTTAAAATTAATGATTTTTATCTTTGTGGCCAGTGCCTGAGATGGTGAACACCCTGCACTACGGGATCTACGGTTATGTACCTTCAATTTTTCTCTCCTTTGAGTTAATTTTCAAGGATCCTTAGATCCTAAGAGAATAAACAAATAGCTAATGAGTAATGAGCTATTCCGCCACAACCTCGATGATGATGATGTTCGTCATAGCCAGTGGACCAGCTATGGATATGTCTTGGTCATGGCCAGCACCCGTACCATCATCATCATCGTCGTCTCAAGTCGTCGAATGAAATCTCGGCATGATATCGTCCAATAAAATCGGATGATATACTTGCGCGTACTCTGTCCAGATTTTTCTCATCTGTCGTCCATTGATGGTGAATAATTGAGTGATTAACCATGGACGGGGGGGGCAGCCGGAGAGGATGCACGAGGGGCTTAATATTTTCCCTCGACATCCGAATGGTTGATTAGCACGCATCTGATAAATAAAAAAAGAAGGAGCACTGGCAAGAGTGTGGGACGGAAAGCAGTGTGGGACCGCGCCGCTTTAAGTGGATCTTGACGAGATTTATTTTGCACAAATGGCGACCGACTACATTTATGGCGGATTAAGTGCTTCTAGATCGACGGCATTGCCCTTGAACTTAGATCTCACGAAAGACTAGAACTATCAAGGTTACAGGGTGTGGAACATCCTCACAGGCCTGCATCACTTGTGTTTGATCTGCAAGACCACGCTATCGGCTTTCCAAAGACTCAAGTTCGGAGATGGAAGCTTAGACCTCGAAAGACTCTGCAGTCAAGCTAGGACATCTTTACCAAGTCACTGCATCACTTGTGTTTGATCTGCAAGTGGGTTTTAGGAAGATTCAACTTCGGAGATGGAAGCCTTAACCTCGAAAGACTCTACAGTCAAGCTGGGAGATCTTTACCAAGTCACTGCATCACTTGTGTTTGATCTGCAAGTCGGTTTTAGGAAGATTCAAATTCGGAGATGGAAGCCTAGACCTCGAAAGACTCTACAGTCAAGCTAGGAGATAGAAGAAAGAACATTCGTATAAAAGTATGGACATGGCGTCCAACAACGTGTCTAAGCATCCATTTTAGTTTCAAAAGATGGCGTTCCTAAAACAGCAGAGACATCCCTGGTAAAGGCTCGTGCTGCATATGAGTAAACCACCAGAGGAATGTAAGGTTCGAGGTGATGTCCCACAAGGCTGTACACCATGACTACGGTGAAACTTAGAGCTATGCGATCGCGGAACTCATTTCTGCAGAAGGGCTTCGCTGGGTTACATGCAACGAAAGAGTGTTCGAAACTCTCCACAGAAGAGGCCGAGGTGGAAGAACTCTTGGATAGACAACTTGGTGAACTACTTGGCGGTTATATGGGCTACTTGGACCTATCCGGAGTTTCAGACGAATAAGGATCGGTATACTCGACTTCTCACGTCCGATGGGTACAAAAAGTTACGGATTGTGCAATCGGAATCCAAAAGCCTCGGATACGGATGACGATCTTAACGTTGACGACCCAAGCAGAGGAAAAGAGCCGCCTCTACCAAATCGGTGTGCGAAACTGGAGGCAGCTAGCTATTGACTGAGCTGGACATGATGTTTCCGGACTGTAAGCGGAAACTAAGAGCAGTGACGTGTACTTTGCAGTGCTTTGTCCACGGGATGCTTACGACCTATCACACACACCTATGCAATGGAAACCTCTAGCTAAAGCAGAGGGTCGTTGGTGAAAATCTTGGCGAAGGAACTTGAAGAGGAGTTCAGGTAGCTGTGCTGCATCTTCCCACCTAGGCACACCACAAAAAGGCACACCTAATGCCACTTGGATTCATGTTGAACCACCACCTCTACCTACACCTTCATTGTTTCGTTGACACTGTATTGCCGACAGATAAACATTTACAAATGGCAAAGAAAATTTAGCCACCAAAACCGTCTCAAAATCCACCACCCCTATGAAGTTCTCCCTTCTCGACTACAAACTAAGGGAAGACGCCCTATTTACTTACAAAAACCTCAGTCAAGTCCACAAGTATCAACGTCCATAAAATTTTATTGAATCGATTCACTGTCTATACCCTTACACTACTCGCATCTAAAATTAGGATAACAACAATCCGAAGGATAACAAACTACCCTCCAAATTGAAACTCATAACTTTCCACTGTCGCACGTGACCTTCTTCCTAAGGAATGACTACGAAGACCACCATCTCACCACCAACCTCCTCGACGAAACACGCAAAACACTAAAATTTTGTCACCAAATTCAATTCCGAACCGCACCTATGCGCTTGTTGTCCCTGCTCTCCTTCGAAGTGAATCCTCAAAAGAGACGCGCGAACGCATTCCTCGGAAGCATAACTCAATGTCACCGCCATCGCCATATCCATAATTAAATGATAATGGTCAACCCAGGACAGAGAAATATAGTCTCCAATCAGTTGAGACTCAGTCATGAGTATTTGTGTGTGTGCTGTCGTTGTCCGCACACGCATAGGGACACCAAACTAACCCTCATCACAACCGATCACTGTCAGATTTCCAAGTTCCAAATGGTTAATTCCAATGCAATAACCATTTCGTTTCTTTCATTGTGTTTGTGTGTGTACTGTGTCGCATATCGGCTGTTCCTTGGTTAATTTCTTCATCGGGAAACGGGAATAGAATCCAACATTTCTTTTTATCCCTAAACGGTCACACGAGAGTGGCAAGACGTGGATAGACAACAACGCGGCATAAGGATGAAGACAAAGTGAAAAAATGAACTTTCTAATTTATGGCTGTCATTTTCAGTGTGTCTCCTTTTTTTCTCTCTCTCTGTGGTTGTCTATGTGTGTGTGCTAAGCAGTTGTGTCTTCATATTCAGTTGACAATATTTTCTTCTTCAAAAGTTTATAAGGACACACGACGACGAAGGAGAAGAAGAAGAAGAGGCAGGATTGAGATGAGAGCAAACAATTTCATGTCTGGCAAAGTTGAAGGCGACTCTCATTTGGAGGGACATAAGTTTTTGACACGAACTATGAAGTGGAAATCATTTTGTCCATTGAAACAGGGACAAGGATGAAGGTGTCAGAACTATTCATAACTTATTGCACGGGACGATTTAGTCAGTCAAGGGAAAGTCCAGCTTTTCTGTGGTTTTCTGAGCGAAATTGAGGTTATCCTTCGACTGGATTGAGGGACCGATTATGCATCTATTTATCGATTTTAAAGCCGTCTATGACCGTATTTATAGGGACGAGCCATACAGAGCCATGTCCAGTTTTGGTATCCCTGTCAAACTCGTTCGTCTGTGGAGGATGACGGTGGAGAATGCTCAAGGTCGGTAACGATCTCTGCTAGACCTTTGATGTCGAAAAGGATTAAGACAAACGATTTTTTCAACATCATACTTGAACGAGGCACAATCTTTCAAAATGCTGTGGAACAGCTCCCGTTAATCGGCAGAACTCAGCGAGCTGTCACCGGTGCATTCGCGAGTATTGAGATAGAAACAGCCAACTAGGGCAAAACTAAGTATTTGCAGTCAACGAAAAGGGACACTCAACATCGACAAATCGGACAGAACGTCACTAAAGATGGCTATAACTTCGAGGTAGTAAGGGACTTTGTCTACCTTGGCTCGGCTATCACTTCTAAAATCGACATCTCATCAGAAATCAAACGAAGGATTACTCTTGCCAATCGTTTGTTTCTTTGGGCTGAGAGGGCAATTGAGTAAGGTCCTTTCCCGAAAAACTAAGGAAACTCTGTACAAGACCTTAATCATCCCAGTCCTGCTCTATGGTGCTGAAGCATGGACAGATGAAGATACCCTTGGTCGTTTCGAGCGAACAATTCTTCGTAAGACATTCGATCCTGCGTGCGTTAACGAACTCTGGAGGAGGAGGTTCAACGACGAATTATACGTGCTGTACAGTGACATCGACTTAGTCAAAAGCAACGCATTGGTCGTTAAAGATGGCTGGGACATGTAGAGCGAATGGACACCAAGGCATCAACTCGAAGAGTCTTCGAATCCAACACGGAGGGACAAAGCAGTAGAGGAAGACCTTGGCTAAGGTGGCGCGCACAAGTAGAAATGGACCTCAACCAACTTAAAGTGCGTAACTGGAGGCGGTTAGTTAATGACCGGGCTAACTGGAGAAGCTTGTTGCCACCTAAGTAAGTAAGTATGCAACTAATTCTAGGCACATCCTGTGGCATTTTTTTGCTGTCATAATGGCTAATGACAACTTTTCGACATGAGTACCCTAGTAAACCGGAAAACCCGCCCCGTGAAGTAATACCTGGTGGTGGTCCCGCGGAGCGAGGAACTGTGCTAGCGGAGGTTAGGTTTAGTCAGTAAGAATCTGACACTATCGTGCAACTTGGAGTGCGGTGCCTATACAAAGTTCCACGTAAAGTGTCCTGCTGTCCAACAATCCAACTTCTGGAAAGCGGTCGCAAGTTGGGTAAAACTAGACATTGATTCAGACTTTCTCACACCTCATCAGCCTGAACATAAAAACAATTGTCTCCTCCAGAGATGACTGGGCTAGCAAAAGGCCTTAAAGGGGTCAAAAAGCGAAAAAGAGGAGGGCTCCGGTATCTACTCTCTAGAAACCAACATTACCCAGTCAATAAGCCAAACAGCCTGAACTAACGCCGCCTTAAAGTCGAAGCTTGTAAGTCGCTATTGTGAAGAGCTACGGGTTCTTGGCAGATAGCACAATGTAAGACTTTGCTGGGTCCACAAAGGGGTGCCTGGAAACGAGACAGCTGATGAGTTGACAAGGAAAAGATCTTCTCTAGACCCACCCTGTAACCTCAAACATGAAATAAGGAGCAAAATTAAAAGGACTGCTAACGATAAATGGAATGCGCTCAGGTTCTGTGTTAGACCCAGGAAACTATGACCAAACCGAAAGAATCCTGCAAATGGATACAAAAAAATCCCTATCTTCCCTTATAGGTACCACCACCGGGCCTACCATGCAACCAGACTGAGATCGAACATAGCTAACCTATGCAGGGGATGCGGTGACAATGAAATAGATGACTCCACATTTTCTCTGCCACTGTCCAGCACTATGCCAAATAAGACTTAAGATCCTAAGAAGGCACTTTTTCCAGGATTTAGAAGAACTATCCGACAAGTCTGCGTTCGACATACACAGATGGTCTGGCTTGATAGAGCATAGGCTTATGGTTCCTAGTAAGGAGCTGGAACCCCCTTCTTTTTTTTTTTTTGTTAAGGAAGGTGTAAGGCATCGAAAGCCAGAGTGTAGAACTTTAACCCAAACTAAAACCACCTCTTCGTCCAACCCATGCTCTCCCATGGTACCGCCATCCTAGCATTTCATCCTGGGGGAGGTTTTCAGCCGTAGCTGCCTCTTGTCGACAGATATGTGTGAATCTGTACGTCTGGGAATGTTTGTGCTGCAACCCCTAGGGTATCACAATGGGCCTATAATGACCTAAGGATTTCCTTTCCCTGTCAACCCTCCTACCTAACCTAACCTAACGCTGCCTTCCATCCTTCACGGTCCCGGGCACACTGCTTCCAGTTTATTAGACCAAGGTTTCTAGCGTCGACGATTGCCTTAATTTTAAACCGGAGGTTCAGTCTTCCTTTTTTTGGGGAACCTAGAGGCTGTTACCTTCGTAGCTGAAGCTTTTTCGTCCATTCGCTCGAGCCACTGCAGTCAACGGATCCACATGATCCTCGCAGACAGGACAGACGTAGAGTTTTTCTTTCGAAAGATTCAAAGATCTATTCCGCTAACTTGCTTATCATTTGGCATTCAGGTCCATAAGGGAAGATTGGTAGGATCAGAGTTTTGTACCTTCGAGTTAGATGTTTGGACCCAAGCTGTTTGGGCAGGTTATCCTTCATCGAATCGCCACTAGGATGCCCTTTGTGGAGTTTATCGACAACATATGCAGTTTCCAGGAGCGACTTTGTTTCACCCCCTCATACATGGGACTTCTGAGCAGTTTTTCGAGTGTCGAGTAGTCTAGAGCGCTCGCTAACATTTAAAACCAACGTGCATCGGTACCTGCTGTGTCTCTCATCTGATTCCCTTCAACTATCTTGCGATCATCAATTACCATAGCGCCACCATAAATGGACTCGTAGTGTCTACACGATCAATTACAGATCATAAAACCCGCTGTCCCTACTTAAAAACGCATAATTCCCTTCAACCACAAGACTGCACATGATACTTCATTCAGAAACAACCACTTTTATTGACACTTATCCTCCAAGAGACCCACCACAAAAAAACTTCTCTCAAAAGGGGTGATGTATGACGGCTTCTGTCTCTTCCCACAACAACAAAACAGCGAATTACGATCGGCGTTCAGCCATAACACCCTCTCCCATTAAAAAGGGTTATACTGCACTTATATGAGGGTATAAAACAATTTTATTAATTAACCGCCTGTATTCTAGTCATACAAGGCTCTCTCTCTCTCTTCCCGTGTGTCTTGTGCACATTTAAGGCTCATATAACTCCGCCTAATGACCGTCCATTTGTGTGTGCATCAACCCCTATAACATGTCAGTTCATCAAAAATTGACAATTAAACGAACATAAAATGAAAAAACATTCCAAGAGGTAGGTACCGTTTAACAACGTTATAGTCAACGTCCAGATGCACACACACACACACACTTAGAACTGTTTCCTTTGACCAAAGATGACGGATAAAAACGTACGAAAATTTACGACCCAGAGTGTCGTAAATTTTTGACATTTACTGCGAATCAATCACTTGAACGACCTTCTGTTGTATAACACCCAACGCGAGCGTACACAATCCACAAACAAAAAAGCCGGGGCCACATCGCATGCAAACAAAGCCCGAGGATACTTTGGAGGTCGTAAACGTTCGTTTTTTTATGCTTTTATGACACAAAGGGATGGGCCAAGCCAACCAAAGACCGACCAGCGAGAGCGACGACCATTAAAATGATCATCTTCGACGGTAATCTGCTCGGGAGGTCTGTTAAATTGTTTTGTCTGTTTGTTGTAAGCGCAGTTAACAGCTCCTCCCAGGTAAAAGTGCAATAAAAAATGGGAAAACGAACACAGAAAATCGGGACTTCCAAATGTCAATATGGCTTCGCTGTCAGGAGGAGGAAGTCATTTTCAGGACATAAAACGATTTATTGCTTGTAAAAGATTGAGAGTATTTATTGTGATTTTTTCTTTCCGAATAATAGTTGTTAAGTCGTTCGTCGGGGGTTGTGTTTTAATGGCGACACCGAGGGGATGAAGAAGGGTGATAGTTTAGTGGCACAAACTGACGAGTAAAGATCCACATGAAACGGAGTTTGGAGAGAGAACCAGGAGAAGATTTGGACACCAGATGGTTGGCTACAAGAGAGGAGCCTAAAACCTCAGATAATGGATCGCCTCAATTGGAAATACGAGACCTTGGTCCTTGAGTGTGCGCGCTAAAAATAAACAGATACGGCGACACAGGAGATATGATGAGAAGGCTGTGGAAAGCAAGCTGCATTAAGGCTTTGCTCAATCCTCTTTCTAGTTCGAGATGCAGGACTTGTTCGAATTCGGTTGGAAGACTGAATCAGCCTGGGTCCCTGGACACAGCGGGATCACCAGAAATGGCGACGAAAACACAGTTAACCTGCTGGAACTCTACGAGCTCTGTAAAGATGTAGAAAGCAAAAGGCGGTACATTGAGCGAATAGACGAGAATGCTCCAGATAAGCCACCAAATTCACGAAGAAAAGAAAGACCGAACCTCCGGTTTAAAGATCAGGCAATCGCGGACACCAGAAACCTTGGTCTAGTAAACTGGAAGCAGCATGTCTGGGCCCGTGAAGGATAGAAAGCGGCGTTAGTCCAGGCTCTGACTCTCCAAGGGTTTTACTTAAGATGGCGCTACAGTTCGGGGTGGACCTGGGCTTCAAGCAACAAGCGGCTTCAGCTAGCTCTTCAAAGATCGCTGGCCTGATAATGTAGTGTAGCTTCTGGTCTCACTGTGCCAGCGGGGTGTTGGAGCACCCTGATATCCATGGACAATTGGTTGCAGCCAAGAGGTAGTAACTTCATGCCGATAAGTGACTGGATGATTGCGATCCACATCAGGGCTACATCGACCTACATCTGCCTAGAATGAGCACACGTGTCTGTTTAAAAGATTAAGAACGTTTGAAGACCTCCTGGCCGGGACCCATAAAGCCTGTCCAGAGTACGATGTCGAAAGCGACGACTTCGATGCAAAAAATCAGTTAAAGACGATCTTTGAATGGCCTGCAACAAGGCCGGAGACATTGCATTGACCTAACTTTTGTTTTCAAGACCAAGTAAGTGACTATTTTAGGAGGCTCGGAAGGAAAAAGTGAAAAAAGTCTGTCTACCATCTGCTGCCTGTCCAAATGTCTCAATTTGAACTCAAATGCCACCTCAGTGAAGATTTGACATTAGGAAGCCTCTCCTACTTCAGTTTATCAGAACAATTGCGTTCAAAACCCCTGACTCCTTCAAGAAACTGAAGCCGGTTGAAGCAAGTAAGTACCTCCTTATAGAAAGCCGTATACCGAACTTGATGTAGGAAGCAGTTGCTTTGCGAGCTCTGTCGTGACTATATACCTTGACACGGTGTAAGGGCTTAGAAGTATCAAAGATCCTCGAAAATCTACTCCCCAGATGAGACTCGAAGCTAAATTATAGTCAAAGAGTCATAGAGGGCCGACAAGCAGTGAGGTCACTACCGCCACATCGATAAGGACCCAAAAAAGAGGCATTTCGACTTGAACGCCCATTTCTGAGATTGTAGCCCATAGTGAGGCCCGTACATCCAGGGCAGCAAAAGTCTCCCGCCCTGTGGGAACCAGGCCCCAACTTGAGGCAGATACTTAGGGTCGGAGGAGAACGCTCTCACAGGAAGAGAAAAGACTGGCAAATGCTTACAGAACGGTCCTAAGGTTCGGTAAGGTAGAAGAGGCTAGCCTGAACATAAGAGACCGAAAGCGCCTTCGGGGAGCCCAAAGGCTAATCTCCACTAGAGAGAAGCCCAACGTAGAGAAAAAGCCTAGAGAAGGCTAAGTGAAAGGAAAGCTAGGGAAGAAAAGAAAAAAAGAACACCATAAGGCTAGACCGGGCCCGCCTAAAGCTCATCCTACCCGACAGTCGAATCAACCACCCACCAAAAAAATCGTGGAAGGCTGACCGTCAGACCGGCCAATAACAAACCTATAGCGAGCGATTCGAAGAGAGCTCACAACGATTCAAAAACCTGACGGCAAAAAACCAAAGACCTCAAGCCATATGGCCGCCTTGGCAGATCGTGTCAAGGATCATTTGCAAGTTGCCGTCATAAACGAGGCAGACCCGGAACAACGTCTGAATGACGAACAATGGGTCTACGTTGAATCGGTGTTGCTCGGCCGCATGGCTATAGCGCTAGAAAAGCCGTCATCTAGCCCGATGCCATTCTTTTTCCGTTTATTGGCCTGCCAGGACCAAAACCTTTATCAATGTAGAAGTCCAAAAATTAGTGACACCATGGGAGGGTGTAAAATTAAAAGTGGTCCTGAAAAGAGATCTGCCAACCAGACCCAAAGCCAGGATCGTCATTCCAGCCAGGGAAAGGCTAGAGCAGTTTTTGAGAAAACTCAACCCTGAGTTTCCAAGTGACGACTGGAAAGTCCTGGAAATAGAAACACCCACTGAAACGGGTCAAAACGCCACGGTGATGTTCAATCACGAGACATTGGCCGTGCTTCCATCCAAGGGCTTCAAACTAAGAGAACTATCACAACAGTCACTCCCAAGAAGTCACATCGACATTTACGTAGACAGTCAAGCAACCATCAGATCCAGGACTGTAAAACGCTGCAACGACGAGCTTAAGGGACTCAGCGCTAATCATGACGTTACACTCATCTGAGTCCCGGGACATGAGGGCATCCATGGGAATGAAAAGGTTGACGAGCTCGCAAGAATAGGCCTTGAGATCTGATAATGGCCGATGACTCAGTCCAGCATCACCACGAAATCCATAATATTCGCGAACAAGAGATGGACTTCACTCACAACATGCCGCACCTCACGAACACTTTGGAAGGAACTAAATAAGAAAAAAACAAAGGAAATCATCGCTCTCAACAGAAGTCACAACCTGCTAGCGGCCCACCTAAGGAGAATGCGTTTGAACACAACGGAACTGTGCAAAGGATGTGGCGATACAGACGCTGAGGAGGACACATTCCACTTCCTATGCGAATGCCCAAGCCTTCTCAGAAACAGAAACACAGCCCTCGGAGAACATTTCTTCAATGATCTGGGCGAACTGTCAAGCAAGCCACCGAGAACCATCCTACAATTCGTTCGGAGCTCGGGTTGGTTCAGGGAGGCCAACTGATAAAAATAATAATCTGTTCCATCTATTCTAGGTATCCCACACCACATCGGGGAACACAATGGATCCATTGAGATCCGATTGAGGTTGTACATAAGTGAAGCCACCCCTACAACCTAACCTAACCTACAAGTTTTGGGAAAGACCTAGAACACCATCAAGCACCGATGAGCCGGCTTCACGAATTTGAAGCCGGTTGAAGCAAGTAAGTACCTCCTTTCACAAGCTGATGTGGACTCTGTCAGTTCCTATGAAAGAACCCCATTAAGCACCGAGTTCCACTTTTATTCGTTCGAAAAGGATTTCTTTCATTCTCAAGCCTGTCCGCTTGAACTTGGTCCCATAACCGTTAATTTATTTTAAACCTACGCACTCTCATCTAATTACAAATATTTAATTACAAAATTTATGTTTATCAATTAAAAGAAAAACCTCTCTGCCGGACAACTTGTAGCACTTAGGCTTCCAGCGTCGTCACTCCATCAGAGGCGGACACCACATATTCCAAAGAACGTAAAACTTCCTCAATTCACTTGACAAATAAATAAAAAAAACTTTTACGACATTTAAATTGTCTCCACACTGCACAATGCCCTCAAGAAGTCAACTCAAAGCCACAACTGAAGACTCACACACACACGAGGCTACATGTCAAGCTATAAGCCGTATCCCTCTCTCTCTTTCTCCTCTGTTTGGCTTTTCAAATAAAAAGACAAAATTTTATATTTAATCCTGACGAAGATGATGATGTCCACTTTAACGATCGTCGTCATCGCATTCCCCCACCCTGACCCATCAATGTCCAACCGAACGAGACTACTCAACTCAGCCGTGGAGAGTCATAAATAAATTATCTTCACCGTCACGGTGAAGAAGAGTTGCATTAATTTAATAATTCCACCTGAGTCCGCGGGGGGGAGGGAAAAAATCACATTAATTGTCCCCCCATCCCCCACCCCGACCAGTCAAAGTCGTAAAATCTCCGCGAATGGAATTCCATCAAAATGAAGCTGTCTTGCCATTTGCAAAAGACATCCTCCACTACATCTCCTACGTGTGTGTGCGTCCGGGGGTTCCTTGAACCTATCAGAACCCACAGAACAGTGATGATCACATCACCACAAGAAAACGCTCCATCAATCGATGCTGCCTGCGATGGTGTGGAGCCTCCTTAATCGAGGGTGATAAAAATATTTTAATAAAATTTTTGATGTTAAAAAAAAAAAACTCCGCGCGTCGTTAGGGTGGAATATTAAGTGTAAATGCATTTCGTCAGCTGTGTGTGTGTGTGTGTGTGTATAGTGACCAGGTTTGACTGCTCCTCCGGTTGGGTGATCAATTAAATATGGCAACGATCAGCAGCGGTGGCGAGGACGATGAAAAACTCGTAAATTTCGAGTGCTAATTGTGACACGAGATGTCGTTGCGTTTTATAATAAATTTCGGAATGACCTTGTGTTCTTTGACAATTTGGGCAGGTATCCGTATCAGGTATCAAGAGAACGGGACTTTTAAATAAAAACTGTCACGGAAGTAATTACATTCGGAGGCATGACATGTGATGATTTGAATGACATTTCTGGTTAAAATTAGACTTAATGGCAGTGAATCAGCACACAAAAGGAGGTAGGGATGTGTCTTGAGACCGCTTTTGTCCTTATACTCCATCGATTCGGCACTAGCAAGAGCCAGACGGCGTCCACTAAACCAACCATTCTTCAACGACCTAAATGACATCTCGGTGAAAGGGACAAGAGACTTAATCCGCTTTTCTTAACTCCATAGGCTGGATCGAGACACCGACTGTTCCAGGTCAGACGAGTCGTGGTTACAAAAAGGCGCACATTCTAGTGCTACTTGGGTTCATGTTGAACCGCTACCTCTACCTCCCTACCTACTCCATCGATTTAGAGGACAAATATCGTCATCTTTGACTGGGGAGAGCCATGGCTAGGACGCACCTTAAGACTGCTGTGCCTCTAACGAAAACTTCCACAAGAAATGACGTCTTCAACCGAAGATGACTCGCTGAATGCAGACAGTCTTAGGGCAACCAAACCTAGACCAAACGGGTCTTGATCCGAGTGAAGGCTGCATCAAATGAGAAGCAGTCGCTCCTTTCTAGAACCTACAAACGGGCCACTTGTCATCAATTGGTTTACGTACGAAAAGTTGGGTTAGGTTAGGTTAGGTAGCTTCTCCCGCTAAGTAGGAGCACACTTAGACCAGAGTGTAGGTCCACCGTGACACCACGTAGAAGACCGGATTACCGGCATCAGGAACGTTGCTTGTTCAAAGACGAAGCTATGGGTATGGGCTTCGTATTGGAAGGGTTGTTCACAGCCTTTGACACTGCGGTTTCTAACGAATCCTATTGGGCCTTAAGCTATGGGTAACTACACGGTGGAGACCCTCTCCTGTACCGCACTTTGTGCGGCGCCATTAAGATCCACAGACAAAGTTTCTTCTATTGAGCTTCTTAGCCTTGAAAGGGCAGAGCAGATGCAAAGAAGATGAGTGACCATTTCTTCCTCTTTCTCGTCCTTACAGCTTCTGCAGAAATCGTTGGAAGGGATGCCTTCAAAAAGACTGCTAAGTCCTGGACCAATCAAAGTCTTATCTCCAATTCGACTCGGCTAGCGTCTTTTAGATGAAGTCACGTATAATCCACCAGCTGACGAAAGGATAACGAAGTCGAACCGATTCCTAAGCCTTCTTGACAACTTGTCGGGAGAAGTTGGATGCTCTGGCGTACCGTCTTTACCTTTGAAATAGAAGGTCAATATGCTAGAAACCGCCTTAAACTTCGAAATGGACATGCTGGTCAAAAGATTGATTAGCTTTAGAGTTTAGAGCTTCGTTTAATCAGTTTAGAGTCAAGACCGACTTACGAAACCCACACCAGTGAAGTTGCCATCTTCTCCTGCACCGTTTCAGGTTCAAAAAGTGGACTATTCGTCTTGGAAAAATGTCTACAAAGCTCTACTTATGACAAGAAGCACTAGGGCAAGCCTAAGAGCAAAACGTGTCCTTTTTCCACACTTTGCAACGATTGCCCAAAAGTGTGTGCTCGGCATTAGAGAGAAAAGGTATTTGCATCGGTGCTGCCACCTTTTGGTGTCCCACACCAAATTCAACCCTTAGGTCTTCCTATCTAATAAAATCCTTGAAGGCTTTGCAATCATGAGGTTCAAGACAGTTCCGTCTGTGTCTGCCTGTCTGCATATCTGTCACAGGAATATCATACAATTTTGACACCCATAAATGCATCACATGCCGCGCCTATCTCCTTCACAGGTAAATTCGATTACAAAGGAATGTCCCAACATCCTGTCAGTTAACGGTCAACAAACCCAAAATCACATAACAACCACCGCCTACTGTTTTTGTGAGCAACTTTCTCCGCTGTAATTACACAAAAATTGCATCGAAAAACGGTAACAGTTAACCCGTGGAAGACAATAGAATCCTATGTGTCCTGTGTCGTCCTTTTCTTCAATGAGCCGTATATCGTGTCGCGTTGTATCGTTTTTGTTTTTCTGTTTTTCAACGTCAATTATCAGACCATAAACTGTATTCAAAGGACTTTGTATGAGGGTGGCCGCCGCACCATGAACTCATTGTCACCCTATGAAACAAAAAAAAAAAACAAATAAAAGAATAGGCAAGCAAAACGTGGCATGGAAAGGACATGCCATTCTCATCGTCATCGTGTACTCGTATACTGTTGGGCAATAAATCACTCACTCCTGGCAGTTCAATTCTTTTCTTTCTTCTTCTTCTTGCTGTTTCTTCCTGTCGACTTTTTGATGTACGCATTCCTTATTATTGCGTAAAAACAAGGGGTGACATGTTTCCTTGCGTTTTATCCTAACAACATTGTGAAATCGAAGGACTCAGAGAGAGAGAGAACAACCAACTCAGTCGTTTGTTTCTGTTTCGAAGGACTTTCAGCAGAAATATACGTACGATGCCTGCTGATTTGCTGTGCACATTTATATTTTGCTTTTCCATCAAAGCCCCGTCAGGATATACCTACGCGTTCAAGGATTTTCTTTAAGAGATAAGTTATGGCAGACATTTTTGTATATAAAATGGAGGTCCTTGCGAATTTTTGTAAATTTTTGTTATGTATACGATGGTGGAAGCTCTGTGCTGGATGGATGGATGAAATGAATTGTGGGGGAGGGGGAGGGTTCTGGTTGTTCATGATGGCAGTACAGAGAGAGAGAGAGAGAGGTAATCGTATGAATTAAAGTTAATCTCTTCGTTCTATTTAAGGATACACACAACAGGATTTTGTGAAGACAAATGCTTCCACCAGACAGAAACCTCAACCATTCAAACTTTGACGCACAAGAAAGCGGAAGGATGAGTTGAGAAAGGTGGCAAATTTTCTTTTTTTAAGGACATTTTGTCTCGACCAACTTGGATTGAGGACACTGGAAATGTTTCAAAATGATTTGCGATAGTTTGGAAGCCAATGTATCAGGAAAGTCCCTCATAAGCTGCGGTCTTTGTCAATAGACGCGTGTCTTTGAATTTTAAAAGGTTTAAGGACACGAGACTTCACATTTCGATGACGATGATTCGAAAAATCTTCGAATCCCGTCCCCGAGGGACAGCGCGGTAGAGGAAGACCGCGACTAAGGTGGCGCACTCAAGTTGAAGGGGACCTCAACCAACTTGGAGTACGTAACTGGAAGCGGTTAGCTAAGGACCGGGCTTTTACTGGAAAATCTTTTTGGTTAAGGCTCAGGTTCACCCGAACTGTAGCGCCACCTAAGTCGACTAGCAAGTAGTAGACGTAGAAACTCAAACCGGTCTGACAGTTCCTCAGAACTAAGGGGAGGACGAGACGATCTCTGATGAGTCGTACAGAAAAACCTCGAATGATCCATAAGAAGCTGATGAATCCTTAACGATCCACGATTTACAGATTCTTTCTTGCTAATTTCCTTCTTTAAGGACACAGTCACCGTTATACCGTTCTCCTGTCACAAATCATTTCGTTTTGTTGTTTGCACACGCATATTTTCGCCTTTTATCTTCAAACTCCAACAAATAAGGGACGACGACGACATCAACCAGAGGAACTCAGTCGTAATTCAGGATATTCACCTAACATCCTCTCTACCTCTCTCTCTCCCTCTCTCACTCTCTCTGTCTCTGTCCCGAAAACATATCAAATTTAATCCCTTTCGTAAATAATTTTCATAAAATAATAAATTTTACCAAAACAAAAACCCACCACCATTAGACGAAGGATGGAGAAGGACTTTAATTCCCTTTCACATAAGCAAATCATAATTTTGTTCCTTTCTTCCCATCCTTGTCCTTTTTTTTTGTGAATAATTCTAATCTCCTCATGAATATTCCGTTTCGTTTAATAAAATACAAATAGAAGGAGCAAAACATACACACACACACACACACAGTAAGCACATTTAACAAATGAGAAGCCGCCAAGTAGAAACGCACAAAAAAAGGACGAAATAAAATAAATTACTTTCACCCGCGAGAAAAGGAAGAAATTGAACTCTCAACGCTCTCAACGGGAAGAGAAGAGCAGAAAACAAAAAAGAAAAAGAAAAAGGTCACGCGCACTCTGGCAAGTGTCCATGGTGTAAGAGGCTGGCGTAAAATGTTGACGGCACAGCGATTACAGTGACAAGGATGACGCTGACAACGGCAAAAAGGACAAATGCGGGTGATGGAAAGGTCAAAACAAGCCTCCTTCCCCCCATTCTGCTGCCAGTTGCCAGCGGCGAAAGCAATTAAGAAAGCAGAAAAGCACACAATTTTCATCTGCTATTTCGCGAAAGAGCTCTTGCTTGCTCTCTTGGTTCGTCCTTTTATTTTTTTATTCTCTACGCTTTGGATCCTCAATGGTCCGTCCATCCATCCATCCAAACCACCCATTGTCCTTTTTTGAAGAAGAAAGCGCCCGTGTTATCATCATCACCATGATGAAATGGAAGCACCAACCACCCCTATATACACACATAAACAGAAGCAAAGACCGACAACGGGGGTGAGCTGGTAGAGCGAAAAAGGAATCCACCCCTTCCGGGCACATTCAGTGATGTGCCATCAGATCACAATTAAAAGAATTACTAAATGTTCGTTCGTTCGTTCGTCCTCGTCGTTGTCGTGGGTCCTTTTTTTTTTTCTCCTGTTTGGGACTCACAATGATGGTGACGACCCAAGGGGGTTGGAAATGTCTTTTCGGGCACAAAAAAAAGAAAAAAGGATACACAAGCGTGTATTAGTGTGTGTGTGTGTATATACAGGAGAGACTAACGTGTACCTAATCTAATGATTTATATTTAGGTCGCCAGCCATTCATTACGCTTCATAATGAGTGATTTATGCGTGCCCATGGACATGGAGGAAAATTATCCTAGGAATTGTTAAATGTGGAATGACATCAAGTTTTTCTCTGGCTGTGTGTGTGTGTGTTCAGTGTTTTGTGAGTGATAAAAGTGTGATGTGGCGGCTCTTTTTAAGGAAATTAAATGTGAATGGTAACCTGAAGCTGTCACAGGGGGTGAGAAGAGTCTTAAGCTGACCTAGACGTGACTGAATACTTAAAGGATACCGATGAGTGTTTTGTTTTATTTTGTGTCCTTAGATGCTGGAGGACTCCATTTAGTTTGAGTTTTCACCTTCGACTACAAACATTTTCAACAAAATTATCAGTCTTTCCCCAGTTTCTAGTCAAAGCTAACATAGGTCCTATTTGGACGGGTAGATGTCGCCTCTGCGTGAGAGAACCAGGGACTCAAATCGCCAATAGTGGCATCAACTGTGTGGGTTGTAGCGCCTTCCTGTTGGAAGCACATGTCGTTCAGCTCCATATCATCCAAAAGAAATTGCTTGTCATCGATCGGTAGCGCTCTCTGTTGATGGTGATGGCAATGCCATCGTCATTACGGACCGATCCGGCCTACAATCCACACCAAACAGTGACTTTCTGCAGATGCAGTGCCACTTGGTGGACTTCGTGTAGATTGGTATCGTCCCGTTCATCCAAAAATAGGCCTCTCGTCGCTGAAGAAGGTTTTTTTTTGCTGAAATCGGTGTCCGCTTTCAATTGCTCCATGCACGCTCATTTCGTCTTGATTTGTCGAACAGATAAAACAACATGGCCGCCATGAACTGTCAAAATCTACCTGTCTCTATTGGAAAACCCTTTTGAAGGCTTCTGAATCCACAAAGTCACAGACCTTTGACGAGTGGAACGACTTTACTTCGCTTATAGGCCAAAGGACTAGGATTTCCGAAGATTAACAGTCAATTAGGTCAACTGGTCTGAAACCAGGATCATTCAGTCACAATTGGGGAACAGCTTATAACCAAATCCGTAAATAGAGGTATCCCGCAGGGGGGAGTCATCTCGCCTCTTCTACGGCTCGTGGTCATTAATAATATCTTGACAGAGACACAAGTAGCACTGATGCACCGTTTTGATACC
This sequence comes from Criorhina ranunculi, assembly GCA_951813785.1. Classification (NCBI taxonomy): domain Eukaryota; kingdom Metazoa; phylum Arthropoda; class Insecta; order Diptera; family Syrphidae; genus Criorhina; species Criorhina ranunculi. The sequence continues at coordinate 57,405,336 of OX638384.1, read as the reverse complement.
ACAACTCACGTGACTTGGATGTTGATGGGCGTAGCTTGGAGTCTTGACGGAGTTAGACAACATTGGCATCAAGGATGCGGACGATGTGGTTATTTTAGTTTCAGGGATGATCCTCTCAGTGATTAGTAAAATCACAGAGAGGGCTCTGATTAAACTAAGCGGTTGGACTACAAGTTGTGGACTTGGCGTACTAAATACCGACTTTCAAGCTTCCACGTCTTAACAACCAACCAACTCACTCTATCCCCCAGTCATACTTTACCCCAAGCTCAACTGGAAACTTAAGATAGAACACAGAGTACAGGTCTACGCCTATCGTATGATCTTTGAGATGTGCCACGATACTAAGCAACTATCTAGGGCGTTAATGTCAACTCGGACTACAATGTCCCGTACTTGGATTGCAAGAGACACTTCTCATGGGTCTTTCCAACAAAGAAGTGTCTAATGAGGCGAAATCCATCACCGATAGTTCACAAATGGACATAAGGCATAGAAGCGTGTCTAAGCAGCTCCAAAAGACTCCCAGAGCACAGCAGCGTTTTCCAAGCGGAGCTTTTTATTCCTTATGATGGTGCGGTAGTTCGGGGTGGACCTGGGCCTGAGCAGGGCCTCAACCTGCATCTAATTTTGTTGAGTTCCCTTTCCACCAACTGAGTCGCGGATCTTCTAACAGTGACAAGAGCCGCCCAAAAAGTGTCAATGCTAGGTTAGGTTAGGTATGTGAGCCGGCGGAGATCTCTAAGACCCATTGTGATACCCATAGGGGAACAGCTTACCCTTAAACGCTGCCCAACTTACTGCTTCTGTGATACTAGCCATCTTGTGGATTTAATAAGGTTTTACAGGTCGTTTACCGGTTTGCCAGATGGTTCCTCGAGATCCCAGAAGAAGACTTAGTGTCACCTGAGGAATTTGTGTCTTCGATGGTTAAGGCCAAAGCAGTGACAGAGAAAGTGGGTTGTTTCCTCATGGACTTCCTCGTCTCCGCAATCTCTACATTGGTACCGCAGAGCGTTATGACCCATAATCAGGGATTTTCTATCCTTTTGTAGAAGTCTGACGGTCCTAGCCTCATCAAATACAGACCATAACTTCCTTGTGATGGCATACTTGTCTAGTGAGGACCATCTATTCTTTGAGCTTTGTTCCCTAATTCAAGCTTCAATGAGCAAGGCGGGATATTCACCGAGCGGTCGGCTTGTTCTAGACTTAATGACAAGCCCTTTTCCAATTCATCATCATTCTCATTCTCTGGTATGCCCTCTGGTATGCGTTCCAAGAACCCTAAGCTCTTCTCGACAGCACATCACAAGCTTCGATTTTATTGCTGCCTGCGCGGTATTGCCTTCATTGCATTCTCACGGGCGGCTGTTGTCACTGCTAAGACGGAAGACGGTTCAGAGAAGATTCCAGCCCCTACGCCATTGTTCAGTTTAGATCCGTCGTTGTAGACGAATATCGATTGCGTGTTGGGTGCTTGACCGCCTTTCCATTCTTCCCGTCTTGGAAAGGCGCTTAAAAATTATCTTTCGAAGTCTAGGTCTACCTTCCTAGATATTTCTGGAGGATCGTGCTGTGACCCACTGTATTTGACTTCCAGCCGTCAGATTGACACTAACGGCCGCTGAATGTTGTACAAAGATATCTAGCGGAAGCAGGTTGAGGATGGCCTCAAGTCCCGCTGTGGGTGTTATTCTCATTGCACCGATAGTGACAATCCACTCCAGTCTTTCTACTTTTGTGATGGTCATTAGGTTGTTGGTTAGTGTCAATCCTAACCACATCACGACTTAAACTGACAGGAAGGCGGCTATAAAGGTAGTAGCTGCTACCCAAATGACAACGAAGCTTGAAAAGTGTTGTCCCAAAGGGCGTAGCGTTCTATTTTTAGCTGGAAGCTACCTTCTTCAACCTAACTAAACCTAGGCACCAGTTGAAGTTTGTTGTGAACGTGGATATCATGACTTCAAAGGATGGAAGCAATCCCCAGTTTGAGAATCAATGTTGCGCTACAGAAGCAAATCTCCAAAGAACGTTTAGCTTAACTCCTTCCAATTGCCGTTCAATTAGACACGACATGACATTCTTTGGAACACAAAATATTGCAGGATAAAGCAAAAAAAAAGGAGAACATTTCAAGAATCTTGATAACAAACACCACGTCCTGGCGAAAAGGATATAAATAAAGAAGAAATGTCAAAGCTGCTGTCTGCACAAATTATAATCAAAACTCGTCGTCTTGCTCGTTCCTGCTTACGTAGCAAATGTCAAAAAGCCCCAAAATATTCTCCAATTAATTTATGCTTACACACACACATACACATACAAGTTGTATCCCTCAGCCTTATTAGGAATTGAAATGAAACCCCAAAAGAAGAAAAGAAGAAGAAAAAGAGAAACGAAAACAAAACCACACCGCAAACAATCATTGATCAAAGTCTTAGCTGAGAAATTCTGACAGATTTATTGAGATAATAATGTATCTACGTATCTATGTATCTATGTATCTATATGTATGCAGCAGTGGCATTTCGGTTATGAATCTTCTTATTTTTTACCCCTCCCCGCACCAAATACCCACCAAATAACTTCGATTTTTATGATAATTTCCTTGATTTACCATCGTCCTTCATGGCACCGCCACCGCTATACCACCACCACCGCCATCATCCCGACTCAAGACGACGAAGATGAAAATTGATGGAAAATCCAATGAAGAAAATCGACAGAGAGATGTTTATTTATCGAATCAAAACCGAAAGGAAGATGAAGAAGAAGAAGAAGAAGAAATTTTGAAGACAGACGCCATAATCTCTCACAGAGTTGCTCGTCGTCGCTCGTCGTTCGTCGACGATAGGATGTAGGATAGGTGGGATTGGATTGGATGTGTATCAACTGTGTCTGCGCTGGGTTGTGAGGCATATCGAATCGAATCTGAGTTATTGATATGACTTTGTGGTGAGAGAAAGAGAGAGAGAGAAAGAGAGAGATTGACACCACAGCGCGCAGACGAAAGAAGAGAAATTTGTTGCGGTCGATGGGAACAAAAAAAATGGGTTTCAATCTGTAATAGTGAAACCGATACAGGAAGCCGATGAAAACCGGGAAAAATGGTGGATTAACCACGAGATAATTGAGTTCTTCACAAACAAGGATTGTAGCAGGTGTCAGGTAATGTCTGTGCTTGGTAACAAATGAGGGTGCGGTGCCATTGGAGGTAAGAAGTGGTGTTAGCATTTGAATCTAAAGAAATTCAAATGAACACCTTAAATGGAAGACTTTTTTGACATATGTCCTTGCAGCTCAGGCAGGAGTTCCCAAGAAAGATGCCGTGACTAGCAGCTGGACCGGGAAGTCTCGTTATCAATCAACCTTCAACCAGATTGAACACATTGCGATCGAAGCAAGGCACTTTCCGAACGTTATTCTCTTATGGATATTCCCAACACCACAAGAAGCGGTTTGACGACGGATGGCTATCCTTTAAAATCCTTTACCGATCGAGTCTTCCCAAACGCTTCTAACATCACAAAGAGGCCCTCGCATCAAGTTTTGAAGACGAGTGGCACCATTGCCAATCGAACCATCAGAGATGCCGCCTCTGACATCCTGGGTTTCACTCGGTCACCACAACAAAACCCCTGGTTAGACGACGAGTGCAGGGAAGCACATGCAGCCAAACAAGAGCTATACAAAGCGGCGCTGCATAGAAGGACTAGAGCTGCTCGCGAGCTCTACGAACAGAAGAGGAGAGACAAACACCAGCTTCTCAGTTGGAAGAATGATGAGTTTGGAAAGCGCGTGGTCGAGGAACTTGAGAAATGCTTATGCAGGTCTGGAAGCTTTATCAAAGGGGAAAAAGCATCCCAAGGCCACAAAGACCGCATCGAAGCCTGTTGAAACGAACAAGTAGTAGTAGAGTCACAATCGATGCTGAGGACTGTGACTGTATTACGGGGACGACCAATCGAATTCCGCTGTCAGGCAGAATGAACCATTCAACCTGGACGATGTAGACCAACAATTCCGTCCACTCGTCCTGGACAAAGTGAAGATACTCACCCATATCTAAGCTTAAGTCGATAAAAGTTGCTGAAACTGACGGCCTAACTGTCGAGCTGTGACAATGGCAGGCAACGACTTGGTAAGAAGCATCCACCCACTTATCTGTAAAATATGGAAGAGAGCATGTCCGCTGAATGGAATCTTAGCCCGAGTCTCAAGAAGGCAGACCCTCTGAACTGTGCCCGTTTTCTAAGCGTCGCGTAAAAGATTTGATCTGCCGTATTGCGTGAACGCCTGAAGGCCTTCCCTCATCACTACAACCCACAAGCATTTTAAACCAACGTGCATCGGTACCTCCTTCGTCTCTCCTCTAATTTCCCTAAAATGCTCGTGCTCTCGTTTAAGGGTTGTCATAATCCCTTTAGTGCGCGTCAATTATAAAATAAAAAAAAAACGATTGGGGATGTGAGCCATAGAAAGTGATGAGTTTAAGTCTACTGTTAGCTAGACAAGACCTGTTCCACAGTCTCTTCATACTTTTGGCGCCAGTCCATTCGACTTGGGCTAGCAATGAACACTTAACATCTGTAAAGAGGTAGGACTTGTAGAACAGATGGACACAAACGGAGTCTCCCAATCTAACCTGAAAGGACAACGCAGTAGAGGAAAGCCCTATCCGAAGTACAGAGATGGTGTATTAGCGAAGGCCTCTCTGTAAACCCTAAAAAGACAGAAATTGTTCCTTTTTCAAGAAGAAGAAAGCTCAATTTATCCCTCAAAATATCCCATTCTCTCAGGGAGCCAAATATGTGGGAATCATCGTGTGTTGGAACCCACAGATCGAAAGAGTAATCAGCAGAGCGACCTGTCGCCAAATCTGTCTGGAAAAACTGGTGAGAAAAACCCAAGATGATACTCTGGCTATATAAACTGACCGTCAGACCACTGATCACATATGCAAGCGTGGTCTACTGGACAAAAACTAACGAAACAACCATAGTTACGAAATTAGAACGCGTCCAACGCCTAGCCGAAAACTATAAGTCAGGATGCCTTCGCACAACTCCAAACTGTTGCTCTCAATGTCATCTTGACACGAATGGAAGCCGAACGACTTTTCACTCAAGCAACTTCGACCCCAAGTCCTATAGAGGACGCCACTAATACCTGCTTGAAACACTGGAGCAAGACACGATCTTCAGCATGCCTCCAGACGACATTCTACCCGAATACTGTTTCAACAAGAATTTCCCAATAGTTATCAAGGGAGGACTGGGAGAACCACCATCCCCAACCATCACCTTCTGACCTCATTTGGTATACGAATGGATCCAAAATGGAAACAGGTACTGGTTTCGGAATCTTTGGACAATCATCATGTGCTAACTTCTCAGTCAGCTTTGGTGAATTCGCGTCCATATTCCAAGCCGAGGTCTTTGCCATCAATCAGTCCTCTCACATCATGGGGAAAATTATATTCATCTTCTCAGACAGTCAAGCTGCCCTTAAAGCGCTCGTCCGGCCTGTCATCAAATCCAAACTAGACCTAGAAACCCACAATGTAATCGTGGACCTAGCTTGGAACAATATGGTCATCCTTCACTGGATCCCAACAGAATTCATTGGACCCGAACCCTTCTGTCGGGTAAGTAAATCACTCTTCGCAAGACACGCAAAGGGTCTTTGTATGCAAGAATCTAGGGAAGCCTGGCTCAGTACACCAGGGGAAGCATGTTCAAAACTGCTATTCCCGGTACCGCCGCAAACAAAGTCGAACTTCATTGGGAACCTCGATAGGAGCAACCTTAGAGCACTAATTGGACTTCTCAGCGATCACTGCTGCCTGAACAAGCACCTACATCGCTTGAACCTTTCAAGCTGTCGACTCTGCCTAGAGCGTGAGAAGACCTCCCTTCACATCCTAAAGGAATGTCCAGCCCGCTTTCAACTCAGAAAGCGTCTCTAAAGAACAGCTTGCTGCCATTCACCCAGAGAAGTGTTCCTTAATTCCTCGATGCAAAAAAATAAGTTAAGAGGATCTTTGAATGGCCTGCTTCAAGGCAGGAGACATTGCACACCTAACCGTCGTTTTCAAGACCAAGTAAGGTTCCGAAGGAATAAGTGAAGAAAATCTATCTACATACTGTCTGTCCAAACGTCTCACTCTGAACTTAAATGCCTCATCTGTGTAGATTTGACAAAAGACTGACACTAGGAAGCCTCTCCAGCTTCAGTTTATCAAAGCAATTGCGCTCGAAGGCCCTAACTCCTGATGCTGTGTAGCCTTGTCATCCTCTCAGTCTTGTTGTATGGTGTTGTGTGCTAGACGAGGGGACTTCAACCAACTTCGAGTGCGTAACTGGAGGCGGTTAGTTAAGGACCAGGCTAACTGAAGAAGCTTGTTGGTTAAGGCCCAGATTCACCCCGAACTGTAGCGCCACCTATGTAAGTAAAAACCGAAGACAAATAGGTCAAAGAGAAGTTCTGTCCATGTGGTGAAGAATAATACAAGATTGCAATGAGAGTTACAAGCGGTCTTTCCTTCTTTTCTAACGCTCCCTTCACCCCTCTGCAAGTTGAAGCAACCCAAATTGATTAAAATTTCTCTGTCTTTCCATCCTTTTCCTCATCGAACACCCAAACCACAGCAGCAAATCACACTTGCCCCCTCGTACATTCTTTGGTTTAAAAAAAAATTCGAATTCACTCCAATCAATCCAATTCAATTGAATTGATCTCTCTCTCTCTCTCTGTGGTTACGTTGCAAAGTATCTTTTTGAAATTTATTTTCCATCTTTTCTTCTTTTCGTTGAGTAGTAATCATAATTTATGACTCATCGAACCATAAATTCAAAAAAAAAAAAAAAAAAAACCGTCACAGCCATCGCGCATTTGTCGAAAAGAATTGTGAGAGATTGCCTCGAGAATGCTGACACGACACGAAGAAGTGTGTTTTGTTTTGCATTTTCTACCAGCGGTAGGTAGAGAGTTACAGATACAGATACAGATACATAGATTCAATTTCTTTTTTTGATAGATGACTTGACATAATTTATTGTCAATTGATTTTTATGACAGAACGCATTATGGCACTTCGCCATTTTGGAAAAAAAAAGTGGGAACCCACACCCGTAGGGGGATAAATCTAATTTAAATTTTCGAAACAAGTTGGCATCACCCGCCCCCAGAAAAAAAAAAAACCATTGCCATCCGGCGCCATTATTCAGGGCCAAAGTAATTAAGAAGGGTTGCGCCACACCCGTCTATACCGCCTCCGTCTCCAATGTTTCTCTCATTCACTTGGGGAGATGTATACGCGGCGTAGCCGTCGTCGTTGGAAAATCTCCCAATGGCAATTCAATCAATCAAAAGTACTGACATCCTTTTTGCCATTTTGTGTACCTACTTCCCTTTTCCTTGAAATGGTCTTTTTTTTTTTTTTTTAAATTACGACGAGGGTTGTTGGTTGTGTTTGTAGATATTTTTAAGGGTGAATTTGCCGCTTAGGGACTTATAAATATTTTTTAATTGCCCTTCACACAAAAAAAAAAAAAAACAACCCGAACGGTTAAAGAAGAAGAAGAAGAAGAAGAAGAAGAAAGAAGAAAAAGTAGCAAAAGTTTGCTAGGGATTTTCATTATAAATTTTTACTTCTTCTTCTCATTCTTATTTCCTAAGACGATTTGGTCTTAAACAGCAAGAGACAGGGACGGATGTGACAAAAGAAACGTCGTGGGCTCTGCGACTGTACACACATGGCACTGTAATCTGAAAGATCTATTGTGCCTAAAGCCGGATGGAGAAGGAGATCTTCGATCTTCCTGATGAAGTTGAGAATATCTCCAGTCACAGGCGTTTATACTGCTACAGAGTCAGGAAAGGCTTTTCTAACCCCGGAGGACATTTATAAGGCCTCGACTCGAGATATTCTCAACTTGATTAGGAAGATCGAAGATCTCCAGTCAAGGCATTAAGAATGTGCTCCGGTGTTAGGAATTCCTTGTGAAGAAAGCCTTTCCTGACTCTGTAGACAGCTACGCACTCACATGGTACGTGCTCCACTGATTCTTCTTCCTCTAGGCAGAGTCGGCATTCAGATTCCTGAACAATGTTAACTGGTGAGGCAGCCGGCAAGCCTTCGGATATTTTTTGAGTTTTTGTTCGTGGGTCGGATGGCCGTTTTAGACTGTCTGAGTCCCTGGACGTTGTTCCGTTTTTCCCAGATGTCCAGGCTCGTTCTGAACGCGGAAGTAGGGATGTCGCAGAAGGATTCGGCGCCTATATATGTACCTTTTCGACGAATCTTTCCTGGTAAGTTGGTCTACAATTTCATTGTCCTCAATGCCTTTGTGGCCAGGTATGCACCAGAGCTTGACTTTATTGCGCGTCCTGGAGGGCATTGAAGCAACCTAGAACGGTCTTTGAGTTACAGTCGTGGGAACTCAGTGGTTTGAGCGCTGCTTGACTAAGTCGAGAATGATATTGACGCAAGTTCTGCCTGAAAGGCACAAGACCACATTCCAAGTGCCTTTGAGACTTTGTGATTAGGGCCGGCACCGCCACCAACATCGGAGTCCATCATGAACCATCAATATACTACACAAGTCCTTTTATGTTCAGCAACGGATCTCCGGACCTCAACCAACTTAGCGTGCGAAACTGGAGGCAGCTAGCTAAAGATCGAGCTGGCTGGAGACGCTTGTTGGTTAAGGCCCAGGTCCACTCCGGACTGTAGCGCCACCTTAAGTAAGTAAGTAACGGGTCTCCGGTATCCCAGAAATTACGGTTCGGGATCTCAATCTCGAACTTCCTGCCAAAACAGAGTAATTTAGGTCCAAAGTCGGGTACCGTGTTGATCATTTCGAGCTCGGGAAAGTCAGAGAGGATAGCCATGTGACCGGTTGGTCTGCTTGGCTGGATTCCTGTAGAGAGCGTTGGAGGCTGACTACACCTTGTATTGACACTTTTTTTGACAAAGATGTGCAGTGGGGTAAGTCCAACTAATGCCTCTAGGGCTGCCGTAGGGAAGATTCGCACAGCCCTGGTGATGCCAAAGCATGCTAATCTTTGAAGTTATTGTAGCTGATGATGGATTTTTGATTTTGGTCCACCAAACTACGAAGGAATAGGTGGGGATGGGTCTTACTATCATGGTGTAAAGCCAATATGTAACCTTTGGCTGTAGACCCCAGGTTTTACCATACTCCCGGCGACATACCCACATGACAATTGGTCGCTTAGGTAATTTTTCTGTTCACGTGTGAGTTCCAGTTAAGCTTCTTGTCAAGGACTTCATCTGAAAGGCCGATAGGTAGACCATTTAGGGTAACTGTACCAAAGTTCAGTTTTCTTTTTCTAGTAAATGGTACAAGAACTGTCTTGTTGGGATAAGCCCTCTCTGACACACCAGTCTCAGAGACTGAAGGGCTTTCTGCATGTCCTCGCATAATTTGCGTTCATGCTTTCCTGTTATGGTGATCATAAGATCATCAGCGTAGCCAATGTTGCTTAGTTTGGTGAGAAGGCCTTCAATGACGATTGACCATAAGAGAGGCGAGAGGACGCCATCTTGTGGGCAGCCTTTTGCTGCTGAAATAGTCAGTGAGCAACGCCAGAGGTGGCTTTCAAGCATCGCCCTAACCCACCTGTTAGTTGGATGATCAATGCCTCTGCGGGTGAGAGCATTGATGATTGAATCGTAGCCGGTATTGTCAAAAGCACCTTCAAGCAGAAGCCTGCCTCTATTTGTGTGACCAGATGATGCAGGGCGTTCTCAGTGGATCGACCCTTGCCCTTGCAGAGGCGTATTGGCTTCTAGAGGTACCTCTGAGTATGGGGAGGCATTCTTTCTAAGTCCAAATGGGGAATCCAGTCCAGCACAGTCGAGCGTAACTAGTTAAAAGCTGGACCTCTGAGACGAACCGTACATTCATCGAACCTTACCCAAGTAAATGAGCTCATTCTCATTGAAAAGGGGGTTGTCTCTCCACAGGTACATCATGCAAGCTGGAAGCCATTATTCCGAGGTCCCTTACTTACGGTGGCGCTACAGTCCGGAGGGGATCTGGGCCTCAACCAACAAGCGTCTCCGAGGTCCCTACGTAGTCGAAAAGATGCATGTGGTAGAGGACATCCCGGAGATGCAATGCAATCAATGCAAAGACGTCTTGGAAACTCAATCGACTCTTCAAAATGGACTAGAGGGGTAGGTAAAGGCTAGGTACTGTGCTCTCAAGCTATTCTGACAAAATTAAGACGGCTCGACGTAAGATCTAGTTCTACTTCGCACAAAAGTTGTGTCTCAAGAACGTTGTCTTTCGAAGTGGAATGCAGCAATCAGAACGGTCTTTCTATTTGACAGAGGCTTAGGGTTCCTAAAATCTGGACAAGAGAAGGCCGTTCAAGTCTAAGAAACCCCACTGCAATCACAAATGGAAAGGTCACGATGTTTCAGAGCCCGAATCCCCCTGTTTGCTTGTCTTCAGAGACACTTTGTGCACCCTTAAGCCGGCCGTTGAAATAACCCTCTGAAATGTCAGTCGCCCTCCTTTCCACCGCTCATTCATTCATTTCATCCACTTATACCCTGTGAATTGCCCCAATTTACAATAAATTCGCGCCAAAGAAAAACACAAACACACCGATACACCGATACACAGATACAGAGTGCGCGCTAGTCACAGAAAAAAGGTCCTTTACCCGCGCGCATTTGCCTTTCTATCAAAAAAAAAAAAAACATTCAACTGAGTGATTGCGGGCGGCACAGGCATATAGGCACAAGCACAGTTCTGTGATCCAACTGAAACGAGAAGGTAGGTCCTTGGTATGGGCCATGGTAAGATTCTGATAAACTGCCTAACAGAAGACCCATCAGAAAAAGACTATATTTCTGTGTGTGTGTGTATGTGTGTGTTGTTGTCTATTTGGCAAGAGATTTGCAAAATGAAAAACACTCGCATCCTCGTCTTACCTCATCCCCCACCCGAAGCCAGGCACTTGGTTTTTGTTTAATTTTCCACGGCGACGTTGGTTTAGAAAGAGAGAGAGAGAGAGAGGGTCGTTCGGTGACTCCGCGCCATGGGATGAGTGATACTCTGTGTATCTCTGCTATAGGGGTGTAATAATTCAACAAAATAATGGCCGTTAATTTTCATAGCCCTCTCCACCCAGTGGGCTCTATACAAGGGCGGGGGTGGCTCCGTCAGACCGGAGGTGGCTAAAAATCGGATCCCAAGTATCTACATTTGAACCGGTCATAGTCGAAGGGTCGTTTGGTTTTCTTTTGCGCGTTGTAATTGAAGCAAGTGGAGGGGGGGGGGGGTTGATGATGGAAATGAAATATCTAAGCGAAGCTCTGATGGAATAAAAGTGCAGGAAGTCAAGTGACAAAGATTTGTGAGCTTCTTCGGGACTTCGGTTAGATGTCGGTGGTGGGTGTATAAACTGAAATGACTTTGACTGTGCTTCCACCTTAAATATATTATTATGATGAAAATAGAAATTGATGGGGATAATTAAAAGGAATAAATGACTCGAGAAAAACGGCCCACACCCACAGGCAAGTCACAGCCAAGACAGTGAACATAAAATAAAATTGAGAAAGAAAATTGGAAAATTATTTATGAAACAGGACAAATGAGGAGTGGACACAGGAGTAGGCAGTGACCAATTGGTGGAGGGGAAAAACAAAACGGAATGGAACTGGTCCACAGCCAGTTTGCTTCAATCTAAGGTCTGATTGCTTCAGATTATCGGAGGAGTTGGAGAGCTTCTCATAAACCAACGAAAACTTGCTTAAGATGGCGCTACAGTCCGGGGTGGAACTGGGTCTCAACCAACTGCTTCGTAACTATAGATTTTAGTCCATGGCCGGGCGGCACAACCCCCAACCTGGAGGGCCAGTTCCATTATAGAAACCCCTAGGACGAGGGGTCGGTTAGACCGAAGCCAGTAACCCGTTCGATCTCCTTCTCGTTACCCTCTTCGATCGCTACCTTGCCGTAGTGGAGGGGCTTAATCTAGTGCCTGTGAACTAAATGACAAGCCGACAGAGAAACCTAAATCTATACTGCGTCCAGCTTGATATTTTCCCACGTTTCGACTGACAGGGAGATTTCTAGAAACTAAAAGGTGATCACCCAAGGAGAGCTCAGTCGCTAGCGCAAACTTTGGATACATGGATACGTCCAGTTTTAACCCTAATTCCCCTTATCTGCATACAGGGGGTGAGTACAGATGGACCCTTCTTCCCCCTTACTCGTGACACCAATTATGAACAAGAAAAACAACAAAAACACAAACACAACAAAGGAGACGAACGTACAAGGATCGGGCGCTTCACACTAACTTACTGTAGGAGGAAGAAGAAAATCTTCTCCTCAGCCCCTTCGCCAATCTTGGAGTTTGGGACAGAGAAAGCTTCGGAACAGCCATGCTTCTCGATGTCAGCGACAACTGCTCAGTTGCTAGCTCCAACCTCTCCAGATTGTACACCTCTTCCAGACGTAGGAAAATAGGCAACAGCAAGCTAACGGTAAAAAGATTATGTATACGAAGGGTTAGGACGAACTAACCTATCTGCCTATCCGCAGAAACAGCGCTTCTTGGAGAACAAACCCCACTGCTCGTACACCGATAGACGTTGCTTCTGCAGATAACACCAGCGATAGGATGTTGATGGGGCCACCTGTCTTCCAAGTCGATCTGGACACCACCCTCGGAGCAAAAAGACAGAAACCTAATACAATCTGAGTTTCAAAATCAATACACCAACACTAGCGCTGTGTGAATAGCTCATAAGGGTATTCATAACCCCTTTAGCCGTAGTGAATTATAAGAAAAAAAGAAGTAAAGTTTCGTATCACAATGGACCTATCACTGGTCTAAGTGAGCTGGCAACAGCTGGCAGCTCCAAAACTCTCGAAAACTAATGCGGAGTGACAGCCACAAAGGCTATCAAGTAGACTAGGTACCTACTCTACAGAGACTGTCAAGTTCTTTGCAAAGGCTCTCTAGAAAGAAGGCCATATGAGCAATGCGACTTCTTGATCATTGCTTTTCACCCTTAAAAACGTCGAATCTGCTTCATTATCCTGACAGGTCGGACAGACATCACTTGCAAGTAGCGAGCAAAAGAGACAAACTCCTAAATACCTTTCTCACAAAACCGAATGCGAGGCTCCAAAGGCGGTTTAACTTGATGACCTTCTGGCTAAACAGCCTCTGCAGACCTATCGACAGTTAGCCAACCGATTTGTTTTTTGAAGACACTTTCCTGTGCCAACACACAATCAATTTCAAAATTCACCTCGTTTTCCATTTTAACTTTCGTCACCACACGACAGTCGACAGTCGACAACGACAACAGTTCTCCTCCTACAAAGAGTACAACAAAATCCAAAAAAAAAACTCATTTTCTCTCATACACTCTCTCCCTTTCTTTCTTTTCCATGGATCGCTACTATCTCTCTCTTTCACTTGTGCAGCTGTATCCCCTATTTATGTTGACTGGCTTCCTTTTTCAAATTCAATTGAGTGTTGCGCTGCTGGGTACACTACGACTACACTCCAATCCAACTGCAGCCATCGCGCGTTCCCAGCTGTCAGTCAACATTTCACCTTCCGTCGAGAGAGAACCGACACCGATACCAGAGCATCATTCTACCACTACCATCGTGTCTTCAAATAGAAAAACCAAACCAAAGAAGGAACAAGAAATCACCCAAGAGGTGGTGCTAGAGTCGTCGTCGATTCGATGGCGAAGAACATGGAAAGCATCAAAGAGAAAGAAGAGCAAATAATTGTGTGCTCTGCTCTGTGTGCCTATATTTGCACGCGTAGTGAGGAGAAATCAATCATTTTGAGTCACACAGAGTGTCCCACAAGAGATGGACAGGTCGTTGGCGTTGTCGGCTGCTGCGCTACTCAGAGGCACCGCCTCTCCACACAACCAAGGACCGAGGTGGGATTGTACATTTTGTTGGTGTAACACTACCCGGGCAAGTGGTGCATGCAGAGTTGTGTGGATAGCAACATTTATTGTTTCATTATTTTGCCATTTCTTCTGTTTTCTTTCTGTCTTTGCGGATGAGTGAGTACGATAGAGAAGGGGAAATGTGATTGAACACTAGAGTGACTGAAGTGAATGTAGTTTTTCCTGTTTTATTTATGGGAGATCAATTTTCTTGTGCGAATTTTTGTAATGAGTGGAAGACGAATTGAATGGAGAGCGAAAGGAGGAGGAGTAGAAGTTACTGCTACTTTGACAGTGCACCGACGACGACGTTAAAAAGGGAAGAAGTAGGACTAGCTTAGGGTTTAGGTACTTTGAACCGCCACCTCTACCTTGGACTCGCTTTATGACATTTTCGACTTGGAAATCAGAGCGAAAGAAGGAGGAGAAGAAGCTATTCAGTGATTTTTGCGAAGCGACTTGGAAGTTTTCTGCTACTTTGACAGTACCGTACCGACGTCGAAAAGGGAAGAAGTAGGGCCAGCTTCGGGTCTACTTTGAACCGTCATCTCTACCTACCTAGGACTAGGACTAGCTTGATGACATTTCTGTTTTAGAAGCCAAGATGTCTGAAAAACTTGGAAGGACATATGCATGTAGTCACACGACGGCACTAGGGAAGGAAGCCTAAGGAACGGCCAACTAGAAATCCAAGAAAATCAAAGTTTCCCAAGAACAAGCTTAGAAGGACGCACTAGGTATCTTCTAGTTAAGGGTTGTGTACTCTCCCCAATACTTTTTCTGACATTTCTGTATCAAAGAAGATTCAGTAGGTACTTTGGGCGGATGACAGTACCTTTTGAATCGTTTAGAACCTCTTCACTGGTCTAAGTGTGCTGGCAACACAGCTGACAGCCACTTCAGCCTCAATTAACGTTTCCATGATGAGGAAGCTACATAAATCCTGATATTGGTGCGAGCTGAAGTTGAAGCCCTAGTTCTGCCTTGTAGTCAAACTAGAAGTGAAGTCAGTTGACCTTGTAGAAGGTGCTGAGTTTTACAAAATGTGGTGCCTGTTCCCATGGATGTAAAGTTTTCTTCACTCCTCTGGAACTGGATCCGATCTATGATGCCAACACATTCGGTCGAAAGCTAGATATAGACTGCATCACTTAAGTGAAGGTCCAACGACTGAGGTGAGATAGAGCGGATCAACACCAATGATCCAGTTTGAAAAATCATTAAATCCGCCTCCGAAACAGTAGAGGAAGACCGCGGCTCAACCTCAACCAACTTAGCGTGCGAAACTGGAGGCAGCTAGCTAAAGATCGAGCTGGTTGGAGACGCTTGTTGGTTGAGGCCCAGGTCCACTCCGGACTGTAGCGCCACTTTAAGTATCCTAAAACCCGCTTAAACTCAATCATGTTGAGCGGCAAACCTGTAGACTCATCAGCGATCAATCTTGATGCTAAGCGCGGCTTTAGACTCATTAATAACATTTACTGAGTTACCCATGTAGATACGTAGAGGAAGTGCGTCGTGTCCTCTTTCGCGTCTTTGTCGCCCCAGCCTTTCTGGAGTGAACTACATCGTGTAAAGTTTCAACTTTGGGAAGTGGCTGTCTGGTAAGTCCTGTCAGAAGCACAAGAACCACTGATGTGGCTTTTTGATGCTACAACTAGGCATATCATTGCTATGACAGCACCTAACACAAGCCCACGATGAGAGCCTAAAGTTGAATATCCTAAGAGCGGTAGGAACTACTGGTCAGACAGGTCTTGTTTTATAACATTCACAACTTAGAAGTTTCAAGACCAGTGTCCTACAGTCATATTTCTTAAACATTTAGGTACCCTGACAATGGACAGGGAGCTAGCCTACATACACAACAGAACTTTCAAAAGATCAGGCGAATACCTAGTTCAAGGGGCAAGTTTGGAAGCTATCCGACACCTAATTATGGAAGTTTGTCACTCGATTAGTTGTCTTAAATCAAAAATGTCGCGTCTTTTAAGGCTCAGATTGCCTTAGGCTCTGACTGCATTAGAAGACGCGAAATTTTTGATTTAAGACAAGCATTCGAGTGACAAACTTCCATATCCATGGACTAATACCGGTCTATGTGAGGCTCAGTCACCTCTTCAACCTTAAAGGCTCAGACGAATGTAGGCTTTCTTTATTCGAATGCGTGTTTTTAGTGGTTAGTGCATTGGTTTGCTACGCCTACGAGAGAGAGAGGACACAGGTTTGATTCCCGGCACCACCGCTTTGCAAGCATCTGTCCATGAAAAAGCTTCTCAATTCGCCATTCGGAGTCGGCAATAAAACTGTAGGTCCCTTCCATTCGTGCGAAAGATATAACTCGCACAACATGAATGGTTGCGAGAAGCTGGGCCTTGGCTCTCGATGAGCTGTCGCGCCAAATGTTTGTATTTGTAGGTGTTTAGGCACTTTAAGCTGTCAAGTCTGAACCCATAAACATCGTTTGGAGGACTTTGGAGCTGAAAGGACTTGAATCTATCATCTCCACTTCACATCTTTCCACTCTGTCTTCTGTCTTCATTCTTGTGCGTTTGCAAGTCATGAAAGACGCGTCTTCATCAGTAGAATCCAAACCCAACGCTGAAAAGTCCAATTTGCCTCTTTGAAATCGTAAAATCAAATGTTTTACTCCACACACCACGGCAACACTCACTCATTTGCTTCTGTTTCTGTGACGAAAACTCAAATCTCATCTCAATTTTCCACCCCGAAAACACGAAAGAGAAACACAAACAACAAAAAAAAAACAGTAACACCACCGAACCAGATTAAAGTGACAAGAAAAATTGGAGAAAAGGAAACGACCAAAAGACGATATGACAACGCGAAGCAGGGAAAAATCATCCTCTAAACTCTTCTATCATTTTTGATTACCATCTCTTCGTTCTCTTTTTCAACACAAAAAATGACTCCAAGAGAGAGAGACAACATCAGAAATGATTTATGAACACACACACACAATACACAGCATCAACTCGCGGCGAACGAATTTAATTAAAAGCAAAACCAACGATTGACTGACAAGCAGATGCAACACACTGATGGAGCTATGCCACATCACGCATATCCAAGCGAGACAGATGTAGAGGTGTTAACGAATGCTGAACGTGTATGTGTGTTGGGAATGGCGCAGGCGACTGATAGAATTCCCTTCCAGGAGGTGTCGAGAGAGAAAATGAAAAAATAGAGACATTCCGTTGGAATCAACTGGAGAAACAAGTTGTTTTGAGTTTTTGTTCTCCTCGCCGAGTGATTGATTGATAAATGGCGGTAAAGAGTAATGAGTGAGAAACCGAATGAGTGTGAGTGAAAACAAAAACTAAATTGAAAAGAGAAAACTCAGCGAAAATGCGTGTTCACACTCTCCCCGATACAAAAGAGCAACAGTGTTAAGCGCAACAACTGTTTTAGCTGTCAGAAATTTTTTCTACTGCGTCGCCTAGCTACACTTTTGTGGGAAAAATTGCCCAAGAAAATCGTATAAATTGCACAAAAAGACGGATTATCACCGAAAAGAAATACACTTATCGATATGTCACAACTTACCCCACACAATTTGATAGATTCTTGAATGTCAAGTGTCCATTTATGTCACTTTAACCGTTTGTAACACCACGGAATGGTCACAATTTTAACTCAATTTCTTTATTGACACACTGGCACACATTGTTCGTTACATTTTCATCAATTTAAACCGAGAAAACCACAGAAAAATAATTATTTTTTCAACTCACTTGCAATAAGCGACAGTAGGTAATAAAATTTCCATTTCTTCTGACAGCTGTCAGTTTGATAAATTAACTAAAGAGAGGATTTGGAAAGAGAACGATTGCGCAGTTAAGAGAGTTGAGCAAAACCATAGAAATTTTGTTTGAAATTTTTAAAATAAATTTTGATTCATCGAATGGAAATTAAGAATTTCTTTAAATCCTTGAAAGTACAGTTGAAATTAAGAAAAGGATCAAAAAAGGACATGAGGCATGACACAGAAAAATGTATAAAACATGTTCTCTTTGCTTTCGAAGTTCGTTGAGGATGTTGAGTCAAGAGTGAAATCTGAGGCAAATGAGTGAGTGGATTGATGAATTCATCGGAATACTGGTTTTTTGTAGGGAAAACGACTCATGAAGTGGGGAAGAGTTTTCATGCTAATAAATCAGGAAAATGGAAGTGGAAATCCAGGAATTCTTTGAACATATGTTAGAAAGGTCCTAAACGTTCATACATTTGGTAACTCTGTCAAGAAGTGATGAACTTTTACTCGATGGTCTGTGCGTTGTTCATTTTTTTAAACGAATAGTGGGTGCTTCCCATGCTCTCCATTGAAAGTGAAACAGCTTCGAACAGGGCCATTGTTGGACATAAATTGAGCATAAGACGACATGGACATGTCACATAATTGAAGCAGAGTAGGCGGTAGTAAGGGAACCCTTTATCAACTGAATCCTCCATCTAGAGCAAGATTGTTGCTCTGTCAATAGGTAGTCATCACAAGTGGAGCAATGAGCACAACACCAAGACTCAACTTCATGTTTAACTTGCTTCGGTGGGACTTATTTGTTTAAAGAAAAACCGACCACAAGAAGTTTCCGGAAGGAAACGCAAATTGGAAGCTAAATTCGGTATCAATTAGAGGATACTTCAACGGACTAGGTATGTACTTGTCTGCAATTTTCATAGAAATACGTGCGACGATATTTTCTTTAGCACAGAAGCTTTAATGGATTCAATGACGAACGACATCACTTTGCCACGTGAGAGCCAGTTGACTCTGAAAGAGACCCTTGCAATCGTTGCTTTTGTCTTATAATTCACTAGCGCTAAAGTACCCTTACGATGCTATTCACACAGCGCTAGTGTTATTGTACCTAGTGATTTTGAAACTCAGGTTTCAGTCTTTTTGCTTCGAGGTTGGTGTCCAGATTGACTGGGGAGAATTATTATTATTCTTGCCATGGCTTATAATTCACGGTATTTCTTTCGGAACATCTCAATGTTAGTCACCACCCTACTGCCTGAGTTGACGTCAGTTTTTACGCAGTTGATCGACTTCTTTTCTTTCTTTTTTGACATCGGGAGTTGAACTTGGAAACTTCAGTGTGACAAGCAATGATGCAACCACTACACCATGGCCACCCTTTGTTGAGTTCTGATGCTTGGTGGAACAACAAAATACAGCTCTACTGGACCACCGGATCTGAAGGTGGACTAGGAAATGAAACGACTCAACTGGCAATTTCATATGTAATCCTCCATAAAATCTGGAGCAAGCTTCAGTAAGGCATCAAAGGCGCTCCCCACTGGCAGTGTTAGGGTGATTTTCGAAGATTCTTCGAACTTATACGTTTATGACAAGACTGTTCTTAGAATATGCATCGATTGTTTGGTGGAAGTGGCTTTCTTGGAAATATAGGACTGCTGGTTGCGCGGCACTTCACGGGATGATACGGTTGCATGGAGCCTTTTTCGAGTACGCCTGGCTATGCTCTACGAGATGGACTGCTAATATATGTAAATTTGTATATCATGAGGTTCACTATCAAAGCAATTTATCGTCTTAAACGCAAGTTGAAAGGGACCTCAATCAACTTAGCGTGCGAAACTGGAGGCAGCTATCTAAAGATCGAGCTGGCTGGAGACGCTTGTTGGTTGAGGCCCAGGTCCACCCCGGACTGTAGTGTCACCTTAAGTAAGTAAACGTGGTGGCTTCTGGTATCATCCACACTGGAATTTTGAGGACCTTGCACGACACTTATCCTACGACTTTGGGTCCTTGGAAATGCCTTCTGAAGCAGATTTTAGCACCGGCTTCGACTAGAATCGAGTGTAGCCACCTTTTGCACAGAGAGCTGGAGACTAGTAAAGGCTCGGGTGCTGGTGGTTTCGTGAAAGGCATCGCTTAACATTTTGACTACTTTCAGTATATGTAGTTCGTGAATGCAAGAACTCTCTGAATTTGGACGGGTCCAGGTTATGAGGTCTCAGAAGCGATTGCTTAACAAGACTTAGAGACTCAAAGAAGAAACGAGAGGAGACATTTGTTTACAGAAGGCGTTTGATAAGTTGAACCGACTTAAGTGCTGTAACACTGTGGCAGAGGTCTGTGTATCAAGCCACGCAGAGCAATGACTGGGAACCAATTTGATTTGAACTGCTGCAACTACAACAGTACGCCTGTTGGCATGGGGCTAGTCTGATTTAGAAGGATGAAAACAGAAGTAAGTTCCTGATGAACCTAAGAAGAAGTGACGCCCTTATTCACTTTCTGAAAGGATCATCTAGGGACTTTGTGAGATGTTGCTTGAAAGCGACGGAACAACTAAATACTTTTCTAGCTTTGCTTGAACCATAAGGGTTCCATTGGGCAACTTCATCCTTCCGGATAGGGACCTGTCCCTGATTGTTCTCTACCATCAAGAAGACTCACACTGATCTCTGCCCCGCAAAGTGAGAGTGGAAATTTGGAAATTACGAGCAAAGAACGGGTCTACAATGGGTAGCCATTTGGCATTGTCGAGTGTCGAATGAGCGGGCTTTTGTCAGTAAGGAAACTCCAGAACGCGTGAACTTCTCTGGGCAGGAAGCTGTTCCATTGGGACAACTTCGCCGCCAAAAAAGAGGAAGAGGGTATACCAACTCCACTTTCTGGGGACCGAAGTGACTGTTGCTCTTGTTACAATGTAGGTTCACGGCCGATGGACAAGTTTCTGTTTGTAGTCTTTCTATCAACAATGGGAGCGATGTTGCTGAAGTATGTCGACAAAGAAAGAGTGCAAGTGTTCCGCCGACAGCTCGAAGCAGGCTTAAAGATTTCGGTAGGGGATTCATCTGTCCTGAAACAGTCAACCACTCATCTATCCGCAAGCACAATCCTCACGTTCCTTCACAACATTTTCCAAACAGTCTAGGTAATCGTGTGTCAACCTTCAAAAGTCGACTGCTAGCTGAGAAGGTGGACGTCTAGAAGTCCGCCTGAGAGGCTGTAGCTTCTGAACCGTAAACCATTAGAGTCACACGTACTGACAACATGGTTAGAGTCGGCTTTAATTTGTTCACTACCTTGGGGTCTTGTGAGACTACTGAGACTGAGACGGCTGTAGCCATTCTCAAACTTAAGTTCCTTCGTCCAGAGCATCGCTAGAGACTACATTGGGGTCTTGTGAGAGTAGACTACTAAGACGGCTGTAGCCACTCTCAAACTTGAGTTCCTTCGTCCAGAGCATCGATACAGACTACCGTGGGGTCTTGTGAGACTAGACTACTGAGACGACTGTAGCCACTCTCACACTTGAGTTCCTTCGTCCAGAGCATCGGCAAAGACTACCGTGGGGTCTGGTAAGAGTTGGCTGCATAGAGGGTTGTCAGCTAAAGGTGCGAGGTAATAGTTAAACCAGATCTGATCTCCTTTTCTAAGACCAAGTTAGTGCAATGTCCCCAATCAATAGCTAGACAGATTCACCATACCATTGAGTCTCCTCTGACAAACTTAAACCCACCGTTTGCATCAAGATGGCGACTAAGATGGCGGCTCTTTGCCGAGACACGACTCTAAAAAATCTCCCTAGCTGGCTCCCGGAATAAATTGATAAAATTCATCTCAATCAGGATGTGCATAGAGCCGCGCTGCAAAATTAAGCCTCTTTCTCACTCTCCAGTCATTTTTTTTTCCACAAAAACGAACGGACACCGTTTCATATGTCTGCGTTGCAAAAAACCAACGGAAATTGACCGAACAA